>CAWUFW010010920.1:0-656217 GCA_963921515.1 Calotriton arnoldi
TGGATGATGTCATCAGTGATGTCATTTGAGATGTCATCAGTGATGTCATCAGTGATGTCACTGACCATGTCATGAGTGATGTAATATGTGACGTCATCAGCAGTGCATTGCGGGGCGCGAGTTATAGTTAGCTGGACTAACTATAACGGGGAATTTCACGGGTTTTGTACGAGTGCAATGTCCAACTAACTATAACTGTCCCTAAAACCTATGGTTTTTTCAGTGAATATATATATATATATATATATATATATTAAGGTTGTGCCCCGAGGGACTTCCCATTCAAATGTGTCCTGGTCACTCCCACTCCCACTCACAGACCCACTTACGCATTTACAGACCCACACAGACACTCACACCCCCACTCACAGACCCACTCAGACACTCAAACACCCACTCACAGACCTCCTCAGCAACTCATGCACCCACTCAAATACACACTCAGAGACTCATGCACCCACTCACAGTCCCACTCAGACACTCACACAATCCCTATCAGACCCACCTAGACACTCATGCCAACTCAGAGAATCACGCACCCACTCACAGACCCACGCAGACACTCACTCAGACACTCATGCACCCACTCACACACCCAGTGAGACACTTATGTAGGCTCTCCAAGACCCACTCAGACAGTCACACACCCATCACACATCCATTGAGACACTCATTAACACACTCACTGAGGCACTCTTGCACTCACTCCCACACTAATTTTCAAAGGTTACAGGTTACAGTTAAGAAATAAAATTTAAAAAACCTTCGAAATTCACTGAAAAAACAAAGGTTACAGGGACATTATCATTAGGAAATAGAATTTAAAAAACCTTAGAAATTCTCAGAAAAAACAAAGGTTATATGGATGTTAAAGATAGGAAATAGAATTTAAAAAACCTTTGAAATTCACTGAAAGAAAAAAGGTTACAGTGACATTATAGTTAGGCTCACATTTTACTCATAAATAACGGAAAAATTCAGCAGTTATAGTTACCTGAGCTAGCTATAACTTATTCCCCCACAATGCATGCTTATGACCTCACATATTACATCACTTATGACATGGTCAGTGACTTCACTGGAGAAATCACTGATGACATCTCAAATGGCATCACTGATGGCATCACTGATGACATAATCCACAGAACCACTCACACACTGACTCCGACCCCTATACAACCTCTCATACACCCACTCAAACATGCACACAACCACTCACATACCCATTCACAGACACATACCACTCACTCCTCCATAGAGCCTCTCACATACCCACTTACTCACTCATACAGCCACTCATACAACCATTCACTCACCCATACAGCCACTCATACCAGTCACTCACCCATACAGCCACTCATGCAGCCACTCACTCACCTATACAGCTACAGACTTGTTCACCTATACAGCTACTCACACACCCACTCACTCACCTATACAGACTCTCAACACAGCCACTCACTCAACAATACAATCACTCACACACTCACTCACACAACCACTTACACACCCATTCATACATCCATACAACCACTCCCATATCTGCTCCCTCACCCATACAGCCATTCACACAGGCACTAA
The DNA here is from genome assembly GCA_963921515.1 of Calotriton arnoldi. NCBI lineage: Eukaryota > Metazoa > Chordata > Amphibia > Caudata > Salamandridae > Calotriton > Calotriton arnoldi. Next base: position 1,582 of record CAWUFW010010920.1, read on the forward strand.
CTCACCAATACAGCCACTCACACACCAACTCACTTAACCAAACACCCACTCACACACCCACAAAACCACTCAGACACTCAATCACACACCCATGCCCTTGCCATCCACCCACTCCATAGTGGCAGTAGCCGCCAGTGCTTAATCTTGCCTTGTTTTCCAAATGTGTAACATATTCCGCAATTTATTTTACGAGCTCTAATTAAAACCGCAAAAAATAAACGGAAAAGAGGCAGTGTCGGTGTCAAAAGGATCAGAACTGGCGATCCTTAAGCAAGAGCTCCCTCTCTCCAGATTTCACTGGGAATCCATGTGTAAATTAAAATCACGCATTAGTACTGATAATGCTCATATTTTCTAAAGTCTCGATACATTTCAGGGTGCAGCATGCTGATTTTGATTTAGTTTGTGTTCCGTTCTGTGCCTGAAAAATGTTAACTGAAAAGGGCTATCGAAGTGTATGTGATTGCATTGCTGTTACTCTATGTAGAACGCTGCGATTTGGAGAAGCTGAATACGCTGTTTCAGAAGCACGGCAATTAACAAACCTTTGACTTAACTGACGACGTCATCGGTTTTGAATTTACTCTACGGTACTCTGTTTCTAACACAAGCGTTTTCTACAATTAGCCTACTTCTGAGGCTCCTAGTTGTGAAGTTTTCACTCATGAAGTTCTTCATTCTGTATTCTTGTGTTGCGTGGATCTATTGACATATGCAACAGTACCTCAATAAACTAAGGGGTTGTTTTAGATACTTACCTTTTGTCCTGAAGATGGTCTGACGGATTTCTCACCACTACAGACCGAAACGTCGACTGCCACATTCTGTTCCGTCAACATATGATAAACTTCTTCTGATGAAGTGTGCTCTATTGTTTAGACCCTTTTCTCATTTTTTGTCATCTTGGACTGAATGTAAACACTAATGATTTGTAGGTTGAGTTAATTTTCCCTCGTCATGGTGTTATAGTATTTGTGATGATACCCCTATCATTCATTGTTAAACATTAAATGTGTATTTTTTGAAGAAAAGTGATGCCCGTTTATTCTTATTTTTTTATTTTTATTTTTGTGTTTTGATTGACCTATGTAAAATAACTCAATTCATGTCAGATTTACTCTTTGTTTGGTTACCAGTTGGAACCTTACACATGATTTATTTTTTTATTTAAATTTGACTATGTTTAATAAGTGAAATCCCTTGTAGGCATTCTTATTTAATACTTCGTTACTCTATTAAAGCATTTGGTGTGGGTACTTCATTTTCTTGGTTTTGCATTTCAAATATTCCTAAAGGATGCTTGTCATTAAACACGGCACTTAAGAATGGTTTCATTTGTACGTAAAATAAATGCTTACTGCATTCAATTCCTGCTTCACATAATGTAATACCTTAATGGGGAGTTTATCACAACTTTAGTGACATGCATGTTATGTTAGACGTGTTGAAAAAGGCCATTTAAAATGCAATAACTGTTTCCTGAGAGACAGTTTTGTGACAGTTGTCATTTTTTTACAACCAAATCTCAATGTAATAAGACACTTTCGAAGTAATAATGTAAATGCTGTAATGAAATGTCTGCTCCCACTGATTAAAATAGCTTTTCTGTTTGCCTATTCTGTTGAAAACTACCTATGTTCATACATGCAAACATTACAATTTATTAAAGCGAGAATTTCACATACAGGGTCTGCGAAAGAATAATTTTCCATGACATTGAAGAAAGGCACATGATCGGCCACAAGGAGAGGTGCAGCGCAGTGGCCAGAGTGGCTGCTTCCAGAGCACGCAGTTCACTGTTCGATACCAGGCGCTAGCGGCAGCTCAACTCAGCATTACTTAATCTCCCCGATGGCCTCCAGCGCCTTGAAACCTTACGGAGTGGTATGTTCGCGCTTTACAAATATGGATTATTATTATTTATAGGTGATAAAAAAACTACAAAATATTGGCACAAGTATGAAAAAATGATCCCACTGCATGGTGTCTAACTAAGCTCTCTTCACTTGTGTCTCCTTCATTTCGCTTTAGTTGTCCTCTGCTGGACACTGCAGAAGATTGAGAATTATAGTGCCTCACTGTCACATTGTACAGCATGTGACCGTGTATAACTGTCCTGAAAACCCTATTGGGTAAATACATAAAGCCTCCACCTGTAATCTGAAGGCACCAGTATCTGCTTGAAGAACACAATTGAGCAGGAATTTGTTTTAGTGGAAAGCTGATACTGGTGCCTTCATATTATAGGCGGAGGCTTCATGTATTTACCCAATAGGGTTTTCACGACATTTATACATTGTGACATGCTGTACAATGTGACAGTGAGGCACTATAATTCTCAATCTGCTGCATATATCACATTTTTGAGCTTAGCCAACTCTGCATTTGCGCTGAAGGCTCACATGACCTGTGAAATGTGGTTTATTGTGGCTTTGAGCACTTAATAATAAGCTGAACGTTTGCTCAGATACCCCTGCTACCAAAGTCACTGTTCTCAGGAAGAAAGGAATAGTACAGAAACAGGAGCAGAGGTAATGCAGATTTAATTTTACTTTTTATATCCAAGTCTTTTATTATGATACTCAAAACATCGACAATAAACATTTATAAACATTGAAAGTCTTATCATCAGGTTTATCAAATAAAGTAACTCTTGTCCTTGAGATGCACTCTTGGGACTTATTTACAGCCGGCTTGCACCGTCCGATCTTCATTTTTCGGACACTGTGGTGGTGCAAACCTCCCAACCATATCTATGAGGTCACGCAAAGCCGCTTTGCGTGGCTTTTAATGGCCTCCTAGATATGGAGTAAGACAAAGCAGCACAAGTCGCTGCGTTGTCTTATTCTGCATGAGGGAGGCGTTCCATGGGTGTTGCGTGGGTGTTCTCATGCAACACCCATTGATTTTGATGCTTCCCCAGATTTACAACATCATGCTAACCTGGGGAAGCACCAAATCCTTACGCCCCCCCCCCCACTCCCGTGAGCAGGCGTAACGAGGAGAAATGTTTTCATTTCTCCTAGTTTTTCCTCTTCCATGTGTTCTGCATTCTGCAGGACACATAGAAAAAGGAAAGCGCCTCTTGGGATTGTTTTTGTGCAGGAAGGTGCCCCTTCCAGCCAAAAACAATCCTGCTCGTATCACAGACATCCTTGCACCATGGTGCTAGGGTGCCTGCGTTGGCGCTAGGCAGCCCACTGTGTGCCAGCGCAGAGGAAAGGATAGGAATGCACCATATTGAATAAATACAGTGCATTCCTGCCCTTTCACATTGACGTACGACAGCACAGCAAGAAAACTTGCAGCGCTGCCCTATACCAATTCCTCTTAAATGAGGCCCCCTGTTTACTGCTTTGTGTGGTTGGGGAATAAGTGTAACATTTGTGTGTATTCTCGGAGCATTCTCCCAGTCAGCAGCTACAACCTTTATTCATTTATTAGGAGTAAAGAGTAAATATTGAACATGCAAAGAGCTCCAATAGTGGCCACACCCAAAACAAGCATTGGCAAAGCTAACAGGTCTCACCTTTGGAAACTATGGGCTATGCCAGTGGTTTTAGACATGCTGTACAGAATCCCCTATAATGTAAGTGGGGGTGGGGAGAAGTACACAGGCAGAGAAAAAAACAACATGAGGGAGGTGGGGGGAGCATATGAGGGAGACAGCTACACAACAGTTGCACTCTAGTGGAGTATTTAAAAAGAAAAAGTGACACCTGAAAAGTGACCAGTGGAAGGACACAAGTAATGCACCCATGCTCCAGGGGAGGGACAAACTCATCAAGAGGAAGTAAAGCCCACATAAGCTAAAATATAAGAATCAAGCAAGTGAGTGTGACAATGCAGCCAACTAATGGTAAGCAATGGGTGGACTCTACGCCCACTGAAAGCCGAAAATACTTCTTGAAAACTGACAGCCCATGCTCTCGCTAGTAGGCATGACCTAAAGACATCTGCTCTTTGTCATAGTTTTATTTAGTGGGCACATTCTTAGCAATCTCACCACTATGGACATCTTCTGATGTAGTGCAGGTCACCTCTTAAATTAACTCTAAAAAACTGTCTTTAAAGGAAAAAAAGTAGCATGCTGACACCGTGGCATATTTAAAACACACACCTTGATGTAAACCTGCACGGGCTTGGGGATGTGTTGTCATATCTACAAAGGCACACTAAACCAGAGTGCTGTCCCAGAGACACTGGACACAACGTCCTGTGGCTAGGAATAAATACGAAATAGTAAGCTCAAAGGAGACATGCAGATATGGCTGGGCACTGGACTACAAGGTGGAAGACAGGTTCCATCAGAAGCAGCAAAACAATAATCAGGGCAAGTAATAAGGGACAGAGGTCCCCTAGCTCTCTTTCAGTTTCCTTACACAAAATTCTTCAATAATGATGGCAGCCCGAAGTTTATAATTAGAAAAAGAAAAATGTTAACTTGTTGTGTCAATCGTATGCATGAGGGCTTACTCAGCACTAAGAGAATGCAAGAAATTGTTTCCACTAAGGGAAATAGGGTGCCACAAAAAAAGAGTTAGCACAATACATTATTTGGTCCAAAAGTGATCAAAGATAAAAAGCCAATTTTCAACTCACCACTTGAATGTTCCTAACAAAATTAAAGTACTGAGGGCCAAAGATGCTGTGTCATTGTTTTTCGAGCTGTTACTTGTGAAATACAATGATGATTGTATTGTTCTGAGAATTGCCTTCTGTACGTCTGTTTGCTTCTGAACGACATAGAAAATCAGCACCTCAGCAGGCATTCTCAGCATCTGTAATAGAAATCTTTCCCATCTACCCCGAGTTTTTTGATGAGCTTTGCCTTTTCAGAAACTGTGCAATAATTCAGCACTTTGATGGTTGGTTGCCTTTTTAGCCTCCTGGAGGAAATCATGATTACCAACTGGAAACACATTCTGCAACAGTAGACATCCTGAGCTGCAAAGTTTATTTTCACGGTAAAATGGAATGTCTGTAAGAAGCAGAGGAGTGCATATCTAAAAGTCAGTGTGCGCGGTTGGGAAAGATAACATTTTACTAGGTACATATTATTGTCAGGTAAGATATATCTGCGAGAAAGTGACCTCTGTAACTAGCACTTTTACAGGAAGAGGTACAGTCGGCTGCAAAAACCACTCTGGCAAAAACCCTGACAAAACATGTAACTGCGTGAGAGCAAGTGATTTATATCATTTTGTTCAATGTCAAAAGGCACTTCCCCAAGACAGAGATAGCAGCATAATGTATGTGTCACAGCCTCCCATATCAGAAGCAATGACGCATCATAAATTCTGCTGGGGTGCTCGTCGCTGGAAGTGTTTCTGTGGCTTTTCGACCCCTTGCTGGCCGCCAGCAGCAACAGGGAGCTGACAAGGGTATAATAATGTCTGCGCCTCCGTTTCCAAACAGGGGAAAGGATTTCTCAGCACTGAAGGCTGATTAATGAAGTTTTTGTCCTTGGCAGTGCTGGCGGAGTGAAAGGTATCATTCATTCACTGGCAACGGATTATCGCGCTCCTGATGAAGACTTCACTCCTCACAGTGCCGACTGAGGCACGCGCTTGTCAGGGACGGTCCTTGGATCAGTCACTGCCACAGCAAACGGCTGATCCTAACTGTATTAGCGCGAAGCACATATTATCGTACTCAACATTAAGTGGGTGATTGTTATCGGAAAGAAGATGCAAACTTGTCTTATGTTCAGATGGGCTTAGTATGAAAATAAGGATAAACCAACAAGAAGGGAGGCACAGCAGGAGAAGACAGCAAAAAACCAAGTCAGCTTCGATGGACCATCTCCCCTTACCCCCCACTTCCAGGGTCCCACTACCATTTCCACTCTCATTGTTTGTTTGATTATTTATTTATTTATATATTTATGCATTTTTATATTGTCGTGTAGTTCCTACTAATCCGTAGGATCTGCGCATTGTTTGGACAGCATAAACCAAGGGCTTGGTGTCAAGACAGATTCTGGACACCTCCGCAGTATATGTGGGCCTATAGACCAGCTAGCTCACAGTGCCACCATAAGCCCCCCCCTAACCTTACTAGGGAGCGAATGGGCTCTGGCAACCACTGAACATGACAACCCTGATCACTCAGGGATCGTGGAAACAGAAAAGAATCTTTCGCTCAGTCACTCTTGCTTACTCTCTCTCTCAGAGAAGTATACAGAATACACAGTGGGACGTTTTCAATATATTTAATGAACCAACGTTATTCTTGTATAAAATACATGTGCTGCAATGATAAAGAGACAGAAGCAAATAAATGAGATTACAAGCACCAAAAGAGTAAACAGTAGATACATTTCTTCCATGGTACTGAAGCAATGAATATATGCAGGCATATATGCAATGGGGTAATCTAATGTACTCCTACGATGAGGACCCTACTCTGAGTATACCTAGAGTGTGTATGAGTGTAGAGCCAAGAATCCCCCCAAGGGATGATCCAACCCCATTACCTGAGGGGAGAGAGTGAAGGACCCCGTCTTGGTCTCGAGTTGGGCACCCCTCACGGAATGTCAAACAGGTGCATGGTGATTTCTCAGCATGCAGGGACCTGAAAATGTTATTTTCTAGGACAATGTAAGGAATAAGATGCCTCGCTACATGGGCCTAACTCGGGAATATAACAATATAGAGCAGACATTACCCAGAGGCGTCAGAGTGCTTTACAATAGAGCGAAGAACGTTACATGAGAAATTCAGAGTGATAGGGTAGTAGGTGACAATAAGTATAGCTACTACGGTTACTCATTGTGAGAGTTACGTATTTACAAATTACATATTCATTACAGATTTAGAAAAGTTAAAGGGATTAAGGATACACCATACATATTACATATTTATAGAGTTAAAGTGAAAGGTCATTCTAACTCTCAAGAGTGTCATGTAAAAGTCAGGGTCATGCCATTAGATGTGAGGGCATTTGCCTGGTTGGGAGCTTAGCGAGGAATGAATATTGAGAAAAATGTATTTAGAAGACAAGAGTTTTAATGTTCGTTTTGATGATCCGAAAAGAGGTGGTGGTGCAAAGGTTTGGAGGTAGCGAGTTCCAAATTCTAGAAGCATTACTTGAGAAAAATTATGCCATAAGGCTTTCCTTATTGAAGGTTGGGAGTTCAAGCAGCAGATTTTCAGCAGTTTGTGAAGGTCTAGAACCACCTGATATCTTGAATTTGTTTGTTAGGTAGTGAGGGGTGGAAGTGTGAATTACTTTATGGGTAATACCAGTGACATAGCAAGGGGGGCGGTTGGGCGGTCCGCCCCAGGTGGCAGAAGTTTTGGAGGTGTCGAAAGAATCTCCAGCAGCCCCCGCTCCTACAGGTGGCTGCCGTGGGCGGCAAATGCAGGGACCGCCACGGACAGCACAAGGTCTAGCTACACCACTGGGTGATACAAGTAGTCTTGTATATGGTCCTAGCTTCAGTAGGATGCCAGCAAAAAGTTATCAGCATAGGTGTGATATGGTCATTTTTTTGGGCCCTGTAGACGAAACACACAGCCAGGTGGAGGATGGATTTTAATGGAGATAAGTGGGCCTTGGTGAGGTCTGCAGGGAGAGAATTACAATATTCCAGTCTGGAGAGTACCAAAGATTGAACAAGAGTTTTCAGGTCTTGCTCAGGAATGTAACGTTGGATCCCCCAGAGAAGGCACAGTTGAAAGCGTGCATTCTTGGCCATAGTGTTGATTTGGGATTGGAGGTTGAGTCTTTTGTCGAGGATGACACCTAGGGATTCGGCACTGTTAACAACGGTAGGTTTATTGTTAAGAATGTTCAGATTATCCAACCATGATTACACAAGAGGTGGAGAGTTTGAGGAAGAGATAAGAAGGAATTCGGTTTTAGAGGGATTCAGTTTTAGGTGGTGAGACGTCATCCATTCTTGGATGGACGTGAGGGTGGTGGCAAGAAGTGAGATGTTGCGTGCGGAAGACACCTTGAGGTAGAGTTAGGTGTTGTCAGCATAGAGGTGATAAAGGATCCTGGCCTCATTTAAAAGGGTTCCTAGTGGTTCAATGTAAAGTTTACATAGAGCTGAGCAAGGATATAGTCTTGTGGACACCTTGATCCACAGCCTTTGGAGTTGAGAGCCAGTTTTGAATCTTAATCATCTGAGTAGGGGGTGGCAGGACTTTTAGTGATGATAGGAATGATGTTCCTATTGGTCTGTGCCTAGGTTATAAGTGGCTGACTTTTGGTTTGGATCAGGAAGATGGTGGGTATACTGCATTGTTTTGTGTTGCCTGGAGAGGAGATGGTGGGGGAGGTAGAAGTATTATAGCTAGCAAGTAAATTAGTAATTTCAGTTTGGGAGAGATTGTGCACAGCTTTTTTGGTGCTTGAGAGAAGAGTATTCCTTGGGCTTGAGTATTTGGGGTATTGTGTTCCCGCCAAGGAGAGTAAGGAGTCAAATACAGTGGACAATTTGGAGCTTAAGTGGGAGATAGTGATTTCATGTTGGAGATTGTGTAGTTGAAGTGGCCTAGTTTGTTTTCAAGGGTATGCAGAGCTGTGCAGGGAATGTTATGAGGCTCCATAAGGGCAGCGAGTTCTGAGGGTAGTTCTTGATAGGCAGAGTAGGAAGGGGGATGTAAGGGGATGAGGGAGGGTATTAGATTGTGGGGTGCAGGGTGCAAAGTCAAGTGGTGTAGGTTGGAGATAAGTGTGGGTGCTGCTGTTGTCTAAAAGAAATTCTTAGGCCCTTTATTGATAGAAACCGACATATTGTGTAGGGGTTGGGGTGGGTGGTAGCTATTGTGGGATGGGGATGTGGACTGAATGGGTGAGAAGGGAGGAGATGGAGGCAAAAGATCTGAGTCATTGGAAGTGAAGAGAGGGGAGTAGGGTGGTGATAAATGAGCTTGGTTGTATGAGAGCCGGAGACGTGGATGATGTGAAAATTGTCCAGAAGGATAGATAAAGCATGTGGATAGTTCTTCTTGATTAGAGAAAATGGGAGGGGTGAGGTAGAGGTTATCATGGGGGAACATTGAGTTGAGTGGCTGTACAGGAATGAACAAAGATGTGGGAGTGGTGTATGTGGAGTGGGATATACTCAGTTTGAGAGGAGAGGGAGCAAGGGAGGGTAGGTACGGTGGATAAGGAGGAAGATAGTATGGCGGAGCGGGCAATATGTGAGCTGGGTAGTTTGATTGTTGGTAGTACGGTCTGGTTAAGAAGGCAGTTATCCCAGTTGGGTGGGGGTATGACGTCCCTGGATGGGGCAAGGGGGGAGATGAGAATAACGGCTGATGGTTGGGATGGAGTGTTAAGGGTGAAGTCCCGGCTGAAGAGATTGGGAAGAGAGGAGGCTAGAAGGGTAGAGGGGAGCGGGTGGGCCAGAGGAGAATACTGTACTTTCTGGGTGATCAGCCTTCTGGTACCCAGGTGGATTTGGAATGGGGAGTGTGTAGTGAAGGCAGAGTCCGTTGGTGAGTCAAGAGGGGTCGGTGTGTCAGGGGGATTGAGCAGGATGGAAATAGGTGGTCAAACAGAGAGAGGCAGGCGTCTTTAGCTTGAATCATGACCTTACAATTATTGTATAAGGAGATAGAGATTGATCCATTGAAGCAGGCTGAAGGGCAGATTTTTAGCTGATAGCTATGTGGGATTCTGGAGGAGAATGTCACATGAAGTGAGTGGTGGAAGATGGTAATCCAGGATGAGATGCTGTGGGTGAAAAAGATTAGATCAGTTTTGAGCTTCCCGTACCGGCCGCTGTGGTACTGATCGATGACAAGGGTGTCAGGAAATTGATCACCATGCCGCTATTGAACTTTTTTTCTGAGGCTTTGGAATGGTTTGGTGGGTAAATAATGTTGTAATAGTTGGCTCCAGCTTTTACCCGCCTGGTAAACATTGTTGTAAGGAAGTGGGGTGTGGTAGGTGTGAGAGCGGGGGAGAGCAGAGTGCCACAAAAGCAGTGGCAGCTTGGAAAAGGGAAAGGAAGCAAAGACTCATAATTCAGCCCCTGACAGCCCTGAGAATGTAAGTTGATGAGTAGACTTCCTACTGCACATTTGGTATGTAAGAAGTGAGTGGCAGAGGCAGGGTGTGAGGGCAGTGCCCATCGATGGAGCAAAGGGCGAGGCTGAATGGGTCCAAAGGAGACTGCTCTATTTCAAACAGAGGCTAACAAGGGTCAGGAAGCAACAAAACCAAAATGAGAGCCGCCTGGTTTAATGATGGTCAACATGTAAGGACATCATTTGTCCTTACATGGTGGCTTTCTCACTATTAAGCAGGAAAATGCAATCGTATCCGATAAATGTACCCCATGCAGGGCCGAGTTTCCACTTAGCTATCTACTAAGGAAACTATTCGTAATGAAGCCAAATTCAGATTGTCTGGATAATCCTCTTCCTCCTCTCCCCACACCATTGCTTACATGGGATGATTTCTGAGCAGTGGCTTGTAAGAGCTAGTAAGAGTTTCTCTCCTAGAAGGAAGTAGGGATCCCCTCTCCCATTATGCAAGGTAGTCCCACCACCTCAGATGAATTATAATTATGTCGGCCTTATGTGAGCTTATTAACTAGCTGTCAAACATTTTGTTCAGCAATTTAGGGTATAATGTTTCCGTCCCTACAGAGGATGCGATGGTAACTCTCTTACGAAGTTGCTGCCTCCAACACATAGATCAATATGTACTTTCTTTAAATCTCTGCAACTAAATATTAGGTAAGATAACATTAGCTCTTAATTAACTGCTGCTGGAAACCAAATACAATTACAGCACCAAAAGGCATCACCCGATTCCTGCTAGAGGTTGCGATGTCACTCTCTCTTGAAAATTCAATTTGACACAAAGAATCGCTCAGCTTTTGTACCACCGCCACAATTTACGTCACAAAACCCAAAATACGTTCAGGCATTCAATTATTACCAGCCGAATACAATGACATTTCTGCAAAATTTGCAGTGCCCAATTCCTGCCAGGGAATGTGATGGCTACCCTCCTTTTCAGTCTGGTTTTAACCATAAAATCTCTTGAAAATCTTTGAAAATCAGTTATTTACTGCCTCCAAACCTTGCATGCAACAACATTGTAGATTGAATGATTGTCGACCGAAATCATACTGCAGTTCCAGCAAATAGGATGCATTGGCAACCTTTCTTTGAGAAGTGGATTTGAACACATAATGTACTGCAACAAGCACTGCACACCTCACACTTAATCATTGTTTCTGGAACAATTTGGGTAGTCTTTGAGAATTGTTAGATTTGGGGGTCTCTAGTTGGCAGAGGTAGGTACCTTTGATCAAATAGGGACCCTTGCGTCTAGTCAGGGTAAGGGGGTACACTCCTAAAATAACCCCTGCTCACCCCCTTGGTAGCTTGGCACGAGCAGACAGGCTTATCTCAGAGGCAGTGTGTAAAGCATTTGTGAACACATACAGTAATCAAGTGACAACACTACAGATGGACACCACACCAGATGTATATTAAAAATAAGTATCTTTTATATAGATTTAACACAAACAACAAAAATCCACAAAACTGTACTTCAAAATGGTAGAATTAGCTCAGTTCTCTTAAGATAGTAAATGCGACACTTTGAGTTCAATGTACCTTAGGATGCGTAACGCTATACAACGAAAGTGTTGCAGGGAAGGTGATGCGTCGGTTCCTTACACGCAAGAATGGTGATGCGTCGGGTCCCTACTGATGCGCAGGGGATGCGTCGGTTCTTCTCTGCGAGGGGAGGTGATGCATCGGTTTCTTACTGCGCTTTCATGGCGATGCGACCAGCAACGCCGTGATGCGATGAAGATCCGGTGCAATGAACAAAGATGGCGTCTTCTTCTTGTTGCGACATGATGCGTGCACGCCCAACGGCCGTGCGGCGACTCTACGATTCTTCTGAGCCGCGACAGGCCCTGCGACATGCTTCCCGGTGATGCGGCGGCGTCTGATGCGACGTCGGTCCTCTTCTCCGGCGATGCGGGGCGCTTCGGCAACGATGCGTCTGAGCCGCGACAGGCCCTGCGACACGCTTCCCGGTGATGCGGCGGAGTCTGATGCGACGTCGGTCCTCTTCTCCGGCGATGCGAGGCGCTTCGGCACTGATGCGACAGCCGTGCGGCGACTCAACGATTCTTCTGAGCCGCGACAGGCCCTGCGACATGCTTCCCGGTGATGCGGCGGCATCTGATGCGACGTCGGTCCTCTTCTCCGGCGATGCGTGGCGCTTCGGCAGCGATGCGACAGCGGCGGCGACACTCTTCTCCGTTGATGCGGCGGCGTCTGATGCGACGTCGATCCTCTTCTTCGGCGATGCGAGGCGCTTTGGCTGCGGCGGCGACGCTTCTTCTTCGTGAGTCGCGCTCCAGCTCCTTGCGACACGCAGTCCCTCAGAAAGTCCAGCTCAGCAGCAGGCACTTTACAGAAAGACTCTTGGGGAGCTGGTTGGTGAAGTCTGTTGTCCCTGAGACTTCAGCAGGAGGCAAGCTCTTTTCTCAAGCCCTTGGAGATCTCTTACAAGTTGATGAAAGTACACACAAAGTTCCTTTCTCCTCTCTTTGGCAGTCAGGCAACCACTGCAGGCCAATCCCCCAAACAGCACTCAGCTTAGGGATAGTCTCCTCCTCAGTTTCTCTGGTTACTCTCCTCAGCAAAGGTTTCTTCTTGTTTCCCAAAGTGATCTGAAGTTCTGGGGTTTGGGTCCCCTCTTTTATACACATATTCTCTTTGTTCTCTGAAGGCAGAGAGGCCTTTGCCTAGTCCAAACCAGTTCTGGTCAGTCCTGGAGCACTTTGTTGACAAGACTCCTTTCCTTTCACAGAGTAGGCCAGGGACATCAGACACACCACAGGAGGTGGAGCCAGCATTGTGGAGGGAAGGCACAGCCCTATTCAGGTCCCAGGTGCAACTCCTCCCACCTATCTCCATGCAGATCTCTCTATTCAGCCCTGTGCTGACTCACCCTGTCTCCTGGAGTCCCCCAGCCCCTGTCACTCACAAACCCAGACAAGGAATACACAACCTAGCAGAGGCAGGCTTGGATAGTTAGGCAAGAAAATACCTACTTTCTAAAAGTGGTATTTTCAAACACAGAATGTAAAACCAACTTCACTAAAAGATGTATTTTATCATTCTGAGTTCAGGCATACTAAATTCGCTTTTCTACCATGTTCCCTGGGTCAGTTAGGATTATAAGCTGTAATAATCAAACTGCCCATTCTGGCCTATGGAGAACAGGTAGCCTTGCAATAGTGAAAAACGAAAATGGCTGTAATTCACTATTAGGACATGCCACACACATCAGGGCAGGTCCTACCTTATACTTACAATGCACCCTGCCCTTGGGCCTACCATAGGGGTGACCAATATGCAGAAAAGGGAAGGTTTAGGGACTGGCAAGTGGGTGTACTTGCCCAGTCAACATGGCAGTACCAGACTGCACACAGGCTCTGCAATGGCAGGCCTGAGACACACTTTTACAGGCTGCCTCTGTGGGTGGCACAACCAGTGCTGAAAGCCCACCAGCAGCATTTGGTTTACAAGCCCTGGGCATACTCAGTGCACTGTACTAGGGTCTGACAAGTAAACCAAACCAACCAATCATGGAATCACTAATCCATACATCAATTTACCATAGGGAGCACTTGCACTGTGGCACTGAATAGCAGTGGCACAGTGCCCAAAGCATCTATAACCAGCAAAAACACATGAGGCAACAGCAAAAAATGGAAGGGAGACCCACGCCAACAGTGCCAGGTCTAACACGTGTCCCCTCCAGCTGAAATGTGGGGATAACTACCCTACCTCCTGGGAGTTCTCTTCACTAAGGCGGAAAAATCTGGACAGACCATCAGCATTGGCGTGCTCTGTACCAGGGCGATGTTCCACCGTGAAGTCCATACCCTTTAGGGAAATGGACCACCTCAACAGCTTTGGATTCTCACCCCTCATCTGCATCAACCATCTGAGGGGCCTGTGGTCTGTCTGAACCCGGAAGTGAGTCCCAAACAGGTATGGTCTCAGCTTCTTCAGCACCCAGACCACAGCAAATGCCTCACGCTCAATCGCACTCCACCTCTGTTCCCGTGGAAGTAACCTCCTACTGATGAAGGCTACGGGTTGATCTAGGCCCTCCTCATTTATCTGTGACAAAACAGCCCCCACACCATGCTCTGAAGCGTCTGTCTGAACGATAAACTCTCTTGAGAAGTTGGGTGCCAGGAGCATGGGCGCCGTGCACATGGCAGTTTTCAGGGCCTCAAAAGCTTTCTGACAGGTGTCAGTCCAAATCACTTTCTTGGGCTGCTTCCTGGAAGTCAGCTCTGTCAAGGGTGCAACAATGCTGCCATACCCCTTGACAAGGTTGTATGTTGGAACAACGAGTTCCACAACCACGACTTCCCTAACAACGAGGTCGCAACCACGACCTCGTCTAAACCACGACTTTTTTTTACCACGCATTCCTTTTCCACGTTTTTTCGTGCTAATGAAATGCGTCTTAAAAAAAATGCTTTTCTACTGCTACTCCGATCCCCCAAACCCTCCTGCCCCTTGAAATTCATTTTGCCCCACACCCTTTTAACAAACAATATAAACGAATCCCAAACCCCTTCCCTCTCAAAACTAACTACACCCCCTTATTACTAATTCTCCCCTCTTAATAATAATCACGATCACCCCCACCTAAACTCATAGTCCTATCTAAACTCTTCCTTGATCACCCGGACCTCCTAAAAACGTACTCCACCCCTTTTATTCTAATCCCCCGCCCACACCAGATAATCAAACATTGCGCCATCAAAACTAATCCCAAACCCCCATCCCCTAAAAACGACCTCAACCCCCCTAAAACTAATTCCCTCCACTCTATAAATAATCTCGATCTCCCCAACTCCTAAAACCATACTCAACCTCTCATTAACTACTTCCTCCCCCTTAAAATCTATTACGATCTTCCACACCTCCTAATTCGATCTCTACTCCCTAACCCGATCACCCATCCCCCCAAAAAACTTATCCTAAACCCCTCAAAACTAACCCCAAACCCCTCCATCCCCTAAAAATTAAGTCCTCTTACCTGTTCCACTTCGACTTCACTGTGACACTCCCCGAACTCCGCCCTGCCCGAACACTAGACCGAATCAGCCTTAACCACGCACATGCGTGGTTAAGGCTGAGTCGTTGTTCGGGCAGGGCGGAGTTCCGCTTTCGTGACTCCAGAACTCGTTGTTCCGGAGTCGTTGTTCAGGATGTTTCCCCTTGACAAACCTCCTGTAATACCCAGTGAGTCCTAAAAAGGCTCTCACCTCTGTCTGGGTTTTGGGGGGCTCCCAAGCCAGGATGGTCTCAATCTTGGGCTGTAGGGGCACCACCTGGCCACTCCCAACCTGGTGTCCCAAGTACACCACGGAACCCTGCCCGATCTGGCACTTACTCGCCTTGATCGTGAGGCCTGCCCTCTGCAGCGCCATCAACACTTCCCAGAGGTGGCACAGATGTTCTTCCCAACTGGCGCTGAACACTGCAATGTCATCCAGGTAGGCGGCACTGAACTCTTCCAGTCCAGCCAACACCTGGTTGACCAACCTCTGAAAGGTGGCTGGGGCATTCTTCATCCCAAAGGGCATAACCCGGAACTGGTAGTGCCCATCTGGTGTGGAGAATGCTGACCTCTCTCTTGCCCCATCAGTCAAGGCGAGCTGCCAGTACCCAGACGTTAGATCAAACGTGCTGAGGTACCGTGCAGCCCCTAACCGATCAATGAGCTCATCAGCTCTGGGGATGTGGTGCGCGTCAGTCCTCGTGACTGAATTGAGCCCTCGGTAGTCCACACAGAACCGGAGTTCTGGCGTGGCACCCGATGCGGCAGCCTTTGGGACCAAAACCACTGGGCTGGCCCAAGGACTGTTAGAGGACTCAATCACCCCTAGCGCAAGCATCTTGGAGACCTCCTCCTTGATGCAAGCTCTCACCCTGTCAGTTACCCTGTAAGTTTTGTGCTTAACAGGAGGACTATCTCCAGTGTCCACATCATGGATGCACCAATCAGTGACACTGGGAATCAGGGAGAACAAATCAGAAAACTGTCCCAGCAACTGTTGGCAGTCATTCTGTTGCTCAGGGGTCAGGGTAGAAGAGAGGTTCACACCATCCACTGAACCATCTCGCTCTGTCGCCGACAGGAGGTCAGGAAGAGGCTCAGGCTCTTCCTCCATTCCAGCATCTGTCGCTAAGAGCATGGCCACTTCGGACCTCTCCAAGTGGGGCTTCAGGCGGTTGACATGCAGGACCCGCAAGGGGTTCCTGGGAGACTGCAAGTCCACCAAGTAGGTAACAGGACTCTTGCGCTCCACCACCTCAAATGGTCCGGTCCACTTATCCTGGAGCGCACAAGGCTCCACTGGGGCCATGACCCACACTTTCTGACCAGGCTGAAGCTCTACCAGAGTGGCATTCTGGTCGTACCACCGCTTCATCTCCTCTTGGCTGGCTTCCAGATTCGCCTCAGCGAGTTGCCTGAAACGCCTAGTCTGGTTCCTGAAGGCCAGCATGTAGCTATATACATCCTGGGGAGGTTTCCTGGTAGATTGCTCCCAGCCTTACTTGACTAGACTCAGAGGTCCTCTCACTGGGTGACCATAGAGAACCTCAAAGGGACTGAACCCTAGAGATTTCTGTGGCACCTCACGGTATGCAAAGAGAAGGCATGGTAAGAGGACGTCCCACTTATGCCTCATAGGTTCCTCAAGACCCATAATCATGCCTTTGAGGGTCCGGTTGAATCTCTCAACCAACCCATTTCCTTGGGGGTGGTAAGGAGTGGTGAACTTGTAAGTTACCCCACACTCCTGCCACAGGGACTTCATATACTTGGAAATGAAGTTTGTACCTCGGTCAGACACTACCTCTCTAGGGAATCCCACTCGGGAGAAAATTCCCATCAGTGCCCGTCCCACCACGGGGGCCGTCACTGTCCTCAAAGGTATGGCTTCCGGGTACCGGGTGGCATGGTCCACCAAGACCAGGATGAACCTGTTGCCCATGGCTGTCTTGGGGTCCAGTGGCCCCACAATGTCAATACCCACCCGTTCAAAGGGGGTGCTGACCACAGGGAATGGCTGGAGAGGAGCCTTCTGCTTCCTCCCACTCTTTCCACTTGCCTGGCAAGTCTGACAGGTCCTGCAATGAGTGTCTGAACTCTTGCGCATTTGGGGCCAATAAAAGTGGGTGACAAGCCTCTCAAAGGTCTTGTCCTGCCCCAAATGTCCTGCTAACGGCACATCATGAGCCAGCCCCAGTAGGAAGGCTCTGAAGCGCTGGGGTACCACCAGCACACGGGCTGACCCAGGCTCAGCAACCTTAGGCTCAGTATACAGGAGGTCATTCTCCCAGTAGATCCAATGTGATCCAGACTGATGACC
Source organism: Calotriton arnoldi (assembly GCA_963921515.1). Lineage (NCBI taxonomy): Eukaryota > Metazoa > Chordata > Amphibia > Caudata > Salamandridae > Calotriton > Calotriton arnoldi. Next base: position 18,989 of record CAWUFW010010920.1, read on the forward strand.
TGCTGCCTGGTCTGCAGCCTGCTGCCGCAAACCCACAAGAGAAGGGCATTCTTTCTGCTCCACGCAGAACTCTTCCCTGGAGGGTCCTCCTTCCTGCTGCCAATGGGTCAGCTCAGGCAGGTCCCCAGTTCAGCTACTTGTTCCCCTGTAGGCTCCAGGGCATCCCCCTCAGGGTCTACCTCCTCCTGGACCGTGGGAACTTCGGGGGCCGGTTTCCCGCGCCCCCTGCCTCTTCTCTTTAAGGCAGGCACCTGGGCCCCCCTCTCAGGCTCCAGGTCCTCTTGAACACCCTTACTGGCTGCCATGGACTGTGTAGTCACACACGCCCAGTCAGGCAGACCCAACATCTCCAAATGAGCACTTCGCTCCACCTTCGCCCAAGGTGAGCTCTTCAAATCGTTCCCTAACAAACAGTCAACAGGCATGGCTGGCCTCACAGCTACTTGAAGAGTACCAGAAACCCCCCCCCCCACTCAAAGGAAACCTGAGCCACCTTGCAGTGGCTCTCTGTGTTGTCAGCGGCAACAACTGGGTAAAATGCATTGGGGACAACCTGCTCTTCAGACACCAGGTGACACTTGACAGCTGTCACACTGGCTCCTGTGTCTCAAAGAGCCTCCACTCTATGGCCATTGATGGTCACCCACTGCCTATACTTTTTAGTGTTATCAGGCAGTTGGGTCCTGGGGACCACCTCACAGTCTCCCAAAGAGACAAGGGACATCTCTGCGGGACCCCACCCACCTTGGACACCCATCTCCTCCCCCAGGGCTATACTCGCCATCTGCCGGGGTGGAGCACCAGTGGGTGCTGTCTTTCCAAACTGTGGGCACTTGGGATCAACCGACTTCTGACCCACTTCACCACACTTGTAGCACCTCAGGGGTCCCCTGGGAACAGGCCTACCTGTCGGGGCCCCATGCTTCTTCTCAGGGGGAGGCTGGGAACCCTTCCCTTGGGTCCCTTGGGGATTACTTTGGGGCCCTTTCTGGAACTCCCTCTGTTTACCCTTGTCCCCCCCACTCTTCTGCTGGGGACCCTGCCCACTCTTGGCGGAGTCTCCCACGTGACCCTTGTGGATCCGGGTGCTCACCCAGCGGTCCGCCCCCTCAGCAAGCTTCCTAGGGTTAGTCAGCCTGCTATCAATCAGGTGCTGGCGTAGCTCTGGAAAACAATTACTTGACAAGTGCTCCCATCCAATTAAATAAAAGAGCCCCTCAAAATCATTAACTTTGCTACCCTTCACCCAACCATCCAATGCTCTGCAGAAGAAAGTGACATATTCTACCCAGGTACCTGACTCCACCTTCTTGCAATTTCTAAACCTCTGTCTATACAATTCAGGAGTCAACCCATACCTGGACATCAATGCATCTTTCATGTGGCTATAAGAATTATGGACTTCAGAAGGCAAGTCTAACAGTGTGTCCCGCCCTTCACTAAGGAACCGCCCCCCACAACCCCGCTCCCCAATCCTTCTCAGGGACCCGGTGGGAAGACATGGCTACCTCATAGGCCTTGAACCACTGCCCAATATCATCATTCTTATAAAACTCTCTCACCACATCTTTAGGAATGTACACTCTAGCTTCAACAGGCATTGACGGTGTGCTGCCACCAGAGGGAGTAATCTCTAAGCTTCTAGCTTTCAACTCCAACTCCTCAAACTTTTCTCATGCTCCAACTGCATTCTCTTTTCTTCCAGGGCCAATCTCCTATTTTCTAGCTCCAGTTGCCCACCCAACTTGAGCTTGGCAAGCTCCAATTCGTGCATCCTGTTTTCCTTCCTGTCCGCCAACTCCTCTGGGGACAGGCTTTTGGCAGAGACACTGCTACCTACTGGGGAAGTTGCTCTCCTCCCCTGTGGACCCAATGGCACCTCCAGCTGCTCATCTGCATTCTCAGCCCCTTCCTCATTCTCAGGGGTATTCCTTGCTTGGACCCAGGCCCTCAGTGCCTTTTGGAACTCATCCTTCTTGGTGAGACCGTTCATAGCAACTTTAAATTTCCTGCAGAAGTGCTTTAGCTGTTTCACATTGTAGCATTCCAGTCTCTCCTCTTCCCAATCACAATCAACAGATGCTATGGATGCTGCTGTATCCATGGTGGTTAAACTTGGCAGTTCTTTGCAAAAATAGAAAATCCCAGAAAAAACAATCTACCAAAGTATGTGGTCGCGTTTTGGTCTGCACTCTCTAGTAGTGTTCACCAATCACTGTACATGAGTCACAAATGCAAGTCCAGAATCCCCACCGCTGACCACCAATGTTAGATTTGGGGGTCTCTAGTTGGCAGAGGTAGGTACCTTTGACCAAATAGGGACCCTTGCGTCTAGTCAGGGTAAGGGGGTACACTCCTAAAATAACCCCTGCTCACCCCCTTGGTAGCTTGGCACGAGCAGACAGGCTTATCTCAGAGGCAGTGTGTAAAGCATTTGTGAACACATACAGTAATCAAGTGACAACACTACAGATGGACACCACACCAGATGTATATTAAAAATAAGTATCTTTTATATAGATTTAACACAAGACCACAAACGACAAAAATCCACAAAACTGTACTTCAAAATGGTAGAATTAGCTCAGTTCTCTTAAGATGGTAAATGCGACACTTTGAGTTCAATGTACCTTAGGATGCGTAACGCTATACAACGAAAGTGTTGCAGGGAAGGTGATGCGTCGGTTCCTTACACGCAAGAACGGTGATGCATCGGGTCCCTACTGATGCGCAGGGGATGCGTCGGTTTCTTACTGCGCTTTCGTGGCGATGCGACCAGCAACGCCGTGATGCGATGAAGATCCGGTGCAATGAACAAAGATGGAACTTCTTCTTGTTGCGACACGATGCGTGCACGCCCGACGGCCGTGCGGCGACTCTATGATTCTTCTGAGCCGCGACAGGCCCTGCGACACGCTTCCCGGTGATGCGGCGGCGTCTGATGCGATGTCGGTCCTCTTCTCCGTCGATGCGGGGCACTTCGGCAACGATGCGTTTGAGCCGAGATAGGCCCTGCGACACGCTTCCCGGTGATGCGGCAGCGTCTGATGCGACGCCGGTCCTCTTCTCCTGCGATGCAAGGCGCTTCGGCACTGATGCGACAGCCGTGCAGCGACTCAACAATTCTTCTGAGCCGCGACAGGCCCTGTGACACGCTTCCCGGTGATGCGGCGGCGTCTGATGTGACGTTGGTCCTCTTCTCCGGCGATGCGGGGCGCTTCGGCAACGATGCGTCTGAGCCGCGACAGGCCCTGCGACACGCATCCCGGTTATGCGGCGGCGTCTGATGCGACGTCGGTCCTCTTCTCCAGCGATGCGAGGCGCTTCGGCACTGCTGCGACAGCCGTGCGGTGACTCAACGATTCTTCTGAGTCGGACAGGCCCTGCGACATGCTTCCCGGTGATGCGGCGGCGTCTGATGCGACGTCGGTCCTCTTCTCCGGCGCTGCGTGGCGCTTCGGCAGCGATGCGACAGCGGCGACGACACTCTTCTCCGTTGATGCGGCGGCGTCTGATGCGACGTCGATCCTCTTCTTCGGCGATGCGAGGCGCTCCGGCTGTGGCGGCGACGCTTCTCCTTCGTGAGTCGCGCTTCCAGCTCCTTGTGACACGCAGTCCCTCAGAAAGTCCAGCTTAGCAGCAGGCACTTTACAGAAAGACTCTTGGGGAGCTGGTTGGTGAAGTCTGTTGTCCCTGAGACTTCAGCAGGAGGCAAGCTCTTTTCTCAAGCCCTTGGAGATCTCTTACAAGTTGATGAAAGTACAAACAAAGTTCCTTTCTCCTCTCTTTGGCAGTCAGGCAACCACTGCAGGCGAATCCCCCAAACAGCACTCAGCTTAGGGATAGTCTCCTCCTCAGTTTCTCTGGTTCCTCTCCTCAGCAAAGGTTTCTTCTTGTTTCCCAAAGTGATCTGAAGTTCTGGGGTTTGGGTCCCCTCTTTTATACACATATTCTCTTTGTTCTCTGAAGGCAGAGATGCCTTTGCCTAGTCCAAACCAGTTCTGGTCAATCCTGGAGCACTTTGTTGACAAGACTCCTTCTTTCCTTTCACAGAGTAGGCCAGGGACATCAGACACACCACAGGAGGTGGAGCCAGCATTGTGGAGGGAAGGCACAGCCCTATTCAGGTCCCGGGTGCAACTCCTCCCACCTATCTCAATGCAGATCTCTATATTCAGCCCTGTGCTGACTCACCCTGTCTCCTGGAGTCCCCCAGCCCCTGTCACTCACAAACCCAGACAAGGAATACACAACCTAGCAGAGGCAGGCTTGGATAGTTAGGCAAGAAAATACCTACTTTCTAAAAGTGGTATTTTCAAACACAGAATGTTAAAACCAACTTCACTAAAAGATGTATTTTATCATTCTGAGTTCAGGCATACTAAATTCGTTTTTCTACCATGTTCCCTGTGTCAGTTAGGATTATAAGCTGTAATAATCAAACTGCCCATTCTGGCCTATGGAGAACAGGTAGCCTTGCAATAGTGAAAAACGAAAATGGCTGTAATTCACTATTAGGACATGCCACACACATCAGGGCAGGTCCTACCTTATACTTACAATGCACCCTGCCCTTGGGCCTACCATAGGGGTGACTAATATGCAGAAAAGGGAAGGTTTAGGGACTGGCAAGTGGGTGTACTTGCCCAGTCAACATGGCAGTACCAGACTGCACACAGGCTCTGCAATGGCAGGCCTGAGACACACTTTTACAGGCTGCCTCTGTGGGTGGCACAACCAGTACTGCAAGCCCACCAGCAGCATTTGGTTTACAAGCCCTGGGCACACTCAGTGCACTGTACTAGGGTCTGACAAGTAAACCAAACCAACCAATCATGGAATCACTAATCCATACATCAATTTACCATAGGGAGCACTTGCACTGTGGCACTGAATAGCAGTGGCACAGTGCCCAAGGCATCTATAACCAGCAAAAACACATGAGGCAACAGCAAAAAATGGAAGGGAGACCCACGCCAACAGTGCCAGGTCTAACAAGAATCAATGAAGAAATACCTAAATGATCCTATGATAATACACAGAAATTAAATATAATATTCAGTCATAAATGCATTACTAGCCCCACACTGGAGGGTGTGGTGGCACCTCTTTTGAAATTCAGATTTGAGCATACATTGAACCTTCTGGTAATTACCTCACCAAATAGCTTTGGGATTTCAACAAAGTGTTTGGAAACAAATAACAATTCCAGTACCAATAGCATTACTGGATACCCTCCACGAGGTGCAACGGCAACCTTCCTTTTATAGGCATGACCAAAATACCCTTTGTAATGGTCATATTGCCACCCCATATTTCTTGAGTGGCCACTTGAAAAGTAGTTATGATAAGCCCTGTTCCACAGGGTTGGTGGAAACATTTATCCCCTTATTTTTGCACTTTAGAGACAACCAAGTTGGGAATTGGGATTTTGGAGGGGGTGTCATACGGTTCCTTACTTTCCAGTAAGACTGCATTTGAGCAACATGAGTGTCAAAACTATGTGGGACTTAGTCCACCCATACCATCAGAACATGTTGACTTTATTCCTGGCTAACTCACAGTGTGCAATCTTGACCACTAAACTCTACAAGGTGCCAGATGGTGCATGCAACCTCAGAACATGACAGCCCTGATTCCCCAAGGAAATCATGGAAACAGATCTATCCTTTCGTTGTTAACTCTGACATGCCCAAAGAGAGACACAAGAAGTACTTGAATTGTCATTTCAAACATTTATTGAAGCAATTGGATTCTTGCATAAAGTACATGTAACCTCATGACAGGTGAGCCTGCCATGTAGGCCTATTAGCATTAATCAACTGAATTTGTTTTTTGAACAGTAGTTCTTAAAACTATCAATTACTGGCCCCTTTCCAGTTTTCAATCTTTTGGGTATGGGCCACTAATCCTGCCCCTACCCTTAAGCAGTTATACTGTTTAAAACATACCCACCAGCAGTTCTAAACTGCCATGTATGTTTCCTAACTACCTTGGTGCCAAAGGTTTTGGCTGGGAAAGGGATTTGGTTCTATATTCGGCATCATAGAGGTTCACTGTGCTTCGAGAAAGCACAATCACACTTCTACATAACTAACCTCCAGTCTTTGAATACCATTGAAGAGAACATTTTTTCTATGCTACATGTGCAGGTTTGATCAGAGTTTCATTTCACAAGGAAAATTAAAACACACTAGGCCTTGTCGCCAAACCCTTTTTCGAACATCTAGCGCATTCTGTCTGTTCTTGTTGGAGTTTTCGCACAATAAACAAGTAACAACACCCACCATTGTAAGTTATGTATCCCCATTTAAAAACCACCAGGATGGCTAAATGTCTTGGATATTGTATCCAGTCACATGTTATGAGTTGAAAAAAGTCTACAAAAGCTTTGCTATCCTACCATGTTGCCCCTGAGAATGAATACTGTGATGCTGCCATATTCCTTATTATCTTGGACTAGTGGAATGGGGGAAGCAGTGCATGAGAAGATTAGTTTCTCATAGATGATCCAATAATCAACAATCCATAAGCACTGGGTTACCTACTAACCTTAAGAACTGTGCTACCCTATGTAAAGTGATACATCAGCTCTTCAGGGTTAGTGCTATCTAAACATTAATTATGTTGGTGTAATCAGAGTAATTTCAGTAGTTATGCATTATTCTAGTGATGAAAAATTACCAAAAATATGCGATTACACCAGCTTAAGTAATTATTAGTAATTTGGGGCAAAGATCATACTGCAGGAACAATACACTAAGAGAGAGTGCGCAACTCCTGGCTACTGCAGTTCGTGTCCTGTAGCATTTAGTGCTATTTTCCTAGCACAAAATGCATCCCTTGGTCCATTTTGGAAAATATCGCTAAATGCTGGATCGCGCTTCTCATGTAATCAGGCATAATTATGAGTAAGTTTGCTGTAATTACGAGTAATTATGCTAGGGAGAATTATATTAGTTAATCCCACCCCTAATATACATGCAATTACAGTGAACTACAATATGGCGACAGAAGCCAGAATTTCTGATAGGCCGCTAACAGGAAGTCATTAGAATTATGACACTAACCGATATGTTTGTCATGCTGGCTTTGGATACTGACCCTTAACCACTACACTTCATACACCTGTTCAGCCATGTCTAAGCACTTACCAATAACACTACTCTCAAGTGGATATTCTTCTGTTTGTATAAGCATTCACTGTTGTTCCACACAGCTTTTCTAAGGGTTGTTTATTCAACTGCCTCACAAGCTAACTAATCATCAACTGCATTTCAGCAACAACCCAAATCCCTTGTCCTCGAAGTGCAATGACATGATCCTTCATGTGAGGCACGTCTCTACCTGGAGAACCTAAGATGAGCCCAGCCTCTGGAAATTCTGTAGGAACCAGCAGCATTGCTACAAGAAAGGGTCCCTCTAATGTCAACATTTGTAATGCCCATTTATCACCAACTGATCGTCCAGTGGGCTTATTCTCCGCTAATGTGTCTTCCCAAGGTGACACTAGTTAGTTATTTACTTGGTTAGACCTGGCCCATCTGGCTGCTACATGGATCTATGTTATCCATAATTCTACATTTTTGTTTTTTGAAATGACAGACTCTGAGATCCTTGAAACCTGTGACCAACAATCTTGGTACATCTAGGTAGACATTGGGCAGAGATCAGGTACCGACATCTTCCTCCAGGAATCATTATACTGTGCAATAAATGGTAGAATTGTGCCAATGGATCATTCAATCATCTCTTATCTCTTGATATATATTCTCCTAGGTAGCATTTAACATTTCCGACACATGTGCCTCTACTTCTTTCACCGGGCTCTGAGGCAAAACAGAGAGAAGGAAGTACGTCTGCTTTGAAACTTAATGTGAACCAGCCTCATACCAAAAGGAAGGAAAGCAGGTGTCACTATTTGGCTGACATTTCATCTACCCAGCAAATACACAGATTAGGTATGTTTCTATCATAACTGCAGTTAAACACTTAAACACTCGGCTGCCCATTTCAGTGCAAGCAAAATAAGCTAGGAGATAAATCCCTGCAAATCAATTAAGGACTGCAGAATCAAACTGTTAGAAATTGGGTTTCTGGTTGGCTAGGGTACGCACCTAAGCCAGGCAGAACCTACCACTCTAGTCAGGGCAAGTAAGTTACACACCAAAGATAACCTGTGCTCACCCTCTGGTAGCTTGGTGCAGAGCAGGCAGGCTTATCATCAGAGGCAATGTGTAAAGCGTTTGTGTAACACACTCACACAGCAACACAATGGATACATCACAAATGAGACTCCACACAGGATTATGTGAAAATAGACTTCTATATTATACATCCAATAACACTAGAAATGACATGAATCATAAGAACTAGCAAGTAATGCTAGCTTAGGGTAAATCACATAAAATTGCAATGAACACATAGGCATAGCGCACCTGCGCTCCAATTGCATGTTATACGGTCATTTCTGTGAGCCCTATGACACTTTGCTATCCCTGGAAACCGACATTGGAATAGGTCTTCTTCCACCCACAGTACATGGGACTAGAAAAGACTTCATAAGATGTCAACATGAGTCTGCAGCGCCTAAAAGTAGGACCCAAGGCCTAATAATTCAGCTACGTGTGAAGTACTATATTCTTCCAAATCACCCAGAGTAGAAATATGGCACACCACAAATAGAAAGCTTCCTATTACCTCGTTCTTGTAAGGTGAAAGACATCAGGAAAATTAAAGTACAAGTCACTGTAAAAGAAAACTGAACGACTCAAAACCAACACTTGTAAGGCAAAGGTGCTGCAGGAACACGACCTTCCTCCCTACTATCCTCACTAAGGGTTCCTCTGCTGAAATAATAGTTTTTCTTTTACCAACAACCTTGTCTGTCTGTGTAGGATTAGGGGTGGGTGGTAAACTCTGCTCCTCCAGCGGAGTTCGCCAAGTTTTGCCCTCTCCACGCTCCATTTGGAGCATGGAGTTCAGAAAAACTTAGCCAACCATCGTGTAGTGGAGTTTTTTCTCACACATGGCTTGCCCACTGTAAGTTGGCGAGCACAAGTGAGAAAATCAAACACTAGACTGCCTCCCGGTGAGATTTCTCAATGCAGGCGAGGGTGGCAGGTCACCACCGCTCACTTAGAGAAAGTTGCCACTTGCAGTGAGAAAGATGCCGCTCGAGTAGAAAATCACTCGAGTGGCAGAAAAAAGTAGTGCCCTGAGGCGCACCGCGAGGTGCCATTCACACTGATTTTACAGTGCGGGGCAAGGCCCCTGCCGCTGTAAATCACTACAAGCAGCGCAGTGTACCACAACTCGACTGCTCACATAATTTCACAGAATTCCAATGCGTTTTTAGGTAACTCCGCAGAGTGAAAGTCCACGAGCTTCACCCACCCGTATTTAGGAACAGGTCGGTAAATTATACGGAAAGTAGTGAAATACAGTATTTTAGCCTTCTGAACTTAAAGCTGAAACAGCAATCATATCATCGGCTAAAAGTATTTGCAGGCTGTGTACTTCGAAGACTATTAGAGTAAACAGTGGGATAATTTGCATGTTCCAAAGGAATTCAGGCAGTTTTATATGATTTCTTTTGACCTATTAGCTCTCAGCTGTTCAGAATTGTAAACATGACACAGTCACGAGTTTGTTTTTCGCTCAACAAACGCAGGCGGTCACAGCAGGTCTCTACCACTTGCGTTGAGAAAGCTGCCGCTCATGGTTAGAAATCTGATGCTTGAGTAGAAAGACTACTCGAATGGCAGGAAGAAGCAGCGGCCTCTGGCATGCCATGTGGTGCCGTTTGCGCTGATTTTGCAACGTGGGATAAGCTCCTGGCACTAAAAATCAGCGTGAGCAGTGTGACATACCACAACTCTGCTGCCAGCAGAACGCCGTGAAATCTCGCAGAGTTTTTGGGTTATTCCGCGAAACTCTGCGGAGTGAAACTCCGCGAGTTCCGCCTACCCCTATTTAGTACCAGGTCGATAAATTATAGGGAACGTAGTGAAATGCCGTATTTTAGCCGTCTGTACTTAAATCTGAAACAGCAATCACATAAAGCAATCGGTTAAAAGTGTTTGCAGGCTGTGTACATCAATGCAGAATGACTACTGGAGCATGTTCCAAAGGAATCCTGGCAATTTTATACAATTTTTTTTGACCTATTAGGTGCTCAGAATGGTAAACATAAACCAGCCGTGTGTTTTTTTTTTTTTTTTTTAAGGAATCTGACAACCACACTTGTGATGGAACAGATCTGTAAGTAGAGAAAGGATCCATTTGATAGCGAAGCTTGAAAAAACGACGCTATCAGGATTTAAAGCAGCATACCTCTCAACCTCTTGCCTCAAAAGTCCAGTTGAAGTCTGATGTTTGAGTGGGTGGTCCCATTAAGGTCAACAAGGAATGAACACCTTTTCACCAGTTGAAATAGGTTTAAAAAGCGGGTGAATGTATTAAAGTTTATGGGGTATAAATGTTTGTCAGGGTGTTGTATGGAAGTAAAAACATGAGACACCGCCAAATGCCGGTGAGTTTTCAGGTATGAGCTAAATGGAAGACCTTAATCCTTAATTCACAGATTGCTGTCCAGCCATATCATATGATTCCTCCATTACTAAATGAAATGGAAAATGGAACGTCGAATATGAGATGGTAACGACTGAATGAGTAAAGTGTCAGGGGAAGCCAGAAAGGTGGCTTGATCGCAACATGAACCCTATCGCAGCCTATAGAGCTACTTTGCCGACCTAGAAAAAATACAGTTAAAACATTAAGGCATAGAATTAGCGAAGCTGTCGATAGTTATGGCTCTGTATATGGGCATTATTCTGGCATAGACGAGAGAAGCAACCTGAACATGATAATTTGCAATGGCTGTCTAGAACCCTGCACAAACCAGAGGAATAGTTTCAAAGTACGACCTTGTAGAAGGCTCTACAACCCAGTGGTAGAAAATGCCACAAAGCAAGGTCTGGCGCCTCGAGTGTCCTGAGAGCTCTGTAATCCTAGCATTGCGAAAACAAACCATCACGTGGGGGCTTCTTACTTTTCAGCAGGGGTGTACCTTCCATTGTTGTAGCAGATGCAGGGGGGCATAGAGGCCTGAGGTACCTGGTTATTGCTGTAGTTTATACTTCAGACAGCGGCCAGGAGACCTATTTCGTTTCTTGCACTATTTCCCATGACACAGTGGCTACACTACTCTTCTTCAGTATAGATTTATAATTTGTTTGGTAAAGAACACCACCGGAGAGCTTGTTAAATTATAAAGCGAAGTACACCTAATCGAACATTTTAAAAGCTGGCAATTCTCAATCATTACATACTTTGGTAGTGTTCAGTTTTAAGACACATTTCTGTGACTGTTGTTCCCGTTAGTACTGCTGTGAGTCTTACAAGGTCACACCCTTGTGGGTGCATACCACTTAGAGGAGGATTTGTAGTTGCTGTTTTGCAAAGTTCACTTAACATCAGAGGCGCAGCTAGAGCCAAATTTCGGGGGGGGGGGGCTAATAAAAATTTCGGGGGGGCTAATTCTTCCAGCTATAGGCAGAGTGGAGATGCAGGGGCTCTAAGAAGGAGTGAAAAAACAACAAAGCCTCGTTAACAAGTAAATGGTCTTTTAAAGACCTGTGAAGTACTCGGGTGCGGCTGCAATAAGACGGGCGCCAGACCAACCAGCCTACAGCAGCTCAAAAACTATCTGTGTGTGTTCCCCTGAAGCGGTCTCAGCCGGGGCTGACATACACGATGGGGGGCTGAAGCCCTTTGAGCCCTATGGGCGTTGCGTGCCTGCTTAACATACCCTGAGGGCGTCCAGACTGTAGTTCGATTTGGCATCCTTTAGTGGGGCCAATTATGAGGTTGGCAGTGTGTTAGGCGTGGTCAGTTTTAGTTACTCTATCCTTGGTGTCTGAGCCTAATCCTTTTCCCTCATGTCAAGGGCCCCGCTTGGCAATGAGGCCGCTGATGCCCTGCATGTTTGATGCTGACCTCCTCCTGCTGGGGGCTAATCCTTCTGGCTGTGCGTCCACCGCCCTGTTCACGGGGGGGCTGGATGTTACTTGACGGTGCTTCCTGTCCCCGAGACAGCCTCTGCATGCCCCACTGCAGGGTTGGAGGACCAGCCAGTGCCTTGCTACTCCCACTCCCAGCTTCAGAAGCGAGCAGCAGCTTGCACTGGAGTGCATGTGGCAGTGACCCCGCCCACATGCTCAGCAGCCTTGCATGCTAGCCTCAACCGCAGCAGGTGCACAATAAATTCCTGGGCCCGAGCGACCGAGCCACTGAGCCACCGCAGCTTCTGCCTCCATTTCAACTACATGGGAGCCACACGTGTCTCCTCAGCACATCACCTGCGGTAACCCCACCCCAGCCCAGCATGTTTGGACCGCAAGGCTGCACAAGGGAGAGCCTCAGCACGGAAAGACTCTCTGCACTGCTACCATCATCGCACTGTCCTTGCCCCCACCTGGGGTCTGTATAGCTGGAATCGATTTTCAATCTACCGCACCAGAGATCCATACAGCACCATCTTCGAAAACTCCAGTGAGTGGCTCCCAGATCGGCGATTCCTTGGAGGCCCCAGGGGACCTGTTGGGATAGTGCCCAGCAGCTGCCTTACTTGACTCTGACGCCTATGCCAAACATCCTGCTATCCCAGTTGTTCTGCCTCACCTTCATCACCAGCGGCCCAAAGACAATGGTGTCCATCCCAGCTCTGGAGCACTTTTCAGTAACATGCCTGCCACCAACTCAGGCTGCTGGTGGAAGGCGTGGGTCAAACACCTGGAGACCAAATTTCTGGTGATGGGCACAATTGAGGAGTGGAAAGAGCCACTGCTTCTTCTCTTGGGAGGGGCTGATGTGCATAATATCTCTAAAACCTTTGTGGAAGCTGGTCTGCCCCACACATACACGACACTCAGGAACGCCATTTCAAACCATTTGCCAACCCGAACTAAAAATGTTCCCTCCTTCGGCAACCACGCCGGAAACCCAATATATCAGTGGATATTTTTTTACGCCAGGCTGCGAGAACAGGCAAGCATGTGTACCCCGGCCGATGAGGATGAAGAAGTCTGGGGGCAATTCATACAAGTTTGTGCCTTAGTAAAGCTGCAAGAGCAGATCCTGCAAGTGGCCAACATGTTGATGAGAGACATTCTCACCCTAGGACAATCCAAGGAGCTGTCCAAGGCATGGGCAGCACACAAAGACACTGTTTGCAACAACTTATCAAGACAAAGCCTGTTAATGCTGTCACCAAGGAGCCTCCCTATAGGAAGTCTGAGGTGCCCACGCCCAAGCAGCCCAGATGGCCCTGCAGGTGGTGTGGGGGGCCATCACTCCATCACAGTGACTGCCCATTGCAAGGGAAAAAGTGTGGGGCCTGTGACAAACTGAATCACTCCACCAAAGTCTGCTGGTCAACCTCAAAGCCATCCAGTTCCCGAGCCATGTGAAATGTACGCACCATTAACAATCACTCTGAGACAGCAGAGAGGAGTGACATGGACGATGATGAACAAGAAACCATTCATGTGGTGCACATGATAGAACGCATGGGTTTTTTGGCCCACACCTCCCCCCACTGCAATGTCGAAATTTAATGCCATGCAATAACTGCTCTGATTGATACAGGAACCTTTATCAATCTTATGGCTGCGGACCTCTATCATGAACTGCTCACTACACTCAAACTGAGTCCAACCAAAGTCAAGGTCTACACATTTGGCAATCGAACACCTCTAAGGCTCCCAGGAGTTTTCCACACCACCATCAACCACCATGACACCACCACGAGAACCAAAGTATACGTGTCCAATGAGGGCAGGTGTTTTCTGATAAGCTACACAAGGTGATGGTGGCTATGCCAGAATATTTGCACGTCCAGAGCCGAGCGCAAGTTTACAGAAATCAATATACAAATCAAAGAACAAAGTTCTGGTTGGTGCTGTAATGGTATGAACACCCTGCCGCCTAAGGTGCGATGGCAAGAACCAGAGGACCCTAGTTTGGTGTACACTTAATCAAAGAGATATCGAAGCACACAAAGAAGTCCAAATTCATGAAATGTAATCAATAAAGAAGTATTGGGAAGGCTGAAGTTGTATTTTATGTTATTTATTCTTTCCACAGTTATTCACATTCCTTGTGTCAAACGTAATATCCAATACAGACAGGCACCCGACACATGTTTCTTCACAGAGACTTTTTCAAGGCTGAAATGTATGTAAAAAGGCAGTATTCTGAGTAAGCGTGCGGCAAAGTGGTGCCTCACTGTGAAATGTCAGAGTAGCACACACACGCAGTTTGCAGGCGAATGAAAAGGGTGCTTAGCAAAGACTTCGTAAGCCTGTGGTACGTCAATGTGACACACACGAATAGTCTTTCCGGCAACACACAAAGGAAGCTCTGCTACTTTCTCTAGACTTATCAAGGCTTTGCATTGAACTCCCAATTTTCACCCGCATTCTATCATGCAAAATACAACTTCAACCTTGCTAACACTTCTTTATTGAAAACATTTTATGATTTTGGACTTCTTTGTGCACTTCGATATGTCTTTGATTACGTTTTCTGATAAGCTGTCAATCGACCTAAAAACTTTGACTAGTACTTTTCTCTTTCAGCGCCCATGCCAGTTCAATCAACAGTCCAATGCAAGAGTTTACCTCGCTATTCGAAGGCATTGGCTGCCTAAAAGGCCCTGCTGTCAAGCTTCATATCGAGAAATCGATCGAACCTGTGGTGCTTCGCCACCTCCGGGCGACATTTCACCTCCGTTCCAAGGTGGAACAAGCTGCAACACCTGAAAGAAGCCGGCATAATCGAACAAGTCACAGGCCCCACTCCAAGGGTCACCCCAATTGTAGTCACCAAGAATCCCAAACAGCCAGACATAGTGCAAATCTATGTAGACATGAAAGTGCTGAATGTGCCCATGAAATGAGAATGCCACCTCTTGCCCACAATAGACAACATCATCGGGGAGCTGGCAGGGTCACAATGGTTTTTCAAACTGAACCCGAGGTTAGGGTCCCATCAGATCTCTCTCCATCCAGACTCACGACCCATTACGACCTTCTCGACCCATGTTGGCTTCCAGTTGTACACCAGGTGCAATTTCGGCATACCGAGTGTCACTGAAAGAAACATGCTGGCTGGCCTACCTGGTGTCCTAAATGTGAGTGACGATATGTTGGGGCATGCACTTGCCCTGGACAGCCACCTCACATGCTTCCAGCAGTGTTTCAGAGACTCCGAGACAAAGGCCTGACACTACACTGAGGAAAATGCGAATTCCTACAATGCAGCATCAGTTTTTTGGCTACCAGTTCTCAGGGAATGGCATCGGGCCAGGCCCGACAAAAGTGCAGGCCATTCAGGGTGCCCCCTTGCCCCATGTCAGTGTCTAGAGCTTCTTAGGGATGGTGACATATTGCGGCCATTTTATGCACAACCTGTCTGACCTCACTGGACCCATTACGTGAGCTCACAAAAGCATCCAGTCCCCGGGTGTGGGATGAGGAGCAATAACTGGCATTCAAAACACCAAAGATGAGCTGTTGGCCAACACTACACTGGCATACTTTGACCCAAAAAAAAGAGTAAGAACTGGCAGTGGTTGCAAGACCCACAGGGATGGGCGCTGTGTTGTTACAACTTCAGAGCTGTGGGAACTGGGCCTAGGTCACTACACAATCCGGACCCTGACAACCACCGAACAGCGGAACTCACCAATAGAGAGGGAGGCTATCGTGAACACTTTCTACATCTATCTTTATGGACATTTTTAATTGTCTACACTGACCACAAGCTGTTGAACTTGCTTTTTAAAGGATCAATGTCAAAGCCACCTCCACAAATCTAAAAATGGATCATGCAACTGCAAGTATTCAACTTCACTGTGGTGTACAGACCAGGCACACAAAACCCAGAAGATTTTCTTTCATGGCATGCCAGGCGAGCCACCATGACAGAAACCAAGGAAGCACAAGACACAGAGGAATACGTTTGATTGATAGTTGAGAGGTCCAAACTGTTGCCGATGTCCGTGCAGATATAGTAGCCGTCACAACGCAAGACGACTGCCTTCAGCTGGCAATCACCAAAATATGAGCCAGTGACTGGAAGGTGCTGCAACCTATGCTGCCCGAAGAACGGAGGAGGCCAGATAGACACTACAAGCTCTGTTCCAACTAAGGCAAGAACTCCCCGTAACAAGAGAGACCTGCCTGATGTAGGGCCCCCGGTTAGTACTACCTCGGAGCCTCCAACAACAAGCGGGTCTGTTGGCTCACGGTGCGCACCAGGGGATGGTGAAAACAAAGAGCAGGCTTTGCAGCAAAGTCTGATTCCTGGGGCTGGATCAGAGTGTAGAAGTGGCCATGAGAGACTCTGCTGCCTGCCAAGCAAGCAATCTTCCAGACATCCCCTCTCCAGTCATCAGGGAAGTGGGACCAATGGCCCCATGGCAGCAGGCGAGTGCCAATTTTGGAAGCCTTACCAATGGCATGCATTGTCATGATCCCCCTGTTGCAATCCTTGGTGCATCTTGCAGCACCCTCCTCACAATTAAAAACACACCCCAATCCATGCAACCAGAACTGCCACACGTGTGTGTGTACTATGTATTGTGCAACAATTGTAAAATGTATATTGTTCAACATGATCTGTAAGGGTACTAGTCGTAATTAGAAGTTCATGGAGTACTGTGAATCCTTTATACTTAAGAAGAGCAAATGTACAACCAAGCGTCTGTTTGGAAAATAGACGCTTGGTTCCTGTAAGAAAAGCATGGTCGCTCACTTGTTCGAGTCAGGGCTCTCTGTTCTTCGGAGAAAGCAGTTTTGTAAGGAAAGGACGCATACGTGCAAGCGCAATACGTCACGACAAGACGTCGGACGTGGCAGCGGCCATCTTGGGTGTGGCATGAGTATACAATGCCACACCCAGATTCCAGAAAGTGCTTAGCCTTCCGAATTCCCTGCGGATGTAGCAGGTAACTAAGGACACTTCCCTGGCTTCACGACGTTCCGTATCATGCTTATGAACTCGACGGCTACGGCAGAACTCCAACAGCTCTTTTTTTGACGTGCAACCTGCTAAAAGACAAAACAACATGATTTGTGCTTTTTGCATGGCGCCCAATGCAAGTAAGCTTTAACATACTATAAATAAGGAATCATTTTTGGAAGAAACTAAAAGACTTTATTTACAAAGACTGTAACAAAGACTATAAAGAGGGAAAATCAAAGGTTATGTTTTAACTTGAACAATTTTGGGAAAAACACAAAAAGAGTTTTCAGATTGTGTTTGTAAATTGACATGTCAATTACAAGTTGTGGTAATGATATATGTATATGGAAGTTGCTAGTTCATAGTATCTTATAAGTGTGCACAACTGAATTAGGTGTTAGTATATTGTTCCCGGAGTCTTCAAAGGAGTTTTCATCACAACCTGGAAAGGGAAAACATCTATACTATATTTGTAAGTGTAAGTGGAAGCGGTTTTACTAGGTGGGAAGAAGGACAACCTTAAGGTGTGTGACTAGGTGGTTATTGTTTATTGTTTGTCATGTTCTGTTTCTAGTGATTTGGGTTTAACACAACACACCCCGAGCTCTATACGAAGACGCCTAACAGAACACCGACACCTTTCCTTTCCAACGGACTCTCGTTCTGGCGGGAGTACCGCTTGACCCCACATCCCACCACTAGGGTAGCTTCCAGCATGCTATGCCTAGGATGCACAATCAATTCTACAATTCCCCATCACCTGGTGGGAGCTGCACACCCGATCCCCCAAACCAATAAGACGCTCGGCAAGCTCACAACAACAACTATTCCTTAAGGAGGACGCCGGCCAAGCAACGCCATATACCAGTAGTTCCCAAACTGTGCGCTGCGGCTCCCCAGTGTGCCACTAAAACCAGCAAATGGAACTGCGTGAATCGCCAAAGAAGACTATAGATCACTGGATTTAGATCTCTTTCAACCTTTTATAATTTTTTCACTTCTAACACTGTTTTCCACAATTGTGGACAATAACTTAATAGCAAGCAGCAGCATGCATTGGTCCTGACGAAAGCCGCGACACCTCTAGTGAGGGTCTCTTGGCTGAAACATGTAGACCTATCAGTTCGTCACTAACTCGCAGGTATATGCTAATCCTGCTAGTGCCTTGTTTTTTAATCCTGGCCCCAGGACTTATTAATAAAGGTAGACTACGTACCTGGTAGCTAGTTTTAACCCACTCCTTTCACTTACATCTTTTTTTGCGCTGCCTACTTCATCCAACTAAGTTTATCACTCGTCATTGTTGGATTTAGCACATCCTTCAACTAGGAAACAAAACATCCCTGAGCTCCTCCCTCTCAGAGAGGGGGTTGTAGCCCATGGCAGGACTAGGTTTTCCCGTCACGAGGAGAATCCCAATGATGAAGCATGCCACCTATGGTGGGTGAGGGATTTCGTCCTAAGAAAGGGATCCCTCTAGGGACATAAAAGGCTTACTCTGGATGATCTATATCTTACCTATTTTCTCTGCCCAGACCCGAGGGTCCCATATTGTGTTTTGATTAATTGTGTGGGGAACCGACCCTCGCAGGTCTTAAAACTTTTTCCTCTGACCCCCTCCCCCCTTTTTTGTGTGTACAAAGCAAAACTCCTCTTAGAGATTCGTGACTGTTGGTTGCAATACTGAATATGGACACCAACAATATTGTGGTACAAGAATATCGAAGAAAGAAAATCGAGGGACAAAATACCAAAAGTTAAGTGAATATGGGGAAGTATAGATTTACAATTCCTAACTCTACATCTACGTACCATGACGATATTTGTACCAAGTAGGTACATATATGTAGATTTAGGTATAGAAAATCAAGACTTACTTACATGTTGATATTTTTTTCTGATATTTTGTCCTCAAAACTATGTTCCACCGATTTTTTGGGCTCGATATTCACGGTACATACCTGACTGTCATGTTATTTGTGTCACTATTAATATCATCATAAATGTGACACTGATTTATTTTTTCCTGTTGGCACAATGTAATCCTGCAGATGTTCAGGCATCATTGCACTGCATGGATCTTAGTAAATCTGCCCCATGATATCAATCCCTTATCTTAGCTCAGTAGTTCCCAAACTGTGCGCTGCGCAGCCTGGTGCGCCTCCAAAACTAGCAAGGGGTGCCGCAGCCATAGTTGCTGAGCAGAGTCCATTATGACAGTAGCTACCAAACTGAGTGCAACGGCACCCCAGTGCCCCCCGATGCCCCCGGTTGGTTTTGGCGGGATGTGACCAGCTCCTGGCTGAGCTTGCATGAACTGCAAACAGATGCAGTCACTGCATGGCCTGAGGGCACACAAATATTGTGAAAAGAGAGAGTAGGCATATCCTTGCATTGCACGCACTATTCTCCATACCTTCATCCCAAATGTTTTCAAGGATTAAAATTGGAGTACTACAGACGCCGTGCTACTATCCTACCATCGCAATCCCCCACAAAATTGGTCAAGGGAGCCGTGGGTCTAAAACGTTTGGGAACCACTGCCATATCAAGCAAGGAGATCTTGTGATTGCGCTGGATCTCGTGATAGATAGCTGGGAAGTTATGTCTGCAGTTTGAGTCGTCCCCTTGGGTGGTCACAGCAGTGAAGGGGACCATGGTCACTGCCAGCAGAAGGACCGAACAATCACTCAGAAAATTTCTTTCTTCAGTAAAGTGCAAAGAACTCTGGGCAGTGACCAGCAACGTCAGAGAACTCCAGAAGACAGCCAGGCAGAGGAAGAGGACTAATTTTCCGATCTGACTGCCATGAATCAGAGCCTTGCCAGCAGCCAGACCTCCCCATGTCAGGGGTGGATATACCCTCTCATCACCTGGCAACTCACCCCCAAGCAGAGCCTCCTTCTGGAGGTTGTAGGGCGGCTCCCTGCTTAACCTAACAAGAAGGTGCTGAGCGATGCCATCTTTAGGCCAATCCGACCCGTCACAGCGGCTCAGAGACTTTGTATCGTACTAGTGATCACCCTCTAGTATCCCCTCCACAGACTGCTCTGTTGATAATTGTCTATTGGTGGTTACCTTTTATCTAAGGAATCAAATTGGTTACGCATGTTCTTTTACTCTAAAATAAAGGAGGGATGTAGTGTTGTGAATCTTATAAGGTCACACCCACGAGGGTGCATACCAGTCAGGGGTGGATTTGTAGTTGCTGTTTTGCAAAATGTACTTAACATACCCAGTGGACTTCCAGACTGTAGTACCGTCTGGCGTCCTTACGTGTAGGGGACAATAATGAGGCTGCCAGCGCAATAGGCGTGGTCAGTTTTAATTACTCTATCCTTGGTGTCTGTGCATGATCCTTTTCCCTCCACAACACTGGTAAAACATATGTATCTATTTCAATGTTTTAAATATATTATTTATTTGTTTGTTTATTTATTCTTAACCTCATAAAGCAGCAAAATATAGAATTGCTCTGTGACAATGCCTAACGTGATAATTCACTTGCATGAATGGATTATGTTACAGGGTCGCTGCTGACTTCGTAGAGTCTTCCAGAGTTGATTGCCTTCCTCCTAAGGGTTACAATGAACAGCTCAGTTATACCTCAAATGAAATTTAGAGTACATGTTTGTAACGTCCGAGGTGCGCTCCCGGAGTGAAGGGAGTGCACCAAGGATGAGGGCTGCTCAAGGAAGCCCACAGGGCACCAGCACCAGATTACAGTGGCACAATGGTTTGACATGACATAACGCAAGGCAGATTGCTCAAAAGGTTTATGGCAGCAGTTAAAACAATCTACACTGGTGGTAGCTTGATTGATATTTAACAGAGGGTGCATCTGTGAGGCCTTTGTCCATGCTTTCATGTGAGCCAACAAAGACGGTTGGTCAGCCCTCACCACAATGCCATGCACGCCCACATGGTTGTTCTGCTAGGCTGCCTGAGCCATGTGGTCTTCAGCTCCCTGCTGCACCACACTGCAGTGGCTCCAGCGAGTCTGCCTGCCCCTCGCCGATGAACGTGAAGGAGCCCTGTTGGAAATGGTGCATGCCCCGACCTGTTGGTCTCTGCCCCACATCCTGCCAGATGGTGACTGTGGCAAGCACACCGCTCCCAGGGAGAAGGGCAAGCAGAGGTCAGTAGCCTGGCACAGTGGTCACTCAGGCCTGGGCACCTCATCCAAAAGGCCGGAAGGTGTGGCCCCGCTTCAGCTGAAAGTGGCGCTGTTAAGATGAAGAAAAATAAAATACATTGGAACATGTCTGGCCATCAAGTTTGATGGAGCTGTACTTCAAACTTTCCCTACATTGACACAAACTGCCAAGTTGGCAGTTCATGCTAATGTATAGAGATGTTCGTGGGGCCGATGGGCATCTCTAAATTTGGCATTTGGTGTAAAGGCAGGGTGATGGACGGAAAGTCCTCCTTCACCCAGTCTGCCTTTATTCCACACACCAAACCCTAAATCAGGCCCTAAATTCAGACTGACAGGTCCAAGAGGTCAGATGCAGCATAATCCAAAAGAATTAAGGGAAAACAGCAAAATCATTGGCGTCATACAGTTCCCATACAAGTTGTGGTATGCGTCGTCATCGGGTAACCAATGTATTATCACGCACTTTGGGCCACATTTACTAACGTTTGACAGAAGGCAATGCAGCAAGACAACTTGCAGTTCTGCATTGTGAGAAGTTGGCCTGGTGTATGCTGTTCACTAATTAAAGTGGACACCTTGCACCAGAACAATTCGACTCTTATGGTAGATAGGTTTAAGACAAGCTTTATAGAAAGCTATCCTAGTGGTAGCTGTGGAGAGCAGCCTTCAGGCTAAGTCTTGAAGGAATGTAAAGCAGCTTGTTTTACCACACAATCTCTTGAATCACCAAATGAAAAGACACCACAAAGGTATATATATCAAATATATATGTATTTATTAATAAACACTCTCTACTAATCTCTTTATGAGATTAGAGGATAGGAACATATGTACAAGTCAAATATTATCAGGATAAGTTTAGCACCATTGAATATTACAATCTTAGTTTGCTAGACCTAGGTCTAGGGCATCTAGAATCGAGGGACCCCCAATAACCACCCCAGGTAGTTGTAGGAGACCCACAGGGGACGGACGCGGTGACCTGGCACCGATGCGAATCCTGTACGAGTCTATGCACTCAGACGCGATTGAGATATCAATGTTCAAGGTCCCTTGCGTGTTCGAGGCGAACACACTGATCGGACTCGGTACGAGTCGGAGGATACGGTCTACAGATAGGATTTGCAAGGGAGTCGGACGCGGTGTGTCTAACACAGACGCGAACCATGTACGAGTCAGTGCGAGGATTGCACGGGGAAAGTAAGAGTTTTAGGATACTTCTGGTGAACCTACAAGCAAGTCACTTACAGGGTAAGTAGTTCGAGGACCCACACCCACAGGAGCACCATAGTGCTGGAGTTACCTCACCCAGGGAAGCCGGGTGCACAGGTGTCCTTTGGTGTCGGGTCGCGGCGTTGTTTTCAATGGCGAGCAAAGAAGACTTGCTGCTTGTGATGGTTTGAAGAAGTGTCCGGTGGAATCCAAGCCTGGATTCGGTGGAAGGATGACCTGAAAGCAGAGGGGACAGTGTTCAAAGTCACTTGGCAGTGACTCGGGGCAAGGAAGATGAATGCCCACCGTCGTCGCAGGGTTCAGGTCGTTCACGGTTGCCTTGACTCTTCAGCCACGAGGTCCAGGAGGCGTCGACGACGACTAGGAGCTGGATTCCGCGTGTCCCATGATGTCTGCGGCTTACTGCGGTGTCGGCAACTCGATCGGAGCCAACAAGCCTTGGTAACAGCAAGTCTCGAGGAAAGTGTGAAGAGGCAATGGCGCAGACCAGCAAGGTCTGTGGAACTCACTCAGCAAGGGTAAGTCAGGGCAGGCCTGGAGCAACCAGGGGAGCCCTTTGGTTTCTTTGGAAAGTCTTCTGGGGACCCACAAGCCGGCTGGCAAGGGATCGCAAAAATGCCTCGGGAGGATTCTCTCACAGGGGCCCACGGTCACTTGGGACATGGTAGGCCACTGATCTTAGGAGGGATTCTTGCTGGAGGCTGGGACCACACGTGGTCCAAAGCACAAGTTCGTGGAGCGTTGTGAGGGGTTGCACTCGACAATAGTGCACAGTACCCAGGGGTCGTGGTTCCTCGTTACTCTTGGGGTCCACTGGCCTCAGCTTCACTGGGGACTCACGATGGCCTTTGAGAAGTCAGGAAATCTACTTCATGGGCTGCAGGGACTTCGGACTCCGGCGGGAGCGGCATAGTTTGTGACCATTGTTTGTAGTTTTTGGTGCCTGCCAAGCAGGGGAGTCACTCCTTGACTCCAAGGGAGATTCTTCAGTCTTCCAAAGGTAGTGGAACGTCGAAGGTCCGGGATTCTTCTTGTAGAGCGTCGTCCAGGGAAATCTAGGGTGCAATGCACAGGTTCCCCCTCTTATACTAAAAGGAGGGGAGGGACTAGCTCTATGACCCTACCTATGGGAGGGTCAGGGGAGGGGGTGGCTACACCCACTTCCCTTTGTCCAGTTTCACGCCAGAGCAGGGACAGGTAGCCCCTGAGCCGGTTTGAACTGGCATATGCACAGAGGAGCCTTCTGCTCCCCCAGTGCAGGACTTCAAAGCACTCTAAGAGTGCACCCATCCAGCCCCAATACACTAAACCCTGTCTGGGAGGTGGTCACACCCCCTTGGGACAGGATATCTATTGTTGGGCTCCCTCCACTGCGAGTGTTGGTCATCAGCAGGAGGGCAGCCCAGTGTCTGTGACTGGTGGCATCCATTTTGTGATGCCAGGGCTCTGTCGGATTCTACCGCGTTTCCACAGTAGGTACATGTCTATCCCTCTAGAAGGGTGGAATGCTACCCCCGCCGCCAGGACTGGCGGGGGGGGTAGTATTCCAAGGTGTTTGACACCAAACACAACATGTTTCGATGCAGCCATTCCAAAGTTAGCATTTTACCGCGAGGATATAATGCACTTAAAAGTATATGGTTTAACCGCATCCACAAACAGCACCAGAGAATGGACTCTGAGAGCTGCAGAGGGGCCCTGCTCAGGCAGAGGCACCCCCTCACATAGAAGCCAAGCACCCTGCCCTCAGGATTGATAGGGCCTGCCTTAGGGGTGACTGATAGGGTTATATGTGTGTGTAGGAGAGATATAGGCAGCCTATATCTCAGTAGGGGGGCTAGCACTTCCTCACTCAGGCTGCTGTAGCAGGCCTGTGGTGTCAGATTTAGTCTGCTTCCCAGGGGTGGCATAATACATGCTTCAGCCCCTGGTAGGCCTGTGAAGTACCTATGCCCTTGGTACCTAAGGTACCATATACTAGGGACTCATAAGGTACCACAGTATCCAATCACTAGTGCACCTAGAGTGCACTCCAAATCGTTTAGAGAGAACAGAGAGGCTGGGGCCCTGATTAGCAGGGGCCCAGCCAGACTATAGCCAGAAACCAGTGTAAACATCAGAAAAAAGTGGGGGCAACATAAGAGGCAGATCCTACTCTCCTACACAACCCCCCAAACGCAGGGACACTAAACTAACCTTGACCAGTTGAGTCTTCGTGTTCAAAGTGGAAATACCTTGAGAGTCCATCTGCATTGGCATGTTGGGTCCCAGGTCTATGTTCCACTGTATAGTCCATCCCCTGTAGGGAAATGGACCACCTCAAAAGTTTTGGGTTTTCTCCTTTCATTTGTTTAAGCCATAGGAGGGGCTTGTGGTCGGTCTGAACTATGAAGTGAGTACCAAACAAGTATGGCCTCAGCTTCTTCAGGGCCCATACCACAGCAAAGGCCTCCCTCTCTATAGCTGACCAACGTTTCTCTCTAGGGGTCAGCCTTCTGCTAATAAAAGCTACTGGCTGGTCTTGACCTTCATCATTCAGTTGAGACAGTACAGCTCCCACACCCAGCTCAGAAGCATCTGTTTGGACAATGAACTTTTTGGTGTAGTCTGGACTCTGTAAGATGGGGGCAGTGCACATGGCCTGCTTTAGGTCTTCAAATGCCTTTTGACAGCTAGCTGTCCACTGAACCTTTTTGGCATTTTCTTTGAGGTCAGATCATTCAAGGGGGTCACTATAGATCCATATCCCTTGACAAACCTCCTATAGTACCCAGATAGGCCTAAGAAGGCTCTCACCTGTGTCTGGGTGGTTGGAGCAACCCATTCCATTATGGTCTGGATCTTGCTCTGTAAAGACGGAACCTGACCTCCACCTACAAGGTGGCCCAGGTATACAACCTGACTCTGCCCTATCTGGCACTTAGTGGCCTTGATAGTGAGGCCTGCCTTTTGCAGGGCCTCAAAACATTCCTGAGGTGGACCAGGTGATCCTGCCAGGAGGAACTAAAGACAGCAATATCATCTAGATAAGCTGAGCAATAAGTTTCCATCCCTGTCAGAACTTTATTCACCAACCTCTGGAAAGTGGCAGGTGCATTTTTCAATCCAAAGGGCATCACCACAAAGTGGTAGTGCCCACCAGGGGTCGAATATGCTGTCTTGGCTTTTGCATCAACAGCTAATCTGATCTGCCAGTAGCCAGCTGTTAGGTCAAACGTGCTTAGATACTTGGCTGAGGCCAAAGTATCAATCAGCGATACAAAAGGGGATGATGGACGGAACGCTTGAGCCAATCAAACACTCACCTCAGTCAACTGATCTGAGGCTCTTAATCCATCATCAATCCTTAGCTCACTCCTACCACCCCAGGTATGAGACATGGCTACTATGGACTGTTGCCCATGAGGCACAGGGTCAGACTGATTTGCATATGGCCATGTCTGAACTGGGGTGGTGGAGTGAGCTAAAGAATGATGATGGATTAAACCCAGATCAGTTGACTGGGGGTGAGTGTTTGATTAGCTCAAACGTTCGGTCCATCATCCACTGTTGAAATATCACTTGTTCACCTAATGTTGGCGGGGTATGCCCAGACATGGGTCCCTTGCTCAACTTTGCCACTGGATTCAAGCAAAGCTCTGGCTGATGACGGCTGGAGTGCTCAGAAACCGGTCCTAGGATGCTTGTTTCCGGTCCAGGGAAGACATGGCTTGGCAGTTCGGGCTGACTGTTCCTATGAGGCACAGGGTCAGACTGATTTGCATATGGCCATGTCTGAACTGGGGTGGTGGAGTGAGCTAAAGAATGATGATGGATTAAACCCAGATCAGTTGACTGGGGTGAGTGTTTGATTGGCTCAAACGTTCTGATCCATCATCGCCTTTTGTAAAGATCGCAAGTGAATCAATCAGCTCATCTGCCCTTGGTATGAGGATAGGCATCATGTCCTATTGTGACTGCATTGTATGGACACTCTGTAGTCTATCACTAAACCTCATTTCTAGTTCTTTAACCACCAACATGGGTATGAGGCTTGTGATATCAGGACTACTGGACTAGGACCCTAGGTGCTATCTGATAGGCTCAATTACACCTAGCTCCAACATTTTCTGGACTTCAGTCCTGACACAGTCCCTGACATGATCAGGTTGCCTGTAGATTTTATTCTTGACAGGCAGACTGTCTCCAGTGTCCACCTCGTGGGTGCACCAGGAAGTCTGACTAGGGGTCAGGCTAAACATATGTCTAAACTGTTGCAGAACTTGTCTGCACTCAGTTTGCTGATGGTCAGTGAGGCTGCTTGCCAAAGCAACACCATCTACTGACCCATCATCAGGGTTCTGAGAGAGCAGGTCAGGGAGAGGGTCACTCTCCTCCTCCTGGTCCTCATCAGTTGCCATGAGCAAGCCCATGTCGGCCCTGTCAACATATGGCTTTAGTCTGTTGACATGGAGCACCCTCAGGGGGCTCCTGGGAGTTCCAAGATTCACCAGATAGGTGACTTCTCCCTTCTGTTCAACTATTGTATGGGGGCCACTCCACTTGTCCTGGAGGGCTGCTGGGGCCACATGCTCCAACACCCACACTTTCTGTCCTGGCTGGTATACAGTCAGTACAGCCTTTTGGTCATGCCAAGCTTTTTGTAATTCTTGGCTGGCCTCCAGGTTTTTGGTTGCCTTTTTCATGTACTCAGCCATCCGGGAGCGGAGACCAAGTACATAGTCCATCACATCTTGTTTTGGGGGCTTGAGAGGTAACTCCCAGCCCTCTTTACCAAACACAGTGGACCTCTCACAGGATGCCCAAACAGAAGCTCAAATGGGCTGTAGCCAACCCCCTTCTGTGGAACCTCTCTGTAGGCAAACAACAGGCAAGGAAGAAGAAGGTCCCATTTCTGCCTAAGCTTCTCTGGGAGTCCTTTAATCATTCCTTTCAAGGTTTTGTTGAAGCGTTGAACTAAACCATTGCATTGTGGGTGATAGGGGTGGTGAACTTGTAAGTTACACCACACTCCTTCCACATTGCTTTTAGATACCCTGACATGAAGTTGGTACCTCTGTCAGAAATGACCTGCTTTGGAAAATCCACTCTGGAGAAGACTCCAATGAGGGCTCTTGCCACCACAGGGGCTGTGGTGGTCCTCAGGGGAATTGCTTCTGGGTACCTGGTGGCATGATCCACTACCACCAGGATAAACCTGTGCCCAGATGCAGTTTGAGGGTCAAGGGGACCAACAATGTCAATCCCTACCCTTTCAAAGGGTACCCCCACCACCGGTAGTGATATCAGAGGGGCCTTTGTTGTGCCACCTGCCTTACCACTGGCTTGGCATGTGACACAGGAGTGACAAAACTCCTTAGTGTCCTCTGACATATGTGGCCAATGAAAATGTGGAACAAGCCTGTCCCAGGTCTTGTTTTGGCCCAAGTGTCCTGCTAAAGGGATGTCGTGTGCTAAGGTCAAGAGGAACCCCTAAACTTCTGAGGTATTACCAACCTCCTGGTGGCTCCAGGGGCTGGGTCTCTACCTTCAGAATATAGGAGTCCCTCATCCCAATAAACTTTATGGGACCCACTAGCACTCCCAGCAGCCTCAGCAGCAGCCTGCTGTCTGAGGGGTTCAAGAGAGGGGCAGCACTTTTGCTCCTTCCTCAGATCTTCCCTAGAAGGGCCCCCTGCCCCCAAGAACTCAACCTGATCAGGCTCAAGTCCCTCTGGGGCAGTTCCTTCTTCAGGATCTGCTTCACCTCCCTCTGGGGGTGAATCTGTGATCTGAGACAGAGGGGAAGGCACTGCCTTTACCCTACTGCTCCTCCTCTTGGGAAGCATCTGGTCCATTGTTCCAGGATCCAGAGCTTGTTCAGTGTCATGCATTCTTGCTTGTGACCTGGTCACAGCAAATACCTCTGCAGGGATGCCCAACATCTCAGCATGAGTCCATAACTCTACTTCAGACCAGGCTGAAGTCTCTAGATCATTGCCCAATAGACATTCGACAGGGAGGTCTGCACTGACTACAACCTTCTTGAGGCCAGTTACCCCTCCCCAGGAGAAATTCACAACTGCCAGACTATGGTTGGTCTTGGCGTTGCTTGCATTGGTCACCTGGTACATTTCGCCCAGGATGATCTGTCCAGGGTCCACAAGATCCTCTGCCACCATGGTGACACTAGCACCTGTGTCCCTAAATGCCAAAGCCTGTTTGCCATTTATTACAGGCTGCTGTTTGTATTTGCCCAGATTACTGGGACTCACTAGGAAGGACATATTAAGGTCTCCCTCACAAATCAGCATTGCCTGAGTGGGCACTCTGACTAGGTCAGAGTCCACTTCAGAACCCAGGGTCAACCCTACTAAACCCTTAGTCTGTGTACCACCTCCACCAGTAGCTGAACTAGGGGGAACAGTTGCCTTAGGGGCAGGAGTGGTGGTGGTTTGGTCTTTGGACTTGTTACAGTCAGAAGTCCAGTGCCCTTTCTGTTTACAGAATTTGCACCAGGGCTTCTTTTGGCCTTTTCCCTTGTTGGACTGTGACTCCCCACCAGATGCAGATTTTTGGGGCCCTTGTGAAGACTTCTGGTCTTTTGACTTATCCCCACCTTTCTCAGAGCCCTTAGGATCTTGCTTCTTGGTGTCACCCCCTTGGTTCTGGGGTTTCTGCCTCACCCTGGTTCTGACCCACTTGTCTGCCTTCTTTCCCAATTCTTGGGGAGAGGTCAGATCCGAGTCCTCCAGGTACTGATGCAACAGCTGGTTCTGGCAATTATTAAGGATTTGTTCTCTCATCATCAGATTATACAATCCCTTAAAATCAGTAACCCTACTGCCAACCAGCCAACCCTCCAGAGCCTTGGTTGCACAATCAACAAAGTCAGTCCAGTCCTGAGTCTGTGCCTTCTGGGTGTCTCTGAACTTTAACCTGTACTGTTCAGTGGTTAAGCCAAACCCATCTATCAGTGCACTCTTCAGGACTTCATAATCATCAGCATCCTCTTCTCTAACAGTGAGGAGCTTGTCTCTACCTTTATCTGAAAAGGAGAGCCACAAGATTGCTGCCCACTGCTTCTGGGGGACCTGCTGTACTCTACAGGCCCTCTCCATAGCAGTTATCCACTTGTGGATATCATCCCCACTCTGGTAGGGAGGAACAACCTTGCTCAGGTTCCTATGGTCTGGAATAGATTCTCTGCCTCTAGGGACACTGTTGCTGCCACCAAGGGGTTCTAACTCCTCTCGTCGAGAAGCTCTCTGGATCTCCAGGGCTTCTCTATCCAGTGCCAACTGCTTGGTTCTGAGGGCAACTCTTGCTTCCTCATACTGCAGCAGTTTGCACATTCTTTCAGAGGAGGTCTCTCTTATGGGAAAGTATGAGTTCCTCTGGTGGACAAATTCTCTGCCAGAGTGATGAGTGCTCAGATTCCCTGGAAGGGGACCTATGCCTCTCATCCACTCTGTCAGTTCTCTTAGGGAGAATTCCTCTGTCCCTTTCAGGCCCCTTGAGGCCTGGCCCTTCAATCACAGAGTCCTGGTCATTCGGATTTTCATCGTCTGACCCAGATACTGTAATTGACCCACCCACTGATTCAGACCCATTAGCTCCTAGAGCCAATCTAAGATCATCTGCTGTCAGCAGATCTATCAGGTGCAGGGTTGAGGGACTCTGTCCTAGTCTCAGGTGTCTTTCAACACACATGGCTCTCAAGTCAGAGAAAGCCATGTCCTTGTACTGAGGCTGAGTGGATCCACTGGTTCCACCCTTTAAGGACATTCTAGTGTTGTGCAGTGTTGTACTACCTACACTAGTTTGTGGCCTACTGATCCTAGCTTGAGCTGTAGAAAGGGTGTGCTATCCCTTGGCACACAGCTCTAAGTTCAGTAGAACTTATTGATACTAAGCTTGACTTTATATGTACCTTAAGTACCTATAGTGGTTTTCAGTTAGTAATTCAAATAGAGATTTTCTGGTAAAACAATAGCAAGCTGGAATCCCACACGCTGCCCACCAATGTGAGAAGTTGGCCTGGTATATGCTGTTCACTAATTAAAGTGGACACCTTGCACCAGAACAATTCGACTCTTATGGTAGATAGGTTTAAGACAACCTTTATAGAAAGCTATCCTAGTGGTAGCTGTGGAGAGCAGCCTTCAGGCTAAGTCTTGAAGGAATGTAAAGCAGCTTGTTTTACCACACAATCTCTTGAATCACCAAATAAAAAGACACCACACAGGTATATATATCAAATATATATGTATTTATTAATAAACACTCTCTACTAATCTCTTTATGAGATTAGAGGATAGGAACATATGTACAAGTCAAATATTATCAGGATAAGTTTAGCACCATTGAATATTACAATCTTAGTTTGCTAGACCTAGGTCTAGGGCATCTAGAATCGAGGGACCCCCAATAACCACCCCAGGTAGTTGTAGGAGACCCACAGGGGACGGACGCGGTGACCTGGCACCAATGCGAATCCTGTACGAGTCTATGCACTCAGACACGATTGAGATATCAATGTTCAAGGTCCCTTCCGTGTTCGAGGCGAACACACCGATCGGACTCGGTACGAGTCGGAGGATACGGTCTACAGATAGGATTTGCAAGGGAGTCGGACGCGGTGTGTCTAACACAGACGCGAACCATGTACGAGTCAGTGCGAGGATCGCACGGGGAAAGTAAGAGTTTTAGGATACTTCTGGTGAACCTACAAGCAAGTCACTTACAGGGTAAGTAATTCGAGGGCCCACACCCACAGGAGCACCGTAGTGCTGGAGTTACCTCACCCAGGGAAGCCGGGTGCACAGGTGTCCTTTGGTGTCGGGTCGCGGCGTTGTTTTCAATGGTGAGCAAAGAAGACTTGCTGCTTGTGATGGTTTGAAGAAGTGTCCGGTGGAATCCAAGCCTGGATTCAGTGGAAGGATGACCTGAAAGCAGAGGGGACAGTGTTCAAAGTCACTTGGCAGTGACTCGGGGCAAGGAAGATGAATGCCCACCGTCGTCGCAGGGTTCAGGTCATTCATGGTTGCCTTGACTCTTCAGCCACGAGGTCCAGGAGGCGTTGATGATGACCAGGAGCTGGATTCGGTGTGTCTCACAATGTCTGCGGCTTACTGCGGTGTCGGCAACTCGATGGGAGCAAATAAGCCTTGGTAACAGCAAGTCTTGAGGAAAGTGTGAAGAGGCAATGGCGCAGACTAGCAAGGTCTGTGGAACTCACCCAGCGAGGGTAAGTCAGGGCAGGCCTGGAGCAACCAGGGGAGCCCCTTGGTTTCTTTGGAAAGTCTTCTGGGGACCCACAAGCTGGCTGGCAAGGGATCGCGAAGACGTCTCGGGAGGATTCTCTCACAAGGGCCCACGGTCACTTGGGATGTGGTAGGCTGCTGATCTTAGGAAGGATTCCTGCTGGAGGCTGGGACCACACGTGGTCCAAAGCACAAGTTCGTGGAACGTTGTGAGGGGTTGCACTCGACAATAGTGCACGGTACCCAGGGGTCACGGTTCCTCGTTACTCTTGGGGTCCACTGGCCTCAGCTTCGCTGGGGACTCACGATGGCCTTTGAGAAGTCAGGAAATCCACTTCATGGGCTGCAGGGACTTCGGACTCCAGCGGGAGCGGTGTAGTTTGCGACCGTCATTTGTAGTTTTTGGTGCCTGCCAAGCAGGGGTGTCACTCCTTGACTCCAAGGGAGATTCTTCAGTCTTCCAAAGGTAGTGGAACGTCGAAGGTCCGGGATTCTTCTTGTAGAGCGTCGTCCAGGGAAATCTAGGGTGCAATGCACAGGTTCCCCCTCTTATACTAAAAGGAGGGAGGGACTAGCTCTATGACCCTACCTATGGGAGGGTCAGGGGAGGGTGGCTACACCCACTTCCCTTTGTCCAGTTTCGCGCCAGAGCAGGGACAGGTAGCCCCTGAGCCGGTTTGAACTGGCATATGCACAGAGGAGCCTTCTGCTCCCCCAGTGCAGGACTTCAAAGCACTCTAAGAGTGCACCCACCCAGCCCCAATACACTAAACCCTGTCTGGGAGGTGGTCACACCCCCTTGGGACAGGATATCTATTGTTGGGCTCCCTCCACTGCGAGTGTTGGTCATCAGCAGGAGGGCAGCCCAGTGTCTGTGACTGGTGGCATCCATTTTGTGATGCCAGGGCTCTGTCGGATTCTACCGCGTTTCCACAGTAGGTACATGTCTATCCCTCTAGAAGGGTGGAATGCTACTCCCCGCCGCCAGGACTGGCGGGGGGGTAGTATTCCAAGGTGTTTGACACCAAACACAACATGTTTCGATGCAGCCATTCCAAAGTTAGCATTTTACCGCGAGGATATAATGCACTTAAAAGTATATGGTTTAACCGCATCCACAAACAGCACCAGAGAATGGACTCTGAGAGCTGCAGAGGGGCCCTGCTCAGGCAGAGGCACCCCCTCACATAGAAGCCAAGCACCCTGCCCTCAGGATTGATAGGGCCTGCCTTAGGGGTGACTGATAGGGTTATATGTGTGTGTAGGAGAGATATAGGCAGCCTATATCTCAGTGAGGGGTGCTGGCACTTCCTCACTAAGGCTGCTGTAGCAGGCCTGTGGTGTCAGATTTAGTCTGCTTCCCAGGGGTGGCATAATACATGCTTCAGCCCCTGGTAGGCCTGTGAAGTACCTATGCCCTTGGTACCTAAGGTACCATATACTAGGGACTCATAAGGTACCACAGTATCCAATCACTAGTGCACCTAGAGTGCACTCCAAATCGTTTAGAGAGAACAGAGAGGCTGGGGCCCTGATTAGCAGGGGCCCAGCCAGACTATAGCCAGAAACCAGTGTAAACATCAGAAAAAAAGTGGGGGCAACATAAGAGGCAGATCCTACTCTCCTACATGCATCAAATAGTGAGAGCAGGAATGAACCATATTTACTAAGATACATTGCATTTGTGCTTCTCCTTGAGCTGGCACACTGAGTGCTGCCTTATGCCAAAGCAGGCACCCTTGTGCAATGATGCAAGGTTGCCTACGTGACAGGCCGGAACACCTGCCTGCACAAAAACAGCCTCAGGGGCATGTTCCTCTTTCTATGTTTGCTGCAGAATGCAGCACATTTAGAAAGAGGAAATAACGAGGAGAAATAAACATATTTCTTCTTGTTACGCCTCTGTTGGGATGGAGTAGTATGTTGACGCAATCCCTGGTTTATTCCCCTTAGTAAATCTAGGATTGCACCAAAATCAATGGGTGGATTCATGGGAACACCCGCTCTTCACCCATGGAATGCCTTCTCAATGCAGAGTAACACAAGGCAGAGATTTGCGCTGCCTTATAGTCCTCTCGATTTACTAAGCCAAGCAGAGCCATGCAATGTGCTTGCGCGTGGCTTAGTAAATCTCACGGAATCCCTTGCGTTGCCTTGTGTGGTGGAAGAGCAACGAAAAAGGGCTTCGTAAATATGGCTCTGTATTTTTATATCTTCATATCAATTTGGGCAAAATGCTGTACTAAAGTTTTATGGTGTGTTTTTCCTCAAAATTGATTTTCCATTCAACTTATCGCAGGGTTATTTTATAGTCAATTCATATAATAATAAACCGTACCTTTCAGTTTGATCTAGGTGCTAACCTTTTAATGTATTGTTTCACTCACCAAGCCACTGTCCCTTTGTAGTTTTTCTTTGCCTTGATTTCTGTTTTTTACAACGTTAGCTATGTCCTGTTTGTTCCGTACAAGCAATAGCACACACTTTTAAAATGTGTCGTAACTCCTGAAATTACCGTTATTACGTGACATTAATCTCTTAAGTACCGTTATTACAGTTTGCTAGTGAGGCGCAGTCAGTTTCTCATTATGGAAATGCTCAAAGCAATTGCGATTTGTAGTTAATTCTACCCTATTACTGTGACACAGTACAGAATTGCAGGTGGGCATTACTCAGAGGTCAAGTGATGGGAATAATCCTGGGTATGTGTCATTTTGCAAAACAGAGGGCCTCATTTATGAAAAGTGACGCATCTCTGTGTGAAAACAGCGATGCGTCACTTTTCATTGTACCCTCCTTGCGACATGCTGGATGCGTCATCTTTACAGTATGACGCATCATGTCGCACGGAGTTACAGATACGTCAGTATTTCTGACGTATCTGTAGGCGCAAAAATAATGCATTGCTGGAGTGTGTCACAAAAGTGACGCAACTTCAGCAATGGGTCATTTCACATGGGCAAGTCCCATTTTAAATGTGCCTGCATCAGTCTTACGCCTGCTGTGAGGCAGGCGTAAGATATTGACGCATTTGCGTCCTAGAAGTGACGCCGTGAAATCTCACAGATTTCCCTGTGTCACTTCTACAAGGCTTTCTTGCGTCAACACCCACCGTGCATACATTTTACCTGGCGCAGGTATAACGTGGCGCAGGGGTTTACAAAGTGACGCCTCTACCTAGATGCGTCACTTTGTAAATATGACGCAACATGGTGCATTTTTTACGCTGCTGGTGTGTCACAAAAAGTGACGCACCGGCGGCACAAAAGTGACTCAGGGGCTCATAAATAAGTCCCACAGTACTTAAATAGAAAGAAAACATATATTTACTAATACGTATCAAGAAGAGACAAGAAAATTGGGAGTCTCTTAAGAGAGAACCACTAGGGCCAAAAAAAAGCGCAGCACAGGAGTCAGAAAGCTTTGTCTTTCACATATGGTTCCAGATGTAAGAAGCTTTGTTCTGCTCGCAAATGGCCCGATTCGCAAAATCGGGCCATTTACGATCAGAAAGAAGCACTTCCTGATGTACCAAACCCTATTTGCGATTTGGTAACCTGTTACCGAATTGCAAATAGGGTTGGTGATTTGATGTTAGGAAGGGGTGTCTTTAGGGCATCCCTTCCTAATACTGAATCGCAGCTGTATGTAAGAATGTGTTGCGACCTAAATGTGGTCGCAACACATTCACATTTTACCACCAACTTCAAGTTGGTGGTAACCCTTCGCAAATGGGAAGGGGTCAATCGGTCTCAATTCACTCTTTTCTCTTTGTGTATTATCATGAGGTGCAAAATTTGTGTAGTTTGCTTTTGTGTAATTATGGGTAATTCCAGAAAAATTGGCTGACAGTATCTGCAATGACGCAAAATGCAAAACTGCCATTTGAAATTGACACTAAGGGGCATATTTACTAAACTTTCACACAACACAGGGCAGCAAGCAAAGTTGCTTCTCTGCATTGCGTGAAAGGAAGAGGGCAGAAATGCTCCTTATTTACAAAGATATGGAGCCTTTCTGCACTCTCCTTGTGCTGGCACACTTCAGGCAGCCTAGCGCCAACTCAGGCACCCCTGCACTATGGTGCAAAGGTGCCTGCAGTGCAAGTTAGGAACACCTTCCTTCACAAAAACAATCTCTGGAGGCATTTTCCTCCTTCTATGCAGAAGATTGCAGCACGCATAGAAAGAGGCGATAACGAGGCGAAATAAAATATTCTCCTTGTTACGCCATCCTCTGGGAGGCGTAGATATTTCAGACAATCCCAGCTTTACAAACATTTGTAAATCTGGGTTTGCATGAAATCCATGGGTGGATGTATGGGAACGCTCATGTTCCACCCACGGAATGCCTTCCAGAATGAAATGTAACGCTATGCATTGCAAGCTGCTGCATTGCGTTACATTTTTTTTACAAAGCCACGTAAGGCAGCGCAATTCACCCCTTGCATGGCTTTGTAAATATCTACTAGCATTTTGCATCATGGATGCGCCACAAAAGTCGTGCAATCATAACGAAAAATGTTAGTACATATGGCCCTAAATTTTAGTGTGAAGTGCAGCCTCACGTCCATTTTGGAGGCGAAAACGCATTAAGCTCAAAAATGGTACAAAGCACAATTGCCACAAACAACAGCTGCTTGAATTCTGGTGATTTGCAGTCTTTCCAAACGCTCGCAAAAAATGTTTGCCACCAACGGTGCTTAATTATGAGATGTGGTGCAATAGCGTAATTTCCGAATTTTGGTTGCAAGAGTAATGCAAAATTACCTGAATCATGCAAGAAACAGAAATTTCACCCAGGGCCTATTTATAATTAAGGAAATCTCCCACTTGTTACCCTCTTTTCTTTCCTTTTTTATTGTTCTCTCAATTTCCATCTCTTTGTGAGACCATTCTGACACACATTTCATTTCTCCATCTCTTCTGTTTCTTCTCTCCCCAGCTCTCGTTCACCTTATCAGGAATTTAAATATTGGACAGTAAGCACAGGAATATAATAATTGTCTGACAAAATGTGTTACATTTTAAACTAGATTCTCACAAGGGTTTAGGGCGTTATTCAAGTTTTGGAGTGGCCAGGCATGCAAAATGTGGAAGACAGTAACATGGAAACTGATAGTAGTGAATACTAGACATTACACTTCTGTGTCAGAGGCAGGGCTTCTGGGGAAAGGGAGGTGCCATTAAGTGCCTGTCAATGTTACATTTTTCTGCTGCTGTACATTTCTTTACCCAGCCATCCGTTCCCTACACATTGTTGTGTTTCTCCCAGCCTCATCTTAAGGATGTTGGGGCCTTGTGCAAGAAATATTCTGTGGGGGGGCTCTTCATCACTACTTTGATGAGTTAAGCATGATTGATAATATTGATAGTATACCGGGGCATAACTATCTAATCCTGATGAAAGCCCTGGACCCTGTGGCCACTCAGATGTAGGGCTGAAACAAGTCATCCTAATTCATAGGGTGTAGGGCCATTATCTCCATAGACACTCCCTTAGTATTATTTTAACCATACCAGGAACATGGCTGTTAGACCTGTAATGCTTAGGGTGGCCTTCCCCAAACTTTTTGCCTGGTCACCTCCACTTTTTGCTCTTTCTTTGTGTTGGACTTAGGACTCTGAGCACTTTACCACTGCTGACCAGTGCTAAAGTGCATGTGTTCTTCCCCTAAACATGGTAACATTGGTGTACACCTGATTGGCATATTTAGTCTACCTGTAAGTCTCTTGAAATGTGGTATACTATATACCAAGGACCTGTCGTCTAAATGCTACTAGTAGGTCTGCAGCATTGGTTGTGCAACACAAGTAGCCTTTTAAACCTGTCTCAGGCCTGCCATTGCAGGGCCTGTGTGTGCAGTTTACTACCCCCTCGACTTGGCATTTAAAACCATGTACCAAGCCTTAAGCTCCCCTTTTATTACAGATAGATCACCCCTAATGTAGGCCCTAAGTGACCCTAAGAGCAGTGTGCTGTTTAACTAAAAGGCACGGCATGTACTTTTAGGTTTTCACATGTCCTGGCAGTGACAAACAGCTAAATTCATTTTTTAGTATTGTGAATCCTACTCCTCTCACAGGCTAGCATTAGGGATTTCTTAAAACACCTTTAAGCTGTAATTTCTGATCAGAGAGGAGTAGCTACATCATGCTTCATATCTTTGGAATGGTGGTGAAAAATCCTCTTTAGTGTAAAAGTTGGATTTGACATTACCATTTTAGAAATGCCACTTTTAGAAAGTGGGCATTTCTCTGATCTTAACTTTGCTCTGTGTGCCTGAAGCCTGTGTCCAATACACGTCTGGGCTGGGTGACTGCTACAATTTGTGCATTCCCTCTAGACAGCCACAAACAATGGAAGGGCTGGGTATGACAGGGGACTCATCTGCATTCTAATAGCCTTCCTGGGCAGGAAGGGGAGAGGTGGCTCACACTTACATCTGAATAGGCTGTGTCCTGTCCTCACACAAAGGGCTGATTACCCCCCACAGATAGCCTGACAGACAGGCTTAGGTTGAAAGTGATCCTTCTGCACTTCAGATAATTGCTTTGATGTCACCCCCTACATCAAAGGCACTTCTGGGTATAAGTACCAGGATTCTGACAATACCAAATCAGTACACTAATGGACCTGGGAAGAACTCTGCTGGAGTAAAGACTGCTGTGCTGTAGGATTGCCACTTTGCTATGGCTGGCTGTTCAGAGGAACTACTTCTCTGCTAATCTGCCCTGCTGATCTCTGCCCTGGTGAGGACAAGGACTGGACCCATTTCACGTGAACCCGGAGTGACTCCAAGGGCTTGCCGGCTTGCCTCCTGTTTTCTGAAGTCTCAGGGACACAAAAGATTTCATGCAATCATGCTGGTGCTGGTGGACTCTGCCATCTGTGAGTCCTACCCTTGCCTGACGTGCACCCTCCAGTTCTGGGTCTTTTTGATTTCTGCAAAAACCGACACATTGCCTTGACTGCGTGAGAATTACTGCTGCATCGACCTTCGATGTCGACGCAGAGGCTGCTCGACAATGACGGATCCATAGCATGCGTGGCTCAACAACGACACTGCGCGGCTTGAGGATGGCGCATTGAATTCACTTCAACGATGCTCGATGACTATGCAGGATCATATTTGCGCAACTCGGCGGTGACGCAGTAGACTTCCAATGCAGACAAAAGCTCCATTCAAGGTATTTCTTAAGTTGGACCTGTCTGGGTCCTGTAGTTGGCCTGCCCTCCATTGCAGTCAGTCTAAACTTTGAATTTGCACCGGTCCCTCGCGACCTCAAGTGATATTTGACCGATAATGACTTCTTAGTACTGCTTTCACATTTAATCTTTAAAAATTCATATCCCAACTTCTACTTATTGGACGTTTGTTCGTTTAGTCTTGTTTTACTCAGATAAATATTCTCTATTTTTCTAAAACTGCATGAAGTCTTTTGTGGTGATTTCAATGAGTTACTGTAATTTAAGTGCTGCACAAATACTTCACAGATTTCCTCTTAAATTAAGCCTGACTGCTCTGTGCGAAGCTACTATTGGGTGAGCACAGGTTAATTTAGGGTGTGCATCTGACTCACCCTGACCACCCTGGTTTGCACCCCTTACCCACTTGGACAGGGTACAAACCTCTGCCAACTAGAGACCCCAGTTCTCACAACTGCTAATAAAGGAACAACTTGGTGTTGAAAGGAATTTTTATCTTAAGACACCTGCAGGTGGATATCCTAAGTGCTCCCTGAAATATGGCCGAGCCCATGCAGGGTTTTAGAGAGCAGTATGAGGCCTAGTGAAGGAGAATGACACCAGTAAGGTGTGTGAGGATCTATCAAACAACAAGTGATATGGATTTAGCTTCAACCTATTTGTGCTGTTGATCCCATAGTTTCTACAGTACGTACGGCTATATGTATTGATGCTATACTTATCGCTGGCACCAGCTTTTGGGTGGCGGTGTCTCTGGACTATGCCCTAACCAATGGGGTAATGGTTCCCAGGGGCAACACTTCCCACTTTCGCAGCATTCCCTGTGTGCCCTATTGCAAACAATCCCACATGTAGCTTATTGATGCACTAGGACCCATGTGGCGGATGCTGGACAAGAACTACGTGGTAGGTGTTAGGGTGTGGTTATGGGAAGTATGATGTAGTGTGCACGGTGAAAGTGAATGCTGATGAATAAAGTAATACTTAACCACAGCTCTCGTGTGGCATAGTCTATTTGCATGCTCCAAGGCTGGGAACGACAGCACCACTTGTGAAGAGTAACAAGAATGCTCTCCCTGAGAGTTTGCAACAGTAGGCAAACTGTTTGTGCATGCCAAGTGTGCCCAGAATAGATGTATAGCAGTCTACGACTGAGACATGTGGAGTGAAAGTCCTGCTCCAGCCCATACATAGCCACAGTAGAAATCAAAGGCCGAGGTAACAGAGAACCTACTCACCATCAAGTGTGATTGAAGCATACTGCGACACATGCTTCTGCTGCAACTTCTGCTTGCAGAAGTTGTCAGAACCAGCCTGCACCATAATCATCTGAAAGGCACATGCTAACACAATGGTGACAGAAGGGAGTGCGAAATGCAGTACAGCTGTGTTCCTAAAGACTCCACTGCCTTCGACACTTCTAAGAAGCAGAACATTGGTGCCAGGTGGCCTGTGGGATCGAAACATTCGATGACTTCATAGATGCACTAGAGGAGGAAGATGACAAGAAGATCATCATATGCTTGAAAAAACCTTGCAGGTGATGGAGTGAAAGAAGTGCTAAAGAATGTTTCACAGACTGATGCAGCATTGTACCGAAAAGTAAAAAAAGTGTTGGAAGTCAAGTTCAATCCAATGCTGAATGTCGTCTATGAAAAATGTAAATCTTCAACTAAGCACAACAAAAGGCTGGTGAAACAATGGATGAGTTTGTTGAAAGACTTGACGCACTTATTAAACAATGCAAGTTTTGTGACATTACCGATGAAGAAGTCATGCGCCTCCGAGTCATGGCTGCCTTTCAGATTCTTTAGAAGGCACATGTTGAGAGAGGCACTCAGTCTAGAGAAAATGCTGATGACTGCGAGAGAAGAATGAGCAGAATGACAAGCTGCTGACAAGGAAACAGGGACAGTGCACAATGAGCCAGCATTGACAGTGAAAAGCAGACAAAAGCACAAAACAGATGCATGCAAGTTGCCGTCTTTGAAGAAACCAAACCTATGCTTCCAGTGTGGATTTTCGTTTCCCATGAAGGTAAATACCCAGTCCTAGGACAAGTCTACAAAGGTTGTGCCAAAGAGAACCATTTCAAAACTTGGTGGCAAGCCAAGGAAAAATTATGTGTGTCACGACGGAAAGAAAAAATAGACGCAAGAACGTTCCAGTAGCACTCTCGCCACGTCTACAAAACCAAATAGCAACATCAGCTACGCCAAGTAGAAACCCAGCAAAATCTATCGTCGTCAAGTTCATCATACAAAGGTTCTTCAACATCTTTATCGAGTACCAGTGTAGAAGAAATAGAAGATGGGTGTGTGATGATGATATCTCCCAAAGGACGGTGTGCACATGTGGGGCTAGCTGCCTGTAAGGAAGCTCAAAGTTCAAGGAAAGCTCACCAAACAAAGAGACAAACTTAATTTGGACACTGTCCTAAAATTACATTGAAAGTGAACGGTTACCCAATAACCTTCATCCTAGACAGTGGGGCGTCGAATAATATCATGCCAGGTGAAACATTTGCCAGCCTATCCCCTGTGCCCCGCCTCACTCCGTCAGATACAAAGATATATACCTGGGTTGCTTGTAAGCTGTTACAAAGCCAAGGGTCATTCGTAGTGACAATGCAACACAAAACAACGTCAGTGCAGGCCCCCATTCATGTTCTAACAGGAAAATCGTCTAATGCGTGCCTGCTCAGTTTTGCCACTGCTGCTGACATTGGGTTGATATCCCTTAACAACAACCTCTGTGCTCAGTCTGAGATCATGAGCAGCTACCCGTCAATCTTCCATGGCCTGGAAAAACTCCAAAAAATGAAAGTACAGTTTCATATTAACGATGATATTCGCCCTGTTGCCCAGCGGCACCGTAACGCTGCTTTTTATCTAGAAGATGCTGTAGAAAAAGAGCTGAAAACACTTTTACAGCATGACATCATCGTACACTACGTAGGCCCCACGCCATGAGTTATGCCCATAGTAGTTGTACCGAAAAAGGACAGTAGCAGAACGGTGCGAATTTGTGTTGATATGCGCCAGGCAAATAAAGCAATTGAGAGGGAGAGACACCCTGGTCCACATATAGAGGACATGACTATGCAGTTGAACGGAGCCTTAACTCGTCTTGACCTAATTAAAGGATTTCATCAACTCGAGCTGGAGGAGAACTGGAGGTATATTACTACTTTTTCGACTCATGTTGGTTTGTTCAGATATAAGAGACTGAGTTTTGGAGTGTCTTCGGCTGCTGAGATATTTCAGTATGCTATTCACCAAGTAATCCAAGCTGTTACACATGCTTTCAATTACAGTGACGTCATACTGGTTTTTGGGAGAACACAGAAAGAACACCACAAAGCCCTTACCAAAGTGTGCCAGTAACTTGTTGATGCAGGTCTCAATCTGAATGCAGCTAACTGTGAGCTTCACAAAGCCAGACTTAAGTTTTTTAGGCACATATTCTCTGATGGGGGAATGACTCCAGACCCAGACAAGGTGCAAGAACTTTGAATCCCTTGCCCTCCCCAAGATGTTACCATGCTGTGATCCTTTCTAGGCGTGGACAGTTATTGCTCAAGATACATTCGTAACTTTGGTACAGTGAGTGCTCCATTAAGAGACTTGACAAAGTGAAATGTCCCATTTCAGAGGTCTCCTGAATGCGACCAGAGTTTCAAAGAAATAAAACATTTGGTTGAGAATGCAACTGAAATGGTCTCATTTAAACCCCAAGTTGCATGCCAAAATAACTCTTGATGCAAATCCGGTGGGGCAATGAGCAATTCTTGGTGGCTAAGGCTCCAAGAGTTCGGCTATGAGATTGTCCACAAACCTAAGGAGGATCAAAACCCAGCAGATTACGTTGTCACAGTTTGACATCCAGGACCGCTGAGGAATACCTTAATTTTATTGTGACGTCCACCACACCAGTGGCTCTATCTATGAATCATATAATTGCTGCCACCAATACAGACAAAGACATGATGATCATCAAAGAACTTATTACAATGCAATCATGGAGAAGAAGTACTCAGCCCTTTGCCGATGATGTTGAGTTCCAAAACTTAAAAAATGTACAGGAGTTAGCAGTCACCCAAGAAGGCGCAATATTAAGAAGTTCGAGAATCATCATACATGAGAGCCTAAGGCAGCAGGTCATCGAGCTGGCCCATGAAGGACACTGTGGTATCAAAGCCCTCAAAAGAGCCTTAAGAGATCGAGTTTGGTTCCCTCGACCAGATGAGCGAATTGAGGAGTTGAAAGCATGCCACATTTGCAATTGCTTGTCCCCCAAGGTGACGCAACACCTAGTGACAATATCTGACCTTCCTGCCCATGCCTGGGACAGAGTTGTAATTTACTCCTTTGGGCCTTCAGGAAATGGATACCATCGCATGGTAGTCATTGACGAATATTAGTGTTTTCCTTTGGTGGAAACCCTGTCTTCGACAACCCATGACATAGTCATAGAACAGCTTTATCAAATCTTTGCAACTTGGGGTATCCCCAAGATCCTCAAATATGATAATGGGCTGCCCTTTAACAGGAAAGAGTTCAAAGAATTACTTTTCTGACTCAGTGTCAAACATCAAAAGAGTACACCCTCCAGGCGCCAAGTCAATGGTGTAGTTGAACGATGTATGGGCACCCTCAAGAGGGTAATTCAACAAGCGTCCATGGAAGGAATTGATCTGAACCAAGCCATATGCCAGGCTCTTCAGGC
This sequence comes from Calotriton arnoldi, assembly GCA_963921515.1. Taxonomy (NCBI): domain Eukaryota; kingdom Metazoa; phylum Chordata; class Amphibia; order Caudata; family Salamandridae; genus Calotriton; species Calotriton arnoldi. The sequence goes on from CAWUFW010010920.1 coordinate 62,594, forward strand.
CTATCGATCAACTCCGCTCTCCACAACTGGTGAGAGTCCAGCCACCTTGCTATTTGGGAGAGACATCAGAACAAAACTACCTCAATGGACCCCGGATTGATCAGTGAATACTGACAATATTCATGACACCGAAGCAACTCGGACAAGACAAAATGAAAATCTATTCAGATCAGCACTGCCAATCCCAGGAGACAGCCTTTGACAAAGGAGACTGGGTATTGGTTAAAAAGTGGCAAAAACAGAAAAACAAACCAAAGCTCAAACTAAAGATTGGTGCCTATCAACAAACTAGAAACAAGTATATCATTGAGATTTAGTACTCAATTATCCTCTTTATTTAAGGATAATTAAGTATTAAATCTTATTGGTATCCTTGTTTCTAGTTTTAACCATACCCCTAATATCCTACCAATAAAGAAACTGTCTCGGGATATATTCTGAGGTATATTTAGTTTTTTAAAACTCACTACCAATCACGCTTTTCTGGATCCCTGCCTTATCCAGTTTATATTTTATCTAAGAGCTCCCAGAGATCTTCTTCTGGTTGAGTCTGCCCTGGTGGTACTACCCAACCAGGGTGTGGCTAGGTGCCAATGATGAAGCATGTCACAATAAGTGATTGATGGTTCTACTCCAACATCTTTGGATACCCCAGGAAGACAGTAGAGCTTTGGTTCAGTTTCTTCCTTTCTTGACCCAGTTGCCCTTATGTGAGTAAGTGTTGTCTTTTGGGAGAATGCAACTGGGCAATAATATCTCCCACTCTCTGGAAGTGAGACAAAATACTTTTGCCGCTGACCCTTTACAGGTTATGTCATGCAAGGGACACATAGTGACGAAACATCGTCCTGGAAAATCCATCACTCAGAACACATCACACTTTAAACACCTACTTCGACACTTGTTGATTCCTGAAAACACTTTTGCGGCGACCCCACCCGCAGGTCTTGCTCAAGTGCCTATCCCTGTGTTGCCGTTGTCGGATCAGGGTGGATCTCGATCAACTTGGATCCCCCGAGCAAGCAGACAAGTGTGAGCACTTCGCAGACTAATTGAGAAGATCTGATTTTAGTGTTGTCTGCCATCTTTTATTTAACAAAGGAGATGTAGCACATTGATGTTATGCACACTAGGACCCTCGTGGTTCTGGGCGAGTTCGGACAGGAACTGCGTGATATGCGGGGAGGTGTTAGGGTGTGGTTATGTGAAGTGTGATGTAATGCACAGTGTGCGAGTGAATGCTGGAGAATAAAGTAATGGTTAACCACAGCTCTCATGTGGCATAATCGATTTACATGCTCCAGGGCTGGGGAAGATACTACACCAAAGTCCCCTTCTCTGCCTAAATCCATGAGGGTGAAACCCTTCTCCCCTTGTGCAGGGCCTGTGTACCCATCCATGATGTGCGGCCAGGGCAAAGAGCAGCCATTCCCCTGTGGTCACTCTTAACCAGTTCTGGAGGCAGCTCTCCTGCCATTGGGATTGGTGCCAGTCTGACTGCGGGAACAAATGAAGGGTCCTGGCCAGGTGTCATCTGACATCTGCCGGTGACAGGTGAGACCCTTTTGTAGTAAATTAAACTCCCAGGACATTGATACATTGATTTGAAAGTTTTGCTGAATAAAAAAGGGAATTCTACAGTGTATTTTTTGTGGCTTTTCTGGCACATTCAGTTATTAGAATATATATATTTTTTTTGTAAAATCATTGAAGTGACTGGCAGTGGGCTATCCTGTGTGTCCATTGTTCCATGAGACACATAGGGGCAGATTTACAAGCCCCTTGCGCCACCAGTGCGTCACTTTTCGTGACGCACCGGCAACACATTTCACTGCCCCATATTTACAAGGACAGGAAAAGCCACCCTGCGTGACTTTTCCTATCCTTGTAAATACAGCCCCTTTACACGCAACACTTTGCGTGAAAGGGGCGATCCATGGGTGTTGCTGTGGGTGTTTCCACGCAACACCCATGGAACCAGACACATTTCCAAATTTACGAGGAATCGTAAACCTGGAAATGCGTAAGAATGCTACGCCACCCTAGGGGTGGCGTAGCTAGATGCAAAGAGGAGAAATGTTTTCATTTCTCCTTGTTTTTTCCTCTTTCAATGCATGCTGCATTCTACAGCATGCATTGAAAGAGGAAAATGCCTGTAGTGGTTGTTTTTGTGCAGGAAGGTGCCCCTTCCTGCACAAAAACAATATCCCCATGACGCAGGTATCCTTGCACCATGGTGCAAGGGTGCCTGCGCCGGCGCATGGCAGCTGTTTGTGTGCCAGCGCAGGGGAGAGCACAGGAATGCGACATATTATTGTAAATAGTTCACATTCCTGTGCTTTGAAAGTGCCGCAGCGTGGCGCAGCCAAAGGGCTTGCGGTGCCATGCTGCGGCACTTTCTTGTAGATCTGCCCTATAGAGCCTGATCACAAGTGGTCTGTTGTCTTTCCCAACCTACCTGAAAAGGGTCCACATTAGGAACAGCCAGAGCTACCAGAGACATTACTATAATTATCACCAGACCCAGGACACAATCAAGCCTTTTAATAGAAGCCATCCTTCTACAGAATAGATATAAAATAATGGTACAAAATATCAAGGCTATGGACAGCAAATGAGAATATATAGGATGTAAATATTATGAAATGTGATAACCTTTTATTGTAATTCCTTCTTATTGTGTATCTGCTCCTAATAATTAATAGCTAAAAGATCTGCATCACAAGAGGTTGAACACATCTCACATTCCTGTTTGCTATTGGCAAACTTCCTCATCTTACGCAACCCTTTCCACGACACCCTGACTGGGTTATTTTGCAAAACATGCTTAGAGAATTACCTCTCTGCATAAGAGAATCTGCACTTTTCTGTCTCAGACAAGAGGAATATGAAAATGTTCCCTCATAAATTGGGTCTCAATGTGAGTAATCTTATGTTAATTCTTAGAATCTTATATAGGAAAATATATGTGCATATGTGTGTGTGTGTATGTGTGTGTGTATGTATGCCACATTAGATATATTTGAACAAAAAGCACATATTCAAAATATACAAGATCACAACCATACTGTTAATGATTAAATGCATAATGAAATAAAAACAATTAGCATTCAGTAGTCATGGCCCAAACGTCACAGGTGAATGATGTACCCTAATACAAAATAATGAGTAAAGACATAACACCCTGTCTACAGAATTGACGTGCAAGCGTGCAAGTGAATGGATGTTATGGCCACTGAGAAGGCTAAGACCAAGTGGTGCTTGTAGTGAATTGATCTACGTGTAAACTTTAAGCTGGTCGGCAGTCCACAAATACGTAATAATGGTGAGTATATGTGGAGAGCAGTAGAGGGTTTAGAGATGTGGTATACATGTGAGTACCAAAAGAAGATGCTGGAGATTGAAGGGCAGCTGTCTGCCAGTAAATAATCCGGTTGGATCTCACAATCTCAACTACAAAAATATTTACTTATAAACACACTATTGAAAATACATTAATAGTGGCAATAAAAACTTCGCCATTCAAAATGTTGGAAATACCATAATAGCGAGTACAAATAAGTTTGCATCCAAATTCCATGCCTCAAAAAATAAAATTAATCAATTCACAAACATTGATAACATATATATCCTATCCAAAATTATTGAAGTAACATATTGAAAACAATAATAACAACCCCCTTATATTTATATACAGAAATAGAAAAATCTAATTTGTAGACATGTATGAAATATAAATAAGCATCTACTAAAAAGGGTAACTACTAAACCAATTACATTCAGAACTACAACAGAAAAAAATAGAAAACACTACCCATTAACAAGGTGCATAACAGACACCAAGTAATCCATGTCCCTGCTGACCTGCCAGAGAAGAGAGGAGCCTTTTGGTCTTCTGGATTGAATGTCCAAGCTACACAAAGTAATACAGTTTCTTGTTCAAGAAAAACTGTTAAATTAATGTATAGATTAAATAAATGAAACACTGATAAATTATCCCAATTACATCTATTTTCGGTCCTTCCGCCATCATGAGGAAAATTCCCACCGCCAAATTAAGATGGCGGTGGGAATCACAATGGTTCCGCAGCGGACGGAAAGTCCGTCCGCCACGGTTCCGCAAAGCGGTCCTCTTCCGGCCGCCGTGTGGAACCCGGAACCAGGGCAACATTGTGGCAGTGCTGTGCAGGCACCGCCATAGGGATTACGGTATCCCTTTCCGCCTGTCTTTTTGCGGCGGATATCCCGCTACAAAAAGGCAGGCGGAGACTTGGGCCCCCTCTGTGTGTGGGGGGGTGCACTGTGGGGGTACCCATGGTACCCCCTTGCAGTTCCATGCACCAAATGGCAGGCACCGCGTGGTGCCTGCCAAGTGGTGCAGGGAAATGCGGTGCATGCACCTTTATCATTGCGGACGGTGCTGCAGCCAGCAGCACCGCCCGCAATGATAAAGGCCCAGGATGCGCCCGCCATAGTGGCGGGCACATCCTAATTCACCCAGCGGGACCGCCGCCTTACCGGCAGGCGGTCCCAGAACCGCAACGATGGGGGGCGGACTGATGTCTGCCCGCCATCGTAATGAGCCCCTAAATGCTTAAAACTGAACAAAAGTAACAAGTAGGTTTAAAAACGTAACGGAATTTAAAGCGATGCAATAACTTAAGAATGACCACACACTTTTAAGATACCCATACAACTAACATGTTTCTATGGTATTCAATTCACCAACATATACGAAACATATACGAAAATGCTTACTGAGCCAAGCTTTACCACCTCACGGACAGGGAAACCCCTTAATACATTTAGGATACACATATAGTATTATATAGCAGTGCAAACGACTGCCTTCACTGCACGTGCACCAAATATAACTCTAAAGCATGTCATGGGAGGGCCACAACAGTTAACAATGAAATCGAAAATGTTAGAGTACTTCATCACCTGCCCTCCATGGCAGAGATTGAAGTACTTAATATTCTTTCAGACTTTAATGCTGCCTTCTCAAACTCTTTAGCTCCCACTGGAGCCATTATCAAGAGCTACATCCACAGAATAGCAATCCATGGAATAAAGCAACTACTGTTGGTTGCTACCTTTAATAGCACAATATCTTGTAAAAGGCAGGCAACACCAGACCCAAAAACATATGAAGCCATTGATATCTTGTTTCACCCAGACCAAGAAATGATTTATTTTAAGAGACAAGTAAATCATTGGTAAAGAATCACTATTTTTTCAACTGGAAATCATCTCCAAACCCTAGCACAGTCACACTTCTGGGTTATAAAGGGCACGGTTAAAACTTGCCCCCTCCCTCAACCAAATATACCCAGTAAATGTTCAAGCATATCATAATCCATACAACACAGACATTCACCAAACACCCACATTTAAGATAACTTATTTTCACTTTATCTAGGTGAACTGGCCATTGCATATGCAACAGTCAGTTTGCATTTGTCCCTACTCCAGATGTCACTAAGCATTATGATTTAATAATGGAGTCACCTTATCATAACAACAATGAAGACAAAATCTTGCCTTTTCTTAAATATTTTGAAGATACCTGGTTAGCCATCTGCACTGATCATGGCAAGGGGTGCTAAGCCAGTTTCCATATTGAATGGTCAAATGTGTATCAGAATACCTTTAATAAAAAAGCAAAGGCCAACAATGCTAGTGAAGTGTGGCACAACTCCTTTAAAGGGACATTTGGAAGAGACTACCCAGTGTATTGTAAATGTATAGAATTTCTCTAAAAAGAAGACACACAGTTATGAAGACATAAGATTCAAACAAATTATCATACAAATCCAAAATCTCTAAGCAAATCAAACATATGTAAGAAATGTTAGCGATCAAACTTTTCCAAAATCTATGAGGCTTGTATTACCTTGAATCCAGAGCCTAATGCATCATTTAATTTAAAGTTGAACTATAACTAATATCCAATATGAGAAAATTCTTTAAAACTAGTCCATCTTAATCCATAATCATAAAACAAATAAACACAAAGTTTACAAAAAATATTTTATTGCATAGGTTTTTAATGAAAAAATCCATAATGCAATAAAACGTATTTGATCCAAAATGTACCACCAATAGACGGAACAAAACCTCTATACCAATTACAAATTCACACAAATAAATATTTAATGTGTTCCACAAATATAATTAAATTATTAACAGTTAATCCACAAAAAATAAGACTCCAATAAATACACCTACATATCCATAGAAATGTAAAACAATTATATAATTATTTAAAAAAACTTTATAAAACCTTATAAAAATATTTGCATAACAACAAATTATAGAAATGCATTAAACCATTGCACACAGATCACTAATAACCCTACATTTGTTGTCACAAATCTGAATTTATATATATGAATGCTCCTATTGTTGTAGCTGAAGAACATCCCATGAAAACCTTTTTGTACATAAATTAATGTGCAAAGAAATGCCCTCCAAAAATACAAAAAAAAAAAATATTCCAAAGGCAAAAAAAATCCTCTTCAGTAAGATTCCACCTCACCTTGTTTCCTTTAAAAAGCCTAAAAATCAATTAAAAAAAGTTGTAAATGAAAACTAAAGGAAAATGTTTAAAAATGTTGAACTAGTTCATAAAATTAAAAATCCCAAATGAGTAATATTATTACCACTCTCTGTTCCAACCACAAAAGTGACACCGAAACACTCTTTCAATCAATTTTCAGTATTACATTTTAGTTAGTGTCTTCTTCTACTATGCATTATTTTTCCTTCTATGTACTTCTCCTATTTAAATGGGCATTTTAAAGTTAGGTTTTCAAACGTCCACTGTTAGTCTACCAGCACCAGAGCAGAGTTCCTGACCTTGTGCCCAGGCATGTCTTCTGTGCTCCATTAGCACTCCTGTGAGGCACCTGCTTCGAGCACCTGCCGCTTGCAGTCTAATAAAGGCTAGGTCAGTGCTCCCTGCATGTCTCTCACTCCAGCTATCACTAAGGAAGGATGAAGTGAGAAATTGGCTCCAGGGAAAATAAATTCCAGCCCCAACTAAAATTGGACCCAAAAAAGTTAAAATAACAAGGCGCAACAGATGATTTGCCCCACGCCACCCTCCAAAAATAAGTCTTCCCTGCGTATTTTCACTACTCCAAAAATACATGACCAGAAAAGCAGGGGTCTGTATTTCCAAGTACAGCAGTATTACTTGTTAAAAGCATTGCCTGACTGCCTTTGAGCCACCCAAGCCCCAAAAACTTGCCTAAACCTGGTGACAAGTGGGACGGCATCTGGACTTAGGTCTCATAAAACACTGCATTCCAAGCAATAATTACAAGTCATTCCTTAATGCATTATTGGGTGCTTAGAAAAAAACATGGCAAATATTCAGCACTTAAGTGAAGCTTAGTAGGAGGCTACATGTACAAATAAGTTGAGAGTAGCATGTAGAGTTAGGAGGTCAATTATACATCTTTGCATAAGGCATAGCTAGTGCGTGAGTTAATGAAAAGGAAAGATACCAAAATTGAGATCACTGCTGAATCTGCTCTTTGGTCGAAACTGTACATTTTCATGTGTTTTCCATTTCCTCTGGCCACATCCCTGATCCTGAAAGCAAGACACGTATAGACCATGTGAAGGATGGCGATTATTTATTATAGTGGTTGGTGCACGGAGTGTGCAACAGCTAATTCAGTTATGCAAAGTCATATTCTGGTACTGGACAGGTTATAAAATCAGTGTTGCATATCTCAGGGTTGTGTCTGAATTTCTTACCATCTCTTTATGTGCATTACAGATGTTTGAGAAAGTGCTATGTGTGGAAGATGCTGGAGTCAGTCAGCCTGAGCTTCTGCGGTGTCATCAACTGCATGTTGATGTTGAAAGCAAAGAAACTTGAGATGGTTCTTCAAGAAACAAAAGCTGAAGTGTGAAGCAAGAAGAGTGGAGGCCTGGAACTATAGTATGTCTCAAGAAACCTGGACAGAGTCCTTTGTAATGTTAGCCAAGGAGGTAACATCATTATTTTAAGTTATCCAGACCTCTCTTAAATTATATATGAGAGAGGCACCAGGTCCTTGAAGTGCCCACATGTGTTTAGTATTCCAATATCCCTTCTTCTCTAATAAGATCCGTGGATGAGAGTAGGACCCCAAAACGTCAAGGTTTTAGGTGAATTGCCAAAGATTCAAAAGAGTGCAGCACTGAGGTAATAGAGTTGTTTCATTTGATCATCTGAACGAGACCAAACAATTGGGTCTGGTGATGACTGTAGCAAAACAGAAAACAGAGTAAGAGCCAGGGCCCCTTGAAATAGCTCACTAATTTAGATTCATTCGATTTTGGAAACAAAACAGAAATGTTATTTATTGTGAATAAATACTAGGAATTTCAGGAGGGAAGATCGTCTCGAATTGGAGGTAATATTCAAAGAAAATTAAAATGGGTTGATGGCATAGCCACCAACATTCCTGATGGAAGAATAGCCACATGCATCATTAGTTCAGATACCTTATAATGGGCATCCTCAACAGCACACACTAAAGAGACCCCTCACACCTGCAAGAACACTACACAGCAACCTAAACATTGTTGGCAAAATGCAGCTAAATGAATAGCACTGTCACAAACCACAATAGCAAACTCTGTACAACCATTCTGATAAAGCTAGCAGAAACACATCTTCACCTCAAGTGCACAACCACTTACCACAATCTACCTGAGCTGTGATGCATGGAAACAGAACACTACTGTGGCTAAGCAGAGTACCAAAGGTGCCATTTGGCACAAGAACCCATAGACATGACACTCTCCAAAGATCTCCCTAGATCAAACAGTTTTACTTCAACCTAACTTACCCAAACCACCTGTCAGCTACACATTGGACATACGCACTACTGATCTCTAGTGTGCTGCAACTGATATTTACCCTTTCCTCCTGCATTCAAATAAAAACAATGTATGTCCTACCAAAGCACCCATACCGCACTCTCTTTAGTGAAGCCCTACCCAAATACATAAAAATAAATACTGGGCCTCCTGTCACCCACCCCTACAACTTTATAGGCCTGATTCACAAAGTTAAAGTTAGACCAAAGATCTAAGTTTAGACCAAAAGTCTAACTTTACTTCTTGTTGGTATTCACAAAGTTAAGTTGCAAGTAGTATCTTTACAACTATGGAGCTTCCGCACTCGCCTGGGTGCTTCCGGTGCTTCCAGCATGGCAGATGGAGGAGAGGCATGCGGCGGCAGGAGAGGCGTGTGGCGGCACGGCGGATAAGGTAAGTTTATTTAATTTTTTTAATACACCCCCCCTGCCCCACCACCCCCATTCCGAGGCAGCCACCACTGAACCCAAGAGAGCTTAAGAAGGCTGGTGAGACCTCCATCCACCATTCCACCACTTCGCTCTAGTCTCTGGAACAGAGGGGGCTGAACTCTTCGCTTAAGAAGTAGCAACACTGAGAAACAACTTTTCTTCCATTGTTGCTACATTATAGCAGTAAATATTCAGATTCAGAATTCAATCCTCATGTTAAACCATACATATTAATTTCCATTCTTCTGTATAATTGTTAATTTTACACAGCAGCCGTGCCAGCAAAACAGAATGCACGGCTTATGGAATGCTGGCTTCGGCAGAATGACTTCGGAAATATTTTTTGTGTGTGACTGGAGGAACATAAACCGTTGGCTTAAGTGATCTAAGAGAATGCCCTTACTTGTTCATGTTTTATTTATCAGATATTTAAAAGGAATCATTTGCATAAACGGCTTCAATAGCCAGGCATAGAAGTTTGAAGATAATCTGCTTTTTGATCACTTGCCAATGTAAATTGTGCGACATGTGAAAAAAAATGTATTATCTCTACCTTCGGATAATCCTGAAACCAACCTGGCATCAATATTCTCAGCAGCTTGGTGCTGTCTTAATTAACCATCCTAGATGCCAACAAACTTTGTATTGAAACGTGGAGCTTAACATGCATGACAGCAGGCTCTACAGAAGCCAACAAGGCTTCCTTCTAAAAGAATGATATATTTTTTTCCTTGGCTGAATGTTCAAACGAGTTTGAAGTGTCTCTGCATAACATTGCAAAGTATGAAACAAAATCCAATGAAAATTGGAGTGCTTTTGGCCTCATCAGGCGTTTGAAGGGCCACACAAATGACCCAATGCAACGCAGTACAGTAGAATCTCGAAAAAACACGATCATGAGACTGTTGTACTCTGCACATTTGGAACAGTGCAGCATTGCACCAATATTTGCATCAATCGTCCGATACACAAATTACATTCGTACCAATAAACTGATGAAACAAATTGCACTGGTCGGTAGCAAATGACTCTTTTGACCCAGTTGTTAGTTTTGCGGAGGTTGTTTTGTGCAACTGTCGGTGCAAAATGTCACTCCCTCACTTTTGCCTTTTCTAACGTGGCCTAGACATGCAGCGTTGGACACCAAAGCATGAGTACCTGGTCAAGACTTCAGACGCTGTTGTGCCTCATCTATGCAGTTGGGTAACTTTGACGAATGTTGACAAAACTTATTTGACTTTATGTAACTGAAATAACGTTTTAATGATGACCTTCTCAACGAACTAACAGCTATAAGTAAAACTAAATGATCCCGAAAGGTGATTTTTTTATATCGTTTTATTTTGTTCTGCAATATTGTGTTTTAGATTTTTAGTGTATTTCCCTTTTCCGTGCCTTGAAGTTATCATCCATATTATTTGCTTTGCATTTCGAAATAATTCACTGAAACCAGCTAAATAAATTCACATACTGTTAGGGCAAGTTCACATGCATTGGGTTTAGCTCCCACAGTAGTTGCAGTGAAAGAGAAAAGATAATGGAACCTTAGGGGACAGCACCCTTTGAGAGAACAGTGCAGCCAGCCTCTCCTGTGACTACCAAGGAAGAAAGCTGTTTCCTAATTAACTCCCTCTGGTCCCCGAAAACTTCCATTCATTTTTTGAAGATAGAAAATGTTGTTAGCAACTAGGCAAACCCAAAAACATAGGGCCTGATTCACATAGGTAAACTTACACTTTTGTGTAAGTATACGATTGTTTACTATTCACAGAGGTATTTTACAAGTAATATCTGTACGACTGCGGAGCCTTCCGCAGATAGAAAGGTAGGACTGTCCTATCATTTTATGGGGCATATTCTCAAGGACTTATCGCCGATTTATCGGCACTTTAGCGCCGCAAAAGTGGCGATAGATTTATCGCCCTATTCTCAAGCTGGTGCAAACTGGCGATATCACCAGTTTTCCAGCGATAGCTGCCGCAAAAAACATCGCCACGGATGAGAGCGACAACTAACGCTAATGATATGCAGAGTAGGCGTTCCCGTGCAAAAACACACGAAAACACCACTTCACGATATTCTCAACGAACAGCCAGATCTGCGATGCGATCCGAAAACAGGCGATAAGGCGCGTTAGCAGCAGGGATTCAACACCTGCCTGTTACTGGTGTTAAGCAGGACGACAACCTGCAGTATGAAAGGGAGCCCACTCTAGAGCCACATCTGAAGACCAACAGATGCCATGGAGACAATGATCATGCAGCCTGGAGATCCAAGAGGGCCACAACACCCACCGCAACCACCCCCCGGACACTCCCCCAGGTCATGATGTCCAGTAGTCAACAGTAGTGGAAAAACAGAACTTTATTACAAATACATAAATAACAAGACGAAAAGCTCAGCCAACGCGTTCCATTCCCAACGGGGAACTTCACCAGGGCAACGTGTGGATCCAATAAACTGCAAATGCTGCGGGAACTCCCCAATACCATTCCATATCCCGAAATCAGCAGTCAGAAACCTGTTGGAGAAATGGTGATAATGCTCAAGCGTCCTCATAGTCACAAACGTAATCTGGTACAGTGTATTGCACTTGGACAAACCGGAATGCATACAGGTATGATGAATCCAGTCCAAATATACTGTAACAGAAGTCCGTGTGCTCGTAACCTCCGCACGAAAGAAAAGGAAGGTTATGACCACACAAACATCTGTTACGGTCTCATTATGCAGGATTCATCATACCTTTAAACATCACGGTTTGTATCATCTTGATACCCCTGCACCTTCACTTCCCCCACGCTGTGCATGAACAGCTGGAGACCATGCAAGGGAATTACGCCATAGCTGCCTTACCGCACGTGTCGGGGGCAATTGACTGTACACATGTACCACTTGTGCCCCCTGCCGACCCTGCACACAATAACCACTACAGAAAGCACACGCATTCCATCAATGTGCAGGCAATAGTGGACCACCGGAAAAGTTCACCAATGTCGTCGCCAACTTCACAGGCAGTGTGCATGATACATACATCTTCCGACAGTCCATCATCAACCAGCGCTTCCAGGACGGCACCTTTGGCAATGCACTGCTCATTGGTAAGTACTAACTGAACACACCACACACCTCAACTCCACAATCACACAACTCACAACTGTGGGAGAGCACACGTAACATAATCACATACAACATGCCAACCAACATGCCCAACTACCGGACATGACAACACAAGTAACCGTGGTAACAGGGGCCAGACATGTAGACAAACCATCCACAAAGGCAGAGCCCCTCTGCCACACAATTGCAGAATGTGGGGAGAGGTGGGAACCAAGAATGTGCGAAGGAGGCAAGTGACCCAGCAATAAGAAAGGACACAATGCCAAGTGTGGCGGAGATGTGCTGGACAGACTGCAGTATGCAGAGCACAGACATATCCATGTGGACATCTACTGCTGGTGTTTGCAGTGTAGTGGACAGTGGACGCAAACAGGTTACCCCAGGCAGTGTGGAAGACCTTGGACATGTAGCCATGTGGTCCCCCCCTGTAAGCCTGAGCGGAGCAGCCTTGGCCGGCGTATGTCGCGAATGAATAGCCTGGGGCCCTGGGCGTGGTCCAGTTCCGGGATGGCCACCACAGTAACTACTGCGTGTGTCTCTGTGTCCACCATATCGTGACCATAGGCCTACACACATGTGCCCAACCACATTCAACGCTCGTATTCACACTGGAGACGAGGTGACTATGTCCCAAGCCAACCCGCGCACATCTCGTCAGCGCATGCAGGGTCATGTCTGCCAGGTCGGTGCCCCCCACCCAGCCACGAGGCCGCCGCCGTGACTGGGGGTGCCTGCGCAATCCTGCCGCTCAGCGATGACTGCCCGCCCCTGTGCACCCAGGCCTCAATGCTCACCTGCCGCCACCGGCGTGTCTCCAAGAGGGCCCTCCACGTGCCGGTGCAACCTCCTCAGCCGATCGCTGGATTCCGCGCCACAGGCCCCCAGCACACCCTGAGGCACCGCACCGCAGAGTCATGTGTGTGCTGACTGCGGCCTGCGCGTACACTGCAGTCCAGCAGGGCTCACAATTCAAATCGAGTCTTGATTTGCTGGACGCCGTATTGAGGCCAACGCATCATCGCAGGCTGCACACCCGCTCAGCTCTTCAGGTGGGCCTAACCTCTGTGCACCGCAAGTCATCGCCACGTGGCGGTAGGCCCGTGCCGGACGCAGGCCATCGGGTGCCACTAACTCAGTGCAACGCAAGTCATCGCCACGTGGCGGTAGGCCCGTGCCGGACGCAGGCCATCGGGTGCCACTAACTCAGTGCAACGCAAGTCACGGACCCTTTATGATTGAGTTCCGTGGATGCGGACGCCATCATGTCACCTCCGGCAGTGGGGGATGTGCTGTGGTGGGCCCCTTTTATTGGTAGGGTCACATGTCCCGTGACGCCTGTGCTGGATGGGTGTGGTGTGGGTGGAAACCAGCCCTCAGGGAGTGGCTGTGGCATGCTGACAACTAGACCAGTGACCAGCAGCTCACTACAGGGAAGACCTGGGACATGTAGCTGTGTCGTCACCCCCGTGAGCGTAAGCGGAGTGGGCTGGGCTGGCGTATGCCAGTCCAGGGTAGGGGTGTGAACAATGAGCCCGGGGCTCTGGGTGTGGTTCAGTTCTGGCCTGGACAAGGAAGTAACCAATGCGTGTGTCTCCGTTGTAGTGTCTGCGCCACCCGGACCGCAATCGGCAATGTTGCACCCTGTGACACAAGCCCCACAACATGTGCAAAATGGACGTGAGGGGGAATCAGTGACCCTACATTCATCCATACTGTCATACTTGAAGGATCATAGACATGACACATCTGTGTGAATTTGAATGTTTTATTCACATTCAGTGGAGTGTTGCAGCTAGAGCAGTACAGGGCCATGCACACCCCACTTGACATTGTTGCAGCGTGGAGGGCCAGCCAGAGTCCATTAGGGAAGGACAAATTCATCGGAAGAGGAAGAGTTCAGTCCACAGTCTGATTGCTGTGTCAGAATATGGCAGTCCATGTCGAGGTCCAAGGTGAGTGCCGCAGAGTGTATCGGGGACAGGGGAAGGTGATGATGCAAAGGGCCGAACCAAGCTGAAACAGGCCATATGGCGGAGATGAATGCTACCGCTTCCTCATTACCACAACGGCAGTCTCATCCACATCATCGTCCTCTGATGTGTGATGTGCCTCACCAGTGGGTGGTGGTGTTTCGGCTGCAGCACTGTGTGGCACTGACACATCAGGGGCCGGAGGTGGATTGTCGGCCGCACTGTGTGGCAGTGACACATCAGGTGCCGGAGGTGGAATGTCTGCCGCACTGTGGGGCACTGACACATCAGGGGGCGGAGATGTGGATGGTGTAGGAGCAGCAGCATTCATCTGCACCAGGCCTTGTGGCAGCAATACCATGATGAGGATCTGCAGGGCATGGAAGATCCCAGCTACATGTCGCTGATGTGCAGCCGTGGCAGCCATCCTTTCAGCCTCCATCCGCACCATGTCCTCCATGAGCCTCCGCATGTGTCCCAACTCCCGGCTGAGATCGCTGGAGCCACTCTGACTAGACAGGTTTTCTTATCTCCGAGTCATGACTCCAACGATGTCAGCCATGGCTCATTGGAGACCATGGAGAAGACTGTGGGTGTCCGTTAGGGACTGTATGTGGTCCCTGATGGGATGTAGACACCCATGGATAGCATCTAGTTTGGCTGCCATGAGGTCGAACCCCACCCGCACCTGCTCAGCCATCTCCTTCTGGCCCTCCAACACACGGCGTTGAAACGCCATGCGTTGGTCGTGGGGATCCTGGGAGACAGCCGGGGTGGTGGGTGGTTCCTGCTGTGTGGTCTGTGCAGGGGGTGGGGTCTCCTCGATGCAGCTGGGCTGCCCTGCTCCTGGGGGTGGGGTGCGGAAGCTGTCCATGAACTCTTGGAGGGCGTCGGTGTTGAAGGTGGGGAGGTCCTCCTCGTCATCAGTGAGGAGGTGTTCGGTCTGCTCTGCAGGAGGTGATGATTCTCCCTCTGCAATGTAAAGGGGAGATGCAGTTTAACAGAGTGTTCCATGTATGTTCACGCATTGGCCAAGTTTCAAAACAGACTGCATGACAATGTACATTGTGACTGTTTAGGAGGAGCTGCCTATTTGAAGCGGGACAGTGGGCATTTGTGCACCATCAGGGATGTGGGGTTGTACTTGTCCATTACCATGTCACAGTTTCCTGCTATGCCAAATGTGATTGGCAGGTTTTTACACACAAGCGGCAGCAGTTGTGTCCTCTGTTCTGTTGTGAATGTGTTGCAGTTTGTACCACATTGTTGTCAATGTTGATGTGCTCTGATTCTTGTGTGTGTGCTGCATTGTGGGAGAGTCGCCCCTGCAGCTCAGACTTTGCTTGGCCCTCTCCCTTTCAGGCGGTGTGCCTTTGACTTCTGTGCTTATGCAGTGCTGAGATGTTGCATACTTGGGTAAATTGGGCTCTTGGTGGGAGTTGGGACTCTTGGGCATGGTTTGTCCGCAGATGTCTTGTTGCCGACAGGGGTTGTTTGTGCACGTGGATGTGTCTGTGTGTGAACTGCTCCTTTCCGGATGTGGACCACACTCAGCCACCTCTGTGTCGTGGGGTGCAACATGTCATGATGAGTGGCCGGCAGACATGCTCATCGTCATGCAGTGTCACTTGCATTGTCAGTGGGGCTCACGGATCCGCAGCTTTGCTGGGTTCAGCACATGTGCATGGGTTTGTTGTGAGATTGGTGATGTGTGGGGAGGGCTCCCTCTGGGCACATTGTGGACGGGGGACTACTTGCTGTTTCTATGTGTGCTGCAGTATGGCAAGGAGATCAGGGACATGATCCAGAGTCATTGTGGTTGTGCAGTGTGCTATACTTCATTGTGCATGTGTGCCATTGTGCCCATCTCCCCCGTCCCCCCAGTCCCTGGTGGTTACTCACCCTGTTGCTGTTGTGTCAGGTCATGTTGAGCAGTGTCCGGTCCCCCGACTCCTGCCACCGTCTCCACACTGATGACTGTGGACACCATTTCCTCCATCTCATCCAGCTCCTCCTATGGCGCAGGACTCCCACCCCCTGTCTGCCTTGCTGCTTTGCGGTTGTTTGCGAGTTTCAGCTTGGTTTTGCGCTTCACATCATTCCAGCACCTCTTGAGCTCTTCCATTGTCCTCCTCAGCACTCCGACTGCATTCACCTTGTCCAGGATGGACTGCCATATTGTATTTTTAGTTGCCAATGACACAGTGGAGGTGACGAACAGTTGTTGATGGTGTTCGACCACCTCCGTTATCAGGATCCTGTTTTCCTGTGGACTGAACCGTGTCTTCCTCTTCTTCTTCTCCTTGCCCTTCCCTGACCCCGAGGTCCCAGGCTGGTCCTCCGTGGGGCTTGTGGGGTTCGGGTTGTCCTCTGTACTTGCTCCGGCTACCTCCATTGTGCTTCGAAGTTGTTATGTTTTTTTAAAAATTTTTATTTGCAGCTTTTATGGTGATTTTTCCCGCCTGACCTGGGAATTGCAAGCCTGGCACTGCTTGTCGCCGATTTTCTATCGCGGTTGGGCCCATCGCAACTTTTTTCACTTTCGGGTTTCATTTTTTATCGCCGTCGCGGTAGTTGTATCGCGGACATTTGAGGCATTATCGGGAAACTATCGCATGTTACCACTGTGTTGGGAATACGACGTTGACACAGAGTTATTTTCCCGTGATAGACGGCGATATGAAAAATTGCGTTAGCCTATTTTGGCGATGTTTATCGCACGTTCTTGAGAATATCCGCCTATGTGTGGAAAATCTGCAGTCCTAAAGATACTACTAGTAAAATACCTTGGTGAATAGCAAACAATCTTAAACTTACAGAAAAGTGCAAGTTTACCTTAGTGAATGAGGCGCTATATGTATATCTTACTCTTGATGGGTGCGCATCCAACAAAATTCGTATGTTTGAGGACCGTATATTCTGGATTATCTAAAAAAAGGAGAACATAAGTACTATGGAAATGTTCACATCTTGTGGAATTCAGAACAAACCTACTGTTAGAAGCGGGGTCACCGATTCCGACACGGTAGCTTGGCGCGAGGTAGGAAGGCACCCGAAGGCAATGTGTTAAGCACTTGTGCAGCACACACTCACACTGACTCAGTAATGCGCACACAATAAGGAGACACCACACCAGGCTTTTGTATAAAAACAAGATCCTTTATCTAATTTTAGATCAGCAATAGATGAGGCAGATAATCTTAGGCAACATTGCAATTCATTTAGCTTCTCAAAACCAGTGCGTAAATTCATTCAAGCACATCATAACAGTAAAACGTTACGCCATTAAAAGGCAGTAGCATTAACCTCATTGACAAGTAGGTAACACGGTAGGTCATAGGTTGCAGGTCAAAACATAGACTTCACTGCACTTAGCGACATTCAATTAGCAAGAATTTAGATGCACATAACACTGTAGATGAAGGAGAACCTGTACCCATCTAGGCGCAACCACATTCAGTACAGTGGGTGTCGCAAAGCAGGTAGGCCTACAACATAGGAACACTTTAACTCTTGGCAGGTGAACACAGGCTCAATTCATATAGGTACATTCAACATATGACCCTTGGAATCAAAGCAGTGACTTTAACTGAAGTGGAAGATCAGGCGTCAGCATATAACCACGGTTAAACATGCATTACATCAAGGTACATTTCAATTCAATAAAGCCTTTAGAGAAGACAGGCTGTTAACATGGGTAACATTTCCATAAAGAGATCACGGTTCTGGTGAGCTTAACTGTGGCCCGCAATCAATTTCACATCCAACTTCTATAGCGCCGCATTCTTTATGCAACACTACTAAGGACATTTCCTAAGCACATGGGCATGGTGTAGCACACTTTGCAGGGCAGGGAGTCATGCGCAGGGGGCCACCTCTGTTCACATCCAGCCACGTGCTGGTTGAGGGGCCCTCAGTTCTGGCAGTGTCAACGTTGGGGACGACAGGGGCCCCTACGCAAGCGTGGGCCCCGACCTCCCGGACTCACCAGTCACTCCGTGCAGGAGGGGGCAATCACTCCCAGCTGTCGCGCCGGGAGCCTCCTCTCCGGCCGGTCCTCTCCTCTCGACTGCAGGGACCGGATGGGGGAGGCAAACCAACAAAGTCCCCACCGGGCAGGCCTTAGCGGGTGGAAAGGCGGGGGCCGACAAGGCTCCTCTCCGGCCCCCGATACAAGTGGCGGTGCTCGGCGGCAGGTCTCCGGCTCCCTCTCCAGCTCTGGACAGGGAGCCAATCAGTACGCGGCCTTCTGGGGGGCGTGGCCGATGACGCGGCGGCGCCCCGGTCGCTTAGCGACACTCCTCTTCACGCTCCCAGGCCCAGCGCGGCCTCAGCAATGCCGCAACGGTGATCTTGGGCGGCCAGCGCTCCTCCTCTCTCTCTCACACAGCGCGGGGGCCACGGCGGTGATTGTAGTGGACAGCAGTGTGCGGGCGGCGGCGGTGAGTTCGAACCCAGCAGCGCTCCTTTTCTTTATAGCGCACAGGGGCCGCGGCGACACTGAGTGGCACTGCGCTCCTTTGGGGCCACCCCACCGGCCGGGAACAGCGTGCAGGGCACCGCGCTTGGGGGGAGGGGACTCACTCAGCGCTGGAGCGTTCCGTAGGCACAGCGCTCCAGCAGGCAGCAGCAGTTCCAGGGGGGGAGACAGCGCTTGCATCAGGACACACAGCGGGGACAGTCCAGCGCTTTGAAGGCACAGCGCTTACCGGCCACAGCACTTGCAGGGGAGACAGGCAGGTTGGCACCTAGCGCTTTTTCAGGGCACAGCATACAGCGCTTTACCTGGTGATCCTCAGCAGCATAGTTGAGGTTGTTTGGCTTGGTTGCAGTTTCTTGGCAGGTTCGGTAGTTCCTGGATTGTTGCAGTCAGTTTGTGGTGGTTGCAGTTACTTGAGGGAAAGGGGTTGAGTTGGTGGGCATAAGAGGCAGGTAGGTGCCTTGCAGACACACTGAAGGTGGTTCCCTGGGTCCCCTCACGCTGGGCAAGGTCAGTAAGGTGGAAGGCGTTCCTCATCTAGCTTAGCAGAGCAGTGCCTAGGCCCAGTCAGTGCCAGTAGTGTAGGTCTCCCCCCTAGGCCCCACAGCCTGTACTCCGGCAGAGGTTCCCCCAGGATCAGTGGTGCCCCAACTAACTATCTGGGTTTCCCTCCAAACCTCTTATACCCCTAGGTCAGGTGACCCTCCTGAAGGCGGCAAAACATAACTCCTCCCCTAGCTGGAAGGTTCTATAAGCTCCCCTCATGTCTGGCTATGAGGCCCAGAGGCGGGGACGGCATGGATACTGTATCATTATGTCCCAGCCTGATCCTGACTACTAGTATGTGTATGCAATGGCCACTCCGCAGTAGCAGGGGCCTGTGGCAGCCATCTTATTAGGAGAGAGCACCTGCACCCCAGCACTGTTTGGCAGTGGTAAGGCGCCCAGAGACCTAGGTCCAACAAAAGTGTAGTGGCTCAAAATGAGGCGCAAAGAGAAAAAAACGGGGAAGACCACCCTAGGGCTGACAGGTCTAACATGCTTCCCCCCCAGCCGAAAGTGGGGAGAGCTACCCAACCTCTAGGGAGTTCTCATCGCTAAGGCGGAAGAACCTTTAGAGACCGTCAGCGTTGGCGTGGTCTACACCGGGTCGATGTTCCACCCGAAAGTCCATCCCCTGGAGGGAAATGGACCACCTCAGCAATTTTGGGTTTTCGCCTCTCATCTGCATGAGCCAGCGAAGGGGTCGGGGGTCGGTCTGAATAAGGAAGTGAGAGCCAAAGAGGTATGGCCTCAGCTTCTTCAAGGCCCAAACCACAGCGAAGGCTTCTCGCTCTATCGTACTTCACCGCTGTTCCCGGGGGAGTAGCCTTCGAGAAATAAAGGCCACTGGCTGGTCTTGGCCGTCATCATTAAGTTGGGAGAGCACAGCTCCAATGCCATGCTCAGAGGCGTCTGTCTGCACGATGAATTCTTTTCCAAAGTTCGGAGTCCTGAGCACCGGAGCGGTGCACATCGCGTGCTTCAGAGTGTCAAACGCGTCTTGACAGGCAGCCGTCCAGATGACTTTGCGTGGCTGCTTCTTGGATGTCAATTCAGTCAGGGGGGCTACGATGGTCCCATAGCCCTTGACAAACCGGCGGTAATAACCCGTGAGGCCAAGGAAGGCCCGGACCTCCGTTTGGGTTTTGGGGGGCTCCCAGGCCAAGATGGTCTCAATTTTGGCCTGGAGGGGTTGCACCTTACCCCCGCCCACCAGGTGCCCCAGGTAGACGACAGATCCCTGTCCAATCTGGCACTTGCTGGCCTTAATGGTTAGGCCAGCCCGCTGTAGAGCCTGCAGCACCTCCTGGAGATGCTTCAGATGGTCCTCGACAGCCGGTAAGACTTGGTTTTTACTGGCGGGCTGTCCCCTGTGTCCACATCATGGGTACACAGGTGCGTGATCCCAGGCGTGAGGGAGAACAACGAGGCGTACTGCTCCAATACCTGGCGGCAGTCCCTCTGTTGCTCAAGGGTCAAGGATGGGGAGAGGACCACTCCCTCCACCGATCCATCATTCTCTTTGGCCGCCAGAAGGTCCGGAAGAGGCTCGCTCTCTTCCTCTTCACTCCCATCCGTCACCA
Organism: Calotriton arnoldi; assembly: GCA_963921515.1. Classification (NCBI taxonomy): domain Eukaryota; kingdom Metazoa; phylum Chordata; class Amphibia; order Caudata; family Salamandridae; genus Calotriton; species Calotriton arnoldi. The sequence continues at coordinate 83,604 of CAWUFW010010920.1, forward strand.
TCAGGAGAGTAAGTTCTGACCGCTCCTGGTGTGGCTTAAGGCGGTTGATGTGGAACACCCTGTGGGGTTGTCGGGGGTCTTGAGGTCTACTACATAAGTGGTCTGGCCTCTTCTCTCCAAAATTTCATACGGTCCAGTCCACCGGTCCTGGAGGGCGCTAAGCTCTCCGGGCTCCATGACCCACACCTTCTGTCCAGCGTCCAACTCCACCGTCCGAGCATTCCGGTCATACCACTCCTTCATGACGGCTTGACTAGCCTCCAGATTGTCTGAGGCTTCCTTCCACAGCTTGGCTATCTGGCTGCGGAATGCCAGCATGTAGCTGACCACATCACGGGGAGCTTCTTGAAGACTTCTCCCACCCCTCCTTCACGAGACTGAGGGGCCCTCTAACAGGGTGTCCACAGAGCAGCTCAAAGGGGCTGAAACCGACCCCCTTCTGCGGCACCTCTCGGTAGGAGAAGAGCAGACAAGGTAAGAGGACGTCCCACTTCCTTCTCAAGTCCTCGGGTAGACTCCGGATCATCCCCTTCAGGGTCTTATTGAAGCGCTCCACGAGCCCGTTAGTCTGGGGGTGGTAAGGAGTGGAGAACCTGTAGGTCACTCCGCACTCCTTCCACATGGCCTGCATGTAGGCCGACATGAAATTCGTGCCCCTATCTGACACCACGACCTTGGGGAATCCCACACGGGTAAAAATCCCCATCAAGGCCCGCGCCACCACAGGTGCAGTGATGGTCCTCAGAGGGATTGCCTCCGCGTACCGGGTGGCGTGGTCCACCAACACCAAGATGAACCTATGTCCTGAAGAAGTCGGCGGGTCCATTGGCCCGACAATGTCAATTCCTACCCGCTCAAAAGGGGTACCGACAACCGGGAGCGGTTCCAGAGGGACCTTCAACTTAGTCCCAGCCTTGCCACTCGCCTGACAAGTCACACAGGTCTTACAAAAGGTGTCAGAGTTAACTCTCATCCTGGGCCAATAAAAATGTGGGACTAATCGAGCAAATGTCTTATCCTGGCCCAGGTGTCCTGCCAGTGGTATCTCATGTGCCAATTCCAGCAGGAAGGCTCGGTAGCATTGGGGGACCACTAAGGCCCTTGATGACCCATGCACCGGAGCCTTAGGCTCACTGTAGAGGAGACCATCCTCCCAGTAGACATGGTAATTACCAGTCTCCGTACCAGTTGCTTGGGCTTCGGCCGGCTGCCGCATGCCTTCAAGCGTTGGGCACTCTCGTTGCGCCCGACAGAATTCCTCCCGGGTAGGCCCTCCATCCACCTGCCATCCTGCAGGGGTCGGCAAGTCCCCCACGGGAACAACATCCACCTCAGCGGACTCCGGGGTCACCTCCCCGGGCTCCCCATCCATCTCGCCGGGTGCATCCTCAGGGATGTCCTCTTGTCCAGCAGTGGGCTGGGCCATTGTTTCAGGCTCCAACCCGGGTTTAGTTCCTTGCCGGGCAGCCATGGACCGCGTGACCATGCAAGTCCACCCTGGTAACCCCAGCATCTCAGCGTGGGCGTTGAACTCCACCTTCTTCCAGGCAGTATGTTCCAAGTCTTTTCCGAGCAGACAATCAACTGGCATGGCAGGGCTCACCGCAACTCTCAACAGGCCTGAGACTCTTCCCCACTCAAAGGGAACTTGGGCCACGGGGTAATGACCCAGGCTATTATCAGCCATAACAACCGGGTGGAATACCTCAGGAATCACCTGCTCTGGGGACACCAGCTGATGCCTTACCATCGTCATGCTGGCACCTGTGTCCCTCAGAGCCTCCACCTCCTCCCCATTCACCAGGATCCTCTGTCGATACTTGGCAATGTTCGAGGGTACCTGAACCCGTGGGATGATCTCTCTATCCCCCAGGGAAACTAAGGTCAAGCCTGTCCACTCACCCCCCCTACCTAGGGACAACTCCTCCCCAAGCGCTACACTGGCCACCCCGGGGCTCTTACCTCCTGTGGGGGCTGGGGTCCTCTTGTGACACTGGGGATCCCCCTTGTAGTGTCCAACCTCCCCGCACTCCTAGCACCGGACAGTTCTGGGCTGCTGACTCTTGTCAGGGTAAGTGGGTTTCTGGAATCCAGATTGGGGTGGGGAACCTACCCCTCTCCCATGCGGTCTATTTTGGGGGCCTTTAAAGAACTCCTTCTTTTATCTCCCCCCTCTCTCTTCTGGGGAAAACCCTGTCCACCTTTCGGGGGGTCTCCCCCAGATCCCTTGTGGGACACCCGAGTGCTAACCCAGGTATCCGCCTCCTCCGCAAGTTCCCGAGGATCGGTCAGCTTGCGGTCCACCAGGTGTTGGCGCAGCTCTGGAAAACTCTTATCAAGAAGGTGCTCTCTTAGAAATAGATTGTACAGCCCTTCATAGTCACTCACTTCGCTGCCCCGCACCCAACCCTCTAATGCCTTACGGGCATAATCAAAAAAATCCACCCAGTTCTGTGTGGGAAGCTTGTGGCTGTTGCGGAATTTCTGGCGATATTTTTCTGGGGTGAGGCCAAACTTTCTAAGTAGGGCCTCCTTCATCACAGGGTAGTTCGTCTGATCCCCCTTGTCCAAGGTCAAGAGTGTGTCCCTTGCCAACGGAGGTATGTACTTATACAGGCCTCCCCCCCAGTACTTCTCAGGCACCCCATGGGCCACCAAAGACACCTCATATGCCGCCAACCACTTATCAATGTCATCCCCTACACTGAAACTGGCCATCACCTCCTTAGGTAGGTAAAACCTAGGCTCTCGTGGAACCTCAGCGGGTACGCTGCCACCATTCAAGTTGCCCTGCGCCCCTATCTGCAACGCTCGGAGCTCTAGTTCTTTCAGGCTAAGCTCATGCACAAGCTTCCTCTCTTCCATGGCTAGCCTCGCCTGTTCTCGCTCCTTGTCCATCCTTGCAAGTTCTAACTTCAATTGCCTCTCCTCCCTCCTGTCCTCAAATTCCTCCGCAGACAAACTCCCCCTGACGCACTACTGCCTGCCCTGGAACGTCTTCCTGGCAACACATTCTCGCTAACGTCAATGCGCAGTAGGTCCAGTTCTCCTGGGTCGTCTGTCTCCCCTGCTCCTCGTCCCCTCTTCCCCCGGGTGGGCCATTACCCATGCCCTCAAAGCTTTCTGAAGCTCCTCTCTCCTGGCGCCTCGCTTGACGGACACCCCCTTCTCTAGACAGAACTCCTTGAGCTGCGCCACAGTATACTTTTCTAGGTTGGCCAACTCAAACTCCATCCTGCTAGGTGGGGCCCCAGACAGTTTAGAAAAAGGATACTAGGACGTAGGTAGCAGGTCTAACACAGGAGTGTATACAATCAGGCAATCACAGAAGAATTCTTAACACTTGCATTTAAATAGGTGTCCAATTGCGGTGCACACTGAATCCCTGTAGGGTGCTGCACAAGCACAAGTCCTTATCCCACCGCTGAACACCAATGTTAGAAGCGGGGTCACCGATTCCGACTCGGTAGCTTGGCGCGAGGTAAGAAGGCACCCGAAGGCAATGTGTTAAGCACTTGTGCAGCACACACTCACACTGACTCAGTAATGCGCACACAATAAGGAGACACCACACCAGGCTTTTGTATAAAAACAAGATCCTTTATCTAATTTTAGATCAGCAATAGATGAGGCAGATAATCTTAGGCAACATTGCAATTCATTTAGCTTCTCAAAACCAGTGCGTAAATTCATTCAAGCACATCATAACAGTAAAACGTTACGCCTTTAAAAGGCAGTAGCATTAACCTCATTGACAAGTAGGTAACACGGTAGGTCATAGGTTGCAGGTCAAAACATAGACTTCACTGCACTTAGCGACATTCAATTAGCAAGAATTTAGATGCACATAACACTGTAGATGAGGAAGAACCTGCACCCATCTAGGCGCAACCACATTCAGTACAGTGGGTGTCGCAAAGCAGGTAGGCCTACAGCATAGGAACACTTTAACTCTTGGTAGGTGAACACAGGCTCAATTCATATAGGTACATTCAACATATGACCCTTGGAATCAAAGCAGTGACTTTAACTGAAGTGGAAGATCAGGCGTCAGCATATTACCACGGTTAAACATGCATTACATCAAGGTACATTTCAATTCAATAAAGCCTTTAGAGCAGACAGGCTGTTAACATGGGTAACATTTCCATAAAGAGATCACGGTTCTGGTGAGCTTAACTGTGGCCCGCAATCAATTTCACATCCAACTTCTATAGCGCCGCATTTTTTATGCAACACTACTAAGGACATTTCCTAAGCACATGGGCATGGTGTAGCACACTTTGCGGGGCAGGGAGCCATGCGCAGGGGGCCACCTCTGTTCACATCCAGCCACGTGCTGGTCGAGGGGCCCTCAGTTCTGGCAGTGTCAACGTTGGGGACGACAGGGGCCCCTACGCAAGCGTGGGCCCCGACCTCCCGGACTCACCAGTCACTCCGTGCAGGAGGGGGCAATCACTCCCAGCTGTCGCGCCGGGAGCCTCCTCTCCGGCCGGTCCTCTCCTCTCGACTGCAGGGACCGGACGGGGGAGGCAAACCAACAAAGTCCCCACCGGGCAGGCCTTAGTGGGTGGAAAGGCGGGGGCCGACAAGGCTCCTCTCCGGCCCCCGATACAAGTGGCGGTGCTCGGCGGCAGGTCTCCGGCTCCCTCTCCAGCTCCAGACAGGGAGCCAATCAGTACGCTGCCTTCTGGGGGGCGTGGCCGATGACGCGGCGGCACCCCGGTCGCTTAGTGACACTCCTCTTCGCGCTCCCAGGCCCAGCGCGGCCTCAGAAATGCCGCAACGGTGATCTTGGGCGGCCAGCGCTCCTCCTCTCTCTCTCACACAGCGCGGGGGCCGCGGCGGTGATTGTGGCGGACAGCAGTGCCCGGGCAGCGGCGGTGAGTTCGAACCCAGCAGCGCTCCTTTTCTTTATAGCGCACAGGGGCCGCAGCGACACTGAGAGGCACTGCACTCCTTTGGGGCCACCCCACCGGCCGGGAACAGCGTGCAGGGCACCGCGCTTGGGGGGAGGGGACTCACTCAGCGCTGGAGCGTTCCGTAGGCACAGCGCTCCAGCGGGCAGCAGCAGTTCCAGGGGGGAAGACAGCGCTTGCAGCAGGACACACAGCGGGGACAGTCCGGCGCTTTGAAGGCACAGCGCTTACCGGCCACAGCACTTGCAGGGGAGACAGGCAGGTTGGCACCTAGCGCTTCTTCAGGGCACAGCATACAGCGCTTTACCTGGTGATCCCCAGCAGCATAGTTGAGGTTGTTTGGCTTGGTTGCAGTTTCTTGGCAGGTTCGGTAGTTCCTGGATTGTTGCAGTCAGTTTGTGGTGGTTGCAGTTACTTGAGGGAAAGGGTTGAGTTGGTGGGCATAAGAGGCAGGTAGGTGCCCTGCAGACACACTGAAGGTGGTTCCCTGGGACCCCTCACGCTGGGCAAGGTCAGTAAGGTGGAAGGCGTTCCTCATCTAGCTTAGCAGAGCAGTGCCTAGGCCCAGTCAGTGCCAGTAGTGTAGGTCTCCCCCCTAGGCCCCACAGCCTGTACTCCGGCAGAGGTTCCCCCAGGATCAGTGGTGCCCCAACTAACTATCTGGGTTTCCCTCCAAACCTCTTATACCCCTAGGTCAGGTGACCCTCCTGAAGGCGGCAAAACATAACTCCTCCCCTAGCTGGAAGGTTCTAGAAGCGCCCCTCATGTCTGGCTATGAGGCCCAGAGGCGGGGACGTCATGGATACTGTATCATTATGTCCCAGCCTGATCCTGACTACTAGTATGTGTATGCAATGGCCACTACGCAGTAGCAGGGGCCTGTGGCAGCCATCTTATTAGGAGAGAGCACCAACACCTCAGCACTGTTTGGCAGTGGTAAGGCGCCCAGAGACCTAGGTCCAACAAAAGTGTAGTGGCAAAAATGAGGCGCAAAGAGAAAAAAACGGGGTAAGACCAACCTAGGGCTGACAGGTCTAACACCTACTTTTGCATTTTCCACTCAAAATGCAAGCTATAAACGCAAATAGAACCTTGTCTATTAGCTGGTCCGGAGAGGGAAGAGGGCATGACTGGTGGGGCGGTCCCATTATCCTGTTCTGCAGGGCATTTGGATACTGTTGTTGAACCCTGAATTGTGATGCTGTCCTGTTGCCAAAGTGTGGTTAGGCTATCATTCTTGAAAGCTGATATGACTGCATTAAAGGACCACAGGTACCTCTCACGTCCAGCGCCTAGATACCTCCAGGTTGTGTCGCGCTTTATAAATCCCTCATTTCATGGTAGAAGAGGGACCTTGAACATTCCGCAGAGGAGAAAGAGCTGCAGCAATGGCAGAGGGCATCTAAGGTCTACAGGAAAGCTGCACATTGAATGTCATTTGCTCCCCCTTTGTAGGCACACTTATTGGTGACCACCAGAGGGACAAGGTCATCATTGACTCTAATCCCAACGTTTTCATGGGTCTTAAATCTCCCAGTATGGACCACAGCACATAGATGATGCCACTGCGCATAACAGACCACTGTTGCAAAAACCCAGATAGGATGGACCCTAACTTAAAAAAGACAGCCTTTCTCCGAGCACAGCCTCACGTTGAGGGGTCTCATATTTTAACACACAGACCTTGCCTAATTACTGAACCTGGATTGCCAGATTCAATAAGAGTTTACACAGTCACTGGCTACGCATAGAGCCTAATGAGCCCCAATAGTGGTCAGAAATGCCAAAAACATCACAAACACACTTGCATGTCAGGCAGTGGGTATCCCAAATGATACAGATGTTTCATCAGCCATAACATAACATAACATAATAAAACATAACATAACATAAAAACATAACATAACATAACATAACATAGCATAACATAGAATAAAACAAGAAGTTAATCAACTGGTGAGCAAACATTACCAGTAACCCTTCTATTTAGAATGCCATACTGTATGTGAGATGGGTTGGTTCTGTAACTGACTATTATTGTAAAATTCGAATAAAGAAATATTCACAAAAAAAAGGCAGACAGGGGCATCTTTCATGCATCTATTTTCTACATAACAGAGAAAGCTAAGCTGCCCTACTTGATCCATTAGGTCCTCTTCACTGTTTAAAAGACACATACTAATTTCTACTCTTTCTGTGAGGTGGAGGTACAGGCCACCCTCTTGTACTCTGTGCATAACGTTCCCCAGTGTGACCCAAAAAGATCCCTATCAGTACTGTTAAATGAACGCCATGTTGCAGGAATCAGTCATATATGCTTATTATGCACACTTTCTATAGATATTTGTTCTTTATCCTACATAGAGGATTCCACGGGGCACAAATTTACCTAAATCAACATTTTAGAAAAGCAATCAGTTTGTTTTTCAGTTGTCAATGTAAGTTACTGTGATTAAATTCCAGTACATTACCTATGGTTCACATGCACCGCACACAAGTTATTGTAAGGTGGTGTTTTGCTATGTTATGTTACATTACGTGTGACGTTACGGAGCGTTTATAAAGCGCATCATTCACCCAAAGGTGTTTTGGCGCTATCACATCAGAGCAGTAACCCCGAAGTTGAAAAAAAGCCATCTAATTACAGTAGTGGCTGGCAGGGAATGAGTGTGGAGGGTGGGGGATAGAGGGGGTGGCGGGGGCACAAAATGAAAAATTAAAAAAATACTACTTACCTATTCACCGGCCACATCTCTCCTTGCTTCTCCGGCTAGTCCGGAACAAGTAAGAATCCAGGCTCCCCATAGTCAATCACAACACTGCAATGCAGCGTTGTGATTGGCTCACCTAAGCCAATCACAACGCCGCAATGCAGCGTTGTGATTGGTCTGAGAGCCGTGGATCGGTGATCAGATGAGGACTGAGGGCTTGTGTATGTTCCCCACCAGGCTGTGTAATACAGCCTAGTGGGGAAAATGCAAAGTGCGCATGACTGTTTGGCCGGCCTGAGACGGCCGGCCAAGCAGTCATGCCCAATTGGAGTGTGCAAACCACTCCTCCCCTTTGCCTTTCCACAGGTTCGGGCTGGGTTAGAATGGGGCGGGCTGGAGGCACAGGGGGAGGAGTGGTTTGTGCACTCCAAGTGTGCATGACTGCTCAAAGAGCAGTGGGGGCGATGCTCCACCGTCTTAGCGGAGGAGCCGCCCCTGCCTAATTATCAAAAGCCTGTTTAACAACCAAGTCTGTAAGATTTTCCTGAAACAGGCCAATTTCGTGATTGTGCGACTTTCCCCTCAAAGGGAGAACATCTATAGCGATATTGAAGCAATATGCAATCAATAATCATTTTGCTTGGTCGCTTGGCTGGGAGGCCGAGCATGGCGGTTGCTGTGTAATGGAGCTCCATGCCACTATGAACATCATCCACCAACACCGGAGCCTTTCCCCCGACTTCACGGGCTAAAGTGAATCCTGGGACATGGCGAACCTGTGAGGCCTGCTGGGACTGGCTGGGGACCTCAAAGTGCAGAGGGACCAGTGCTTAATTTGAGCTGGAGGTTTCCGGTGCTCGGCACTGGCACTTAATTGTCAACACCGGCCGTTATGACAGCTGCCACATGGTGGCGCTGTTTGTGTAATTGAAAGATGAGCAGAGCAACAGTTGTTTATTAATTCAATATGCATTAAAAACAACTAATACTAGTCACCCAAGCCATTCTTATAGCTTTGGGGGCCTCACACAGTCTAAAATGTCACAACTGTGGCAGTGTGATGGTTAGTAGTTGTGAAGTACTGTGATTGGCAGCACTGGCAGTGGCAATGGGTGGTGCAAGCTGTGGTGGCCTCCTGATGAGGGACCTGGCACTTATATTTAAAAAAAATAAAGCACAGAGGGGTACGCAGTCCCGACGGCCGGAGCTCGCGGCCCTCGGGTTGGAGGAGTGGGCTGCCCAACGCTCCCATTGACATCCATGAGCTACATTTTCGAGTGCGGTCACCTCGGGCCACCTCCTGGCTGCTCCCTATGGCTGCTGAGTGCCTGCAGTTGGGGACCCCAGGGGTGCTACAGCGGACCGCTGTGACTAACCTGGTCGGCAAAGCCATGGTCGGGCGGGACCTTGCGTGTGTGGCAGCCTGCTGGGAGATTGCTGCACCTGGCAGATGACAGAAAGGGCCCCCACGGCCAAGGAAGGTCAGTCACGGGGCCTGCAGTCTCTGGGTTGAGCATGCCCAGATGGAGGAGATGAGGGGTTTGGCTCAAAGTTGCCTAGAATCTGGTAGACTGTCTGATCCTCTGACCTTGTTATGGGCTACTGAGAGCCCACTTCCGAGCACCTCAACAGCAGCTGTGATGACAGGGACAGGTGTCTCAGACTCTGTGGAGACTATTATTGAAGGGGGCCCCTCTGTTTCTCTGCCCCTCTCCCCCTCACCACCCTCCTCCCACATACTCACAGATGGTGACCCGTTGATGGGGGCTGGGCGACAGGGGCCTCTGTGATTGGGGCATTCCTGTTTGGCTGTATCTATGTCACACTTTTCCCCATCACATCTCCATGCCAGCGCCAGCCTCTCCTTCATGCTCCATGACAGTTGAGGAGCGCAGCTCTGGTGAGCAGCGGCAACATCAAAGGGCCTGAGCTGGGAGTTCGACACCTCGCCAGCAAATCAACCAGGGGGAATACAAAGCACTGCGGGCAGCACGAGTGGGGCTGCACCAACAGGGCAGCGAGACGTACTGCAGCCTGACAAGGCCCCGGTGGGATCCCTGAATGGTGCAGCGGTATGAGGGTGGCAACGGAGGTCAGGGAGTCAACTGCAGGGTGCTGCTAATGAGGTGAGGGAGACAACTGCCAGAGAGGTGCACTGTCATGTGTTTGACTCTGCAGGGAGTTAAAGAGCTGCCACTTCATTATGGCTCGTGAAAAACCCACAGGTCTTGCGACCCAATAAAAGACGGACAAATATACTAAACAACCCGCATCACTGGAGGAGGAGGGTGCGAAGGGAGGGGGTGATGTCTGATCAGAAGACCTCCAAACGGCCTCCATTCTACAAGCCATTCAAGACCTCAAGGGGTAACATTGGAGGGCAGGATTGGGGAGCTGAGAGTTGTCTTATCACTCATTAGACAAGATCTATGGAATACAGTGGACAGGGTCACAGAAGTAGCAAAGCAGAGTGTCTGAAACGGAAGACACTGTCAAATTGCATGTATCCTGATTGGTTGCCTTGCAGAGACTGGTCAGTCAGCTGGAGGCAAGACAGCCTGCACATGGTAGGCATCCTGGAGGGTGTGGAGGGAGCCACACCCACCATGTTTATTTCAGACTGGCTGAGGAGCTGGATACCAACTTCCGAGGTCTCACCTTGCTTCATTATTGAGAGGTCGCACAGGGTTCTTCTCGCCAAGCCCCCGGTGGGTTCCCCACCACAACCCTTTATTTTTCGCCTCTTAAACTATGCTGATCAAGATGCCATTCTCCAAGCAGAGAGCATTCTTGGGATTTTTACCTACCAATCTTTCCAAGTAATGATTTTTCCAGACTATACCATGAAGGTCCAGCAACAATGAAGGTCCTTCCTGGAGGTGAAAGAGAAGCTGAGGCCTTGAATGTTTGTTAAATGCTTCTCTTCCCTACCCAACTGAAGCTCATTCACCACAACAAAACTTTGTTTTTCGATACCCCAGAGGCAGCAGAGGACTGGGCAGAGGAATGACCCAATCTGCGGAACTGAGGTACTCTTCCAACTGGTGGGGATGGGAGCAGGGATGATGCCACTGAGGGCACAAACGTACAGCCTCCTGGAGACTGAAACACTGCCCCCATGGTAAAGGAACTGGAGTTGAGAGCATAGGGTGAGTTTGTTGGGCCTAGATGGCTCTGAAGGGAGGTGGTCGGCCTCAGAGTCAGAGTTGGACCTTATGCAGAACACTGCAACCCCTGATCCCCTGCTGTCCTCTCAGAGACTTCCGGCTTGACTCATTCCAATAAATGCTGTAAGGTGTCTAGTTTTCCAGCTTGGAACTAAGTGGTGGTGCTAATGGCTGACTGGTCATCCATGCTCCAAATTGCCTTTTCTTTAATTGATGTTTTTGTTGTAGTTTGTATGAATGGAGGGTGTGGAGGGGGTAGGGCTGGGATTTGTTTGGGTGGGAGGCTGCACAACAGGGAAGGGACACACCTCAGTATAGCCCAGTTGGCTACTGTCCCGAGTTGCAACACAACAGGTACTTCTTGTTGGCAAAGTATGGGGGTTGTTGGGTTGGTATAGGGGAGGGTTCCTTTCTGCTTCTTTTTCTGATTTTTGTTTAAGCAGAGTTCTGACACACTTATCTAGGCTTCACATACCGTTATACTTTGCACACACACTCGGCTCTGGAGCATTGCACGGATATGACCACACCCATGGCCTAATGACTGATCGTCACCCACCCACCTTCGGAGAACAGCTTGCTGTACTCTCATGGAACATAAACGGTCTCCTGGCAAAGATAAAGAGGGGGGCAATTATGAGGGCAGCACACAAATATAATCCAGACATACTACTCCTGCAGGAAAGACATCTCATGGCCTACAAGATTCCCTTTCTGGCGAGCAAAGATTTACAAGGGTGTCTCATGCAGGGTTCCATCGCGGCTCATGGGGAGTGGCAATACTGCTGCAAAGGCATGTCCCCTAGTGATATAATTGAATGACATGATAGGCTGGGATGTTATGTGGTGGTGACTGGGACACAGCATGAGGTCCCGCTGTCCCTCGCTTGTGTCTGCGCCCCTTCTCCCTTAACACTGGAGTTCACTGCAACACTAAGTCAGCCCCTACTGGAGCTTCTCGAGATCCCATGGGTTCCTGCTGGAGACTTCAATGGGATGCATGTCCCTGGACTGGATCGCTGTAAAGAGGTGCCTATGGTGGGGGCGCAACCAACCATTCTGGCCACATTTATGCTCAATATGTCTCTTCTCAACGTGTGGCGGGCACATCACCCATTGGAGCACGAAACACATTCTTCTCTAACGCACGCAAGACTTTCACTCACCTCAATTATTTCTTACTCCCCACAACTGAGAGCCATAAGTTACTCAATACACGTATCCTAGCACGAGGCCTGGTGGATCACTCTCCTATCCAGATGGACATTGCCCGGGAACCTCCGCGATCCATGTTAGGGTGGCATCTGAGTCGTTGATGACTGTGGGATGGTGACTTCCGCAAAGTCTGCCAACAAACGGGAGCAAGATATTTAAAAGAAAGCGATGGATCGGTTGACTCACCGAGCGTCCTCTGAAAGCGGAGAGATCATTAGCTATAACAAAAGCCAGAGGAAGAAGTATCAACAAAAGATCTCAGTCTTGGAATCTTGCATTGCTGAGCTTGAACAGCAATACCTCACTTATGCAGAAGACTCAATCCTAAGTAACTCTTTACACACCCAGATGCTTCTAAGACAGGAGCACATGCAGGAGGCTAGGATGGCATGGTTGGCTATGCGCAGTTGGATATACCAGTGGGGGGACAAAGCTACCAAGACTCTTTATTGGCTGTGCACATCCCATGTCCATGGGAATCCCATATCTTACATCTAAAACGACCTAGGAATGCTAACCAAGGGCAGTGAGGACATAGCACGTGCCTTTGAAACTTATTATCAATGACTATACGGCTTCAGTTGGGAGGAGTGGCAGCCAGACATGTATCATTTCATTACAGACCTCTCGATGCCTAAAGTTAGACAGGCATACAGGGAAATATTAAAGGCTGATGTCACATTAGAGAAGTTAGAGGAGGGCCCCAGCGCAGCTTCAACCGGGTAAGGCGCTGGGCCCGAACGAGTACCCTGCAGAGTTTTGGAAGCTCTTATGGCCTCAGCTTGGGGCCCACTCTTGCTGCAAATAATCTGGGACGCTCTGAAGAGGTGTAATCTACCTCAGTATATCTGGACAGATGACATAGTGGTGATCCCGAAACCAGGCCATGTAGGCACACACTGCAGGGAATATCACCCGATCTCACTGCTAAATGTAGAAGTTAAAATCTGGGCTAAGGTGCTGGCCAATAGACTGTCAGGGTTAGTGGTAAACTGGTACACCCTGATCAGTCAGGGTTTATGCCTCGGAGGGCCTCCAGGCACAATATTAGAAGGGTCAACAATGCTTTTGAGTTGAGCGCTGGCACGGCGGGTCATCAAGTCCTACTCATGGTTGACTTTGAGAAAGCGTTTGACTCTGTAGGCTGGGAATACCTCTTCACAAAGTTAGCATGCCTACAGTTTGGCCCAAATTCATTGGCTAAATCCGGCTGCTCTACACCCAGCTCCAGGCCAGAGTGTGGTTGGCTCCACCATCTCACCCTGGTTCCCTATAAGGAGGGGCACTCAACAGGGATGCCCTATTTTTCCCCTACTCTGTGCCCTAGCCATAGAGCCCCTGGCAGCATGGGTATGGGTAAAAGCTCTTTTCCGCAGCTTCCAATAGTCTCCGATGGTAAGCGATAGGATCTCACTATATGAGGACATTGTCCTTCTTTTCCTAGATGGTCCTCCCAGCTCAGGGCTGCGAGCCCTGCAAATTCTAACCATCTTTGGGAAATATTCAGGCCTGTGATTAACAAAGCAAAATCGTCCATCCCTCTCATAGATCGTTGCCCGACGGACATGTCTTGGGCCCAGAAACTGCGAGTATAACCACTAGGATTCAAATATCTTGGAGTATATATTACAGCAGACAAAGCCTTGGCATACAAACGCAACCTCAATTCTCAGCTGGGGAAACTGGCTGGGGACATTACATTTTGTAACTCCCTCCAGTTATCTCTGCTTGGCTGTTCAGCCATCTTCAAGATGGTCTCGCTACCGAGACTATTGTATCTACTCCAAAATATCCCCTGTCCGATATGGAAACCTTTCTTTGCTAGGACCAATGCTCTGTTAAGAGGGCTCATGTTGAACGGAGGACTGCCCCACATTGCCCTTGCCAAATGCTGCAGACCCACGTTAGAGGGGGACATTGCCACCCGGGACCTGATACTTGATGACTGGTGGTTTGAAGGATTTGAAAATCTGGCGTACGCAGCAGAGGGTTGGGTCTTGGATCACGGCAGCCTTCTACACTTGCTATGCGGCGGTGCTCTGCCACGTACTATGCTTACCTCCACAAGGGTGGTACTGACTATATGGAAAGAGGCCATGAAGGCTGTAGGAATGGCTGACAGATTGACATTGGAGACTCCATTGTGGAGAGTAACTCGACTTCCCCAGGTATCGGCATTGCAGGGATTTGCCAGGTGGGATGCCATTGGCATTACAACGCTGGGAGACATTCTCACAAATGGATCCCACAAGGCTTTCTCAGAGCTGCAGGTGAGATACCAAATGCACCGGTCCCAGGTTTCTTGTTACCTTCGGGTTCGGCATGCTCTCTCCCCATATTTGCCTGTAGATGCCGAAATACAAGCCTATTCACCCCTAGAGGTTAAAATTATGCTCACTGACATTTAAACAAATAAGCTGTCGGTACTATACCAAGCACTGCTATGCCAACAATCAAATCCTATGGTGGTGGGGTGGTGAAGGAAGAGTGGACATGGGATTTGAGACAACTGGAGGAATGGAGAGAGGCAGTGGCGGACATGAGAGGGGCAGCGGTGGCTGCTCAGTTTTGTCTTATTCAACTTAAAATACTGCACATACCTCACAAGGGAGAGATTCTTTATGATGGGGTTGGTGAGCTGCAGGAGTTGCCTGTGCTGCAGTGCTGCTGACAGAGACTTTCTGCACACATTTTGGAGCTGTCATGTCCTATCACACTTCTGGGAGGGGGTGTTGGGGACTCTGGGGACAGTCCTGGTCTGGAGGGTCCAGAGGGACCCGAAATTAATCTTACTCCATATTGTAGATGGTGTTGAGGGTAACAGATATCAGAAGGCCTTGCTGTGGTTGGGACTGTTTGTGGCTAAGGAAGACATTGTAAGGAAGTGGAAAAGTGTAGGTGCCCCATCCTGGGATTGATGGGCAAAGGGCATAGATTTATGCATGGGCCTGGAGCACTCAGTTTATCGGGCTAGGGGCTGCCCCTGTAAATACTTCAAGGTTTGCAAAGACTGGGTGGAACACCGAGGGATTTACATAAAACCATGCTCAACCAGGCCATGGATCCTAGACAATGAGTTGCACTCCTTTGAGGCTGCACTGCATTGAGGCTCAGAGTGGAATTGTGTGATGCTAACAATGATTAGTCTGTTTATTTTGTATGCTATATGTCGGATCTGGCTTTTGTTTAATTTTGTTTAAAACTGTAATAAAGTTTAAAAAAAAAAAAATCTTTATTTTGTATAATAATCTAGAACATAACATATTAACATTTATAACTTGGGTCTCTGCATTAAACATCATGTTATAGATTAGGAGTCATTATACATGTGTTTGCTTAGGATCCATAACAAAAGACACACAATTGATGGACGGAATGCAGAACAAATCAGAACATTCACCCCCAGTCAAGAGATCTGGGTTAAATCCATCAATCTTTTGCTCACCGTGCCACCACAGTTTAGACCTGGCCATATGCAAATCAGTCTCGACCCTGTGCCTCATGGGAACAGTCCAGCCCGAACTGCCAAGCCAGGTCCTCCCTGGACCGGAAACAAGCATCCTGGGACCGGTTTCAGGGCATGACCGTTCATCAGCCAGGCTAGCTTGAATCCAGTAGTGTGGTGAGCACGGAACTTGGCAGTTCGGGCTGGACTGTTCCCATTAGGAACAGGGTCAAGACTGATTGCATATGGCTGGGTCCAAAATGGGGTGGTGTGGTGAGCAAAAGAATGATGGATTAAACCCAGAACCTTGTGACTGGGGATGAATGTTTGCATTGTCCAGCATTCTGTCCATCAATTGTTTCTTTTGCATATATCGCCCTAAGTGGGAAGGGTATGCCCAGACGTGGGTCCCGTGCTCACTACACCACTGGATTCAAGATAGCCTGGCTGATGAAGGGTGATGCCCTGAATCCGGTCCCAGGATGCTTATTTCCGGTCCAGGGAGGACCTGGCTCGGCAGTTCGGGCTGGACTGTTCCCATAAGGAACAGGGTCAAGACTGATTTGCATATGGCTGGGTCCAAACTGGGGTGGTGTGGTGAGCAAAGGAATGATGGTTTAAACCCAGATCCTTGTGACTGGGGGTGAATGTTTGCTTTGTCCAGCATTCTGTCCATCAATTGTTTCTTTTGCATAGGATCCATAACAGACATTTCATTGATGAAGTCATGGTATTGCCAAGTCACAGTTTACTAAAGCGGTCCATCTATCAGCTAGTATTTCTCACACACATCCATAGTTTGTATAACTTTATTAATATTGTAATTGTGATTGTATTGATATAGCGCTTACTACCCCAGATGAGGCATTGAAGCACTTTACGGTGAGAAGCATGCTACTCCGGAATGCAGGGTTAGCTATTAACCTAGTGATTATTGCAATTAGTCATATGCTCTTAAGAAATAAATTGCATGCATTTACTCCAGTTACTTAGCTTTAGATTATGTTAATACCAGTTAGGCGTGATCATTAGTGGGGTCTATGTGGTTTCAGGTGAATGGTTGGTGAGATAGACAGGCTGGCAGAGATTATGTAATGTTAGGTTACAGGGATAGGGTTTTAAAGATGAGAGTTTATGATCTATGAAATGAGGTATCAGCCAACTGCAGAATTACAATAAGAAGGATTAAGACAGACGGGGATGAGATGAGGCTATACTCAGAAATAGAAGACAGGCAGAGGATGGAAGGTAAGAAGAGGGTCACTCTGAAAAAAAGAAGGGAGGGGAATCAAGAGGAAGTAGGTCAAGGTCAATTTTTGTTGCAGGGTTTTAGGAGTATAGTGGGAGAAGGCTTTCGGAGCTAGCAAGCAATCGGAGGATGTAAGCTGTAAAAAGAAACAACACTATACATAGGGATCCATATCTTGGGCAGACAGCTTAAACATGTGATTCTGAAGTGTGCAAATCATTTAAACTTTAAGAGCCTGAATCTGCTGTGTGCCATACTAGTGCTATGCTTTTAAACATAGTCTGGAGTATTCCAACCTTGGTACAGGTTTGGTAAGCTGCATAAGTTGAATTGGCATAAAAAAATCATTTAAAGATCGCCCCTCACTATAGTGTAATTATTGTTTTTTCCACTCACTCACAAAATCAGTCATTTGACTCTGGCTGAGAGTGTCTCACCAATGCACAGTCAGATTTAGTCACCTAATCCCATCCAACTGCATGCTGTGCGTGTTTATGTATGTGCCCATTGTAGCATATCTATTGGATGTATATGCGAAGCAGAGAGATGGAGGCTTGTGGGTTCCATTTAGAAAGCCGCTGGCAACTTCCTGTGCAAAAGAAAGGATTGACGTTTTCCTAGACAGTGCAAGTGTTTCAGGAAAGAGGCAGGAGGGTAGAGACTGACACAGTCGAGTGAGCACAAAGGAGACAAGGATCTTATAGAAATCTGATTAAGGGCCACATGTACAAAGGTTTTTTGTGTGAGCAAATGGGTTTTAGACCCGTTTGCGCCCGCAAAATACCTGTGGCCCATGTACTAAACCTATTTTGCGAGTCGCAAATCAATTTGCGACTCGCAAATAGGATTAGCGACTCGCTATTAGGAAAGAACGTTCCAAGGGCGTCCCTTCCTAATAGCGACTCCTTAAGCTATGTAAGAATGTTTTGCGACCCCAATTGCGGTAAAAAAAAACTCGCAGTTTTCCACCCTTCTCAGAATGGTGGTAAAGCACTCGCAAACGGGAAGGGGTCCCCAGGGGACCCCTTCCCATTTGTAAATGCATGCGCAAATATTTTTGAAGGGCAGGCAGTGGTCCCAGGGACCACTGCCTGCCCATAAATAATGAAACTGAAAAGTTTCATTTTTATTTTTTAAATGCATCCCGTTTTCCTTTAAGGAAAAAGGGCTGCATTTAAAAAAAACTGCTTTATTTAAAAGCAGTCCCAGACATGGAGGTCTGCTGACCCCAGCAGGCCACCATCCCTGGGAGTGCCAGCCATTCCCAATGGGGACGCAAATTGCGACAGCCTCATTAATATGCATGAGGCATGCAATTTGCGACCCCATTGGGAATCGCAAACAGTGCCTCAGACATTGTTGTGCATCACAATTAGCGAGTCGCAAATGCGACGCAATTTGCAACTCACTAATTGGCGGGTCGTACATATGGCCCTAAGTCCTTTTGCTGAGAGGGGCTACTGATTAATCTTTCTGTATCACTGCCACATGGTGAATAGTGGGGGTGAAGGGGGCCTGCAGTCTTTGTTGTTCAGAGTGAGAAGGGTCGTTCAGGTAAAACCACCCTTTTATATCCTTCCTGTTCACTGTCTTTGTGGCGGTTCTTGGCCAGGTACAGCCATCCACACCTCTTTGTTCCTCTGTTGAGGGTGCTCCAGGCTGGAGACTACCCCGCTATGAGGAGCATCAGTCTACAAAAAGGCTGTGTCAGCAGAGTAGAGTGGCAATTGTAATCATTCTAAGAAATGACTAGGCGCCCCCCTCGCCTATAGGAGGGGCGCCCTTAGTCGCGCTATGAAACCGAGCTTGAGTTGGAGGGGCTCGTTTGGATGGTCGTTTTTCCCTATGACGTCTGGTACACGTTTGAAAACCGAAACTTAATTTTATTCGGTTATATAAGACGGCGTCCCTGGGGTATCCTCCTCTTTGTCTCCTTGGACCCAGGGAAGCCGCAAGAACGTCAGAAGCCACCCTCCCACCCGGCAGAAGAGCAAGGCTGAGCGCTGACAGTTAACACCAAAGGGGGCATGCGCAGCAATGGAGGTTCAGCGACTGGATGGACCCCAAGAGGGGGTACGATGGAACTGTGCATTGGATAGGCAGGGAGGGGACTGACCTGCTGATGGTCCTGGACTCTACTGCCGAGGGTAGGCGCAGGGAGGGGACTGACCTGCCGGTGGTCCTGTCTCTACTGCCCTATACCGCAACGTATGGACTGTGTGGACTATTTGGGAGGCTGCCTGTGGTCAGGTACCTCGGTGGGCCGGTGCGCTATGCGGTGCCCTGTATTTCAAGTAATGCAAACTTTGCTGTAGCGCGTTGGGGCCTGCCGGCACAATGTGCGCAGCTGAGTGGATCGGCCGAGTCGGCCAACAAATTTAAGTACATGTGTATGGCTAAGCTGAAATCAATTACAAAGTTATGCATAAATTTCCTTACTTCCTTTGACATGTGGATGTCGCAAAGTCTGTTGCTGCTAATATTGATATATATCCTAATAATACTTTACTCCCGTAGTGGTTGTGTAGATTTATATGATTGATCTAAATAAAAGTCTACGCCTTCGACAACATAACCGATTTTGAATATTCTTGGGCTCGGGGGACGCTGAGTGGTGTATGAAGTGAGGGGGACTGAGTGTTTCATTGTGCGCGTACTATAGTGTGGGTAAACAGTTTGAGTCACGTACTTTAAAGCACCAGAAATTATTCCTTTGACTCCTGTCACCAGCCTTTATGTTGTTTATGCTGCAACTTATAGAGGTAAAATAACCAGTCCACTGCACTGAAATTAAACCTGTCTTGCAGCGGCCATTCAAATCTTGCTAAAAATAGCTTTTTGTGCTCTCTGCCACACAGAAACAAGTGGGCAAAAGTGCCATGTTTAGAGTGGAAAATGACAAGTTAAAAACAAAAACAAAGAAGTGCAAATTGTTGGAAGACTGTACCTTTTACAGCTGTAGTGCTGGTAGTAATGGGCCAGTGCTTCGTGCTGGACCCGTGCCATTGCTGGACATGGAATCTGATGTTATCAGGATTCCGTGTGGGGGATTTGAAGGTGAAGATTCTAGTGTGAGTCAGTTTCGTCTGACCAGGGAGTGACTGTCCTTTGAATCTTGCTGCTGCTGGTGAATAAACTGACCATGGCAACTTACCTGCTGGTGTAGGACATCTCGTTAAAACATGCTGCCAGGCAAGGGTAGATTCATACGGTCTTACACACACAATTGTCTATAATAGCAACCGCACGATTCTGGTTTGTTATGATGGTATCTCACCTGTCTTGTCCTCTACCGCCAGTGAATAGTGTCCCATTATGTGGCCACAGCCCCTTTACCCTGTGCTCACTGGGGTCCTGTCATTGAAGCTATTTCAGCTCTGGTCCATTTCTTTGCATCTGCAAACCATAGTTTAATTTCCGGTGAATGCTTGGCTTTCCATACAATGGTGTTGTTATGGTTGGCAAGAACAATGCAAGATCCAGTAAGCTAAATACATGTCTGGTAACTTTTAAATTATGTATTTGGCCCTGTATGCATGACAGGATATCCTGCTTCACTGTTCTCCCTGACAAGTCTGTCAAACTTAACACTACAGGGCTTATTTGCAAGCCACTTTTTCCCCATATTAATAGTGATGCATCAGCGGCACAAAGGGCTTGTAAATAAGCCCCTGTATCTTTCCAGGATTGCAGCTGTGGAATCAATTAGGCGCTGACGCAACTCTGGAAAACAATTGCTCAAAATGTGCTCCTTCATTATCAGCTTATGAAACCCATCATTAACATTCCCTTTGCTGTCCTTCACCCAACCATCCAGTGCCTTACTTAATGAGTCCACACAATCAAATCTAGATGGGTGTGATTGCTTATGGCTATCCCTTAATTTCAGGCGATATTGCTCAGAGGTCAGACCAAACTTTGTGATAAGGGCTTCCTTCATGGGGGCATATCTCATCTGGTTTGCTACCTCTATGATCAATAGGGTATCACTCCCAGCAATTGGCTTGTGCTTCTACTAGGGCTGGGCAAACTTTTAATTATGCCGGAGTAATCCAAGTGTTTTCTGTAATTTAGTGTCACAACTGTGATGTGAAATTACTGAAAAATTGTGCAATTATACCTTTAAAGTAATTTGGGGCACAAATGCCTACCCAAGTCCACAGACGCAGAGCATGAGAAGCTGCTTCTGCTTTTATTCTGTTGCATTTGGTTCTATTTTAAAACGTATCCTCGGAAAATAGCGCTAAAAGCATGGTTAAGCTCCTTGCATAATTCCGCTTAAACTTGTATAATTTTGCTGTGATTTTGTGTAACTATGCTGCAACAAATGATGCATTTTACACCCACCCCTAGCTTTCACAGATTTGCCCCCCAGTCCTCCTCTGGGACTATGTGCATTCTCAGGGCCACCTCATATGCAACAAACCACTTATCTACATCATCCATCACCATATAGCTTGGCTTTAGGTCTTTGGGGATCTGGACCCTTTTACCTCTGAGTACAACATGGGAGAATAAGCGGTATGGTCCAATGCGTGTCCTCCCAAATTAAAATATGAACCATTAAAAGAAGAGTGAGCTCGAGAACATGGGGTTAACCTATTGTGTAGACACCTACCACATCACAGACACTTAAAAAGATTAGGAGAAGACAACTCACCCTCAGATTATAGCAAGGTGCTTCTTCATAGGTGCCTTTTCCTCATCCAGATAGTTTGTACCATCCGGTTGGGCTTGACATCTTGTAGGGAGCTCAACATATATTTTATCTAGATAAAAGCAGGGATCCAGTTCTCAGAGTAAAAATGGCTCATGGTATCCCTATCTTTTGCTTCTATTTAGTGAGTTCCCTTGCCACAGTTATAAACTAGGGGCCTGATTTACAAAGGGCCTCCACACTCGTGGTGGAGGCCTTACAGTTGTGGAGGAGTCTCCGCTCTCTGGACAGAATCTCAGCAATGAGAATTCTCATTGTGTAGATTCCACCCGAGTGCAGAGACTCCCCCACGACTGTGGGGCCTCTGCCACATGTGCAGAGGCCCTTTTTGAATCAGGCCTTAAGTGTATATTTGCTGTTTTTTATTAAATTGATCATTCATATCTCAATCTAGAATTGACTACGTGTTTCAGCCATAAAAATAACCCCAAACAGGTCTTCTTCAGCGCTCAACACTATCCCTGCCCAATGACCAATACAATTTCATGCACAATAATAGAGACATAAGGCTTTCCTACCTCTTTTATCCTTTCTTAAGTTACCCTATAATGGGTTTTGTTCCTACTTCAGCAACATGAGTGGGTGGGTGGCACTTCCCTGTACTCACACATTCGTCAAAAGAGCAGCGCCGCATTAGCACCTATCTTCCCATCTCTGCCATCACAGCAGAGATTAGTCACTCAGCATGGATAGTGTTGAGCCCCAAAGAAAGCCAGAGACAATTTTGGGTCAATTTTTAAGGCTGAAAAATGTACGCAATTCCTGATGGATATATGAAACATCAATTTCATAGAACATCCAATATACACCTAGTTTTTAACAATGGCAAGGGTACTCGCTAAATAAAAGAGAAATCTTGGGTATACCCTTAGTGTCTTTTAACTCTTCCAGGCACTTCACTATTGCTGTCCCCTTTATCACTGGACTCAGAGTCCTGCTTTACCTTCAGGTCCAGTTCTTTCTTTCTTACTTCAGGAGTCAGCAGGGTCCGGTTTCTCTTCCAAGGCCAAGGCAATTTATTTATACTCCAATGCCAGTGCCATTTTTTCTTCCAGGACAGGTGCAGCTAGTTGTGGATTTAGGTTTCTCTGTGCTTGCCTCCCCTCTGTCTCCTACTGGGCCAGACTGCTGGAGGACACATAGCTCCCTGCACTAGATAAGACAAGTGAGCATGATCCTATGGGCACCTCTTCCTCAGGCATTGTGGCCTCTTCCTCCTTTTTCTCCATCTCTTATTCACTCTCCTCCCCATCGTCCTCTTGATCCTGTGTGGGGAACTGTAGCAGGCATATTTTCTCCAATACTTTGAGGACTTCGGTAACCCTGGGCGGTGAACTCCGCTCTGTTCGCTGAGTTTTCAGAGTTTTCCACACTCGGCGCTCCGCGGAGCATGCAGAGTTCCCAAAAACTCCGCTCTGTGGAGCGGAGTTTTTTTCCTCGCTCATGCTCGTCAACGTCAAGCTAGCAAGTGCGGGTGAAGAAAATCAACGTTTCGGCAAGATTTTTCCGCGCTCGCCACAGTCTACTTGGCGTGCACGAGCGAGAAAAATGAACCTCCTGGCAAGATTTCTCGACGCAGCGGTCAGACTTCTCAATGCGAGTGGACGCGGTAGGTCGTGACCACTCGCATTGAGAAACCTTCCGTTCGCGTTGGGAAAGCTGTTGCTGGAGTAGAAAATCTACTCAAGTAGCAGAAAGGAAGCTGCTCCCTCTTGTGCTGCACATGGTGCAGTTCGCAATGATTTTACAGTGCGGGACAAACACCCGGCACTCAAAATCACTGCGAACGGCATGGCCCTAACGCACTCCGTAGCGCGGCGGAGTTTTTTGTCTATGCAGAACTTGCCAAACTCTGCCCAAGCCTACTCTCTGGTAGTCCCCTTTGTTGGAACCCTTTGTCAGCTTCAACCACCTCTCTCTGCACAGATTTCTCATTTCTTCTATGCCAAAGCTATCAGTGTTGCTCAGGTCCACTTCTATTCTTTTAAAAAAACATAGGTTCAAATTTAAAGGGTAGGAATTATATTTAGGAAAAATGGCCAATTAAAAATCAAGAGTCAATTTAAAACAAAAAAGATGATTTTGATGTCATTTTATAAAATGTATTTTTGATTTTACCTGAAATTGCTTAGTGGTACTGCAAAACACAAGTCCTTGATCCCATACCTGAAAGCCAATGTAAGTGTGGTATTAGTTGAGGTGGGTGAGTACCTACCTTACATAATAATCCCATTTCTTGTCAAGGTGAACCCTCAAAGACAATAAATTAACCTGAGCGCAACCCTCAGGTAGCTATTGCACAGAGTAGACAGGCTTAACTTACAGGCAATGGATTTGTAAGGTATTTATACAGTACCATAACAGCAATGAAGCCAAAGCAAGAAAAATCCCAAGCCAATTTAGACAAATAGAAAAATATTATTAAATACAATTACATCAAAACTGAAAAAACCCAACATGGAATACCGGAGTTATTACGTTTTAAATTTTAATGTTCAAAATATCGCCATCCGCAGTCATCTGGCTGAGCTTGACCGGGACCTTGGCACAAGTTAAGGCTGACCACGATGGAACACTGGTTAGCTACAGAAACCAGGTTCAACCCAGTCAGAAGTTTCACCTGCGGACTTAGCTTCTGAAATGGAAGGTAAATTCCTCAGCAGGGAAAGGAGGAAGGCTGTGGCTGAAGTGGTTTCCATGACCTCGGATAGCACTTGCACATGGTCTCAGTTAAGCTGTTGACTTTTGGTGGGAAAGGTCAGAAAGAGAAAATTTTTAATTTCATGCCCAAGGAAGATCCCTTTGCTAGCCTGTTACTTTATAAACCTTTGTCCAGTGAAGGTTTATAACTCTGGATTTAGTCTCTTTTTTGGAGTTCAGATTTTTCCAGCGGGACAAGGCTGCAGGCTGTAGCTGAAGAGAGCTCCATGAGGCAAGCAAGGGCCCACTAATTCAGATTTGGTGGTGCGGAAAAGCTCAGAGTGGGAGCGCCTGAATCTTTGGCACAGTGGCAATGCACCTTTTTCAGATCAGCTTGACATGGTGGTCCTGGTCCTCTTGAGGTTTTTTGGAGCCAAAGCTTTTCTACAGGGTACCAATTCCAGAAAAGTTAGAAGGAATATTTTGACACTAACCAGGGACTAGTACCTTGGGGACAGCACATGGGGGGTCAAGACATACTCCAGCAGTGGCAAGAAGCAGGATCAAGGGCAGGTCCAGTTGGAACTGGTCATCTTGTAGCTTGTTGTGTTCCTGTAGCATGAAAAGGAGGTCAGCCTTAGGACCCTCAGAGTCCTGGGTACAAGAGGGAGAGCTGGTCCAGTCTTCTAGGCTCTTGTCAGGACACATACTCCAGGCCCAGTGCTCTCTTGTATGTCCACAAGTCCAGGAAGTAATCTGAGATGGCCACTGGGAGTGCCACATTTATGCCCGGTACTACACAGTGGATGAGTGTGACTCATGTCCCATCATTAACCAATGGGGTATAGTGTCCCAGGGTCAAATCTACTCACTTGTGTGCCTTCATGTGCCCTACTCCAAACAATCACTCGGTGTCGCTCTCGGTCTAAATCCAAGATGGGGAAACACTTCTCCCCCTGTGCTGGGCCTATGTGCCCACCCCAGAGGTGTGGCCAGGGAAATGAGCTATCCCTCCTCTGTGGTCACTCTAAACCAGGCCTCCCACTGGGATTGGTGCTTGCCTGACAAGGAGAACAGAAGAGGGCCCAGCCCAGATGTAAGCTAACATTTGCCTGTGGCAGGGTAGGCCTCAATGAAGGTAATCAAGTTCCTGGACATAGCCCAGATGGTCATCCTACTAGAGGAACAGAACACCTCCCCACATACAAGGCCTTTGCCTAAGCTCTGGGAGTAAGTTCACACCTCATCAAGGGGGCTATTAGACTGCCAGTTGACAGTTGAGTCTCATGCAAATGGAGTCTAGAGGTTTTAGGCAATGGAAGGATAACTTTCTAAAAGTACCTTTTCTAATATTTTATTACAAATCCAACTTAACCAGTGAATTGGGCTTTTGATATATATTTAAAAGATGCAAGAATGAAATTTGTAAGGGTGTCCTTGTCAGGGATACTATTATTAAAAGTAATATTGCATACCAAAGCTTTCCTATGAAGCATTCAACCTTGCTTCCGTGAAAAATATCTTTTCATTCTAAAGACATGTTTAACATTAAACCTTTACATCCCCTATTTTTATATACCAAGCACCCCACCTTATGGGCTGTAAGGCCTACTTAGGGGTGACCTATTAATATTAAAGGGAAGGTTTAAGCTGCCAAAAGGGATAATTTTGACCAGTCAGTTTTGCAGTTTAAAACTTCACAGTCAAGCTACACATGATAGGACTGCAGTCATGTTTACACTGCCAGTGTAGTGGATGGTGCAATGGGTGCTGCAGTCCACGCATAACATTTACCTTTCTGGCCCTGAATACAAATTTGTACCATATATTAGGGACTTATAGGTACGTTACATATGCCAATCATGGGTATGCCAGTTTCATCATGTTAAAAGGGAGAGCACAGTCACTTTATTCCTAGTTAGCTGGGGTAAAGTGCACACAGTTCTACAGCCAGCAAAAACAGTCAAGGAAAAAATCTGGGGGTACACACCAAATAAAAACTGTTGTTTACAACAAGTATCACTACAGAAAAATATTTTATTTATAATCATTTGTTTTAGCACCTGATGTTACATTTGAAACGAATAACATTGTTTGGCTCATATGATCTTTTTTATTGTTAATATGGGTGTACATTTTGGAGTAAATTATACTTTAAAATTGATGATATTTTTAAGCAGAACATTAGAATGTTATGCATTCCACTGAAAATAAATAGCGGTACTGGCAGCTCGCATCAACATTTCAGTTTCCTCAGCTACATCCTTGGTTTCTCCCTCTCTCATGCCACTCCTCAGGATATGTGGATTGCACAGGAAAATGATAGAGGCTTATAGTCTACCTGAGGGATAAGAGTAGATGCATCCCCTGCCCTTTACCTGTGGCTCGTACTGTAACAAAACTTTGGAAGAAAGAATTTGGCTTTCCCTCTGTATGGGAAAATATTGTGAACCAATTTGACAGAGCCGAAGGACAGGAAGGTGCTTTGCATGCTATACTTTCCACTCTTTCACAACGTCTACTGTTCATTCATGTCAATCAGGGTCCTGGTGATGCCTTTTCCTGGTTTATCTTCTTCCTAATTCAATTACATCATCAAGTCAAAGAGGACTCTTTCTTATCCAAGTCCACCACTACACCGTGCAGTATACCTCATAGCCCCACTTGATCCTCAACATTTTTGGAAATCTATACGTACCCTCTTAACAAGATCCTATGACATTGGCTATCACATGGCAAATATGCAATATACAAATCCATCTCAAGCTTGAAGGCAAATCTGGAAAATTATCTAATGTATCAATTTGCCTCTCCCATGTTCATCATTGATTACAGGGTGTCAGGGTGGGTACAAAACTAAGATCCTCCTCATGGGTAGTGCCAACATTACCCAACTGTAGCTCTTTTGGACGAAGTTCCTAAACTCCTTCTCCACTACCTGTATCTAACACCTGTAACCTGGAAATTATGTTGGATAGAAAACTCCCTTTTAAATTCCAGATAAATGCTGTCATGAAATCTGCTATACATCACATTTGTCTGCTGAAAGTCATCATTCCTGCCTACCACCTCCCTCAAATAAATTGCTATTGTCCTTGCCATTGTGACCTCCTTCATTAAAT
This sequence comes from Calotriton arnoldi, assembly GCA_963921515.1. NCBI lineage: Eukaryota > Metazoa > Chordata > Amphibia > Caudata > Salamandridae > Calotriton > Calotriton arnoldi. The sequence continues at coordinate 110,789 of CAWUFW010010920.1, forward strand.
TTTGCAACAGCTTGTAGGTTGTCCTGCTGTCAGAAAGTGGATACACTTAACAACTTAATAAGCACATGTAACAAGAGACCGGGAATAAAGGCAGCGTCAGACTGTAGCGTTGTATGAACATGCATAGTTTATTCTTCTTTAAGACCTCAACCACCCTGTGATCACTATGACCTCACTACATTTTAAGACCTCCCTACATTCTATTACATACCACAGCACGCCATGGGTAGGTGAAGAGATCAAAGTGGGCAGGGGAATGAGGGAACGGCATTCCTAAGTTATATTAGTTTGATCAAAACAGTTCCCATACTTTGTATTTTAACACCTTGACCGCGGCGCGAATTCCGCCACGGTGCTTGTGATTTATTGAGTGGGCGGGGTTCGGACGGCCCCCGGCCGTCCTCCGCACACGCCCACTGTGACGTTGGGCGGCTGGGGGCCTAAAAACATCTGTTCCTGAGCGGTTGAGTTACCGCAGCTTAAAAGAGGAGAAGAAAGAACTCTTCTACTATTGGGAGAAGTGAGAGGCAGCTCAAAAGAAACAAGCCTTCTCTCTATGGTGCCTGCTACCTGACAGAAATGCAAATATATCTAATTGTTTAATCAGCAAATCTAACGACCATTTGGGAGCCATTATAGGCTTTATTTGATAGAATCTGGAATTTGCCCTTTTAAAAAGAAACTAATAAGAAGGGTTTGCACTCGGTACAATCAGCATATTACAAAAAAGCATAACTTCTGAAAGCCCTGTAAACATTTAAACAAAATCTGTATGCACATTTTGCTACAGTCTATTTACACTGTATGCAACCTATCTCAGATTGTATATAGTATTTTTTTAAACTAATGACTTACTTATTCACAGTGTTTTCTGTCACAGGCTTGGATTGCTTAGCACTAAACATACACATCACTATTTCCCCAGTGCTCCGACCAGGATACAGATCAGTGATCATCCGGTGACACCCACAAACATTTGAAGTGATTACGTTAACCAACGGAGCTGTCATACCAGAAAAATGATCTTCTCACATTTAAGGTATGTGCATTATATTTTTTATGTATTTACCTGAAGGTGAAAGGCCAACTAAAAGGTTACAGAATATTGTGTTATTTTTAGCCATATCTCTGACCCCGCCCACCGGACTCAGATACCATGCTCACACTTCCCATACTTTTCTTTATGCGCTTTGACTGCTGGGTAGGCCCCAATACAAGTCTCTGAGAAAATTTGCTCAATCCCTTTAACTATAGTACAAGCAGCAGAACATGTGTATGTTATGTTGAAGCAGTACCCACAATTGTAAATGATAGAAAACAAAATAATAATATTTCAAAACTGTTTTGAAAAATAGTGAAAAAGTCAGTGAGCAAAAAGACACTAAAAATATTAAAATTGATTAAAGGTAACTGGAGGTTTGATTTTTTTTTTTTTACTTTAAGGCAAAAAGCACCAAAAAAAAGTAAACTGCTATTGAAAGAAACAACAGCCTGCAGTTGACCGGGGCCTATGCATGATTTCAGGTCTACCATGATGGAGCATAGATCGAGTACACCAAGGACATCATCCTGGACAGATCTTTTACCTTAGAACTTAGTCTCCGAAATGGAAGTCAAAATCCTTTAGTGTGTCAAGACTGAGGCTGAGGCCTGCAAAAGGTCTCTTAAAGTCTGATATGTTGTCATCGATCTCCTGCTAAATCCGCTGGTTTTGGCCCCAAAAGCTCTTAGTGGGACAACGTTAGATTTCATAGTTAAGATCACTTCATCACTGGGATTATTTTGCTGTCTTGCCCCTGAAAGGTATCATCATTGAGCTTAGTCACTTTTTTGGTTCTCAAGATCCATCAGTAGGGCAATGCTAGAGCTTGTACCTAGGCATGACGCCACAAGGCTCGATACCGTTACAGTGAGTTTCTGCTACATCTGTTTTCAGTGTGGCAAAAAGCTCTGAGCGGGACAAACCTGCAATTCTTGCCTGCCTTGGATGTGACCTCCCTGGGCACACCTGACCACCTTGGGAAACTCCTGGAAAAGTTCTTTATTGTCAATCCTACAGCTCCCATGTCCTCAGGGTAGGATTCCTGTCACCAGATCTCTTTCCAGCCATGGCTGCTACAGGGTGCAGACCTCTGTGGTCACTGGGTCCGTGTGGAGTCAGGAGTCCTTCCAGCTTTTATTTACCTGGAGCAGACAAAGAGAAGGTGAGCCACCTGACCCTTGAAGAGGTATTTCAGTCCCAAAGGTGCCAGCAGGAGTCAGGAGTCCTTGACCCCTCTTCTTACAGGTTGAGTCAAAAGTCGTTTTTTATCCTAAAAAAGCCTCTTTTTAAGTAGAGGCTTTCCAGGTCCACCTGACCCTTATAAAGTTATTCCAGTCTCAAAGATACCAGCAGGGGTCAGGAGTCCTTCAGTCCATTTCTTACAGGATGAGTCAGGAGACTTTTTTCTTCCAGCAAAGCCTTCTTCTACAGGGGTAGTCTACCGAGGTCCAGGAATGTTCTGAGGAGGAGGTAGTGAGGTGCCCGTTTACAAATATGCACTTGTCAGGGATTGGTGATTTTTTCATACTAAATCCTGATTACTATCTTGCCCAATGCCCACCTCGTTTTGCAGTTGTTCCTTTTTGCTTTACTGTAGAAATTCCCAGGACAACGGCTTCAAGAGGGTTGAACCTGTGTTCCTTCTGGAAAAGCTCCAACCAGGTTCTTGCCACTCCCCAACATAGATGAACACCTGCCCGTTCTGTCGTGTAAGAACTGTTTCTCCCTCCTGCTGAGGTTGGGGATAAAAGGTCCAGAAGGGCCTTTTAAATGAATGAGAGCAGATCCTGTCCATCCCGTTTGGGATCAGCAAGTCAAAAAAAGTTTAAAGGCTGTCCTTCTTTCTAGCAGCTTTCATGTACCCCTCCCATTTGGCTAATTTCTGTTAAAAGCCTAGTTGTTCACAACACCCCTGCCTTCCTTGATCCAGAGGACTACACAATCTCCTGTCAATATCAAGGCTGGTAACTCCAACCATGACTATGTATTGGCCTCTGAATATGTGATGATTGGCAGAACTGGTTTTATGCCAGTTCTGGCTCCGGCATCCCAAAGTGAAGTAATATAAAGTTACTTTTACAACTTTAGTATTAAACAGCTAAATTTACCATTAAACTAGATTTAAAAAACGAATTGTAAAACAGTCTATTTTTTCTGGCAGTTTCCCAAGCAGAAATATTAAAAAATAGTTTCACAACTAGGGTTTTCTCTGCAAAATCGAGCCTTACCCTCCACAGTGAAAATATATTTTAGGCCTTCAGCCACTCCGAGGACATCTATTTCAAATATATAGTGTGCCATTTTTTATACACATATATATAATAAGTGTTCTGTCCTGTGAACTTGAGAAGGCACACATTTGGGGTGACATATTATTATATCAAATAGATTTCCTTGCATGGCAAAGGAACTTATTTCATTGTTTTATTGCAGTGCACTAAACTGCAGCCACGCTTAGTAGCCATATATTTTAGGACAGGCGGCCCTCGAGCCAAACATAGCGGCCGATAGCTGGAGAGAGCATTTTCTAGCCCTTTACGCCCAACATGATGCTGTGGCTAGTAGTGAGACACTAGTAAATTCGACTCCTCCGGTGTCTGAGATAGCTATTCCCGAGATTGCTCTGCCAGAAGTCACTAAAGCCCTAAGTAGAATAGCTCCTGGCAAGGCTGTTGGCCTGGACAAGATACCAGGGGATCTGTATCGGGCAGAGCCCAAGATTTGGGGTCCATATTTCTGGGTTGTCTTTAATGCTATTTTGCAGGGAATGGATCTCCCTGCGACCAGGCTAGGCACTGAGATCCTCCCGGTATATAAAAAGGGATCACCGTTATCACCCATAAACTATAGAACGATCAGTTTGATCGACGTCTCACAAAAAGTATCCGGCAGGATTTTATTAGATCGGTTGCAATCCTGGTTGGAGGAACAAAAGATCTTGACCCCTTTGGAGGCCGGCTTTAGGGAAAAAACATCAACAATAGACCAGATTTTCAGGCTCCAACTTCTCTATTGGAAAACAGTACATCTAGAAGGAGGTAGCCTGTATCTGGTCTTTGTTGATCTCAAGAATGCATTTGACCTGGTACCCAGAGATGCTCTGTGGAGGGTTTTGAGCGAACTAGGACTTCCCCTTTATCTTTTGGATATATTGAGAAGGTTACACAAGGGAAACTATGCCCAAATTAGATACGGGAAAAACGGGGAACTTACGCAGCCCATCCCTGTAAATAGGGGAGTAAGGCAGGGATGTGTGCTCGCCCCTACCTTGTTCTGCATCTATATAAACGGACTGGTAAGTGCGCTAAAAGTTTGTAAGGATATAGACGCCCCTAAACTAGCGCAAAAGCAAATCCCGGCCATGATGTTTGCAGATGATACCCTACTCCTCTCCAAGTCCCCTATGGGTATCCAGAGAATCCTAGATGGGTTCTGTGAGTTTTGTAGGACTAGGGGGTTGGAGATCAACATTCAAAAAACAAAATTTATGGTCTTCAACCCTAACAAATCAACCCGCCCCAACCCCTGTATGAACGGCATCCCCCTGGAGCGGGTATCCAAATTTGACTACTTGGGCCTTACACCCACGGAAAACATGACCTGGGGCCCTCAAATAGATAAGTCAAACCTTAAACTGACCTAGACCGCAGGTGGCATGGCCAAGTTCTTTAGAAAGTCGTTCCACAAACCAGTGAGCCCTGTTATGGAGATTTACAAAACCCAGGTTAGGAGTGCTGCCCTATATGGGGCTGAACTCTGGGGGCACTCTACCCTTAGGCCTATTGTTAAAACCGAGAACAACTTTCTTAGGCAACTATTCGGATTACCGGTAAGTTCCCCTCTGATTCCACTGCGTATGGATCTAGGGGTGAGATCCATAGCAGAGGAAATTGTCTGCAGGCCTTTATTCTTTTGGCGGCGCCTCTGGGTGACACCGGAACTGGCTGAGTACAGATCCGAGCTCTTAGAAATCTTGAGACTCCCCGGTATAGGAAAGCTGCTATGGTTTGTACATATTAGGGAAGGCCTGTGTGCAATTGGGCGAAATGACCTTTGGGATAACCCAGATACAGCATGTTTGAGAACTTCGCGTAAACATCTAAGTACTAGTTACTGGGGTGGACAACTTGCTAAACTATATGAAGATCCTGCCACAGGTTCTCTTACATCACATTTTCTGGATGTGAAGGTCATGTATAATCTGGAGCCATGCCTTGACGAAATCCGTCCCACATTAGCCAGGAAATTATATGTGCAGTTTCGGCATGGCTGCCTCCCCTTGCGCGCCTTTACCCACAAATGGTCTAGTGGCACTCCACTGGGGTGCCCAGCCCGTAATTTGGGTGAAGAGTCTGAACTCCATGTTTTTTTTTTCTGCCAGGGATACCATTCAATTAGACACAGATGGCTGGTCCAGTTGTGTAGAAACCTTGGCACAACACATTGTATGGAAGCATTCAGGCTCTTAAAATATAATACCAAACTCCACATTGCCTATGCGGTCTCACGCTTTCTAAGCTCAATGTGGTGGGCAAGGATGAACTTTCTTAAAGTATAAAACAAGGATTTGGCAATGTGATTGACCTCCTCATTGTTTTTAACCTATGTATCTTCTTAATTTAAATTGTTTTAATCCCTTTTTAATCTTTTTAACTGTTTTAGCTTGTTTTGTACATACCTGTGTTTGTTCTTTTATGGTGTATAAACCGAAATAAAGAAAAATATGATGATGATGATATATTTTAGTCATATATGTGGGAGATGAAAATACACCCTTCAGCCCACATGTGGCATTTAACATCCACACAACTGGTACAATTGTGTGTCCCATCAGCCATGACCTTACAGGAAAGTTAAATAGACCCATTGTGGGAACCAATTTTAGCAATACCACTTTAATGCCACAACACACACACTGTAGCACTGAAAAGCAGTGTCACAGTACATAGAGACCTCATACCAGCAAACCAATCGATATATGATACCACATGTCTACTCTATGGCCTGAACCACTACCACCATAGCTCATTCTAAAGGCCCTCCAACGACTCCATCTAAAAAACAGAGCATTTTTCAAAGTGCTCTGCTTTGTTCATAAAGTTCTTCACAGCAGCTAACCTGATTACTCGAACAAGCTGTTCATTCTGTTCATTCTCTATCATCCATTCACAAGTTTAAGATCCATGAACCAGAATTTATTCTTTATCTGTTTATTCTGCCATAAGAAGTTTGGAAGAAGATCCCTTTATACACAACTATCACCCTTATTGAACTCACTCTTATGAAGCTGACTTTCTGAGATGAAAGACATTTTTCAAAAAAGGCAGTTGATTTTCATCCTATGGGTGACATCTGACATGCAGTTGATGAATTTACTTTGGGTGCTGGAGCTGTACTTGGAGTGGGAGAAGATGAGCTTAGTGTGATTGGTAAATGAAATGATGTTAAGTCTCAGACGATGATGGCGAGCGGGGCCATGTGGACGTTGAAGTACGGAGCTCTGAGAGGAGAGCCATAGAGGACACTGCAGATCCAGATGGAGGCTGAGGAGGTGTAAGGGGCAAGACTATGGCCTGTGAGGAAGGATGTGATCCACTGAAGTGCACTTATGTGTATTCCAGTGTCGTTGAGATTTTGGATGAGGATTGGGTGGGTGATGGTGGCGTAGGCCACAGAGAGGCTGACAAGGATGACAGCTATGGTATCCCTCTTGTCCATGATGAGACAGGTGTTGTTGGTGGCAGTGATGAGAACAGTCTTGATGCTGTGATGAGGTTTGAATCTGGACTGGAGTGGGTCCAGGAGGTGGTTGTCATTGAGATAGATGGCTAGTCATATGTTGATGAGTTTTTCCAGGTCTTTCACCGGGCACAGTAGCAGGGAGATGTGTCTGTAGTTCCACGGAATCTCTGGATTGACTGAAGGTTTTTTCAATAGCGACCGGATGGTGGTGTGTTTCCAGGTGTTCAGGAAGGTGGCTGTGGTGAGAGAGTCATTGAGATTCAGTATGAGAGAGGTGCAGATGGGGTCAAGTCCTTTGGTGAAGGCAAAGTGTGGGTAAGGGTCTGAGGGTGCTCATGAGAGAATAGAGCGCATGGTTGCGTCAGTGTTCAGGGTGACGATGGTGGCCATCAGGTCATGACAATTTCCAGTGTGAGAGGAGAGGGTCAATTGGGATGGGAAATTCTTGTATATTCTGCTGATTGTGTTGCTAATGTAGTGAGCAAGCTCGGAGCAGAGTTCTAGTGAGGGGGTAAGGGTCGTGGAACTGGCTTGGGGAAGGTGAATTCCTTCACTATGGCGAACATTTCTTTCAAGTTGTTGGCATTGATGTTAATCCGTTCTGTAAGGGATGAGCGCTTGTAAGATATGAGTTGCTGGTGGTAGTGGCAGAGGGCTGATTTGTAACCTTGTCTGTTGTTGTCATCATGGGTGTGTCTCCATCACAGCTCCAGCTGTTTGCAATGACGTTTGGTGAGTTGTAGGTTGCCAGTGTGCCAAATTGCTTGTGGTCTGGTCTGTGAAGTGGTGATGAATTTTGAGCAGGGTTAGGGTATCTCACAGGAGGAGATCCAGTTGTTGAAGTTGGTGATGGATCGGGAGAGGTTGTCTTCTTGGTGCCCCAGGAGAAAGGTATGGAGCTCTGTGGACCAGGTTACCTCGGAGATTGTGCTCTAGTTGCATCTGGTGGTCTTGATGTATGTGGCTTCCTGTTGATAGGTTGGGTGTAGGTCAAAATGGATGAGGTAGTGGGAATTCCAGGTAAAGGGGTTGGCTTGTCCACTGTGATATCAGAGAGATTGGTGAAGACAGAGTCGTTGAGGTGTTCAATGATGTGGGTGGGGCCATTTACTCATTAAATAAATACGAGTGTGAGCAGGTCTTCCAGGAGGTTGTTGGTGTTATGGTCACTTTGGTCCTCCAAGTGGAAGTTAAGGTGTCCCAGGAGGATGAAGGAGGTAGAGTTGAGCATGAGAAGGGCAGTGGTGTCTAAGAAGGTGATTCAGAAGTTGGCTCTTGGTCCGGGGTGATGACAGAGTAAGCTTTTACTAGGTTGGTGTTGCTCGAGATGCTGTGTTTGAAAGCTGGGTGTTTGAGCTGCTCATAGGTGTTTGCGGAGGTGAGGGAGCAGTGGATGTTTTCCATATAGATAATTGTGATTCCTCCTCCAGGTTTGGTGGGTCTGTCCTATCTTGTGATCTTGTAGCTGGGAGCTGTAGCTGTCATGATGTTTGGCACGTAAGTAGGTTTTAGCCAGTTCTCGGTGAGGAAGAGTAGGACCCGGGAGAGACTGTGTAGGAGGTCACAGATTTCAGTGCTATGTTTGGTGAGCGGGTAGGTGTTGAGGAGAGTACAGGTCAGTGTGGGTGAGTATTGTGCATGGTGGTGTCCTGTGAGACAGGTTTGTGTGTATAGTAAGGGGAGATCTTGGGAGTGCTGAGAGAGGCATAGGAGAAGCGGCAGGCAGTGCAGGCAAATGTACCATTGTGGCTGGCCTAGGAGGCCCGCTTGCAGCACAGGGATGGGCTTTGAAGGTTCCAGGCATGGAGAGCTGTGGCAGAGTAGCACCCTGAGCTGCAATAGGTAGGGGGAGGACATGGGGAGCTGGTGCTGGGTACAGGAGGGGCACGGATGGGCATAGTCAAACTTGCCTCTGACACACTTTTGGTACACCAGTAGCACGCACACCACACACGCCCATGCTGCGGCCACGATTAAGAAGGTCCAGAGGAGGAGAGTGGAAAGAGATCCTGTGGGTGGTGATAAGGGCTGGGCGGAGCAGGAGCATGTGACGAGGTGGCAGCAGGAAGGAGCAGGTAAGTGAGCAGTGCTGGGGGTAAAAAAGCGTCAAAAAAGGCTACAGGAAATGGAAAGATGCAAAGAAGGAGCAAGAGAGGCTGAGTCTGAAAGAGGTGAAAAGAGAAAAAAGTAGAAAAAAGGAGGTAGAGTGCAAAAATCAAAACAGAGGCGAAAAGGCAAAACATGCAAAAATGTGTGAAAGGAGAGGCCAAAAGTGACAAAATAAAAACCATAGTGAAAGAGTGAGTGAAAAGCGATTGAATTGAAGAGAGTGAGAAAAACAAAGCAAAAAGGAGCGTAAAAAGAGACAAAAATTCCATTAATTTCTCTCTCTTGCAGTTTACAAGTTGGACTATTGGAAAACGTCAGTTCTTCCGCGCACAAATAAGGAGAAATCGGTTGCAACCAAATACATTTCAAGGAAACATCTGCTCATTACCCTGCGCAGCTACAGTTCTGCTTCTGCAAATTGCTGGTTCACTGTTGTATCCAAACAAATTGGCAGAGGAACTGCCCGTTCTACCACTTCACATTTGCAGCATGGATTTGATTACACTGCAATCTGGAACTCAACATACTCTGATGGAGAATCCTGAATGTTAAAACAAAAGCATTTACTCAACTATCCTTTGTTTTGTTTTTTTCCATTCGTTCTATAAGATTCAAGCTCCTGTTGGCACTTTTTAAAAGATTCTCTGATAGGCAGTGACATATCTTTACGACATAAGCCATCGTTATTCGCTGCAGTTGACGTATGATACGCGCTCCAGGTTGGATTTGACAGACTATTCAGAGCAGTGTTTGGAAGCTGTATCCTCATGCATAACGCATGTCCTGGCTGATCGCTCACCGACAGGCTGTGAGATAAAGACCGCCCATAGGACAGCAGTTGAGCCGGCACGACCATTACCTATTGTCAGAGGCAGGAACGATTTTGACGGCCCCTTATTGGACTTCTGAATCAATATGAACCAAAGTAGCCAATCCGTTGTTGGGTGATATTCCTACGCTTGCGGCTTGCTTATTTTTAGCTAAATCTTCCATAAAAGGCCTAACTCCGGTGGATTCTAGTTTTCTTACTGACCTGTGTGCCAAGTATTTATTACTTTTAATCAGCCTTATTAAGGTAAAACCGTTGACATTTATATGTGTCTGGCATTAAATAGCAGATGCTAACCAAAACACTATAGTTTGAGATGCTTCTGGTGTGCATAGGTGGCAGAAAGATGGTTAACCAAACACACCTCTGGGACAGCTTAAAAATGAAGGTGGCAATCACAAACAAATAAAACATTCCGCAGGGACTCCATGCCTTGACTTTGCTGGCATTATCGGGCGATTTTATCCTGACTTGCGTTTAAGCCTGTGAACTTTAAGGAACTAGGGGCATATTTACAAGCCCCTATGGCCACCACAACGTCACTTTTCTTGACGTTGTGGTGGCGATAGGGGCTTCGCCTTATTAACAAGGCGGCCGTTAAGCCATTTAACGTGGCTTAACCCAACTTTGTGAAGAAGGCACCCTGTCATGCTATACTTAGCGTGAAAGGAGCAGGCAATGGGTGTAGTGGTGGGCATTCCACTGCAACCCCAATTGATTTTGACGCTGCCCCATATTTACAAGGGTGGCGTAAATATGGGACAGTGACAAAATTAAGACCAGGAAAAACCTGGTCTTACCCTGGTGCAATTACGAGAAATGTTTAATTTCTCCTAGTTTTTGTTGTTTCCATGTGTGCTGCGTTGTGCAGCACACATAGAAACAGCAAAACGCCATTGATTGTTTATGTGCAGGAAGGTGTCCCTTCCTGCACATAAACAATCATTAAAAAAATGACGTTTTGCAACTTCTATGTGTGCCTCATTAAGCAGCACACATAGAAGTTTCAAAGCGCAATTTCAGATTGTTTATGTGCAGGAAGGGACACCTTCCTGCACATAAACAATCATCCCCCCCAACGCAGGCACCCTTGCACTATGGTGCAAGGGTGCATGCGTTGGTGCTAGGCAGCTAAATTAGCGTCAGCCCAGGGGTAAACGCAAGGCTGCATCATATTCTTGTAAATACGGTGCAGCCCTGCGTTTTAGAAGTGGCGGAGCGCGGCGCTAAGCCAAGGAGGCTAACGCTGCGCTCCGCCACTTCCTTGTAAATATGCCCATCAATCACGTAATGTGTGCATTGGAAGTGCTAAAACATCGCCTCAATTTTGGGCTAACTGGTGTCTGAAATGATTGAAGAGTTTAGTTGTGTTATTCAACAACTTTAGACAATGGTACATGGTTGTTTGCACTGGAATGTAACAGGAATGTACTTCTTTTTGCTGGTAATATAGCAGCATTTATTCACATCGCTATAGTAACTAAACCAATCAGTAGATTTTCTAGAGCGCTACTTGTCACCCGTGAGGGTTTCCAGGTAGTGGCAGGGTCCAGTTGATTAGCCGAATAGCCAGGTCTTCAGGGACTTTTGGAACTCTGAAAGAGATGGGGAGGTTCGTAGAGGAAAGGGTAGCTCGTTCCGTGTCTTCACTGCTGGGTAGGAGAAGGAGTGTCCTCTGCATCTGCTACGTTGGATACAGGGGGTGAGTGCTGGAGAAAGGGACGCGGAGCGGATGTGTCTGGTGGGAGATGGAAGTTCAGGGGGTAGTTCATGTAGGTGGGTCTGCAGTTGTGTTGGGCCTTGTATGTATGGGTCGGGGGCTTGAATTGGCATCTTTTCTGTACAGAGAGCCAACTGAGTTCCCTGAAGTAGGGGATGATGTGGGTTTGTCTAGCAAGATCCAGGAAGAGTCTGGATGTGGCATTCTGTATGGGCTGTAGTCATCGGTGGAGGTGAGCTGCAATCCCTGCATAGAGAGCGTTGCCATAGTTTATTCGGCTAGAGATGAGGATCTGGGTGATGGTGAGTCTTTAACCTTGGGGTAGCTATTTTAAAATCTTACGAAGCATGCAGAGGATGAAGAAGCAGGAGGAGGAGGCAGAGTTAAGCTGAGTTGTCATGGTTAGCTTGTTGTCCAGAATGATGCCTAGTTTCCTAGCGTGGCCAATGGGGGTAGGAGTAGGTTTGAGTTCTGAGGGCCACCAGGATGCATCCCATGGGGAGCTTTTGTTTCAGAAAATCAGTACCTCTGTAACTACAGAATACATTACAATCAGATAATAGCGCAAAGCAAAATAAGAACACAAGAAGAACATAACATGCCACTACACATCATAACCATCAAAACAGAGAACAACACAACAACCAAAGTTCAACACAAGGAACCCTGAAGAGTGCACCATAATAAAAACTCTATGAAATAATATTACACAAAAACTCATCTTTAAAAATACACAACAGCACAATCAAAAGAAAATACAACAAAATTACACCAAACAACACCATGGAAAGAAAAAAAGCAATACAACCTAAAAGTACAACACAAAATACAAAATAACAATGCAGAACACAAATAAGTAGTTGCACATACAAAATAAGACACAGACCCAATTAAACAACATAGTAATGACACAACAAACACACACAAATAAGGTATATCACAATACCATAAAAGCAACTTTTAAAGCAGTGGACCAATGCACTACAAAACAACCAACATGTAAGAGCAAAAGCACAACGCAGATGACCCAGCTCATCCTCTCGCTCTCAAAAGACCCCACCACCACGAGAGCCAACTTCCGCAGATGTATGATGAGCATCACCTACTGGATAAAAAACAACTGTCAGAAACTCAAGAAACTAAACAGAGACAAAAAAACGGAAATAGAAACAACACCTCCCTGTGGAAAGACTCCTGATGGCCCCCGGAACAAGTACCCTCACCCACATTGACAGATCATGTTCATAACCTCTGCATTATCCTGGACAGCAAACTCACCATGAAAGCACAGATTAGCACAGTCTCATCCACCTGCTTCCTCTCTCTTTATAGGCGCCAAATGTCTCCACATCAACACCAGATCAACCACCACTCAAGCTTGAGTCACTAGCCGCCTGGACTACTGCAACACACTCTACACAGGGATCACCACTCACCTCTTGAAGAGTCTGCAAACCATACAGAACTCAGCAGCCAGACTCATCCTCGACCTCCCCAAGAGTACTCACATCACCCCTCACCTCAAGAAACTCCACTGGCTCCCCATACAGAAGAGATGTCAATTCAAGATGCTGATCCACACCTACAAAGCCCTAGCCTACATCAACCACCACCTGAACTTCCACCAACTCTGCAGACACCTGCACTCTGCCTTCCTCTCCCTCGCACACTCCCGCATCTGCCAAAGCAACAGTGGAGGAGGTTCTTTCTCCTACCTCACAGCTAAATCCTGGAATGACCTACCCCTACATCTCTAGACTTCCACCTCCCTCCTAGAATTCGGGAAGGCACCTGACTGTTCAACTGAACCCACCTGAAGCAGCAAGACCCTCAGCGCCTGGATACCCTTACGGATGATTAGCCGCACTTTATAAATCCTGCTTGATTGATTGATTGACAACAAAAGACACAATAACACACACTACAAAAGCAAAACACCATAACACAAAAGCACAACATAATCTAACAAAATACAATTGCAAATGAGAACTGTGTGTTGTTTTGGATTATTATTCTGATGCATTCTGCTGTGTTCTGTTGTGTTGTATTGGGTTGTTGTTGCACTGTTGAATAGTATTCTGAGATTGTCATGGTGTTGTCATTTGCTGCATTTAGTTGGAGCATTGCATCTGTGTTGTTGTTTTCTATATTTTTGAGGGTTTTGTTGCATTTTTGTGTTATAGCATTACGCTTTATTGCTGCTGTTTTTGTGGCATGTTGTTGTAATATGGCGGTGTGTTGCTGTGGTATTGCTGTATCTCAACTTCAGTCTGTCTGCCTAAATGTACACAAGCATGTTTGCCACACATTAAAACCTCCAGAAATCTGCTTTCAGAAAACAGTGGAAAAAATTGTTTGCACAAAGCACAGCCTTATTTAACCCCTCAGATATGTAACAACACCAAGAAAAAAAAGATTTTGTGATCCATCCATAGGTCTCCACAGATTTTGCTATGTCATTGATCAAGTATGTATGCATTTGACTTTAGACATGGGAAACAGCTAGATGCACTAACAACAACCTTCTTGAATGAAACTGTTGACTATTAACATGTGAGAGATCATAATTTTTATACAGTGATGGTCGCCACTGGTAGTAATAGTTATGTCTGCTTTTCCATAGGAAATGCATTTATTGGTTTGCTAATAACTTTGCAGCCATTTGACGAATCTTCACAAACTGTCCATAAAAATGCGCTTTTTTCCTAGTTTCCTCAAAGAACGGTTTGGGGTGATCCATCATGCGGGGGTGAGAAAAAGGGGGGGTCCCAGAATGCAAAATCCCCATGCATTTTCCATAGACTTTTTTTAACAGTGTTACTGCAAAAACTGCTGAACAGAACTACACCAAATTTGGCAGGAAGCTAGGTTTTGGTCTAAAAAGTGTGATTGTTGTGATTTGTAGTTTTTCAGAATTCAAAGTGCAAAAATATTTGAATATCTGGACGGTTGGGTTCTAGGGACTCTCGCAAGAATCCCATGAGCTCAAATACAAAATAGTGCGTTCTGATTGACCCATGGGACTTTTTTCAATTGGGTCACCTAACTCCCGCAGGAGTGAAGCTTCTGTGGGAGAGCGTGCTCTGATTGGCTGGCCACACCATGAAAAACAATGTTGCAGCAGCCATTACAGAATAACGGGGACTTAGTCTCCTGTCCTGAAATTAGTTTTAAAAAAAGGTATGAGAGGGCAGGACAGGGATACCCTGCCCCCTACCCCTTGTGGGGGGCCAGAGGGACCCCCCTTGGTCCCCAAAAAAATGTTTGCCATGATCCAGTGGTACTCCAGCAGGATTGTGAGAAAAAGAAAAAAAACACAAAATGGATACTGCCACTTAAAAAACATAAAAAGCAAAATTACTTCCAGGTGGGCCATGGCCTGGGGGTCAATTTATTTGATTATTTAGGGAGGGGACATGTATGGGGCCCCTCTCCCTGAGCCGATTATAGCCCTGCTGAACCCATCCCCTGAGGCACGACACCCCCTACCTGTGCCGAACACAGCCTCAGGGACACCTAAACCTGGGTTCTAGCATAAATAGAAAAAGGGGCAGCACGTGTTCCCCTCTTTGAGCTGATCATCCACCAGGGAGTGAGGGCGTGGCTACCCTTCCCGAGGCAATCACAACCCTAGGGATCCCAACCCTCGGGGCCCGGCATAATAATCAACGGGCAGAGGGCCAGCCGGCCCCCTCCCTGAGCTGATCACGGCCCCCTGGAACTCCATCCTCCATGGCCCAGCACTAAGATTAAATGGGAGGGAGTTCATGCTCCCCTCCCCAAGACTGTTAAGGCCCAAGGGTCTATCTTCGATTCGAAATTAAGAGGGGGCTATCAAATGGCACCGACAGTCAACACAGTGGTACGTTTGTTGATGCTGGGCCCATCCAGTTTCTAGACACAAGCTAGTTCTGGACACATCGGAGCCAACTCAAAGTAATCGTCAGGCTCACATTAAATCAGAATTGCCTGCTTTCATTGTCAATATAGTGGGTGCCATTTGATAGCCCTCTCTTAATTTCGAATCGAAGTCTTGATGGACTTGACTACGACTTGAATCAGTCCATACGAAGTGTTAAGGGTCATCCAACACTTGAATTTTATGTCCTGAAGATGGTCTAGTGGATGTCTACAATATAGACTGAAACGTCGACTATTGCACCTACTTTTACGTTGAACTGTTGTTTTCAAGGATCTGTTGTCTGTGGAGCCAGTCACATTTTCCTGTTAAACCTTTGTAAAGAGGTGTCCACACTAGTGACTAAGAGGTGTTTGTAACATTGAAAGATCTGAAAGCCTCAGTTGCTGTGTGTAGTTTCGTTTAGAAATGTGTATTCGTTTTTGAACCCTTTTAAAGATTTTTCATGATAAACTCAACTCTTTCAAAACATTTACACCCGTGTAAGATCTCTTTCTAACAGATTAGTTCAAGTATAAATGAGTTTAATTGATTTTGTAAAATAATTTCATGCAAGCAACTGCATAAAGTTTGTCATCATTATTTGTATATTAAATGCTTAAACTATGTGTGCTTTAGAAAATCCCTTGTGGACTAAGGAACCTGGCAGGAAGAAGAGCTGGAAGAGCTGCCAGGAGGAGTACTGCTCCTTTGCTGTTGTTGCTTTGTTGGGTTGGCCTGCAGATGCTGCTTCTGTCTTGGGCAGGAAAAGGACAGGACTGTTCTTTCTGCATACTAAGTATCTCCAAGGGCTTGATGTAGAGCTTGCCTCCTGGTGGAAGTCTCAGGGAAATCAAAGACTTCAACATCTTCTGGGTACCGGCTTATGGTACTGGATATTTCAGCTGCCACAGAGGAAAAAGTTAACCCGACGCCGTCAACGACGCCACTGCCGGCTCAGTGACCTGAAGGCACCACAGAGGGCACCACTGCATTTCGCACCGCAACCCTGGTCTTATCGACGCAGCCGTCTAATGCCGCCACCGAGCCGCTGCTTGCACCATGACCTGTGGGTACCACACTCTGCACTTCCTCACTTCACACCACTGCACTGGTATCCCCGATGATGCCCCGTCACCATCACCGACGCTGCTGCCTGCACCATGACCTGTGGACACCGCTCCTGGAGAACACAGAGCACCATCCCGCTTTATACTGCAGCCCTGGTCTCACCAATGATGCCGCTCCAAGCTGACATCGACACCGCTGCCTGCACTGTGGTTTGGGGGCACTGCTTGTAGGTTACTCGACACACCCCCCCATTCCACATTGCAGCCTTGGCCCACCAACATCAGCCCCATCGACTCCAGATCGTCAACCGATGCCGCTGCCTGCACGGTGACCTGTGGGCCCTGCACACTGCTGCATTGCCCCATCTCACACTGCAGCCTTGGGTCTACCGACGACAGCGCTTCACCAATGACAACGACACTGCTTGCACCGTGACCTGTCAGCACCACAACGAGCACCACCCCATTTCGCACCACAGCCGTGGTCTCACCGACGCTTCTGGACGACCGTCAACGAGCAGATGCCTGTACCGCAACCTGAGGGACCTGCATGTCGCTCCGCTTCACACCACAGCCCTGACATCTGTTGATGCTGGCACTCCTGACTTCAAACTCACAAAGTTCGACCTGCAATGCATGTGACTTCAAGGGCCCAACGACTCCTGCACCGACTCCTGGAACCGACGCAGGTCAACACCGCTTCTCCAGGGCTCACCGCAAGGTCCAACGCCCTGCATCTACAAAGGTACTGTTTTACTGCTCTACCCGACACAGTAGCTAGCTCGCGATGCCACGGTCAGCCAGAACTGTTGGATTTGTTTGCTCACCATGCTGTGATAGCCCCGGACAGATCTATCAACTTCAAGGAAGTGTATATAAAGCCTATTTTTGCATTATTTGTATTTTGATCACTGTATGTCGGATTTTTATTGTTCTGGTATTGTTTTACACAGATAAATATTGGATATTTTTCTAAAACTGGTGTGGTGTCCATTTGTAGTGTTTTCACTGTATTACTGTTTGTTGTGTGCAAATGCTTTACACATTGCTTCTGAGATAAGCCTGACTGCTCTTGCCAAGTTATCAAAGGGGTGAGCAGGGATTATTTTGAACGTTTAATCCCTTTATCCTGAGTAGAGTGGTAGATTTTGCCTGGCTTAGGTGCATACCCTAGCCAAAGCCAACCAGAAAACCCATTTCTAACAAAGTACCCACCCAGTTTTTTTTTCTTTAGATGTCCAGTGCTGAGATTGGAGGTTCACATTCCAACACCTGCTGTTTTCCTATTGGAAAATTATTTTGGAGGGTTTTTATGGTTTGAATTTAAAAATAAAATGTCATCTGGTGGCAGTGGATATCAAGAGCCACACCCTGTGGAAGACAATTCATTAGAGGAGGAACTCCCAGAGAAGTGCCAATCCATTGTGTGGGAATTTTTCACCATCCCTGTTCGAGGAAAGAAAATGGTGGCAAAGCATGTGAAGTGCTCTCTATGTGAAAAAACCTTCTCCAAAGGTACGTCAAAGAAATATTTGTGTGGCACAACAAATATACTGACACACCTAAAGACGTACCACTCCAGGCACCTGCCCAGAACAAAGCGGGAGCGCAGTCCAGAAGATGCATCCACATCAAATGTGACATAAATTGCACCAGGGGACCCTATAGCAACAGAGGTACAGCAACATCTCCCTGAGAGGTCACCAGAACAAGAAAGTCCTCACCGTAGGGGAAGAAACTGTTGCTGCAGTTCTGGAGGCAAAAGAAACAATTGATGGACGGATTGCTTGACAATGCAAACATTCACCCCCAGTCACAAGGATCTGGGTTTAATCCATCATTCTTTTGCTCACCACACCACCCCAGTTTGGACCCAGCCATATGCAAATCAGTCTTGACCCTGTTCCTTGTGGGAACAGTCCAGCCCGAACTGCCAAGCCAGGTCCTCCCTGGACCGGAAACAAGCATCCTGGGACCAGTTTCAGGGCATCACCATTCATCAGCCAGGCTAGCTTGAATCCAGTGGTGTAGTGAGCACGGGACCCACGTCTGGGCATACCCTTCCCACTTGGGGCGACATACGCAAAAGAAACAATTGGAAGCAGCAAAAGTCTACAAATGTTTTTTAATGTTTTTTTTTATAATGACACTTCTATTCCCAGTTTAGATTTTTTTCACAGTTAAAATCTTTTCCAGTTGCCATTTTATTTGCAAAACAATATTTAAAAAACTAAAAAGAATGTACTGAAAAGTCTCACAAATACAAAGGTTCTCATTAGAACCACCTTTCTTGATTTATAAAAAGATAAACTGTATGTATCTGTATGTATAAGAAAGGGTATGAGTGAGTGAGTTTCTGTGCTAGTGACTGAGTGGGTATATGGTTGAGTGAGGGGATGTGTAAATGGTTGAGTGAGTGGGTGTGTGGTTGCGTGAGTGGATGTATCATTGGCTGAATGGGTATGTGAATGAGTGTGTGAGTGTTTGTATGGGTTAGTGAGTGGGTACATGAGCGGCTATACTGTGAGAGAGTGGGTTTGTGAATGGGTGTATGAGTGTCTGAATGGGTGTGTGAGTGACTTTAATGGTTTGTGAATTGGTGTGATATTGTTTGTTTAGATAAGTGAGTGCATGTGTGAGTGGCTGTAAATGGTGAATGAGAGAGTGCATGAGTGGGTGTATGGGTGAGTGAGTGGGTTCATGAGTGTCTGTATGGGTGAGTGAGTGGGTTTGTGAGTGTATGTATGGGTCAGTGAGTGACTGTGTCAGTAACCTTATGAGAGACTAAGTGTGTGTGCCACTAGCTGTATCGGTGACTTTCTGGCTGTGTTAGTAGCTGTATAGGCAAGTCTGTGTCAGTATCTGCATGGGTGAGTGATTGGGTGTGTGATTGGTTACATGGGAGAGTGACTGGGTCTGTAAGTGATTGTATGGGTGACTGAGTGGGTGTATTGGTGGCTGTATGAGTGAGTGAGTAGGTCTGTTTCAGCTGTATAGGTGAGTGATTGATTGTGTGAGTTGTTACCTGGGAGAGAGACTGGGGGGGATATTATCAAGAAGTGGCGATAATTATCGCTAACCGCCGTTAGCATCACTTTTTTTATCGCCGTCTACTGCTGGAAATTATCGCCATGTTAGCGGCATATTAACAACACGCCGCTAACAGGCGATAGCTACCTTTCCCCGCGGAAAAGTACAGCGATAGATTTAGCGTGACGGCGATAAAAAAACGCACGCTAACGTGAAAAAAGTGGCGATGGGCCAATCAGCGACAGAATCCTATCGCTAATTGGCACCAGGCCTGCATTTTACGCGTGCAGCGGGAAAATGCACCATAAAAGGACCGCAAAGCAGAAAAAAAAGGAAAATACCAGAGGAGCAATGGAAGAAGCTGGGACCAGTGCAGAGGCCACAAACATGCCCACAAATACCCAGGAGGACCAGCCAGAGACCCATGTGAAGGCCAAGAGGAAGAGGAATCCTAAGTTCAACCAGCAGGAAAACCAGATCCTGATTGCGGAGGTGACTGAACACCAACAAGAACTGTTTGTCACCTCCACAGTGACATTGGCAAGAAAAAAAGAAATATGGGAGGACATTGTGTCCAAGGTGAATGCCGTTGGAGAGAGGAGGACAGTGGACGACTGCAAGAAGCGCTGGCATGATACCAAGCGCAAAACCAAGGAGAAACTAGCAGCCAATGTGAGAGCAGTGAGGCAGACTGGAGGTGGGAGTCCAGCGCCACAGGAGGAGCTGGATGAGCTGGAGGAGCAGGTGTCCCGAGTCATCAGTGAGGAGACGGTGGTTGGAGTTGCGGACCAGGATAGTGCTGAATGTGAACAGACACAACAACACCAGGGTGAGCATCAACCAGGGACCGGGGGGAAGGGGGTGGATGGGCCCAGTGGCACTCATGTACAATTAAATCAATTGAAGTGCATACCCACATGTACTGTGGATCATGTCCTGGATACCCCTGTCCATGGTGGCATAGGGACAGATCACCCTTCTCAAACAACACATTGCACGACACACATTGGCTGGCAGACAGACGTTGAAATGTGCACATAAAAGCAAGAACAAAATAGTTGCAGGTTAACGTCAGACCACTCCATGAGTGCCCCCTCAAATGACAAAGCGGCACAACAACTTGACATGCCGCAGGGTGGCAAAATGGCCCCCTTGCCACATCACCACGCACATACAAATTGCCAGCACAAGGACACATCTCACTCCAACGCAAAAATGCGGATGCACTGTGGATGTGACTGGTCATGTGCATGATAAGGCATGCCACCACCAATGTCAGACACCTTCAGCATCCTGCACATGTGACTGAGTAGTCAGCAGGAATGTGCATGTGCAAATAGGTGGACTTCACTGCGCATACACAACCTTGCACACAACAAAGACACATGTGCACAATGCTGCAGCTGTGCTGACATTGGTGGTGGCATGCCTTATCATACACATGACCTGTCACATCCACAGTGCATCCGCATTTTGGCGTTGGAGTGAGATGTGTCCTTGTGCTGGCAATTTGTATGTGCGTGGTGATGTGGCAAGGGGGCCATATTGCCACCCTGCCGCATGTCAAGTTGTTGTGCCACTTTGTCAGTTGAGGGGCACTCATGGAGTGGACTGAAGTTGCCCTAGAACTAATTTGGGCTTCCTTTTCTGTGCACATTCAAAGGTCTGTCTGCCGGCCAATGTGTGTCGTGCAATGTGTTGTCTGAGAAGGGTGATATGTCCCTATGCCACCATGGACAGGGGTATCCGGGACATGACCCACAGTGAATGTGACTGGTCATGTGCACGATAAGGCATGCCACTAGCAAGGTCAGCACACCTGCAGCATTGTGCACATGTGCCTGAGTATTTGGCAAGGTTGTGTATGCGCAGCAAAGTCCACTCATATGCACATGCACATCCCTGCACACCACTCAAACACATGTGCACAATGCTGCAGGTGTGCTGACATTGGTAGTGGCCTGCCTTATCGTGCACATGACCAGTCACATGCACAGTGCATCCGCATTTTGGCCCCAGAGTGAGATGTGAACATGTGCAGGCAATTTGCATGTGCATGGTGATGTGGCAAGGGGGAAAATCTGACATCGCCTGCATCACCATGCAATGTTCCCCCTTGCCTGTTCATGAGATGCAGTCAGGTGTACACCAAGTGGGGAAACATCTAGTGAGTCCGCATACCACACACACATGCAATGTCACAACGAATTGACCATGTAGGCTGCTGGATAAATGGCGCACCTCCAAAAATGCACACAAACAGCACACTTCACTAAAAGGGCGATGGAATACAATGAGCAGGGGGACGTGCCAACAACTACACAGTACGTGAACAATGCAGAACAGGAATGTATCACACCAATATGCACTGCATGCCTTGTCTGTGTGACATACACGGTGACCCACAATGTGCCTGTAAAGCTGTCTCACTGACAAAGTATGACAACAAGCAAGGGTAGCTAATTCCAAGGAAACATGTCAACCGGCTAAATGCCACCCTCAACCCCTATGCCAAATTGCACTCCCACCCCCCCAAGTGTACACATCTACCACACAGAATACAGCATTCCACATTAATCCTGATGTGAGTTGCCCATCACACCATCATGCGCAACTCAAATAAACGGTCTAGTAAATAATTCAACTGTGTCAGTGAACAAATAAGCAGTCAGGTAGTCATCACCCACATGCCAACCCAGGCATTAAATAACAGAACCAGGACAGCAGGTATCATCCATGGCAGCAGCTGCGTGGCACATACACAAACACACATCACCCGCACATATGCATCTCTTTTGAGGGTGGAGGTGACCAGGCCTGAGCACCATAAATAGGTATCATGAAATGCACATACATCAGAAAACTGACCACTTACACACCACACGTGTGGTCAACGTTGAGGCTAATGGGTGTTGACACCATGATGGATATCACCAAGCCCCTATCGCCACCACAATGTCACTCATTTCTTATCCTGGGGTGGTGATAGGGTCAGCGCACCATGATCAAGGCAGCGTTAACCCACTCAATGTGGCTTAAAGCCACGTTATGTGACTTCACGCTGCCTAGAGAATAGGGCCCCTTACAGGCCAAAATTTGTGTGAAAGGGGGCGTGCAGTGGGTGTTGTGGTGTGTGTCCCACCACAACACACATTGAAGTCGACGCTGCCATCCATCATCAAGTAATGCGAGAATAGGTGGCAATGCTGAACTGAACACCAGAGAAATCCCGGCTCTAAGGTTGCAACACTAGGAGAAATGCATCTAATCACCTTTTTGTTGCTTCCCTCATGTGTGCTGCCTTGTGCAGCCCACATGTGAAAAGCCAAAATCCATGGTATGTTCATGTACAGGAAGGTGTCCCTTCCTGTACATCAACAAACTGTACTCAAAAATTCCATTGTCTAACTCCCATGTGTGCTGCACAAAGCAGCACCCATGAAAGTTTGGAAATGCCGTCTTAGCTTTCTCCATGTGCATGAAGCAACTACTTCCTACACATAAAAAATACCTCCCTGCTCGCAGACACACTTGCACTATGGTGCAAGGGAGCCTACGCTGGCGCAAAGCTGTGTAATCCACTTACATAGCAGGGGGAAATGCCAGGCTACACCATATCCTTGATAACATGTTTAAGCCTGGCGTTACAAAAGTGGTGGTGAGAGCTGTGAAGACAAGATGGCTAATGCCTCTCCCTGCCATTTCCTTGGTGACATGCCCCTGTCGGTTCAGACAGCAACAACAATCGAAACTCACGCAGAACCACACTCACAACGGGTCAGCCAAACGGAGGGCACTCAGCAGTGCATGCAATAAAAACAATGAAGGACGACATGCACACCAGACAAATCACAATAGACAAAGCAACATGGATGTCTATGTGTACTACATAGTGCAGCACATGTTGAAACAGCAAGTAAGCTCTCATTGCCAATGTGCCTAAAGGGTGCCCCACTCACACATAACCATACTTACACAAAAAAACATGCATATGTGCAGTACCCTGCAATGCTGCGTGTCCGTGAGCCACATTGACAAGGCAAGTGACAGTGCATAATGAATAGCATGCCTGCAGGCCCAAACCATGAACATGGTTCCGGCCACCTCACTGAGGTGGCTGAGTGTGGACAACATTCTGAAACAAGCAAGTCACACCCTGACACATCTTCGTGCACATACAAGGCCTGACGTAAACAAGACATTTGAAGTCAAACAATGCACAACTCACACAACTCTGACCAAGACCCACATCCCACCCAGTTTGCCCCAGCACAGCATTGTAAATGCAGAGAACTCAAAGCCCACTACCTGAAAGGCATAATGGGCAGCCAAACCAAAGCTGCAGGGGCCACCAGCACACAATGCAGTGCACACACAGACAAATCTGAGCACATCAGCATTGACTACTATGTGGCCCAAATAGCATTACTCACACAAATGAACAGAGGACACAACTTGTGATGCTTGTGTGTAGATATTGTACAATAACATTTGTCATAGCTGGAAACTGTGAGATGACAATGTACAACAACAACATCACAGCCGCTAATTCCTCAAAATCATCACTATCCTGCAACAATTAGGCTTCTCCTCAAAAACAGTATGAATGGACACTGTCCTGCTGTCTGCTTGTAAACTCATCCAATGCATCATTGCACAGGACAAACACTGTTAAACTGTATCTCCCCTATCACATTGCAGAGGGAGAGACTGCACCTCCTGGATGGCAGCCTGGCCCAACCTTCAATGATGACGAGGAGGAATACCCCATCGATCATGAAGCACTGCAACACCTGCTAGACTCCTTCAGCATCCCACCTCCAGGAGCAGGGCAACCCAGCAGCATTGCGGCAACCCCACACCCTGCACAAACCAACCAGCAGCACTCACCTCCCACCACACCTGCCTCCCCGGACCTCCAGGACCCACAGCTGGACTTCCAACGCCGTGTGCTAGAGGTCCAGCGGGAGATGGCGGAACAGGTACGGGTGGGGTTCGAGCGCCTGGCGGACAAACTTGAGGCCATACGTGGGTGTCTGAGTCCCATCCGGGACCACATACAGAAGATCACGGACACCCACAGCCCGCTCGATGCCCTCCAACGGTCCATGGCTGACAGTGCTGGAGTCATGATTCTGAGACAACAACAACTGTCTGCTCAGAGTGGCTCCAGCAATGTCAGCCAGGATTTGGCCAACATGTGTCGGATAATGGAGAGCATGGAGCGGATGCAGGCACAAGATATGGCTGCCAGGGCCGCACACCAGCGCGAGGTTGCTGGGATCTATCATGCCCTGCACCTGCTCATCACCTCATTGCTGCCACAAGGTCTGGCGCAGATGGATGCTGCTGCTGCCTCCACATCCTCAGCTCCGCCACCTGATGTGTCAGTGCCTCACAGTGCTGCACCCACCCTGCCACCACCCACATGTGATGCACATGACACATCAGAGGACGGAGATGAGGATGAAAGTGCATATTTGCTAAGGAGGAAGCGGTAGCATCCATCTGCGCAAAAAGGCCAGTTACCTCCTTGGTGCCGGGCTCAGAATCATGCCATGAAAAATCTTCTTGCACTGTCTTCCACTGTCCCCCGACAATCACCTTGGACCTCCACAGGGACTGCCATATCACTCCTTCCTTGCCAATGCCACTGCAATCAGCCTGCGGACTGAACTATGCCTCTTCCCTTGGACCTGTTACCACCAAATGACTCTGTCTGGCCCTCCAACGGGCATCCATGCAATGTGGGTATGTATGGCCAAACACTGGTCCAGTCTTCATCCTCTGAATGTCAATAAAATTATCTAACTCACACAGATGTGTGTGGATCTTCACCAATGAAGTATAGGAGTATGTAAAAAGTGTTAGGACACTGATTCACACAGAAGCTACACCAAGGGAAATACGAGCAATGTACCTGTTTCACCTGATACAGATAGGCAGTGAGATGGCGGAGTATGTGTGAACTAGCGGTGCCCCCATTGCCCCAAAACAACCATCTAGCAATACACAAACCTAGCCCCACGTCCTTTCATGAAAAGGCATGTGTGCTAAAATGTCCAAGTCTGCTGCAGGCCACGAGTTGTGTCCTCCTTAACACTTGTAAACAAATATCTCTTGGCATATCCAATCACACACTACGTGGGGGACAAAGGCTGTTGTGATGGTGCACATTGCATGTCACATCCCAAAATACTGGACAGCATCTCCACAATGATGAAGACACAGAAGGGCACATGTCCACCATACACATACGGAACCACAATGTCTGCCTCAATGAAGTAGATTGGCAAATAGGGCCTCAGCCCAAAGTGCAAGCCGTCAGTCAGCCCCTCCCTGTCGACAAACAATGTAACCTAATATATGCCCCCTCTCATTCTGTGACCACTGAAAGCGTATCGGGCAATGTGTGTAGGGGTGTGTGTGGCACCGCACTCAGCATATAGTCCGATGCACGGACAACCTATCAAGGGCGTCATCAACATGAGCCAATGTCAGTAGTAACAGCTGGGACAAGTCTCCATGACACTGTCACTACAGGGAGCAATGCAACATTTCCCCCTTGTGTGCAGCAGAACAGTGTGCCACCCCCCAAACGTTAGCTCTGACTAAATATAAACTTGACTAGTCCAGTGAGTCACGAAAGGCATTTAGGAGATGCCAACTCTGTAAAGCCAAATGCACAACTCACAAAATACATTTGTGGGTAACGTAAAATGTGAAGTCATAACTTACTCTCAGATTACTTTGGTAAATAAGGAACACTGCTGTTCCATGTCCTGTACACAATGCACACAGATATCTGACAAATCATGCACGGTCTGGAGAGTGAGAGTACATGAACCGGTACATATCTTGCAAAGGGAGCGGACACACTGGCACTACGCAGCAAGTGTGGCTAGGTCTGTGCAATGTAGATGGACTCTGCGGCAGGAGTAACTGACATGCAGGTGTGTGACGGAATTTGTCGAACATGGCGCCTACATCCATCTCTATGATGGATAACAGAAGCTAACTGTATTCACTTGCCATGCGATCTTACTAGGTCATGTGCACAATGGGCAACAATGTGCTGTCCAAATCCGTGAGTCACACAAGATGTAGAACGTCACAGATGACTGTCCCTAGACTAGGGCGTCAATCCAAATTGACACCCTGTCATCAATTTAAGTCCAGTGTGCTCACATCTAAGGTATTCGGACACAATGCATCCTGCAAACTTACATGTCATGAGCAGACTTAGCGAATCAAATGGATAGTCCAGTGATGGCCAAAGTTGCATACAATGGAATGAGACACACTCCACAACCTCATCCCTGACATAGGTGCAAGAAGAAATCCAAAGTTTAAAAATTTTAATAGAACAGTATAGATTTGCAAGTGACCTAAACTAATACTAATCACTACAACTACTACTAAAATATAAACTAACTATGAAACAATCTTACTCACCTTAACTATCTACCCTAACTAATCCTAGACATGCAACAGCACATCATAGACATCAACCCCCCCTCCCACCCTTAAGGCACACCACGAGACAGGACAAAGACATCTAAGCTATACATAAACTAACTAAACAGGTAACCTACACAAAGATATGTATTTTTGTAAATTTTGTCTTTATATTTTTAATGAAGAAAAAACACATCAACCCCCCACCCAAAGGAAAAGGAAACTTATCCCCAAATACGGATGACTAATTAAAATCTTATACCTACCTAACAAGCTAACACTAACTAAAATCTGCACTAAAACTACACTACCTAACAAATGAATAACTAACCTAACACTACATAATATAAGATGTCAAACATTGGGGGAAGGGAGAAGAGGGGGATTGTGTCCAACAGGTCCACCCATCATGGCAGTCCCAAGTGTTGGTGTATGTCTGCCACCTGTCTGTTGACATCAGACAACTCACGCCTGAGCTCTGCCAGCGAAACAACAATGTCCTGAAGCAGCCTCCTGTCCCGCAATGTGAACGTGACCACTTGATCCCCAGTTGCAGGTGGGACAGTGCCTTGGGGTGGGGGGTGCTGTAGGGGAATGTGCCACCTGTCCAGGCTGGGACACACCACTGACGCCTGAGGGGCCTGGGGGGGCTGTGCGACATTCAGGCCATGCTCAGGCAGCGCCTTCCATGTGCCCTTCTTATGTTCCTCATGGTACCTCCTGGACATGTTGCGGTACCCCTTTGCAACCTTCTTCACATGTCGATACCGGTCCTTCCGCACCTCGAAGGCATGTATTTGGCCAGGCATCATGTTGTCTGTAAAACATACACAAAGTCCAATTGGAGTCCCTTAGCCAATTTCAATATCCTCCATACACATCTGTAATACAAGTTCACTTCAACATGAGAGCATACACTACGGCGTAACTATGTGCAGTCAGCAAGTGACCTGGACAACGACATGTTGAAGCATGGATCAGTGACTACATGCTGGGGAGACTGACATGACAGTGCATGGCATGATACATGCACTGTCACCAAGTAATCTGGCTGACACTGCCAAAAGGTTTTGCAATTTCATACACGGGCAGAGGGTGACAAGTACAAGCAATCGGAGGAGGAAAGCATTACCCCCCTTTGTGTAGCACCACCCTCATCCTCACCAGTGACACAGGGCTGCATGATAGGTACAAAGCCCATGTGCAGGCATGTGTGTCCCCCAGCACATGTGTGGGGTTCATCACGACTGCGCCAACACAGGCAATTCTGCACCAGAGTGTTAATGTGTCTGCCAGCAGGGATGTTTGGCCATATGTAGGGAGGACTCACTGCCGCCACATGAACAATCCAAATATGCCATCTTGTAAATATCATGTGTGCAGCGTCGTGCAACACAAATGGAACTTAGGAAATGGCTTGTTTGTCTACAGTTTGTTCAGGTACAGGTATGGACACCTTCCTGTACATGTCAAAACATGGCATTTTGCTATTCTCCATGTGTGCTGCACAAGGCAGCACGTGTACAAAGCAAACATGATGATCCTAATTCATTCCTGCTCATATGGCCAGGATACAACAGGGATGTAACTGTTGGTAAGTTGTGCGATGCCAGCTAGAAATGCCACACTTGGACATCATGGGCAGCATCTGATACAATGGGTGTTGGCATGGAACGCCAAACACAACCTCCAATGCACGGCCCATTCACACTCAACACTGCCGAACAGTGTACCTCATTGACAAGTAAGCGTCAATGAACGTGAAATGTTCCAACGCTGCTCAGATTATGATGCTAGGCCCCTATTGACAACATGACCTTGATGACAGTAACGTTGACTTAGCGATATGGGCTTGATGATATGCACCTCATTTCCAATGTGTGTCACTGTCTGGGGATGGGCCAAGTCACAACTGTGAGACCAATACATTTGTCCAGAGTCACTTTCCGATTACTGCACACTGCTGACTCCAAATACACATCATCACACTGTAGGCAATTTAGACGTGATACGCAGCAATACTTCATGCTGCAACAGTGATCATGTGACCCAGACATACATGCCAACGCAACATGCTAGTCATTTAAGTTCCATCTCACCTGTGGCGTGTGGGTCCTCGAAGCTGTCATTGTCCCCCTGTGTAATTGGCGGTTGTCCATCTGTGAGACAAGGAAAGAAATATGTGTTGGTTTTAGAATTCAATTCATATGTGTCGTATACCTCATCACAATCATCACCATGACAGCAAATGCTACGTAACTGTGGTGTGGCGTTTCATGTTGACTACATGATTGGGTCAACTTTGACTGCCATTCACACCAGACCTGTGACAGCTTATTTTGGACAGACAAGACTGTGATGCCAGCTGACATGCCCATAATCGTAGTGTGAGTCATCCACAGGGCAACATCACTACATGCATCCTGATGTTCCTATAGGCAGTTTGTACAATTGAGTAGCTGCAGATTGCACAAAGCAGTCACACAGAGGTTGTTGGTGTATGACAATCTGGGGATGTCCACTTCCCTTAGACCATTTGTCCCTAAACCAAAGTCTTTCACACAGCAACTATGTTCACAGGGCAGCATAGCTGACGTAACACACACCATGAGGACAGCATTTTGTCACTACCTCTTGGCCAACACACAGCTCACATGGACAATTCCATGGTTAGTTAATGTACAGTCACCCATGCCGTACACACACAATCGTCTGCCTGCAAGCACATTTTGCGCAGGTGTGCCAGCTATGGCAGTACAGTGCTAAGTGTTGGTCCAGCGCAGTGGGTGACACAGACTTGCAACATATGCTTGTCAATGTGATGCTGCGTTGTGTCTCGGATGTGCCAACAATATGCGCAGACGCTTAGCGTCTCACACCTAAATCAGCAAACATTTCTCACTTTGTAAGCAGTGTCACACACGTCGTGATTTTCATACCTTACAGTCCACAGAAATAAGTGTTGAGTCTGTACTTACCACCCTGTAGGCCTTTCATGACTCCCACGTAGTCCAGAAGGTCTGCCTCACGTGCAAGCATGTCCTGCCATCAGTGCTTCCACTGGCGCACGTTGCGCTCCACTCCGAAGAACCGTGACATATGCACCCGCACGCGCTCCCACCTGATCTTCCGCACAGACACATTGTACCCTTGCAGGATACGGCCTCCCCTCTCCAACATCAGTGGCAGGTGGAATTTTATGAGCCACAGGAACCCCCACATGTCCCCTCGGACATCCTGCCCTCCCTGCCCACACCCGGCATCTCTCTACACACCTGTGAGCCCACAGCCAGAAATAAAAATGGCCCGAGAATATCCCCAACAACAATTTAAATGCACTACCCCAAGACAGACACCCGACAAAAATGAGGACAGGGAACAGTAAGACACAATTAATGAGTACACAACACTTCACAGACACTATACACAGGACACAGGACACAGCAACACTCTCAAAATCACTAAACTGCAGCACACACCAACAGAAACCTCCAGCACTCCTCAATCACCAGCAATGTGCTCAAAAGAGAAACTGAAAGTGCAGAACACTACTCCAGTAGACAGGAAGCATGCAGACATCACTTCCTGTCTCTTTGCGGCCCGTTTTTGAGTTAGCGGCGAAAATTTGCACGCAAATAGTCACACGAGTAAGCTTTTTAATGGCAAAAATTGTCGCGCGATGTATTCTAACATTGGGCGGCTGAAAAAATATATCGCTTTCACGGGTTAGCGTCCAGATCTGCACGCTAAGGGCAAATCATTACACTGATGTACATTCTTGTTGCAAATTGAATGTCAGAGCCCTGTAACAATATGTTGAGGTTGTTTGGCACTCAGATGACAACATGTAAATGATGTTTCACTACACATGACACCGTAACTTGCAACATTCAACACAGGTCACACCATTACTGCATATCTAACAACGGAACCATCAATTAATCATGGATTTTCTAAGTGTGCCATTCACCCGTGGGGGTCACCAGACGTAGGGGCATGACTTTCTGCACGCTTCAAGTTGTCTGTGTATGTGCATGTGTTGAAGGTGATGTTGATGTTGCATAGTGGTTCGTGTGCGATGGCAGATGTGGCACTGTGGTAGTTGTGTGGCGTCCAGGGGTCTGTGTGGGCCCCCGAGTGGATGCCTTTCCTAGCAGAGGAGGTGTCTTCAACCGTGCCTGGTGTCCATTTGGAGATGGCGTTCTGGTTATTGTCTCAGGGGTGCTGGTGGTCCATCTGCTGCGTCAAGTTAGTGGTCCACATACTTGTTGTGGGGCTTGTTTATCTGGAGGTGGTCATGGCTTCCAAGCTAATTGCTTCTGACACACAGGAAAGCATATTTACCCCATTGCACGCCCTATTTTCATATTTTACCCCATTGCACACCCTATTTTCATATTTTACACCATTGCACGCCCTATTTTCATATTTTACCCCATTGCACGCCCTATTTTCATATTTTACCCCATTGCACACCCTATTTTCATATTTTACACCATTGCACGCCCTATTTTCATATTTTACCCGATTGCACACCCTATTTTCATATTTTACCCCATTGCACGCCCTATTTTCATATTTTACCCCATTGCACGCCCTATTTTCATATTTTAGCCCATTGCACGCCAAATTTTGCATCTCTTACCCCATTGCACGCCCACAGTTTCATTTGTTTACACAACGTACACACTCCAAAGAATTATTGACCGCTGGCAACAGACTACAATTGTGTATTTATTCACAGAAGGGGACCTATATTGGCTGATTTGCACAAAGGACACGCAACAATTTGGGATGGGGTAGCCCAATTTGCACCATGAAGACTCTAGTCTTACACATTTGACACACTGAAGAGCATCTCTGAACTGAGGAGACATTGCCAGCATGAATGTAGTTTTGTTATTTTCTTTGCACGTATTGTGGTACGTACCCTTTTCAGAGTGATGTACCCATGCTGGACAGTAAAATGCAGACAGGGTATGTGTGTATGTTTATTTATTGGCACACACTGTGATTGCAGTCATTTTGCTACGAGGTACATTGGAGGGGACTGTCACAATGTGATGTGCTCAGTTGAAGAAATTGTTTATTATTCTGTCCCTTCGGGCAGTTCCTGCTGCATTTACTGTGGGGTGTGCGCCACCTGCCTCATCTTCATCATCATCCTGGTCATCGTCCGGTGCAGCAGGCACTTGAATCCATGGAGCATTGGTGCGCACACATATATTGTGCAATACACAACATGCAAGGATGATTTTGTTGACCATTTCAGGGCTGTACAGCAGTCTGCCACCTGTGATGTCCAGGCAACAGAAACGTGACTTTAGCACGCCAAATGTGCGCTCCACAATGGACCGGGTGCGTCTGTGGGCCACATTATATTGCCTCTGTGCCTGGGTGGTGGGGTTTCGGAGGGGTGTCATCATCCATGGGCATAGTGCATATCCTTGGTCACCTATGACATATGTAAGCAAGATGTTTACATTAGTGGCTGGGCTGTCTGTGTTGTTGGGGTAGATCATTTGTGTTGTGTTGGATTTCATGTTAGCCATGTGTTGCTTCTGACTGATTACAAGCATCACTGCAAATTAATTTGACTCACTGTTGATACTCCCTCCCCCACGCCTCATCAATTGTGTGCGCTGCGCGGTTACATGACTGGCTCTTCTAACATCTAGCGATGGCACTAAGCACCCCTCCTCACAGTCTATGCCATGTTGAAATGGCAATGGGCCACACCAGACACAGTTCACGTTCAGTTGTGCTGCTGTCGCTGCTGCCAGACCTGCCCCAATGCACTGCACAGTCTGTTTTCTGTCACGAGCGGCCACATATCAACAGTCATCAGCCCCCTCACATGCAGGGCCCATTGCAGGCATGAACGCTTCACCCACACCATCAGCATCATCAGACGCAACACTGTCCACTCCGTGGACTACGTACTCATTCAGGAGTGTAGCCTCCAACTCACATTCCACGGCTACTCAAGATTCATTTGACTCTGGGAAAGGTTAGCTGACATCAGACTGTCCCAGATCTTCACCACAGTGATCCCCAAGGCAGGGCACAACTTTGACAGCTTCTTTGCATGTGTTGACTTTGTCCAGTTCATCGGCCCCACTAAACGCACATGCGTTGGACACTTACACATGCCCCACCTTGTTGATGTACCCAAAGCCACTGTTGACCACATGAAGGCCCCCACAAGGTTGGGGTAGATCATTCACCGAGGAGATGCTACACACCACCATCAACTGCTACAACCACAACACTGCAGTCATCAATGATGGCGCATGGCCACATTTTCCAAACATGTATCTCCAACTGCGCATGCACCCGTGTCCCACTATGCAACTGCGACATACGGCAGGCAATGAATGCCACTTCAGTCTGCACCAACCTCTGAGTTGGCAGATGCATCTGCTGACACATGGAGTGGAGCTGGTGCAAGCTTTGGGATACCAGTAAACAGCACCACCAACACAAACGAATGCTCATATTCACCATCACCAATACGCCCATACACCAAACTGCTCTTTCATGTTGGATTGCTGAGACTTGCAACATGTATGATCAACAGCTGTGGCGTGCAAGAAGCAGGGGACA
Organism: Calotriton arnoldi; assembly: GCA_963921515.1. NCBI lineage: Eukaryota > Metazoa > Chordata > Amphibia > Caudata > Salamandridae > Calotriton > Calotriton arnoldi. The sequence continues at coordinate 144,293 of CAWUFW010010920.1, forward strand.
CATGGGTCCTCATCCTCGTAACAGTACAATCAGCATGTGGCATCACCTGGTGGTCCAACGCCTTCGGATGCCCCCACACTACGCAGTGGCCTGCGGCTGCTTCGCCAGCCTATGCATCCTCCATGCAGGATTCAGGTGGATCCCCCTATTGTCGGGTATGACAGTGACCCACACAGTCATTGCCATCAGGCGATGCTACAGTGACACGCTATATGCCAACATGGGCACGTCTGCGGTCAGCTTACTCCCGACTGTCCAGCACAACACATACACACTGTGCCTTGTGTTCCTACTTTCAGTATTGATTGTGTGCCGCCATCGCACATACATGGTTCCCACCTCTCACCATATTTGCGTATGGGTGGCCCAGGGGCTTAGCATTTGTGGATGATTTGTCTACATATCTGGCCACAGTTCCCACAGTTCCCACAGTTCTTGGTGTTGTTGTGTATGGTATGTGTGCATGTTAATTGACATGTATATGTGATTGAGACATGTACATTCTCACACTTCTAATTTGCATCTCTGTGAAGTTGAGGCATGTGGTGGGTCACGTTAGTACTTACCGACTAGCACTCCATTTCCATATGTGCCATCCTGGAAGCGCTGGTTTATGATGGACTGTCAGAAGATGTAGGAATCATGCACACTCCCTGGAAACTTGGCTATGACATTGGTGAAGAGTCCCCAGTGGTCCACTATTGCCTGCACATTCATGGAATGGGTGTGCTTTCTGTTGCGATATATGTGTGCACTGTCTGCAGGGGGCACAAATAGGACATGTGTGCAGTCAATTGCGCCCAACACCTGTGGGAATCCAACTATGGCGTAGAATCCTTGCTTGGTCTCAATCTGTTCCTGCACAGTGTTGGGGAAGTGGAGGTCCTGGGGTATCAGGCTGAGTATGCCATCCAAGACAGTTGGGAGGAAGTTTGAAAAGGCTGCCTGTGAGACTCCTCCGACTCTGGCCGTTGTTGGTTGAAAGGTCCCAGAGGCCAACATATGCAGCACAGCCAGCAGCTTTGTCTGCGGGGGGATGTTGGTTATCCGCTGTGTTTGTGGTGTCAGCCTGTGGGCTATCCGGTTCAGGATGTTTTGGATGGATGTCCTTTTGAACCTGTAGTGGGCAATGACATCCTCTGGCATCAGGTCTGCGAGGCTGGTACGTCTGCGCAGGGCCCGCTGTCGTCTTTGGCGCAGCCTTGGTGGTGGTCCTGGGGGAGGTGGCAGTGGCGGTGGTGGTTGTTGCCTTCGTGGGACTCCAAGCTGAATGATTAGTACCTCCATGGCATCTGTGGGTCTTCAGGTGAGGGTCTGGGCTAGTCTCCCTTATATGCCTCCATTTATCTCCATTTTTGCAATTTTTAGACCTGTATTTTTCAGGTCTTATTTCCCTGCAGCTAAGGGGCCTTAGCGGGACTTTTTTATCGCTTCGCGGGTCTGGGACATCATTGCTAATAGTGCAATGGTGTGTTAGCGACTTTTTTCAGTGAATTTTGGGAGGGAATGCCTATTTAGCATATCATTAGCGAAAACTATCGCTGCCATGCACGGCGATAGTAAAAACGGTAGCTATCGCCGGAAAGCTGTCGCTAACGCTTGTTAGCGACATCTTGGTAATAGGGCGGAAAAAAAAACACGTTAGCGGCACAAAAGTGCTGCTAACGGGGCCATATCTGGCTTGATAATATGCCCCTGGGTGTGTTATTGATAGTATGGGTGACTGAGTGGCTGCATGAGTGTCTGTATGGGTGAGTGAGTGTGTGTGGTAGTGGCTGTTTTGAGCGAGTGAGTAGGTATGTTAGTATTTGTATGGGTAAGTGAGTGCATGTGGTAGAACCTTTCTTGGTAAGTGAGTCAGTGTGTTACTGACTTTGTGGGTGAGTGAATAGGTGTGTGAGTGTCTGTATGGGTGAGTGAATGACTGTGTCAGTGACTGTATGGAAGACTGAGTGTGTGTGTGTCACTAGCTGTGTGGATGACTGGCTGGCTGTGTTAGTTGCTGTATAGCTGAGTGAGTGGCTATGTCATTAACTGTATGGGTAAGTGAGTGGGTATGTTTGTAGTTGTATGGATGAGTGATTGGATGAGTGAGTGGTTACATGGGAGAATTACTGGGTATGTTAGTGATTGTATGGGTGAGTGAGCGGCTGTATAAGTGGCTGCATGGGTGAGTGAGTGGGTGTGTTTGTAGTTATATAGGTGAGTTATTGGATGTTTCACTGGTTACATGGGAGAGTAACTGGGTTAGTAATTGTATGTGTGACTGACTGTGTGTATGGGTGGCTGTATGGGTGAGTGAGTGCATGTGTTAGTAGCTGTATGAGCGAGTGAGTAGGTGTGTGAGTATCTGTATGGGTAAGAAAGTGCATGTAGTAGAACCTGCATTAGCTAGGCATTGTGTTACTGACTGTGTGGGCGAGTGAGTGTGTGTGTGTTTGAGTGGCAGTATGGGTAAGTGATTGGGTGTATGAGTGGGTATATCAATGTGTGTCTGGATGTCTCAGGGGCTGTATGAGAGTCTCCCTTGATGTACAGTTTCACAATGCAAGTTTCTTGAACTACAAAGAAAGAAGTATTTAGGAAATTACTTTACTGCAATAGTTGGTGTCATTCATCTGTTTAAAATGGAAAAGAACATGAATATAAGTAATTATTACTTTTTACAAAATTCCACAATAAATGTTTAGTTTCTGCAATGCCTAAGTTCATGCTAAGAACAAAACAGTAGAATATTTTAAGGTGTAAAAGTATTTGTTAGACTTGGCATCTTTTGGCGTGTTTCCCCTGACTTTTTGCTTTCTGACCTCCCGGTTTTGACTCTGTTTTTGCTGGTGTAATGATTCTGCGCACTTTCCTCACTGCGGTCCAGTGGGAAAGTGCAAGTGCTCCTGTATAAAATGTGTTATGGATTGGTGTTTCCATGATTGGCCTATTTGGTTTATCTGTCAGTCCCTTGTAAAGTGCACTACGAGTGCCAGGGCCTATAGACCAAATGCTGTTGGTGGGCTGCAGCACTGGATTGTGCCACCCACGCAAACAGCCCGTAAAGTGTAACTCGGGCCTGCCATCGCAGAGCCTGTGCGCAGCCTGGGGCTGCCATGTCGACTTGGCAAGTGCACACACTTGCAAGTCCCTAAACCTTCCCTTTACTACATGTTAGTCACCCCTAAGGTAGGCCCAAGGTACCCCTGTGGGCAGGGTGCATTGTATGCGAAAGGTAGGACATGCCCGGGTGTGTGCGGCATGTCCTGATAGTGAATTACAGCCTAGTTCGTTTTTCACTATCGCAAGGCTACCTGTTCCCCCTAGGCCAGAACGGGCAGTTTTGATTATTACAGCTTATAATCCTAACTGACCCCGGGAACATGGTAGAAATTCGAGTTTAGTATGCCTGGACTCAGAATGATAAAATGCAGCTTTTAGTGAAGTTGGTTTTAACATTCTGTGTTTGAAAATACCACTTTTAGAAGGTGGGTATTTTCTTGTCTAACCATCCAAGCCTGCCTCTGCGAGGTTGTGTATTCCTTGTCTGGAGTGTGAGTGACAGGGGCTGGGGGATGCCGGGAGACAGGGTGAGTCAGCGCAGGGCTGAATAGCAAGATCTACATGTAGATGGGTGGGAGGGGTCGCACCTGGGCCCTGAATAGGACAGTGCCTTCCCTCCACAATGCTGGCTCCACCTCCTGTGGTGCGTCTGATGTCCCTGGCCTACTCACTGAAAGAAGGAACGGAGACTTGTCAACAAAGTGCTCCAGAACTGGTTTGGACTAGGCAAAGGCCTCTCTGCCTTCAGAGAACAAAGGAATTTGGGATATAAATATTGGGGCCCTGACCCCATGAATTTAGATCTCGCTGGAATCAAGGAACCTGCCAAGACGAAGAGCTGGAAGAGCTGCCAGGAGGAGTACTGCCCCTTTGCTGTGTTGTTGCTTTGTTGGGTTGGCCTGCAGTGGCTGCTTCTGTCTTGGGCAGTGAAAGGACTGGACTGAACTTTCTACAAACTTGTGCTGAGTATCTCCAAGGGCCTGAAACCGAGCTGGCCTCCTGTTAAGAAGTCTCAGGGACTACAAAGACTTCACAAGCCTCTGGGTACCGCTTCTGGAACGCTGTTTCAGTTGCCACAGAGGAAGGGAACCGCAACCGACTCCGTCAACCAAATCCATCCCTGGCCGGTGACCTGTTTGCACCACAGACCGCATCGCAACCCTGGTCTCACCGTGGGCGATGTCCGACGCCGCCAACATCGAGCCGCTGCTTGCACCGTGACCTGTGGGCACCGCAGTTCGCATCGCATCGCTTCACTGAACCAGCCGGACCCGACCGACGCGGTCGCTGCAACTGGCTCAAGAGTCGAGACCACACCGCATTTGGGGCACCGCTCGCACGTCTGCGACGCACCGCTCCGACTCGCACCGCTGTCCGACGCCAGCTCCCGCACTCCGGCTTGGTCGCCTGTATCGCAACCTGTCAGCACCGCATCGAGCTTCGTCTCACCCTGCATCGCACGCCTTGGACTCACCGACTCCGTCTGCACGACGCTCATCGAGCCGCTGCCTGCACCGCATCGAGGGACACCGCACCTTGCATCGCTCCGTCTTGCACCGCAACCGCGACGAACGCCGACCGGCTCGTACACTACGTACCAGCCACAACGAGAAAAGTACTGTAACCGAGTCTGTTCATGACTCTGCTGGCCCGTATCGACGCGGTCGGCTGGAACTGTTAGACTCTGTGGTTTTCAGCATCGCGGTAGGCTCGGACGGAGCTACCGACTCGTACGAACTTTGCTTTTGTGCTATTCCTGCAAAGAAGAAGTTACTGTATCAAGCATTCATTCGTAAAGTATAGTATTGTGGATTTTTGTCGTAATTGGTCTTGTCTTAAGTATATAAAATATTGGTTATTTTTCTAAACTGGTGTGGTGTCCATTTGTAGTGCTTACACTGTATTACTGTTGGTTATGTGCAAATGCTTTACACACTGCCTCTGAATTAAGCCCGACTGCTCGTGCCAAGCTACCACGAGGGTGAGCAGGGGTTACTTCACAAGTGTAACACCCTTACCCTGACTAGGAAGAAGGGTCCCTACTTGGACAAAGGTGCAAACCCTTGCCAACTAGAGATTCCATTTCTAACATTGGTTGTCAGCGGTGAGGATAGGACTTGTGTTTGCACTTGACTTACAGTGATTGGTGTGCACTACTACCATATCGCAGACCATTACGTACCACATACTGGTTCTTTTTCTTTTGGCCTATTTTTGATCTCGCCAGTTTTCAACTCACTACTTTTGTCATGCCTGAATCAATTGCATCATCCGTTGCATCTCTGGAAGTTATCTTTGAGGAGGATAGGTTGGAATCCTCAGCCGTAAAGGAGCTACGAGCGATTTGTAAAAACCTGAAAGTCCAAATTAAAGGCCTCACAAGGAAGGAGGAGCTACAGAAGGCGCTGAGGGCCTGGGTAGCAGCCAGACATGCCAATGGGCAGCCTGGTGATCTCAGTGAGGAGGTGGAGGAGCCTATTTCCAGGGTGGATGTGCTTTTGGGTAGGGGGGAACCCGCCAGATCAGGCAGCAGCAGTCTGTCCCCAGACTGGCGGGAGACAAGGCAGTTTGAGCTGCAGAAGCTCAGGCTGGAGAGTGAGCGGGAGGAGAAGAGATTGGCCATAGAGGAGAGGAAGATGCTCTTAGAGCATGAGAGAGAACTGAAGGAGCTAGAACTTAGGAGTAAGTCAGGCTCAGATGGTGGCAGCAATTCGTCCAGAAAGGCAGACAGGATTGTGCACATTCCCAAGAACGTAGGCAAGGAGTTCAAAAAGGGGACGACATACAAAGGTGGTTTCAGGGTTATGAGGCAGCCATACACATGAATGGGGTCCCTGAGGAGAATTGGGGAGCAGGATTGTGGCCACTTTTCCCTGAAGAAGCAAGGGATGCTCTGAAAGCTTTGGGTAAGGGGTATCACCTCACCTATGCTGACATGAAGGATGCCCTTCTCACGAAGTATGGTCTTACTCCTGAAAAGTACAGGGATCAGTTCAGGTCCAGTAAGAAGTCTGATGCCAACACTTGGTTGGAATGTGTGGATGTGTTCTGCAGGTCGCTGGATGGTTGGGTGAAGGGCAGTAGTGTAACAGATTTTCAGGGGCTCTACAACTTGATTGCATGGGAGCACTTGTCTAGTCTATGTTTTGCAGATCTGCGCCAGCACCTAGTTGATAGTAAGCTAACTGACCCCAGGAAGCTTGCTATGGAAGCGGACCGGTGGGTGAGTACCAGGGTCCACAAGAAAGCGTTTGGGGGAGACTCAGCCAAAGGTGGGCAGGGTCCCCAGCAGAAAGGTGGGGGGACAAGGGTAAAGCACAGGAGTTCTCTAAAGGGCCCCAAACTAGTACCCAGGGTAAAGGTTCCCAGCCCCGGTGATAAGAAGAAAGGGGTCTCCACAGGGAAGCCTGTTGAGACCGGCCCCCGCAAGTGTTATGCATGTGACCAGGTAGGTCACTTTAAGGAGGACCCCAAGTGCCCGAAGGGGACACAGCCGCCCACCGGTGGACAGTCCAAAGTGTTGGCTAGTGTAGCGCTTGGGGAGGAGGGGTGCCCACAGGAGGGTGGGGATCCCGCAGAAATGACCCTTGTCTCACTAGGGGACAGTGAGATGGTCCCAGGAAACCAGGTGCCCCCTAACACAAAGAAATATAGCACCTGGGTGACCATTAATGGGAACAGGGTAGAGGCTCTCAGAGATACCGGAGCCAGTGTGACCTCAGTCCGGTGTCACCTGGTGTCTGAGAAGCAAGTAGTCCCAGGAGCATTCCACCAAGTAGTTGCTGTAGACAACTCAGAGCGCCAATGTATGGTGGCGCAGGTTCCCTTTGAATGGGGGGGTCTCAGGTCCCTTGAGAGTGGTTGTGAGCCCTACCATGCCTGTAGATTGTCTGCTAGGAAACGACCTCGAGCAGTCCTTATGGAAGGAGGTTGAGCTCAGGTCTCACTTGGAGATGCTTGGGTTGCCAGAGTGGGCATGCGTGTCTACTCGGTCAATGGCAGCCAAAAAGGGTGATCAAGAGGACTTGGAGCCTGAAACAGTGGCCCAAGTCCCTGCCAAGAGAAAGGGCAGGGGGCGCTGGAAACCGGCCCCCGAAGTTCCCACGGACCGGGAGGAGGCGGACCTCGAGGGGGACGCCCCGGTGCCTACAGGGGAGCAGGTAACCGAACTGGGAGACATCTCTGAGCTGACCCATTGGCAGCAAGAAGGGGGTTCCACCAGGGAGGAGTTCTGCAGGGAGCAGAACGAGTGCCCTACTCTGGAGGGTCTGCGGCGGCAGGCTGCAGACCAGGCAGCTGGCAATCAGTCCGGGTCACATCTGATCTACTGGGAGAGTGGTCTCCTATACAGTGAGCCTAAGGTTGCTGAGCCTGGGTCAGCCCGTGTGCTGGTGGTACCCCAGCGCTTCAGGACCTTCCTACTGGGTCTGGCTCATGACGTGCCTTTGGCAGGACATTTGGGGCAGGACAAGACCTTTGACAGGCTTGTCACCCACTTCTTTTGGCCCCAAATGCGAAGGCAGTCAGATGCACACTGTAGGTCTTGCCAAACTTGCCAGGCAAGTGGTAAGAGTGGGAGGAAGGTCAAAGCTCCTCTCCAACCTTTTCCTGTTGTTGGAACACCCTTTGAAAGGGTGGGGATGGATATAGTGGGGCCACTGGATCCCAAGACAGCCATGGGCAACAGGTACATCCTGGTCTTGGTGGACCATGCCACCCGGTACCCGGAGGCAATCCCTCTCAGGACAACGACGGCGCCAGTGGTGGGCCGGGCGTTAATGGGGATCTTTTCCCGTGTGGGATTCCCCAGAGAGGTGGTTTCTGATAGGGGGACCAATTTCATATCGAAGTATATGACATCCCTGTGGAAGGAGTGTGGTGTAACCTACAAGTTCACCACTTCTTACCACCCACAAGGAAACGGTCTGGTGGAGAGATTCAACCAGACCTTGAAAGGCATGATCAAGGGTCTAACAGAACCCATGAGGCGTAAGTGGGACGTCCTCTTGCCATGCCTACTCTTTGCATACAGGGAGGTGCCTCAGAAGTCTCTTGGGTACAGCCCCTTTGAGCTCCTGTATGGCCACCCTGTCAGAGGACCTCTGAGTTTGGTAAAGGAAGGCTGGGAGGCAGCTCCCAGGAAAACTCCCCAGGATGTATTTAGCTACATGCTGGCCTTTAGAAACCAAACTGCCCGCTTCAGGAAACTCGCTCAGGCGAACCTAGAAGCAAGCCAGGAAGAAATGAAGAGGTGGTATGACCAGAATGCCACTCTGGTCGAATTTCAACCTGGGCAGAAAGTGTGGGTCATGGCCCCAGTGGCACCTTGTGCCTTGCAGGACAAGTGGACTGGGCCATATGAGGTAAAGGAGCGCAAAAGTGACGTCACCTACCTGGTGGATTTGCAGGCTCCCAGGAACCCTTTGAGAGTCCTTCACGTGAACCGCCTCAAGCCCCACTTCGAGAGGTCCGAAGTGAGTATGCTCTTGGCGACAGATGATGGGGTGGAAGAGGAGAGTGAGCCTCTCCCTGACCTCCTGTCTACCAAGGAGCATGATGGGTCAGTAGAGGGTGTGATCCTCTCCCTACTCTGACTCAGGAGCAGCAGGGGGACTGTCGCCAGTTGTCGGGACAGTTCGCCCCACTGTTCTCTCTGACCCCCGGTGTTACTCACTGGTGTACCCATGACGTGGACACTGGTGACAGCCATCCTGTGAAGCACAAGATTTACAGGTTGACTGACCGGGTCAGAGCCAGCATCAAGGAGGAGGTCTCTAAGATGTTGGCATTAGGGGTGATTGAGCCCTCCCACAGTCCTTGGGCCAGCCCAGTGGTCTTGGTCCCAAAGGCTGCGGCGCCCGGTGCCACTCCAGAACTCCGGTTTTGTGTGGACTACCGTGGGCTCAATGCCGTCACCAGGACTGACGCGCACCCCATCCCCAGAGCTGATGAGCTCATTGATCGGTTGGGAGCTGCCCGGTTCCTCAGCACGTTTGATTTGACGTCTGGGTACTGGCAGATTGCCTTAACCGATGGGGCCAAGGAGAGATCAGCATTCTGAACCCCAGAAGGTCATTACCAATTCCGGGTGATGCCCTTTGGGTTGAAGAATGCCCCTGCCACCTTTCAGAGGTTGGTCAATCAGGTGTTGGCTGGGCTGGAGGATTTCAGTGCCGCCTACCTGGATGACATTGCTGTGTTCAGTTCCAGCTGGGAAGAACATTTACAGCACCTTGAGAAAGTGTTGAGGGCTCTGCAAGGTGCAGGCCTCACGATCAAGGCCAGTAAGTGCCAGATCGGGCAGGGTTCTGTGGTGTACTTGGGACACCAGGTAGGAAGCGGCCAGGTGGCGCCCCTACAACCCAAGATTGACACCATTCTGGCTTGGGAACCCCCCAAGACCCAGACAGAGGTGAGAGCCTTCTTAGGTCTCACCGGTTATTATAGGAGATTTGTTAAGGGCTATGGCACCATCGTTGCCCCCTTAACCGAGCTGACCTCTAAGAGGCAGCCCAGGAAAGTGATCTGGACTGAGTCCTGCCAGAAAGCTTTTGATGCCCTGAAGGCAGCCATGTGCACGGCGCCCGTGCTCAAGGCACCTGACTTCTCCAAGGAATTCGTCATGCAGACTGACGCTTCAGAGCATGGTGTGGGAGCGGTGCTCTCACAACTGAAGGAAGAGGGCCTGGATCAGCCTGTAGTCTTCCTTAGCAGGAGACTACTTCCCAGGGAACAGAGGTGGAGTGCCATAGAAAGGGAAGCTTTTGCTGTGGTCTGGGCACTGAAGAAGTTGAGACCATACCTGTTTGGGACTCACTTCCGGGTTCAGACAGACCACAGGCCCCTCAGATGGTTGATGCAAATGAGGGGTGAGAATCCAAAACTGCTGAGGTGGTCCATCTCCCTACAGGGAATGGACTTTACGGTGGAACACCGTCCTGGTACAGAACACGCCAACGAAGATGGTCTGTCCAGGTTATTCCGCCTTAGTGAAGAGAACTCCAATGGGGTTGGGTAGTTCTCCCTACTTTCAGCTGGAGGGGACATGTGTTAGACTTGGCATCTTTTGGCGTGTTTCCCCTGACTTTTTGCTTTCTGACCTCCCGGTTTTGACTCTGTTTTTGCTGGTGTAATGATTCTGCGCACTTTCCTCACTGCGGTCCAGTGGGAAAGTGCAAGTGCTCCTGTATAAAATGTGTTATGGATTGGTGTTTCCATGATTGGCCTATTTGGTTTATCTGTCAGTCCCTTATAAAGTGCACTACGAGTGCCAGGGCCTATAGACCAAATGCTGTTGGTGGGCTGCAGCACTGGATTGTGCCACCCACGCAAACAGCCCGTAAAGTGTAACTCGGGCCTGCCATCGCAGAGCCTGTGCGCAGCCTGGGGCTGCCATGTCGACTTGGCAAGTGCACACACTTGCAAGTCCCTAAACCTTCCCTTTACTACATGTTAGTCACCCCTAAGGTAGGCCCAAGGTACCCCTGTGGGCAGGGTGCGTTGTATGCGAAAGGTAGGACATGCCCGGGTGTGTGCGGCATGTCCTGATAGTGAATTACAGCCTAGTTCGTTTTTCACTATCGCAAGGCTACCTGTTCCCCTAGGCCAGAACGGGCAGTTTTGATTATTACAGCTTATAATCCTAACTGACCCCGGGAACATGGTAGAAATTCGAGTTTAGTATGCCTGGACTCAGAATGATAAAATGCAGCTTTTAGTGAAGTTGGTTTTAACATTCTGTGTTTGAAAATACCACTTTTAGAAGGTGGGTATTTTCTTGTCTAACCATCCAAGCCTGCCTCTGCGAGGTTGTGTATTCCTTGTCTGGAGTGTGAGTGACAGGGGCTGGGGGATGCCGGGAGACAGGGTGAGTCAGCGCAGGGCTGAATAGCAAGATCTACATGTAGATGGGTGGGAGGGGTCGCACCTGGGCCCTGAATAGGACAGTGCCTTCCCTCCACAATGCTGGCTCCACCTCCTATGGTGCGTCTGATGTCCCTGGCCTACTCACTGAAAGAAGGAACGGAGACTTGTCAACAAAGTGCTCCAGAACTGGTTTGGACTAGGCAAAGGCCTCTCTGCCTTCAGAGAACAAAGGAATTTGGGATATAAATATTGGGGCCCTGACCCCATGAATTTAGATCTCGCTGGAATCAAGGAACCTGCCAAGACGAAGAGCTGGAAGAGCTGCCAGGAGGAGTACTGCCCCTTTGCTGTGTTGTTGCTTTGTTGGGTTGGCCTGCAGTGGCTGCTTCTGTCTTGGGCAGTGAAAGGACTGGACTGAACTTTCTACAAACTTGTGCTGAGTATCTCCAAGGGCCTGAAACCGAGCTGGCCTCCTGTTAAGAAGTCTCAGGGACTACAAAGACTTCACAAGCCTCTGGGTACCGCTTCTGGTACGCTGTTTCAGTTGCCACAGAGGAAGGGAACCGCAACCGACTCCGTCAACCGAATCCATCCCTGGCCGGTGACCTGTTTGCACCGCAGACCGCATCGCCCCGCTTCGCATCGCAACCCTGGTCTCACCGTGGGCGACGTCCGACGCCGCCAACATCGAGCCGCTGCTTGCACCGTGACCTGTGGGCACCGCAGTTCGCATCGCATCGCTTCACTGAACCAGCCGGACCCGACCGACGCGGTCGCTGCAACTGGCTCAAGAGTCGAGACCGCACCGCATTTGGGGCACCGCTCGCACGTCTGCGACGCACCGCTCCGACTCGCACCGCTGTCCGACGCCAGCTCCCGCACTCCGGCTTGGTCGCCTGTATCGCAACCTGTCAGCACCGCATCGAGCTTCGTCTCACCCTGCATCGCACGCCTTGGACTCACCGACTCCGTCTGCACGACGCTCATCGAGCCGCTGCCTGCACCGCATCGAGGGACACCGCACCTTGCATCGCTCCGTCTTGCACCGCAACCGCGACGAACGCCGACCGGCTCGTACACTACGTACCAGCCACAACGAGAGAGGTACTGTAACCGAGTCTGTTCATGACTCTGCTGGCCCGTATCGACGCGGTCGGCTGGAACTGTTAGACTCTGTGGTTTTCAGCATCGCGGTAGGCTCGGACGGAGCTACCGACTCGTACGAACTTTGCTTTTGTGCTATTCCTGCAAAGAAGAAGTTACCGTATCAAGCATTCATTCGTAAAGTATAGTATTGTGGATTTTTGTCGTAATTGGTCTTGTCTTAAGTATATAAAATATTGGTTATTTTTCTAAACTGGTGTGGTGTCCGTTTGTAGTGCTTACACTGTATTACTGTTGGTTATGTGCAAATGCTTTACACACTGCCTCTGAATTAAGCCCGACTGCTCATGCCAAGCTACCACGAGGGTGAGCAGGGGTTACTTCACGAGTGTAACACCCTTACCCTGACTAGGAAGAAGGGTCCCTACTTGGACAAAGGTGCAAACCCTTGCCAACTAGAGATTCCATTTCTAACAGTATTTCACATTATAGTAAAGCATTTCCCTTTTTTACTGTTCTCAGCTTTTGTACTTGTACATCATAAATAAAGTGCTGTATAAAAAAATCATCTTTAAACAGTGGTGAAAAACAACCACGAAAACTGCAGAAAAAAACCCAGTTCACAATTCAGCACCTGCTCTTTTCTTCTTCTTAATTCATTTTGGTGTTTTAAAAAAAAAGTCCAAATAAAATGGCATCTGGTGGCAGTGAGGATCTTGCACAGTTCTTCAGAGGAGGAATCCCTGGCAAAGCAGCAAACAATTACATTGGAGTTTTTCATCATCCCCTCCGGGGAAAAGAAAGTGGTGACAAAGCATGTCAAGTGCTTTTTATGTAACAAGACCCTCTCCAGGGGTATGTCTAAGAAATATTTGTGTGACACGACAAGTATGTTGAAACTTCTAAAGATGTACCAATCCAAGCACTGTTAAAAAAGGAAAAGAACAAAAATATAAGTTAGTATTACATTTACAAATTCCAGAAACAAAACAGTACACATTGCTTTTGCTGTAGTAGTATATCACATTACAGTAAAACATTTCATTTTCCATTTTTTCTGTTCTCAGCTTTTTATTTGTACACCATAAACACTGTCCTACCTTTTAAGCACATAGCACCCTGGCCTATGGCTTACATGCAACCTATCTTAGGGGTGACTTATATGTAGTAGAAGGGAAGTTTAAAGCTTGGCAAGGAGTTTAAATGCCAACTTGAAATAGCAGTAAAACTGCACACACAGGTTCTGCAGTAGCAGGCCCAAATCACATTTTTAAGGCTACTTGTCTGCATGGGTGATTAGGAGTATCACTACTTCAGTACATATCTAAAAGAGTGGATGTGCCACTGGATGTGTAAGTGACTAGGTCGCTATGACTAGCTGTCTTAGTATCTCTGTGAGTCTCTATATATGTATGTAACCGGCTGTAAGGATTGCTTAATGGTTGTATTAGTGTGCGTTGGGGTATATAACTGTGTATGCAACTGGTTCTGTTACTGCTGCATACATAAGTGCTGGATGGGCATGTGACTGAATGTGTAAGTGCCTCTGTCTCTCTCTGACTGGCTAGGTGAGCGACTGGTTTTGTAAATATGTATGTAAGTTGCAGCATGGGTGATACACTGGATATTTAATTGTGACTAGGGGTCTCAAATTGTACATGTGACCGACTAAGACTTTAAAATGCATCGCTTACCTTATAAGCACATTGCAATTTGCCCTATGGCCTATGTACACCCTACCTTAGGGGTAACCTGTATGTAGTACAAAGGAAGTTTAAAGCTTGGCAAGGAGTTTTAAATGTCAACTCGACCTAGCAGTAAAACTGCACAGACATGCTCTGCAGTAGCAAGCCCAACACATATTTTTAGGGCTACTTGTCTGCATGGGTGACTAGTAGTATCAGTACTTCAGTACATATCTAAATAAGTGTATCAGTACCTCTCTGGGTGTGTCACTGGATGTGTAAGGGACTATGTCATTATATGGCTTGCTGTCTTAGTATCTCTATGGTCTCTATATGTGTATGTAACTGGCTGTATAGATTACTTACTGGCTGTATTAGTGAGCGGTTGGGGAATGTAACTGTGTGTGCAAATGGTTCTGTTAATGCTGGAAACATAAATGCAATATGGGCATGTGACTGAATGTATAAGTGCTTCTGCCTCTGTCTGACTGGGTGGGTGAGTGCCTCTATGCTTTTGCAAATACATATGTTGGAGCTGCTGGACCTCTCTGCCACCTTCGACACTGTCTGCCACCGCACTCTACGCGCACGCCTCCATGACGCAAGGTTTCGAGACAAGGCCCCGGAATGGACAACCTCCTTCCTCTCCGGCAGAACCCAGAGAGTCTGCCTCCCCCCATTCTGATCCGAAGCCTCCGAGATCATCTGCGGCGTACCCCAGGGATCATCCCTCAGCCCGACACTGTTCAACATCTACATGGCCCCGCTCGCACGCATCGCCCGACAGCACGACCTCAACATAATCTCCTACGCCGACGACACTCAACTGATCCTCTCCCTCACCAAGGACCCCGTCACCGCCAAATCCAACCTCCACGAAGGAATGAAGGCCATCGCCGACTGGATGAAGAGCAGCCGACTAAAGCTGAACACGGACAAGACGGAGGTCCTCATCCTCGGCTCCAACCCTTCAGCCTGGGACGACTCCTGGTGGCCAACAACACTGGGGGCAGCCCCGACACCCACCGACCACGCACACAACCTGGGAGTCATCCTCGACTCAATGCTCTCCATGGCCAAGCAAGTCAATGTAGTCTCCTCCTCCTGCTTCAACACCCTCCGCATGCTCCGCAAGATCTACAGGTGGATCCCGACAGATACAAGAAGAACAGTCACCCAGGCCCTCGTCAGTAGCAGACTCGACTATGGAAACGCCCTCTACGCGGGAGCCCCGGCCAAGCTCATCAAACGACTGCAACGCATTCAAAACGCCTCTGCACGCCTGATCCTCGACGTACCACGCCACAGCCACATCACCCCCACCTGAGAAACCTGCACTGGCTCCCCGTCGACAGGAGAATCTCCTTCAAACTCCTCATCCACGCACACAAGGCACTCCACAAGACCGGCCCAGCCTACCTCAACAGACGACTCTTCTTCTACGTCCCTAACCGCCAGCTCCGCTCCGCCGACCTCTCCCTCGCCACCGTCCCTCGCATCCGAAGAACAACCAACCGGTGGCAGATCCTTCTCCCACCTCGCCGCCAAGACCTGGAACACCCTTCCACTCAGCCTACAACAGACCCAAGACCTGCTGACCTTCAGGAGGCTACTCAAGACCTGGCTGTTCGACCAGTAGCGGCACCCCCCCCCTTTTTTCCCCAGCGCCTTGAGACCCTCGCGGGTAAGTAGTGCGCTCTACAAATTCTGTGATTGATTAATTGATTGGGTGGTACACTTGATGTTTTGCTGGGCATATGGATCTGGAAGTAGGCATGTGAGCGATAAAAACTTTAAAGTACATGTCTTACCTTTTCAGCACATAGCACACTGCCCTATGCCCTATGTACACCCTAATTTATGGGTGACTTATACTAGTAGAAGTGAAGTTTAAGGCTTTGAAGGAGCTTTAAATGCATGCTCGACCTAGCAGTAAAACTGCACAGACAGGCTCCGCAGTAGCAAGTCCAACACATATTTTTAGGACTACTTGTCTGCATGGGTGACTAGGAGTATCAGTACTTCAGTACATATCTAAATAAGTGTATCAGTACCTCTATGGGTGTGTCACTGGATGTGTAAGTGACTATGTCATTATATGACTAGCTGTCTTAGTATCTCTATGGTCTCTATATGTGTATGTAACTGGCTGAATAGATTGCTTACTGGCTGTATTAGTGAGCGCTTGGGGAATGTGACTGTGTGTGCAAATGGTTCTGTTATTGCTGGAGAAATAAGTGCAATATGGGCATGTGTTGGAATGTGTAAGTGCTTCTGCCTCTGTCTGACTGGGTGGGTGAGTGCCTCTATTCTTTTGCAAATACATATGTGGGAGTTGCAGTATGGGTGGTACACTTGATGTTATGCTGGGCATATGGATCTGGAAGTGGAAGTGGGCACATGATCGACAAAAACTTTAAAGTACTTGTCTTACCTTTTCAGCACATAGCACACTGCCCTATGCCCTATGTCCACCCTACTTTAGGGGTGACTTATACTAGTAGAAGTGAAGTTTACAGCTTGGAAGGAGCTTTAAATGCCTACTCGACCTAGCAGTAAAACTGCACACATAGGCTCTACAGTAGCTGGCCCAACACATGTTTTGTTGCAGGGATTTTGCTCAGGAACAGAACTATGCTTGGGACAATAGAACATCAGCATGTAGGGACTGAGTCTCCATACTGCCTCAGTATTTATGAGCAGGAGTCTGACTAGCTATAGTGTCTCACTTACCCTCCTAAACGTTCCAGAGAATCAAGTGAATTGGCATGCAAAAACACAACACTCACGACTCTCTCGGGGATCGCTGTAACAGGACACACCCTTTTGCTCTCTCAAGCATACTTGTCCACAATAAGATAAAGAAGAGGCACAAAAGAAATTTATGATATTTATTTAGACTATTGTACTCTCAGATTCAGTATTCGCGCCACAATTAGAAAACAAATACATACCAAAAATATTGTTAGCATGGTTATTAAACCATATACCATGAAAAGCCCAGTCAATTATAAGACAGATTAGCCTAAACTCCCCTTCCTATATGATTATATATCAAAGATCTCTGGTATTAGTGGCACACCCTGTATCTTAGAATACATAGATGGATGGTCAACAGCTCATCTGTCACGGTGATCTTGCTTCAGGACCTTCACTCAGAGTGTGTTTTTAGAACTCCTGTCCTCAGTTATATGACAAGACTTGTTTTCTCACAAACAGCAGCTGCATTCTCATGTTATGCCTAGGTGCTAGTGCCTGACCAAAGGGAATAACCTAAGGCATTGTTGTTCGACCTTGTCTATGGTATTCAGAATAAATCCCAGGAAAAGAACAGAACACAAAAACATATGCAGGTTCTCTGTGAAAATACAATGTGGCACAAAAGCATGCATGTTTATTTGTCAGGAATCGGGCACATGGCGTCTGCCGAAAATGAATGCAGACTCATAACGAGGAAACACGCATCAGGATTCCTCCCTCGGTTGATACGGAAAACTACATCTCCCATGAGGTAATGGGTGTTTTTGTAGTTTAGACGGGCCAATCCAGGGCCTTAAATACGGACACTGCACGTCGGACGGCGTGCGTAATTCCTTAGTGATACTTTGTTTCCAGCGAAGGTTAGGAGTTGTGATTCATCGTGTGGCTGGTTCCCGTTTGATGTCAGGCCGCGGAGGGCTGAGGAAGCTGTTTCGTTCCTTTCATGTCCGTGCCTGGCACCAGAGGAGAGGAGAGCGACGGAGTTTCTTTGACACAGCGGTGAGCTTGATGTACTGTGGTGGCAAGAGAAGCAACCGTCTTCTTGATTCATGCTGATCGGCAAATGTGACATTCTGCTGCAGTGGTGTTAACTGCAGTGGGGTTGCCGTGATTGTTGTCCTGCGCTCAGGAAAACAAACTTAGAATGCCATTGGAAGTTATGATTTAATAACTTGGAACTAGAGACGTTCATATTCCTGGCATCCGTTAAAGGCATTATTGTTTCTGATTTTGAATTCTCCTACGTTTATTTTTCCTTGGAGAAAAAGAGGTACCTTGGGACTGTTGGATTTCTTTACGTCCCGAATCTTTCTACCACAGTATTCCTTCGCTATTCATGCACTATTGCCGGGACTACTTATTTTCCTACTTTGGAGAAGACTTCTGCATATCTTTTTGTATGATTTAATTGAGGGGTATGTATGAAACCGAATATGATGCAAACCCTTAAATAATGTATGGTGGTACATGTGTGAAGACTAATGTCTCTTCTTGTTTTCTGGCTTTAAGGATAGTGTATATACATTGGGGCAGTGGCCTTGCGGCATGAAAGAAGTGAGAGAACCGCGTACTTATGGTTGAGGTATGTGATGTTCCCTTATTTAGTGAGAATTATTGAGAGTAGTTTCTTCCATGTGATTAATCTCGTCTCTCTCTTCTTTCAGGTGTCTCCTTCTTCCCAGCTGTTCCCTTCCTATCCCTTCCTCGCTTGATCACCCTAAAATTCTGTTTCACACATCAGAATTGGGGGTATCGAGAGGTGGACCCAATTGTGCATCGTTCGGATCCTGAGGAGTTCCTTCTTTCACCCTCGCCAGGTGAAAGCCTTGACAGAATTACGCACCCACGTTGTTAACTCCTCCTGGTCCGTTCGATTCCACAATGGCCACTATGAATGATGTCCTACAAGCCTTAGATGCGGTACGACAGGAGCTAGCTCTCTCCAGGGCAGAAACCGCGGCCCTAAAAGAAAAGGTTGAGAAATTGCAGCGGAATCCATTTGATGCCGCAACCTCCCAGATACAGGTCCATGTACCTCCACAGATTCCTTTGGCTTCCCCTGAAAGGTTTTCGGGTGATCCATATAGGGTACAGGTGTTTTTGACGCAGATTCTATTGCATTTTTCTTGTAAACCCGCTGCGTTCCCGAACAACCATTCACGTGTCGCTTTTGCCATTTCTTATCTAGCCGGGGATGCAGCCAACTGGGCAGTCCCCTGGTCAAAAATAATGATCCGGTTCTTTCAGATTGGAATGCATTCAGGGTTGAGTTTGAACGAGTGTTTGACAGGAGGACTGCTGCATTTAGTGCAGACAGGGAATTGCTTGAATTAAGGCAAGGTAAGAAAGACCTCATTACCTATATGACCTCCTTTAATCGGTTGGTCGCTGAATCTGCCTGGCCAGAAGAGAAAAGGATGTCCCTGTATTATCAGGGACTGAAGGATGAGATGAAAGACATCCTGGCGCAAATCAAACCACAACCTAGTACTTGTGTGGATCTCATGAATTTGACTCTAAGATTGGACCACAGATTAACGGAAAGGACGGGAGAGAAAAAGAGAGCTGTAGGTCATTATGACAGATCATACCGTAAGCCTCTAGTTGCTAGCGAAAGTACTACGGAGCCTATGGAGGTAGGGGCAGTACGGGCTCCTCTTACTAAGGAGGAGAAAGAATCCCGTAGAACGAAAGGTCTGTGCATGTATTGTGGGTTAAAGGGACATTATGTTCGAGATTGTCCAAAGAAACCTAAGAAACCATTCTCGATGTATACAACCCAGAACATAGCCGTCTCAGTTCTTCCCAAACCAGATGGTTTTCCGTCGGTATCAGACAAGGAATCCGAATGGCAGGTACCTTCCTTATCCTCTCCTTCTTGTGACGATATTGAGACACACATTGTGGTTCCAGTGGGTGTACATGTGGAAGACATTGAACAACAAGTAGAAGCCATGATAGATTCTGGGGCCACGGGGAATTTTATAGATATAGGGCTGGTACACAAGCTTTCTCTCCCTACGGTTCTTAGAGCCTCTCCTGGAAAGGTATTAGCCGTGGATGGCCAACCCTTGAAGTCTGGTCCCATAACTGAACAAACCAAACCAGTCACCTTAACGATCAAAGACGGAACACACAGACATGTAGAAACCATCACTTTCAATATTATAGAGGCCCCCCAATACGAACTTATTCTGGGGATGCCGTGGCTGAGATTGCATAACCCCTTCATTGATTGGAAGGAAAAGTCTTTGCACTTTCTTTACGCAGAATGTCAGCTCAACTGCGTACAGAGCTCCCCGGTTCACTCATTAGCTATGGTACCTCAGTTTATGATAGCTACAGCGGCAGAAAAAGAAACAACGTTACCCTCTTGTTACGAGGAATACAGGGATGTTTTCAATAAGAATCAAGCTGAGTCTTTGCCCCCTCACAGGGAATATGATTGCCAAATAGACTTGCTACCGGGTGCTACTCTACCGTCCTGTCGAGTTTACGCCTTGTCCGAACCAGAAATGAGACACCTGAAAGAATATCTGGATCACTACACTTCTATAGGGTTCATAAGACCTTCCCGTTCCCCAGCTGCTTCACCACTTTTCTTTATCTCCAAAGCTAACAAAGAGTTGAGAACTTGTATAGACTTTCGCATGTTAAACAAAAACACTGTAAAGAATCGGTACCCTTTGCCTCTGATCTCTGTTTTGTTGGATCAGATTAAAGAAGCCACAGTGTATACTAAACTAGATCTAAGGGGTGCATATCATCTGGTACGAATGAGAGCAGGGGACGAATGGAAAACGGCATTCAAAACTAGATATGGATTGTTTGAGTATATGGTTATGCCTTTCGGCTTGTGCAATGCCCCTGCAGATTTCCAGTACTTTTTGAATGAGGTGTTGATGGAATTTTTGGATAAATTCGTGGTTGTATACATTGACGACATTTTAATATACTCCGCGAATGACAAAGAGCACAAGACACATGTGGGGTTAGTTTTGCATAAACTACGACTGCATAGCTTATATTGCAAGCTGAGCAAGTGTGAGTTCCACGTATTGGAGGTGGAATTTCTGGGGGTCATGCTTTGTTCTTCTGGGTTTCGTATGGCTGAAAGAAAGGTGCAAGCTGTGCAGGAATGGCCTGAACCCCGCAGTGTGAAAGACGTGCAATGCTTTTGGGGTTTGCTAACTACTATAGGAGGTTTATACATCATTTCTCCCAAGTAGTGGCACCCATAACCAGATTATTAAGAAAAGGAGTTTGTTTTTGCTGGTCGGTTGAAGCCTCAGAAGCCTTCAGATTTTTGAAAGAGGCTTTCACTACTGCACCTGTATTGAACCATGCTAATCCGGAAGCCCCTTCATAGTGGAGGCTGACGCATCCAACGAGGCAATAGGAGCAATATTGTCACAGAGAAACAAAAACACAGGTCAACTACATCCCATTGCCTACATGTCCAAAAAACTCAATCCTGCTGAACTGAACTACACTATTGCAGAGAAGGAACTGTTGGCTATTAAACGAGCCTTCCAGGAATGGAGACACCACTTGTGGGGAGCCCGACATACTGTCACCGTTTATACGGACCATAGGAATCTTCAATTCATGAGAACAGCCAGGCAACTGACTCAAAGACAAATGCGCTGGATGTTATTTTTTCTGATTTTGATTTTGTTGTCACTTACCGGCCAGGCATTGAGAACAGGAAGGCAGATGCCTTGTCTAGGCATTCGGTGGGGGAAGAGGTACGAGATACGTCTATGGAAACCATTATCCAACCCTCCAAGGTGCTGTGTGTAATCACGTTAGACACATTCATGAAGGCAGTGAAAGAAGCTAAACCATCTGCTTCATGGGACTTGTGGGTTACTCAAGGCACTCATCGTAGCATCAAACACGGCTTGCCTTTCTATAGGAATCAGTTGTACTTACCCACTAAGGAAACACAGCTGAAAGCCTTTGGGTGGTGTCACGAGTCAAAAATGGCTGGACATCCAGGAAACGCCAAGACGATTGAGCTTCTGCAGCGTTACTTCTGGTGGGAAGCTATGAAAGCAGATGTGCAGCAATGGATCACGAACTGCGGTGTTTGTGCGAGGGCTAAGACTAGTTCTTCTAAACCCACAGGACAATTGATGCCTTTGCCTACCCCAGACCGGCCATGGAAGAGCATCAGTCTTGATTTTATCACTGGCTTACCAAAGAATCAGGGTCTCTCGGCTATTTTGGTGGTAGTCGATAGCCTCACGAAAATGGGACACTTCATTCCTTGTTCTAATTTACCCACTGCAGGGCAAACAGCGCAGTTACTCTTAAAGAATGTGGTTCGGTTGCATGGGCTTCCTGAAGTGATCATTTCGGATAGGGGCCCGCAATTCACGGCGCGGTTTTGGCAATCCTGGTGTAAGACATTGCAGATCTCTTCAGCCCTTTCCACGAGTTTCCATCCGCAAACGGATGGGCAGACAGAAAGGCTCAATCAAACTCTCAAGAAGTATCTACGATGTTATGCAGCTGAAGCTGAGGATTCGTGGGTGGCTCTATTGTGGCTGGCGGAACTAGCCTACAACAACGCTATGCATAGCGCCACTGGGGTATCTCCATGGTATGCTACATATGGATTCCATCCGAAGATTCTACCAGTCACTCTCCCTATGACCCAAGTAACAGTACCGTCTGTAAGAGAGCGTGTGCAAGACATTCAAGACATCCATAAAAAGATACAGGTACATTTGCGACACGCCAAAGTGCAATATAAGAAATGGGCGGACAAGCATCGACAAGAGGGACCTACATATCGGATCGGAGACAGGGTATGGTTGTCTACCAAAAACATCCGCTTCAGGTTGCGAAGTGTTTTCCATCCTAAATACATTGGTCCCTATACGGTGATTAAGCAAATCAACCCTGTGGTGTACAAACTGCGACTGCCTGTCCATATGAGAATTCATCCTTCCTTCCACTGTAGTCTATTGAAACCTGCAGGACGATCCAGATGTAAGGCCGCGCCACCAGTACTGAGGGACGGCCAGGAGGAATATGAGGTGCGAAGGATCAAGGACGCTTCGTATCGTAAGGGGCTTCTATGGTACTTAGTGTCCTGGAAGGGGTACACCTCTGAGGACGATTTGTGGGAGCCCTGCACCAATGTCCACGCCCCGAGGGAGGTGCGTGCCTTCCACAACCGGAACCCCACCAAACCTGGACCTAGGAGACGCTTGGGAGGGGGATGTACTGTCAGGAATCGGGCACATGGCGTCTGCCGAAAATGAATGCAGACTCATAACGAGGAAACACGCATCAGGATTCCTCCCTCGGTTGATACGGAAAACTACATCTCCCATGAGGTAATGGGTGTTTTTGTAGTTTAGACGGGCCAATCCAGGGCCTTAAATACGGACACTGCACGTCGGACGGCGTGCGTAATTCCTTAGTGATACTTTGTTTCCAGCGAAGGTTAGGAGTTGTGATTCATCGTGTGGCTGCTTCCCGTTTGATGTCAGGCCGCGGAGGGCTGAGGAAGCTGTTTCGTTCCTTTCATGTCCGTGCCTGGCACCAGAGGAGAGGAGAGCGACGGAGTTTCTTTGACACAGCGGTGAGCTTGATGTACTGTGGTGGCAAGAGAAGCAACCGTCTTCTTGATTCATGCTGATCGGCAAATGTGACATTCTGCTGCAGTGGTGTTAACTGCAGTGGGGTTGCCGTGATTGTTGTCCTGCGCTCAGGAAAACAAACTTAGAATGCCATTGGAAGTTATGATTTAATAACTTGGAACTAGAGACGTTCATATTCCTGGCATCCGTTAAAGGCATTATTGTTTCTGATTTTGAATTCTCCTACGTTTATTTTTCCTTGGAGAAAAAGAGGTACCTTGGGACTGTTGGATTTCTTTACGTCCCGAATCTTTCTACCAAAGTATTCCTTCGCTATTCATGCACTATTGCCGGGACTACTTATTTTCCTACTTTGGAGAAGACTTCTGCATATCTTTTTGTATGATTTAATTGAGGGGTATGTATGAAACCGAATATGATGCAAACCCTTAAATAATGTATGGTGGTACATGTGTGAAGACTAATGTCTCTTCTTGTTTTCTGGCTTTAAGGATAGTGTATATACATTGGGGCAGTGGCCTTGCGGCATGAAAGAAGTGAGAGAACCGCGTACTTATGGTTGAGGTATGTGATGTTCCCTTATTTAGTGAGAATTATTGAGAGTAGTTTCTTCCATGTGATTAATCTCATCTCTCTCTTCTTTCAGGTGTCTCCTTCTTCCCAGCTGTTCCCTTCCTATCCCTTCCCTCGCTTGATCACCCTAAAATTCTGTTTCACACATCAGAATTGGGGGTATCGAGAGGTGGACCCAATTGTGCATCGTTCGGATCCTGAGGAGTTCCTTCTTTCACCCTCGCCAGGTGAAAGCCTTGACATTATTGTAGTAATGTGTGCAAAAGAAATGCGGCCTACAACATAGGAAAAAACAACAATGGGCTATGCAGGAATCACATGCCACCGTCCCTTTGGTCAGTATAATACATTAAGAAAAAATACTAAATTATATTAATGTAGTTCGAAGAGAAACAAACTCAGAGTACTGCTTGTAATTAGGATATACTGAAAACTAATAAAGGAATTGTCAATTTGGTAAAATATTCAAATCATGGTGTTTCGGAGGAATCCATTGTGTCATTTGCCAATTCAAAGGCTAAGAACTCCATAAAGGAGTCCAACTCCATAGATAAAGATTGGTCTCTCCAAAGAACATACATGATTATCAGTCTTGACCAATGTAAGGAAAGTAAACAGGAAACCTGCATCCATGTTAGTAGAGCCTGTATCCTGCGATACATGTGCTGATGCACATGTCTCCTCGAAGCTGAGTGGTTCAAACTTTGCATTGTGGAGAAGTCGCAAACTCAAAGGTCAGTCCTTAAAATGGGTCACTAAGGGACTCATCAGCAGTCCAATGTTTAAGGCAGCGGGTGTCTGCGAAGCCAGGCAAATATCCAGTGCCCATTCAAAGTGGCACCAGAGGCAGTGGAACATGGACTGGATGCAGGTAAACCAGGCAGGCCGGAATGTTAAGGACCAATTAAGATCCAGCTCCTGCAGCAGATATATTCTAAAGATCTGAAGCATATGCTCACAGTAGTGTTGGAGCGGTTCCAGTTCCAGAGGGCTTGCAAAAGGAACATTCATTGTGGAGAAGTAGAAACAGGATGAGAATGCCACAAATGAGGAATCCCAGCTACAGGAATCCTCCAAATTCACTGGAAAAAATGGAGTGAATAAAAGCCGGTATTATTCCAAAGAGAGTTTGGAACAAACTAACGAGGCCAGAGCTGACAACCTTAAAAAAGTGGGTGAGGCCGACCGTACTAAAGGCATTAAATATGTGATGCCCTAATTCTCCAAAATGCAGAGAAAGGTTTGTATTTAACAACAACTGTATTTCATTAGACGTTCTAGCCACCTGCAATGTTATGTTATGTTATGTTAAATCAACTTGATATAGCGCACAAATCACCTTGGGCATCTCGGCGCTGCTTGCGGATCAAAGACAGAACTCCATGCGGGTGTTATTAAAATAGATGGGCTTTAAGTTGTTTCCTGAATTTACAGTAACTTGGGCAAGAGCGTACGTGAAGAGGGAGCTTGTTCCAGTACACGGGGGCGAGATAGGAGAAAGCCTTCCTGCAGCTGCGTGTTAGACGGATACGAGGGATCCACAGCAGTGCTTTCGAGCTAGATCTTAAATTATGACAGGGGGCATACACTTTTATTCTTTTCTGAAGATAGAGTGGGCCTTTGCCCTTTAAGGCATTATATGTGAGGCAACAGATTTTAAAATATGAGCGTTTCCTCACAGGCAGCCAGTGTAGTTCTTTCAGCAGAGGCGCCGAGGAGGTGCCTGAAGGGCAGTTTAGCACAAGCCTTGCAGCAGTATTTTGAACAACCTGAAGTTTAGGGATCAGTGTTTCACTGACATTGGCCAACAGGGCGTTGCCATAGTCCATTCTGCTTATTACTAAGGCCTGAACCAGCGTTCTCCGGGTGGTAGTAGGGAAGTAAGGGAAGATTCTGCGCAATAGGCGTAGATAGTGGTAGCATGAGCCAGTGGTGGCCAGAATATGATCTCTCATCATTAAGGCTTGGTCCAGTTTTATCCCCAGATTTTCTACTGCTTGATTGGGTACAGGGGAGGCGACCAGTCGCTGCGGCCACCAATCATCATCCCAGATGGCAGGGGCTTTGCCGAACAGCATGATCTCGGTCTTATCTGCATTCAGCTGGAGATAGTTCTTATTCATCCAGTCTGAGATGGCAAGCATGCCTGAGGAAAACTGTTCTTTTCCGCCACCAGGTCCTGGCCTGGTGTAAACATCAGCTGGGTATCGTCAGCGTAAGAAATTATATCAAAGTCAAACCGCACTGCGATCTCAGCCAAAGGAGCCATATAGATATTAAACAAGGTGGGGCTCAGACATGAGCCCTGTGGCACGCCCTTATCTAGGGTTATTTTGCGTGAGGAATAAGGACCCATGATGACAGTTTGATGTCTATCATTCAGGAAGTGTTGGAGCCATTTTAATGCCAGACCTTGAATGCCAATTTCTTGTAGCCTTTCCATCAGCCTCATATGGGAGATGGTTCGAAGGTTTCGCAAGCAGACGTGAGAGCTACTTCTTGTTGGAACAATAATACTTTGAGTCTGCTTAGCTTGTCGAAGTCTGTCTTCAAAGTTGGAATGGAAGGCCACAATGAGCTATCTATAATCCCATGCAGAGAGGGACACAAGACATTGTTGCAACAAGTGATTAACTGGGAAACTGGTAAAATGTACAGAACTCCAGCTCGCATTCCGCAACAATCTTGATCACTAAGCATTAAATAGCTCCCATTAGATAGTTCCATAATGAAAAGGAGAATTGCAGGGATGGGTATTCCTTTTAAATAACAGGCCAGATTGGGCTCAGAAGTATTACATGTGCTATGAATCTTAACATGTTGGCAAGCGGGTGAATTTCCGACAGTAGAGTTGCATTCTTCTCCAGCAATACAAATTTCCTTGTTGGTACGTTCACAATGATAAGTAAAGGGAAGTGAACATAATTCATGAATTAAGTTGCTTCCACAGGGTTCATATCTACCTACAGGAAAATGTTTCATACAATCTGTGAATTGAAATGTCGAAATTGGCAGAGAAATAACACCATGTATTAACCACACAGCCGAAGAAGTTTCAGTTATAGTAAAAGGAAGTTGTTCTAATTTCTCTAAATGCAGCATTGTGTAGGTGGTGTCTTTTATGGCCACCAGTTGTTTGCATGTTAAATTAAAAGACAGAAATAAATCACTGCAATTCAAGTAGTGCCATGGTACGTGCCCATTGGCAAGTGTTTGAAGCGTCCAGGTAAACTGCATGGCCAATCTAAGCTGACTTTGCCCATAATACAATGCTGACAACAAAAACGCGCAACTTTATCCAAATGATCTTGGTCAATTTGTCTTAAAAGTGCTGCAGCTTCCAGCTAAGATAATTTCCAAATTGCATTATAGGTAGCATAAATAAATCTTTTAGAGCGTGGAGATTTGGGACCCAAAAGAAAATCTGATAAATTCATGTCTTCGGATAGGAGAGAAAGATGTTGTTTCACTGTAGACAGTGTTGAATGTTCTAACCATTGTTGACACAGTTTTCCCACTGAATATGTAGGAACAATATCAGAATGCTGTGCCTGAAAGCACCGGGAATCAGGTCTGCTTGATTTGAACCCATGTGTGGAGTTGAGAAAACGGGCATGACAACCATTAAGGTCTGTTGTCCACAACAACCACCTGTTAGGACCTGAGAATGAGGAATTAAATATAACATTCTGCACCATGCTATTTAATTATTCTTCAGTGTAATTTGTCAAATTTTGCCAATTGTCAAAGCGGGCAACAGAGGGAATTGTCAGGGCATTCATTTCTTTAATTTTGGCCATGCCCAGACAGGTAGTTTGCTGGATTGTTTCATTAAAGAAAATCATTTGTGTGGGAAATGTTTCTGTTCCTTGAAATTGCCAAGATTGCATTTCCCAAATTGATTTCAAAGCAATGGTGTCTGTCCAGCAGTCGTAGCCTTTAACGGCTAAGTGGTTGACAAACAAAGCTGTATATATGAGCTTAGTCTGGGTAAGCATATATTTTTGGGTGCTGTAGGAACTAATTTTAAATAATATGACGTTGGGTCTAAATGTTCATATCCTTTAAAATAAGTGAACTTGTCTGTATGCGTTTTGGAATTCCCTTTTGAGGGAGTTGGACAATGTTCCCATTGTGTATAATTAAAATGTGGACGCTAACCACTGGCTCTGTGCAGAAAATGCTGTCCATAATGATCATAACAAAACATATTGGCATAGTTTAGCAGAATTAAGATGTAGGTCCTGTGACCAGTTTAGTACTCTAGCTCTGAAAGCATAGAATTTACAGTTTCAACATCCCAATCATCTGAATGTAACCCAGCTACTATTACATCACCCATAGAAACTTTGAACACATATGGTATCTGCAGGGTCTCCGTAGGCCGAATATATCGAAAGGAACTTTATCTCAAACAATCCCACCAGTCACTGGTACGGTTGAAAAGTTGATGAGGGACATGTCTCTTTCCAGTTTATGCGAAGAAGAATGTGGGGTCAACACCCCGTCAACCAGTTACGTAGTACAACATTCTGCGAGGTAGTGGGCATTAATCAACAGAAAAAAAACAGTCACAAATCCAATCCACATAAACAGGCAATCTAAGGAGAGTATGATCCAAACATATATCCAAGGCGGGACTAGATAAGTGTTTTTTAACCATGAAATAGAAACACAAATCAGTGATGGAGGCGGATGCAAAACAGAAGAACTGTTGGAAGGAAAATCATCCTGGTCCATATAATACCCAGAGGTACTTAATTGAAAAACTGGGAGCTGTGACTCAGCATTAGGACTTGAAAAATCCAATTGGGAAGGATCCACTATGGGTGGATCCATATAAATGACATCCACTGTAGAAGACGCAATAGTGGAAACAGTCATCATTTCTGTCAGGTTGTTGACGGAGGACTCAGCCCCCCCACCCCAGAGGCCAGGGAGAACCAGCATTGGTGGTGCTCACAGGCTGCTGAGAAAAGTCTTGCGGAAGTGCATGAACACTATGTGGCATACTCTGAAGAATTGACCACATGGTGTAGTTTGACATGTTTAATGGAGACAAAGGGTTTGCTTTTAGAGCCAGGAAGTGGTGGCATGATGACTGTTCGTGTACCTTGTATACCAAGGACTGAAACAGGAGCACGGTACGTTGGGCCAAATTCCTTTTTGATTGGCACTTTTTCTCCAACCAGATCTCCAATTTAGGAAGCCAGCAGGCAACTGCAGTCTATACGTACACACTTGAAGAGGGAGACGCGGGCAAGCATTTGCTGGATTGAGCATCGCAGGCCTTTTGTAGGTCCTGTAAGACAGCACAATGGTTATCTACGTCAAAGGTTGCGGCAGTCGCCACAATGTCTGGACCATCAAGGTCGACAATATACATCTTGATGCCACAAAGCACTTCGTACAGAGTCTGCCAACCCAGAGATCTTTTATGGAAGTGCTCATTGAACTCCATAAAGATGGTTCAACCAACTGCAGACTGTACCTATTACGCTAGCAGTTAACGACTGATTTAAGTCACGGTTCATTCTTTCCATAACAGAATTGCCCTCAGGCCTATATGGAAAAGAATAATGCACCTGTACACCCATGGACATCATCGAATCATGGTATGCTCTAGATGTGAAGGCGGACCCTGGTGCGAGTGGAATGCACCCCATGCATAATTCCAGATAAAGACTTGCAAGTCTTTAATATCAGTTTGAGTGTCAGCCGAGTGCTGTTGCCAAACCCAAAGGAATCTAGAGCGAGAATCAACTGCAACCAAGAGAAACTAGAATGCTGTATCCGAAATCAGTGGTCCACAGTGATCAAGGTAAATACAGCCAAAAGGCTTGTTTGAAATTACTAGATGTGTCTGCAGTGGGTGAGACACATTGGAGCCTTTAATTTGCTGCCAAATGTCACAACACAGGACATAGTTTCTGGCCTGTTTGTATAAACCTTACCACTAATTACGTTGCTATAAGAGCGAAATAGTGGCTGCAACACCTGCATGGGCAGAAGCCACACCTTCATGGGCGGCAAGAATCAAAGTATGTCTGTAGTCTTCAGTGGGAATCACATGATTGCCAACCCCAGTAACAGTTACAAAAGGGACATTCTGGTCACTTAAGTGACAAGAGTATTTAGAAGGAAAATCCCTTGGTAAAGTGGTGCGATTTGTAATGGCAATAATGGCAGCCAAGATATCGTTATCGGTATGAGTTTGAGAATGAGTTACTGCTGCTAATTTAGCTGTGGCTACTGCAGATTTGGCTGCTTCATCAGCCATTGAATTCCCTACAGCATTTGGGCCCACACATTAATGACTCAATGTTTGTATTACATGAGCTTGTGGTAACCTTTCTTTAGGATTGCCACTTTAACCCAAAGTGGTTTGTGCTTGATTATGCTACCCTTTGAATCTATGAACTCATTTTGTCACCAAAAATGTAAATTACCATTAAAAGATTGTACACAGTAATATGAATCACATACAATAAGTGTGGGGAAATCTAGATCTGTATTTTCAAAAGCAAGAAGCAAAGCCTTCAGTTCAGTCAACTGCGCAGTACACACTCCTAAAGACTGAGTGCAAGTGGTTTGAGGGTGAAAAGCACCATCCCACAGAATGCCAATTATGATGGCACATGCAGCAGAATACTGCTGCTTAGAACCGATTGCCAGTTGTGCTGAACTGTCAGTGTAAATATTATGTTTATACTGATCAAGAGGCCAAACAGTAGATGGCAAAGGATATACATGCTCATAGTGTAGAAATTCTTGTGTTTGTAAAGAAGGGTTGTAGAGAAAGTAGATATCAACAGCTGTTAAGGATGCTGCCCACTGAATCCATCTAGGATGCAGGGCTTTAGCATTCAGAACGCTAGCTTTTGTAACAGCCTTTAAGGCTGGAATTGGTGTAATGATAATGATACGTTTTCCTTGAGCAAGTGGCCATTCTTTAAGGATGGCCATCTGCATGGCAATCAGCATTTTTTCAGTGGATGCAAAACACACTTCTGTTCCGGAATATAAATGTGATATATATGCTATAGACACTGTTTCACCTTTGTTAAAGGAGATATATGTAAAACTGATTGCGCCTGGTAAAATGTGGATGACCAGGTTTGTGGTATTGACACGTGTATGCAAGTGGCGTGTTACAAGCAAGTCAGATTGTAATGATCAGAGTGTATCTGTGTGTTATGATGTCCAACAGGAAGTGGAAAAATCAGGGTGTATTAAAGCATAAAGAGGTTTAATGTGTTGTGCATATTAAGGTGTATATTTTCTTTGAAAACTAAAAAAAAACCTGCAGAGACTGTCATTTTTTAAGTGTATTTGGAGGCTGAAATTGAGCACCTTTCTCCAGCAAATGAGGGGCAAGACTCTTTCCCTCAATGGTAAGTTTGGATCATAAGAAAAAGACACTCAGAGACTCTATTTTAGATTTTTTGAAGTTGAACTTGTAATCAAGCAATATTATGCGATCCACTCTGGCCAAATAGGGGTTTATTTCCTCATCCGTCAGGTAGATGCCATTTATGTAGGACAGAGCATCAGGGTCAATATCATGAAGAATTGACATAATTTGTGCTGCAAAAACTCCAGGATGTTCTTATAGCCCATAGGAATTTGTGCATAGCTCATTTGAAAATCCAGGGTGCTGAAAGCGGACCAGTCTCGGTTCTCAGGAGCCAAATTGTGACTGAAGAAACTGTTGGAAATGTCCAGAGTAGTTTTGTATTTTTTACGGACGACATTGTTAATGAGTGCTGTACTGTGTGTGTTTGCACTTCAAATGTGCATGTATGACTGTTCAAATGTCTATAATCTAAGACAATATGATAGGAATGATACAGTTTTAGAACAAGAGAAAGTGAATTATTCATTTGAGAGACACAGGTCTCAATTACGCCCTGGTACTCCAATTGGAAAATAATTTCTTTAACCAGCACTTTTGTGTCCTATTTAATAGGATATTGTGGTTGTACCTGTGGTGTGCACTGTATAGTAATAACATGAAAAGGGGAATCCTTAACTCATCCAATAGGATTATGATAAAGTGCAGGGGCCAATGCAAGGGCCAATTCTGATGCAAAAGCTTGTTTGACTTTGTCAGGGACAAGGTGTGAAAAAGATGGTAGAATTACATTCTCACCTTGGGGGGATGCAAGTTCAAATGGCAGTAGAATGTCATAAGACGTAGTTATGTTGCACCAGAATATAGCTTTAAAGGTGTGTTTAAAGTCACCTTCAATTTGAACATCTAAATGATATAGCCTGTCTGGAGGGGCTAAGCGGGTGTCCACTGTTTCAACCATAATAAATGTTTCAGTTGTTTTCTCTACCAGAAACTGGTGGAGAGGCCGGCAAACTATGGTGACCTCTGTCGCACTGTCGAGGAGAGTCACTGCCCAACTCCTGCTCAGGAGGAGGGCTGTCACTGTCTGTGACATATTTAGCAGTTAAGGCTGCAACTTTCTTTTTCTGAAAAGGGGCTTTATATGGAGGAGGCCTATCCTCCTTCTCTATCTTCATGTCAAAAGAGCACTGTGTCTACCTTTGTGGTTTTACATACTCTTCATGTCTGTGGTCAGGACATCCTCCTCTTTCGTACTGCTGGTCAGACAATTCCTGAAAGGAACTAGGAGAACGTATATCAGGAATCTGATATCTGTCTGGAGTCTTGATCTTTGCGCGATCAAGAAAATTGGTTTGTCTTTCAGAGGACTCCAGGGGTGGAGAACCTCCGTGAGGTTTACCTTTCTGTTGTTGTCTAGATTTCTCCCAAGGTTTTTTTTAGCAAACTCACAGGCTGGTCTGGCATTCTTGTCAGTGTTAGGCTTGCCAAGTGGTGGTACTGAAGGTCTGGTTCCCAGACTTTTGTATCCTAAATACAGATATACATTAGCAATTATCACAGGCAACTCACGTTTGTGGTAGGCTACTGCCACCGCGGCAAGTCGCTGGCGCCTTGCCAAAGATGCTGCTTCACCCTTAACATTAGAAAGAATAATTTCAGAGATGACAGGAAAATTACCTATGAGTTTCATCCCCTAATCAAGGGCAAGACCTCCCCCATGCTCATTCTGTATTTGTTTGAGGACGTTCGGTAGAATGGCCATCAAGGGAGTGCCATGACAAAAAGTGTAAACCGTGGAAAAAATAGTCCGCCCAGGTGTTACATTCTGCTAGAGTGGGAGCCAGCCCAGTCTGTGAACAAATAGATAATATTCTGTGATTGTCTTGTGGTCCCGGGAGGGGAAACACAGCTTCAAGGTTATCAATTTTTTGGCCAACCCAAAATGGAATTTCTTCATGATTAGTAGGTGCCCATTACTGAATGAAAAATTGCAGGACTAATAATAGGTGCTGCAGGCAACTGGGCATGTCTTTGCAGGCCAAGTCTAGTTGGTCCAGCAAATAATGTACACAAGATAAATTATGTCAGACATCTATATAAGACAACAAGAACATTGTACAAACCCTGGGTCTCCACAAGATTTAAATTGGGTAAATCTGGGTATGGAATTAACCCAGCTGATTCCGACCAAGTAGCCCCCTCATTACTGAGAGAACCAATGAAAACTGGTCCAGGAGTATGGGGGAGGGTGCTATTAAACCAAGTCTGGTGTTCCCAGACCGTAAGAGGAATTTCAGTAAGTGCATATGGTCTATATGCAGCAGGTGCTAGTGGGATAGTGTATGTATGAAATGTATTAGTGTTAGCATCCACAGTTGGAAAGGTGACCCAGGAGTAAAAGTTCAAAGTGGAACGCTGCATCTACTTCAATTACAAAAATTACTGGAGCTCCTGCATTAGGGACTCCATGTTGTCTCAGATGTGCATGGACTGCCAGGCGGCAGTTGGCTGCAATAGCAACAGGTTACACCATTATTATTTAATGAAGGATTCAAGGCATAGCAAAAACAGGGTATCTTTTAATAATCAAGCTTGAAAAACCTACAGAACTAGGTGTTCCCTAAAGACTGTGGAGCATAAAGCCCTAACACCATGGATGTCTCCGGTAAAAGGTGTGAGGGTTTTGTGGACAAGCAGCAGCACTACTCAGGCTTCCCCCAAGTAAGTACATGACCAAAACGTTGATGGCGCTTTGGTGCAGGGATTTTGTTAAGGAACAGAACTATGCTCGGGACCAGAGAACATCAGCATGCAGGGACTGAGTCTCTATATGGCCTCAGTATCTATGAGTCCGAGTCTGACTAGCTATAGTGCCTCAATAGTGCCTCAATTGCCCTCCTAACCTTTCCAGCGAAACAAGTGAATTGGCACCCCATAACACAACAATCTTGACTCTCGTAGGGATCGCAGTAACAGGACACACCCATTTGCTCTCTCTCTCAACTCATGTCACACAAGAGACACAAAGGAAGTTTATAATATTTATTTTAACTATCATGCTCTAAGCTGCAGTATTTGCACCACAATTTGAAAACAAATACATACCAAAAATATTGTTAGCATGGTTAACAAACCATATACTATGAAAAGCCCTGTCATGTTATAAGACAGATTAGCCTAACTCCCCCCTTCCTACTGAAGCTAAATGATTATATATCTAAGATCTCTGGGATTAGTGGCAGACCCTGTATCTTAGCATACATAAATGCATGTTCTACAACTTAACTGACGCGGTGATCTTGCTTCAGGACTTTCGCTCAGAGTGTGTTTTTAGAACTCCTGTCCTCAGTTATATGACAAGACTTGTTTGCTCACAAGCAGCAGCTGCATTCTCATGTTATGCCTAGGTGCTAGTGCCTGACCAGAGAGAATAACCACAGGCATTGTTGTTCGACCTTGTCTATGGTGCTCAGACTAAATCCCAAGAAAAGAACAGAATACTAAAACATATGCACTTTCTGTGTGAAAATACAATGTGGCACAAAAGCAAGTGTGTTAATTTTAGTAACTTGTGCAAAAGAAACACGGCCTACAGCATGCACAATTAGAATAACAAAGGGAAAACGACAATCGGCCATGCATGAAACACACAACAGTTTAAAGGGCTACATGTCTGCATGGGTGATTAGGAGTATCAGTACTTCAGTAATTGTCTAAATAAATGTCAGTCCCTCTCTGGGTGTGTCAATGGATGTGTGAGTGACTATGTCGCTATATGACTAGCTGTCTTAGTATCTCTATGGGCCTCTATAGGTGTATGTTACTGGCTGTATGGGTTGCTTACTGGCTGTATTAACGAGCGTTGAGGTACATAACTGTGTGCGCAACTGGCTCTGTTACTGCTGGATACATAAGTGCTGTATGGGCATGTGACTGAATGTGTAAGTGCCTCTGCCTCTGTCTAATTGAGTGGGTGAGTGAGTCTGGTTTTGTAAATATGTATATAAGTTGCAGTATGGCTGAGACACTGGCTATTTAACTGTACTTAGGGGTCTAAAACTACACATATGACTGAGTGAGACTTCAAAGTGCATGTCTTAACTTCTAAGCTCATAGCACTCTGCCCTATGACTTGCCTACACCGTACCTAAGGGGTAAATAGTACAGTGCTTAATTGCAATTCAACTATGCAGTAAAACTACACACGCACACTGTAGAGTACCGGGGCAACACATTATTAAAGGACTACTCACAAAACTCCTCTCAGACCCAGACACTCACACACCCATGCACACACCCAGAGAGACACTCACACATTCATTCATAAACCAACAAAAACAATCAGACACCCACTCACAAATCCCCACTTATACTCTCAATAGTTTTGCATGTATCATACACACTTTCATCAGCCTCATGTACACATGTATCTTTTCACTCACATTTTTTAAGCTACACTCTAATTCACATACCTGTTAATTGAGTTGGTTGGTCAGTAATTGTTTGGGACGTTGTCAGTTGCACTGTACTCTCACAGAAAATGTTAAAACTAAGCATAGAATGGTACACCACTCTCATACAAAAACCATTAATGGCAACCTTTTCAACTTTGCTCTCAGTGATACTGTTGTAGTTAGCGAATCAAACTGTCCATTTCATATTTTACTTTTGTGATTCTACTTCTCAATGGTCAGTATTTCTTAACCCTTTCTTGCACTTCAGTAACAAAGCCCTATCTGGTAGTGTTTTTGGGCATATTCCCGAATTCATTGCAACCCTCAGCGTGGACCCCCATATAACTGTGCTATGAATTTGGAAATAAGTATGGGATTTCAAAGACCTATTTTGCTTTGTACTCTTAATACTTTAAAACTACACTACACTTCAATAGAAACTCCTGACTATGAAAATAAACCCTCCTTCATAAATAATTGGTCTAAACCACTCTAATTTTAACTAATACACTAGAGACTGTTTAATACCCTTCCCTCCTCCAGTCTCTTAGCTGAGTTTCCATAGCAACTCCCTTTGAAACATTCTCTTGAACCTGTAGGTCACAAGTTCACAGTACATTCTAGAAGCAACATACTAGTTTCAAAATGAACAGCAGCATGTGTGGTTGATTATTCAGAATTAAAAGCACATCCAAGTTTGCATTACATTTTTATTTTTACCAGAGCCAATCACAGATCAACTTACTTATCCTTTAAAGAGACTACCTAATTTGAGCTACTCCTCCTTGCCTTCAAAATGGTTAGAGTCTGGATTGTGGGTCACCGCTTTGTGTTTTGGGCTAGAGAGTGTGCTAGAAAGAGTGGCATTGACAGGGACTTAGGGTTGGCTAATGTGGACATTACTTGGATTGGCCAAAGAGAGTTGAAGTGGCAACAATTGCTGCCTTTGGTTGAACGTATTGTGGATTGCCAACACCCTGACCTCATGATTGTGCACTGTGGTGGCAATGATCTAGGCACACTTACTGGGGTAGGACTGGAAGAACACCTTTGCTCAGTTAATGGCACTTTTCCCTCAGACCGCTTTGATATTGTCCAACATATGCCAAAGGCAGAAATTGAAGTGGTCAAACAAATTCTGTCCACAGATAGACAAAACCAGGAAACATGTTAATAAATCGGTTTCTGCATTCCTCTGAGACCATAACATGGGCTCTATCTACAACAAAAGCTTACGCTTTGACATGGATGGTATCTATAGAAATGATGGCATTCATTTCAAAGAGAAAGGCAACAGGGTGTTCCTCAGCAACTTGAAACACTGCATCCTGTTTTATGTGTAGTTATCATCTACACGGAATAAACACAAAGGCTCTTCTCAGAGCCACCCTATTTCCAGACACTAGTTCATTTTCTTTTTAAATCCCTTTTTTTCAAATTTGCGAATATGTCATGAATACGCAAAACAAAAGCAGATATTCAATAGACACCAGCACATTTGAAATTCACAACTATATAAGTGACTCTATGCATGTGATTGGGTGCATGAGTGTCTGAATGGATCTGTGAGTGGATGCACGAGTCTCTGAGTGGGTGAGTGAGTGGGTGCAAGAGTGTCGGAGTGGGTCTGTGAGTGAGTGCATGAGTGTCTAAGTGGGTCTGTGACTGGAAGCATGTGTGTCTGAGTGGGTATGTGAGGGGGTGTGTGAGTATCTGAATGGGCCTTTGAATGGATGTTTCAGTTTCTGAGAGGGTCTGTGAGTGGGTATGTGAGTGTCTGAGTGGGTCTGTGAATGGATACATGAGTCTCTGAGTGAGTGTATGAGTGGGTGCATGAGTCTCTCAGTGGATCTGTGAGTTGGCGCATGAGTCTCTGATTGGGTGTGTGCTTAGGTCCGTGAGTCACTGAGTGGGTCTGTGAGTGGGTGCATGAGTCTCTGAGTGGGTCTGTGAGTGAATGCATCAGTGTCTGAGTGGGTCTGTGCCTGGGCAAGTATCACACTGAGGTCCTGATTTAGATCTTGGCAGACAGGTTACTCCGTCACAATGGTGACAGATATCCCGTCTGCCGAAATATATATCCCATAGAATATAATGGGATTATTTTTAAGGCAGATGGGCTATCCATCACCATTGTGATGGAGTAACACATCCACCAAGATCTAAATCAGGCCCTGAGTCTCTGAGTGGGTGAATTGATCTCTGAGTTGGTCTGTGAGTGGGCATGTGACTCTCTGAGTGGGTCTGTGAGTAGGCACATGAGTCTCTCAGTGGGTGTGTGACTGGGTGCATGAGTCTCTGAGTGGGACTGTGAGTGGGTATGTGAGCCTCTGAATGGGTATGTGAGAGGGTGCGTAGTCTCTAAGTGGGTCTGTGAGTGGGTGTGTGAGTCTCTGAGTGAGTGTGTGAGTGGATGCATGAGTGCCTGAGTTAGTCTGTGAGTGGGCGCACGAGTCTCGGAGTGGGCCTGTGAGTGGGTTTGTGAGCCTCTGACTGGGTCTATGACTGAGTGGATGGATTACTGAGTGGGTCTGTGAGTGGGTGCGTAAGTGTATCAGTGGATCAGTAAGTGGCTGCAAGTGGGTCTGTGAGTGGGTCCATGACTGGGTGCATTACTCTCTGAGTGCATCTGTGAGTGGGTGCATCATTGTCAGAGCGGGTCTGTGAATGTATTTTGTAATTTATTTTGCTGATATTTGTTAATTACCCATGATGTTACACGAGGAGGCCACACTGACGATTGCGACAAATTTGCGAATATCAAATGTGAAAAAACCTGTTTTGTGACATATTGTACAAATGTACAGTTCTTCAAAGATCCTTATATGCCTCCCATGGGGTCAAGACACATCCAACCTGACCCCTTATACCAAGTTCTGACATTTGATTTCAGCCCTGGGGGCTGTCCTGAAAAACTAAAATGGCAGCCACAGTTCTCTGCTCAGTTTGTGGCCAGCCAATCACAGCATTCCTATTGGCTTGAGCATTCAATGATTCATCACAAATTAGTTGCAAATTATCTGCAATGGCAAATATACAAATTTGGAATACCTCAAATTTCTCAAGAACTATGTAACAGATTTACACCAAATAACAAAACCACAATCTGCGGACCACAATCTTCTGCCAAATTTGCTGTAATTCTGTGCAGCACTTCGGCTGCAGGTGTGTTTCTTTGCCCCCACTTAATGGATCACCCGAAACTTTCTGGGTGCAACAAGTAACACATGTACATTTTTTGTGAAATGTTTGTGAAGATTCGCCAAACGGCACTAAAGATATAGGCAAGTAAAAAAATGATTTTATGATGGACGAATGGACCTAACTATAACTACCTACTTGCGACCGCCAGTAGCTAGTATATATATTTATATATATATATCTATATTAACTGAAAAAACAAATGTTATAGGGACGTTATAGTTAGGCTCAGATTTTACCCATACAAAATCATGGAAATTCAGCAGTTATAGTTACCTGAGCTAACTATAACTTACACACCCAGAATGCACTGATTATGACCACACATATAACATCACTCATGACATGGTCAGTGACATCACTAATAACATTACTGATGACATTTCAAATGACATCACTGATGACATCAACTAGTGAGTTTAAGAGTTTATGATTGTTAAACATATATACTAACCTACTACAAAAGCTTAATTACTATACTAGGTGCACTACTACTGAGTGAGACTACTTCTATATGTATTATGTGAGTGGCTGTGTGACTGTATGTATCTTTGTGTGTATGGGTGTGTGAGTGGTGTATGGGTGTAAACGTGGCTGTGTAGTGACTGTATGGGTGAGTGTGTGAGTGTCTGAATGGTTGTGTGAGTGAGTGAATGGGTGTGAAAGTGGATGTATGGGTGAGTGAGTGGCTGTTTGAGTGGGTGTTTGGTTAAGTTAGCTGGTTTGTGAGTGGCTGTATCAGAGAGTGAGTGCTTGTGTGAATGGCTTTATGGGGGAGTGAGCAGATGTGAGAGTGCTTTTATGGATGTGTGAATGGGTATGTAAGTGGTTGTGTGGGTGTATGAGTGAGTGTGTGAGTGCTTGTATTTGTGAGTGAGTGGCTGTGTTGAGAGGCTGTATGGGTGAGTGAGTGGGTGTATGAGTGACTGTGTAGGTAAATAAGTGGGTGTGTGAGTAATGGTATGGGTGAGTGTGTGGCTATGTGACTGCCTGTATGGGTGAGTGACTGGTTGAATAAGTGGCTGAATGGTGAGTGAATAGTTGTGGAAGTGGCTGTATGAGTGAGTGAGTGGGTGCAAGAGTAGCTCTATGGAAGAGTGAGTGGGTGTGTGAGTACTGGTATGGGTCTGTGAATGGGTATGTGAGAAGTTGTGTCGGTATGTGTGTGGGCATACGAGAAGTTGTATGGGGATTTGAATATTTTTTATTTTTTTTTAGAGTTTTATATAGCACGAACTAGACCCGAGATCGGGTATCAGAGCGCTTTACACAAGCACCACTTTCATTACAGAAGGACACGTTCATTTTTGTTAGGCACAGGGAGATTTGCTTAGAATCACAGGATGTTTTAGCGTCGTTGCCGAGACTCAAACCCGGTTCCCCAGCTT
Source organism: Calotriton arnoldi (assembly GCA_963921515.1). Taxonomy (NCBI): domain Eukaryota; kingdom Metazoa; phylum Chordata; class Amphibia; order Caudata; family Salamandridae; genus Calotriton; species Calotriton arnoldi. The sequence continues at coordinate 184,346 of CAWUFW010010920.1, forward strand.
CGAGGTCGACCGCTCTAACTGTAAGGCTACATCCTCTCCGCTAATGGGTGTGTGAGTGGCTTTGTGGATGATGTAATCAGTGATGTAATTTGAGATGTCATCAGTGATGTCATCAGTGATGTCACTGACTATGTCATGTGTGATGTAAGATGTGAGGTCATAAGCAGTGCATTGCTGGGGGATAAGTTATAGATAGCTCAGGTAACTATAGCTGCTGAATTTCTATGGTCTTGTATGTGTGAAATCTGAGCATAACTATAACGTTCCTGTAACCTTTGTTTTTGTCTGTGAATATATATATATATAAACATATATATATATATATATATATATATATATATATATATATATATATATATATATATATATTAATCTATATAGCTATCTATATCTGAATATATATATACACACACACATATATATATATAGAGAGAGAGAGAGGTAGATAGATAGATAGATATTCACAGAAAAACAAAGGTTACAGTGATGTATTAGTTAGGCTCCGGTTTGACTCATACAAAACGGGTGAAATTCAGCAGTTATAGTTAGCTGAGCTCACTATAACTTACGCCCACTGCTTATCACTGCACATATTACATCACTCATGACATAGTCAGTGACATCACTGATGGCATCTCAAATGACATCATTCAGTGACTGTGAGTGTTTTGAAAAAGTTTATGAATGTAAAATATATATACCAAGGTGTATTGGTGAATCATTGGGTGTCTGAGTGTCTGTATGGATGATTCAGTGGGTGTGTGACTGACTGTATAAGTGAATGATTAGGTGTCTTAGTGAATGTATGGGTGAGTGACTGCTTCTGTGAATGTCTGTATTAATACATCAGTTGGTGTCTAAGTGACTGTATGGGTGTTTGAGTGGGTACATGAGTGGCTGTATTGGTGAGTGATTGGTTGTCGGAGTACCTGTATGATTGCATGAGTGTCTGTGTGTGTGGGTGAGGGTGTGTGTGACTGCCTGCATGGATGAGTGAGTAGGTGAGTTAGTGGCTGTATTGGTAAGTGAGTGCATATGTGAGGGGCTGTATGGGTGAGTGAGTGTGTGCATGGTTGTGTAGATGAGTAAGTGGATGTGTCAGTGGCTTATGGGTGAGTAACTGGGTATGTGAAAGTCAGTATAGGTTAGTGATGGGGTATATGAGGGACTGTATGGGTAAGTGAGTGAATGTGAGAGTGGCTGTATGGGTGAGTGTGTGCTTGTGTCAGTGACTGTATAGGTGATTGAGTATGTTTTAGTATCTGTATGAGTAAGTGAGTGGGTGTGTGTATATCTATATGGGTGTGTAAGTGGCTGTGTGATTGACTGTATGGGAGAGTGACTAGGTATGTGAGTAGCTCTCTGGGTAACTAACTCGGTGTGTGAGTGGTCTATGAGTGTAGGAGTGGATATGTTAGTGGCTGTATTAGTGACTGAGTGGGTGTATGAGTGGCTGTGTGGGTGAGTGATTGGGTGGGTGTAGATCTATGAATCAGTGAGTGGGTGTGTAAGTACTGGTATGGGTCTGTGGGTTTGTGACTGGTTATGTGGGAGTGGAAATGGGTGTATGAAAGGTTCTATGTGGTGTGAGTGGATGCCTCAGTGATCCTGTGGATGATGTCTTCAGTGATCTCATCAGTGATGTCATTTGAGATGTCATCAATGATGTCACTGACCATGTCATGAGTGATGTAATATGTGAGTTTATAAGCAGTGCATTGAGGGGGTGCAAGTTATAGTTAGCTCAGCTAACTATAACTGGTGAATTTCACTGGTTTTGTGTGAGTGAAACCTGAGCGTAACTATAACGTCCCTGTAACCTTTGGTTTTTTTCAATGCATTTCTAAGGTCTTTTTTATTCCTTTTCCAAACTATAATGTCCCTGTAACCTTTGGTTTTTTCAGGGAATTTCTATGTTTTTTTAACTAGTAGTCACATTTGCAGTGTGGTGGAGAAAGGGAGTGGGGCCTCCAACCAGCTCTAACCAATCCCGCTATCTGGGACTTACTGAAGGTACCAGAAGGGGTTCCTGGCCCCCAAGGACCCTCAGCATCCAAAGGTACTTCATCTCCCAACCAGCAGTGCACCAGGAGGTACATAAGCAGAGTGGTGGAAAAAGGGGGCGTGGCCTCTGAAGACCTCTCAGCAATCCCACTGTGTGGGACTTACTGGAGGTAACAGAAGGTCTTTTTGGCCACCAAGGATCCTCATCAACCAAGCGGACTTCACCCCCCAACCAGCAGCACACCAGGAGGTGCTTTTACAGAGTGGTGGAAAAAGGGGACGGGGCCTCCAGCGAGTTGTCGGGCATTTTTTCTATTTTCTTTTTTTAGGGAAGGGGGCTGCATGGTACCCCTTCCCTTGGTCGATTTCAGCCCCAGGGACCCCATCCCCGGGGCAAGGCATTTTTGGATTGGGGGCATGTGGCCCCCTCCCTGTGCTGATTTTGGCCCCGGGGACCTCATCCCTGGGGTCTGCCTCACTTTACTTTTCTTTTCTTTTCCAAAAAAGGGAGGGGACTGCGTGGACCCCCTCCTGGGCCGATGTCAACCCAAGGCACCCCATCCCCCATGTCCCGGCCTGTATTCTAGGTGCCTTGGTCCCACCCAGGGCACCCACTTTGTACAGCTGGGGACTGTAGGCAGAGCCTCAAGGTACTCATGGTCCCTGTCAGCTCCCCGCATCCTGCGGGAGCCGGCATTGCTTTTGGACAGAGGGAGAGCTGCTGAACTTGCAGCTCCCTCTGTCCAAAAGCAATTCTGCTCTGCTTTCAGCAAGCGAGAGCATTTTTAATGTTCTTGCTTGCTGAAAGGGGAGCAGAGTTTGCTATGGCTTGGAGGGAGTGGTAATGGCCAACAAGCAATACCCAATAGGTCTAGGGGGTCAGGTATTTCTACCCTTCCCCATTTTCTTTTTTTAAATTTTTTTTTGCGGAACTCAGCTTCAAGCCGACTCCCAAGATGGCTGCCAACACTTCCAGCCAATCAAATTTCAGTAGGATTTTGGTCTATATGATTAAAACTTATATATCTGTGAACACCAAATCACAAAAAGCACACTTTCTGGACCAACATCTAGCTTTCTGCCAAATTTGGTGCAATTCTGTGCAGCTCTGATGTAATATGTAAGTTCATAAGCAGTGCATTGCTTGGGCGTGAGTTATAGTTAGCTCACTAACTATAATGGTTGAATTTATCTGGTTTTGTATGAGTGAAATCTGTCCTTAACTATAACATCCCTGTAACCTTTGTTTTTTTCAGTGAATTTCAAAGGTTTTTTAAATTCTATTTCCTAACTATAACGTCTTTATAACCTTTTTTTTCCAGTGAATATATATATATATATATATAAAAAATGTGAAATGCGAGTGAACTTTTGACATTGGAATGCCCTACACGGAACTTAATCCTTATGAGGCTGTGAAAAGTACTTTGTCTCTCGCAAATTAAGATTATAAGAACTGGGTACTCGTGGAAGGACGTCATGGATAGCTATAAGATAATTACACTGCATGATGGACCTTGGAGTTCTGATAATTAAAAGCGCACTAAAAATGGAGACCAATCCACTTGAATAACTTTTTAATTGTGCATTAGCCAAATACTGATAACAAGATGGTTTGAAAATTGATCTCCTAGCGGTTATGAATTACAAAAGTACATTTAAAGTGACATTTTACAAACGGAATATGTGCACTAGTCCTTCCTTACTGTTTATTACCTGTTTGTATTTAAACGTACGAGCAACTGACTCTCGAATTCAGCATATGATTATGACCCAACTGGGTCGAAACGCGTAATGCCATGCCATACTGATGTACCTGCTATAATAAAGGACCTGTTTTTACCGACTCCGGACTGGAGGGCTTGTTTCTCATGTGGTAGTCAACACAAGAGTTTACGTTTGGCAAATATATATATATATATATGATCAAACACAATTGAAGTTGATCTTAACCTACAGCAAAGAGAGTACCAAGAGTCACAATATAATTAACAGGCATTGGCACTTAATCTTAAAAGACCCAGACATTGGAACACTGTTGGGGAACAAACCTCAGGTCACCTTTAGAAAAGTGCCATCACTTAATGTCGCCAGTAGGTATTTATAGTTAGGACCTAGTTTCCATAGGAAAAGCATATATATATATATATCTGCTGGGAAACGTAGTTTCTTTCAACGCCTAGCCGCGCCACAATGAGCGGCAAGCAAGCAAACAGCAACCGCCATGGAAAGGAGCTCCTCCACTCTTGGACTGAGCCGATTTCCGTGATCCGGGACCGGGCCACAAGACACGAGCCTCGAGTAGCAGCAATGCAAAGGAGCACCGCAACTCCATTACTCTGCCCAAAGCCGGTTTCCCCGACCTGGACATGGGATGGACCCGGGTGGACCTGGGGTGGACCTGAGGTGGGTGACAGGGACCTGTGGATGACCCAGATTTGCGAGGGGTCTGTCTTTCATTCCTGGCGAGTGCGGTCGCCAGCAGCCAGTGACTGCTGAGAGTGCTCCACAGGTGGTCCGCGGAGGCGGCCCGGTTAATCCCGGACGCAGCCTGTGGTCACCTAGTGGGACCCGCCCACCCCTCCAGCCTAACTCACCAATCTCAGTGCACCCTGTGGTGTCCCGGCCCTGAACCCGGTCCCCTAGAGGTGAGGCTTCGACCACTTTCACCACTCTTGGCCGGGGGGGTTTGCGGTCAAGAATCAGGTAAGTGCAGCTGCAAAAATAGCAGACAAGTGCACTTTGGCCCCCTTGCTGTTCTAGAACGGCTTTGTCTCCCAGTGTTTCTCAGTGCTTTAGTGGTTACGCTCGCTGCCACTTACCAAGAATCTGCCTACAGTCATAGGGAGTCCTACAGCGCTTGCCAAAGCAAAAAGAGGTATAGCAGCTTGGTGTATGCATCCAAACAAACAGAATTCAGATACTTGGAGGTCCCTGTGGGTTTTTCCCACCCATTCCCTGTACCCTTCCTCAGGCTAAAATTACAAAAAGAAAATTACAAAAAGAAAAAAAGAAACAATTTAGTAATACTCTTTCAGAATCTCAGTGTTCAGTGTCCAGAGTTCAGTGGCTTGGATCAATAAAAGCACCAAAAGCAACAATAAAGCCAGATCTGGTAAACCTACACTATTAATAAAACTAACTAATAACCGACTAATAAATCCATATCACCGACTGTAGAAAATAATGCGGACAATTAACTCTATCCAGGCACAGCAGCAAGTTCATTACCACCCCATAAAACAGCAAAGAGTCAAAAATCAAAAATGCCATACCCTCAAAGAGGGAGGGCAGGGAAACAGAAGTTGCCCCCTGCAGAAGAGAAGCAAGACATACCGTTGCCAACCGCAAATAGGAATCAAAATGCTAATGCCAACAGTAGTGGGGATATAAGAGCCTACCTGCACCCTAAAACCCAGAAAGGAAAAATGGCAAACTCACCCGGAGGGGACTGGGTGGACAGAGTGGACAGAGAGGACAGTTTTGATAGTAAAGATGACGACCAACATGAAAGAACTCTCTTAAAAATTCCATTATCTCCAGAAATAATCATCAAAGAAAAAAGAATGAACACACCAATGGCAGACAGAGGCCCAAGGAAGTCAATGGCCTTGACAATCGTCCCTCTGTCTCTGCAAAGGTGGCTCGATTTGAAGAGGAGAACAGTTCTTCAACCAAGGAGGAAACAGGTGGGAAAACAGACCAGATGTGGCAACACTTAGCTTCCCCGATAGCCCCAGACCAGTGGCGTCATCAACTACATCAACAGGCAATTCAATCAACCCCCACTAGAGCCTCCCCGACGAAGCAAAAGAGTCCCTCAAAGACGACAGAAATAGTTCCGTGTCTGTTGACAAACAAACAGTTAGAAAAGACCATAATCTCAAAAAATGATGCCTTAGAGAATCTCAGTCCACACTATAAGGCCAGCATGAACATCTTTTCAGCATCACATTTTAACCCTGGCCATAACCAATCAGTCACCAGCAACAACTTAATCAGAAATCACAAGGAGACAGACCAGCCAAACCGACAAGCCGGCACTATAACCCCGATGATAAGAGACGATGCTCCGCGATTGCCAGCAAACAACGCAGGAGAAAATTTCTCTGGAGTAAATTTCGACCTCACAGAGTCTCAACCAGAGGTACTGGCTACTGAGCAAGAAAAACAATGTTCCCCATCAAGCTCAAACCTTTTAAATTCCTGTTTCTTCACCCTGGATAACGAGTCCTTTAAACTTGGATCTCCACCAAATAGAGAGGATTTTCCAGCACCGTTTCCAAAAATTGAAAATCATCTCACATTAATTAATAATGCCCTGATCTCAATGGCAAATGCGGCCCTCATGCATGCGGACAAGCTCGACACTCAAATAAACATACTACAGACAGTAGCTGGTCTGATATCGGGCTTGACACCAAGCTCGAACATCTGAACTCTCTGATCAACAGGGCCCAGAGAAGCGCGGAGCTAAGCATCAAACAGGAAACATGTGGATGCAGCCCCATATTACAGAAATTGGAAAAGCTCCCTGAAATAATGAGTTCCCTAGTCAATGACATCAAAACAGAGGCAGCTAGATGGCCACAAAGAACACATTTGTTCCTCAATCAAAATAAAAAAGATATAATTCTAAATTCAAATCTTTCATCACCGTCTATCTCATATAATAGGGACACTGAGCCCTTTGGGAAAACAGGAGAACACATAAACAGAACTAGAGGAATAGAAAACCAGACATCTCATATAAACCCAGTGATAAAGGTTAAAGGTAACCGAGATGGGCTGGGGAGATCTAAAGAAACGGATCAGTACGAGGAGAGCGACAAATTGATAGTAAAAAATACTGTTTTAGATTCCAAAAATGATACAAAGCCCGAAAAAGGAATCTTCCCTCATCAAACATCAAGCTAAGAAACGATAACCAGCCCAACAGAATTCCAGCACTTATCCAGAAAAAATAAGAAAAACTAAGAAAACTAAATAAATCAATCAATCAATCAATCAATCACGGCATTTATAGAGCGCGCTACTCACCCGGGAGGGTCTCAAGGCGCTGGGGGAGGGGGTAAGTTACTGCTCGAACAGCCAGGTCTTGAGCTGCTTCCTGAAGGAGAGATGGTCCTGGGTTCGCCGAAGGTGAGTGGGGAGGGAGTTCCAGGTCTTGGCTGCCAGGTAGGAGAAGGATCTTCCTCCGGCGGTGGTTCTGCGGATGCGTGGTACGGTGGCGAGGGCGTGGCTGGTTGATCGTAGCTGGCGTGTGGGCGTGTAGAAGGTCACGCGGTCGTTGAGGTACTTTGGGCCCAGGTCGTGGAGGGCCTTGTGTGCGTGGGTGAGGAGTCTGAACGTGATTCTCTTGCTGACGGGGAGCCAGTGCAGGTCTTTCAGGTGTCCGGTGATGTGGCTGTGTCGGGGGATGTCCAGGATGAGTCGTGCGGAGGCGTTCTGGATGCGCTGGAGTCTTTTTGAAGTTTGGCTGTGGTTCCGGCGTAGAGGGTGTTCCCATAGTCCAGTCGGCTGGTGACGAGTGCCTGGGTGACGGTCTTCCTGGTTTCAGTGGGGATCCATCTGAAGATCTTGCGGAGCATGCGCAGGGTGTTGAAGCATGAAGATGAGACGGCGTTGACTTGTCTGGTCATCGACAGGGAGGAGTCCAGGATGAAGCCCAGGTTGCGTGCGTGGTCCGTTGGCTTGGGTGCGGTGCCCAGGGCCGGGGGCCACCAGGAGTCGTCCCAGGCGGAGGGTGATGAGCCCAGGATGAGGACTTCCGTCTTGTCTGAGTTCAGTTTAAGGCGGCTGTTCCTCATCCAGTCGGCGACATCTCTCATCCCGTCGTGTAGGTTGGCTCTGGCGGTGGTGGGGTCGTTGGTGAGGGAGAGGATCAGCTGGGTGTCGTCGGCGTAGGAGATGATGTTGAGGTTGTGTTGGCGTGCGATGGCTGCGAGGGGGCTCATGTAGACGTTGAAGAGGGTTGGGCTGAGTGAAGATCCTTGTGGAACGCCGCAGATGACTTCGGTGGCTTCGGAACTGAACGGGGGAGGCGGACTCTCTGGGTTCTACCGGCGAGGAACGAGATGATCCATTCCAGTGCTTTCTCTCGGATTCCGATGTTGCTGAGGCGCTTCACTAGGGTGCGGTGGCAGACGGTGTCGAACGCCGCGGAGAGGTCCAAGAGGATGAGGGCAGCTGTTTCCCCGTTGTCGGTTAGGGTTCTGATGTCGTCGGTGGCTGCGATAAGGGCGGTCTCGGTGCTGTGGTTGGCCCGAAACCCGGACTGCGAGGGGTCGAGGGATCCATTCGTCTCGAGGAAGGCGGCAAGCTGTCTGTTGGCGGTCTTCTCGATGACTTTGGCCGGAAACGGAAGGAGCGAGATGGGACGGTAGTTCTTGAGGTCGGTGGGGTCCGCCGTTGGTTTCTTCAGGAGGGCGGTAAGCTCGGCGTGCTTCCAGCTCTCCGGGAAGGTGGCGGTGTGGAAGGAGGAGTTGATGATGTCCCGGAGATGGGGTGCGATGGTGGCGTCGGCTTTGTTGAAGACGTGGTGTGGGCAGGGGTCGGTTGGTGATCCGGAGTGGATGGAGTTCATCGTGCGGGTGGTGTCTTCGGTGCTGATCGGGGTCCAGTTGCAGAGGGTGGTGGTGGCGGGCGTTGGTTCGGCGGTAGGGTGCGTGGTTTGTGCGTCGAAGCTGTTATGTATGTCGGTGATCTTGCGGTGGAAGAACGCGGAGAGTGAGTTGCAGAGGTCTTGCGAGGGTGATGTCGTTGTTTCCGGCGCTGGGGTTGGAGAACTCTTTGACGATGCTGAAAAGTTCCTTGCTGTCATGGGCGTTGTTGTCCAGTCGTTCTTTGAGTGCCGACTTCTTGGTGGCACGGATCAGCTGGTGGTGTTTGCGGGTGGCGTGTTTGAGGGCGGTCCTGTTGTCTGTGGTCTGGTCGAGTCGCCAGGTTTTCTCGAGAGTGCGGCAGTTCTTCTTGGATTCCTTGAGTTCGTTGGTGAACCAAGGGGTTTTCTTGCTTCCGGGTCTGCTGGGAGGGTTTTTTAGTGGTGCGAGGTCGTCGGCGCAGGCGGTCAGCCACTTGGCGAGGTTGCTGGCTGCTTCGTTTGGGTCCGTTGTGTTGGTGGGTGTGTTCTGGCTGAGGGAGGCGGTGAGCTGCTCGGCGGTGATCTTGCTCCAGCTCCGGCGGGGAACCTGTTGCGGGTGGTGGTGGGTCGCAGTCTTTCTGAAGCTGAAGTGGACGCAGCTGTGGTCGGTCCAGTGGAGTCCGGTGGCGTGGCTGAAGGAGATGTGCTTGCTGGACGAGAAGACGGGGTCAAGCGTGTGGCCGGCGTAGTGGGTGGGCGTGTTCACCAGTTGCTTGAGTCCGAGGTTGGCGAGGTTGTCCAGCAGGGCGGTGGTGTTTCTGTCGTTGTTGTTCTCCAGGTGGAAGTTGAGGTCCCCTAGGAGGATGTAGTCGGCGGAGGGCATGGCGTGCGGGCTGATGAAGTCTGCGATGTCTTCGCTGAATAGTGTGCGTGGTCCCGGGGGTCTGTAGATGAGGGTGCCTCGGAGGGTGGTCTTGGGGTCAGTGTGTATCTGGAAGTGTAGGTGTTCGGCGGCGGTGAAGGTCTCGTCGGAGTTAGTCGAGATGCGGATGGTGCTCTTGTGTACGATGGCGATGCCTCCTCCCGTCTGGTTGACGCGGTCCCTCCGGGTGATCTTGTATCCGTCCGGGATGGCTATGGCGATGTCGGGCGCTGAGGAGGCGTTCATCCAGGTTTCGGTGAGGAAGGCGATGTCCGGTGCTGTTGCGTCGAGCAGGTCCCAGAGTTCCACGGCGTGCCTGTGGACGGAGCGGGTGTTCAGCAGGATGCATTTCAGGTGGTTGCTGCTGGTGCTCGACTTGGCGGAGGTGGTGCACGTCCGGGGGCAGGTGAATCGGCAGGTTTGGCAGGTGAAGGGTCCGTGGGTGCGTCTCGGTGAGGCTCGGTAGCAGGCAGGGTTCCGGCCGGCATTGAGTGCGGTGAGTGTGGCGGCGTCGTAGGTCCGTCGAGTGGTGTTGCATCGGTGGGATCCAGGGGTTCTGGCGCTGGGCGCGGTCCAGTCGCGGACGGGCGCAGACGGGCTTGCCTTAGGCGCGCCTTGGCGCGCCAGCGGCGCGGCCGCGCAGCGGCCGCCATTTATGGGGAGGTGGGAGGGAGGAGCAGCTGGGAGGCGGGAGGCAGGGGCAGCAAATGGGCAGTCAGGGGGCGGGGCCGCAGGGATGCAGCGGCGGGAATGGCGAGAGGTAGCGGGGGCACAGAAAGGAAAAAGGGGAGACAAAATCACGGGCACAATGACAATGGGGCAGCGAGGGGCACAGAAGGAAAAAGGGGAGACAAAATCACGGGCACAACGACAATGGGGCAGCGAGGGGCACAGAAGGAAAAAGGGGAGACAAAATCACAAGCGGAGGGCGATCTTACCTGCAGGAGCAGCGGGCAGACAACACAGGCGGAGCTGTGTGGTGGGGAGCGACCTACCTGGCAAGGTCAAGGGTCGCTCTCCTCACCGCGCAGCGGCCGCCATTTATGGGGAGGTGGGAGGGAGGAGCAGCTGGGAGGCGGGAGGCAGGGGCAGCAAATGGGCAGTCAGGGGGCGGGGCCGCAGGGATGCAGCGGCGGGAATGGCGAGAGGTAGCGGGGGCACAGAAAGGAAAAAGGGGAGACAAAATCACGGGCACAATGACAATGGGGCAGCGAGGGGCACAGAAGGAAAAAGGGGAGACAAAATCACGGGTACAATGACAATGGGGCAGCGAGGGGCACAGAAGGAAAAAGGGGAGACAAAATCACGGGCACAACGACAATGGGGCAGCGAGGGGCACAGAAGGAAAAAGGGGAGACAAAATCACGGGCACAACGACAATGGGGCAGCGAGGGGCACAGAAGGAAAAAGGGGAGACAAAATCACGGGCACAACGACAGTGGGGCAGCGAGGGGCACAGAAGGAAAAAGGGGAGACAAAATCACGGGTACAATGACAATGGGGCAGCGAGGGGCACAGAAGGAAAAAGGGGAGACAAAATCACGGGCACAACGACAATGGGGCAGCGAGGGGCACAGAAGGAAAAAGGGGAGACAAAATCACGGGCACAACGACAATGGGGCAGCGAGGGGCACAGAAGGAAAAAGGGGAGACAAAATCACGGGCACAACGACAGTGGGGCAGCGAGGGGCACAGAAGGAAAAAGGGGAGACAAAATCACGGGTACAATGACAATGGGGCAGCGAGGGGCACAGAAGGAAAAAGGGGAGACAAAATCACGGGCACAATGACAATGGGGCAGCGAGGGGCACAGAAGGAAAAAGGGGAGACAAAATCACGGGCACAACGACAATGGGGCAGCGAGGGGCACAGAAGGAAAAAGGGGAGACAAAATCACAAGCGGAGGGCGATCTTACCTGCAGGAGCAGCGGGCAGACAACACAGGCGGAGCTGTGTGGTGGGGAGCGACCTACCTGGCAAGGTCAAGGGTCGCTCTCCTCACCGCGCAGCGGCCGCCATTTATGGGGAGGTGGGAGGGAGGAGCAGCTGGGAGGCGGGAGGCAGGGGCAGCAAATGGGCAGTCAGGGGGGCGGGGCCGCAGGGGATGCAGCGGCGGGAATGGCGAGAGGTAGCGGGGGCACAGAAAGGAAAAAGGGGAGACAAAATCACGGGCACAATGACAATGGGGCAGCGAGGGGCACAGAAGGAAAAAGGGGAGACAAAATCACGGGTACAATGACAATGGGGCAGCGAGGGGCACAGAAGGAAAAGGGGAGACAAAATCACGGGCACAACGACAATGGGGCAGCGAGGGGCACAGAAGGAAAAAGGGGAGACAAAATCACGGGCACAACGACAATGGGGCAGCGAGGGGCACAGAAGGAAAAAGGGGAGACAAAATCACGGGCACAACGACAGTGGGGCAGCGAGGGGCACAGAAGGAAAAAGGGGAGACAAAATCACGGGTACAATGACAATGGGGCAGCGAGGGGCACAGAAGGAAAAAGGGGAGACAAAATCACGGGCACAACGACAATGGGGCAGCGAGGGGCACAGAAGGAAAAAGGGGAGACAAAATCACGGGCACAACGACAATGGGGCAGCGAGGGGCACAGAAGGAAAAAGGGGAGACAAAATCACGGGCACAACGACAGTGGGGCAGCGAGGGGCACAGAAGGAAAAAGGGGAGACAAAATCACGGGTACAATGACAATGGGGCAGCGAGGGGCACAGAAGGAAAAAGGGGAGACAAAATCACGGGCACAATGACAATGGGGCAGCGAGGGGCACAGAAGGAAAAAGGGGAGACAAAATCACGGGCACAACGACAATGGGGCAGCGAGGGGCACAGAAGGAAAAAGGGGAGACAAAATCACAAGCGGAGGGCGATCTTACCTGCAGGAGCAGCGGGCAGACAACACAGGCGGAGCTGTGTGGTGGGGGAGCGACCTACCTGGCAAACACACTAAGGAGGGGCTTTTAAACCAGTGGCTCCAGAGTGATATTAAGGTAAACATCAGGCATGCTGCTTCCCCCCCAAATTGAATTCATAGAGTACAGGGGACCGGGCAACAGGGCAGACCATTAAGTGACACAATAAGTGCGCATGACCATAAGCAAAACTCAGGACACTCGGCCTCTAAGCAGGACACAAATGAAGAAGAGTTACGTCCAACATATAGGAGCACATACACGGACTATCAGTTGGAGATGAATGGCACAAGACCAAAGAACCCCCTGAACCTAACATAGACGATCACCTGCAAACTAGGGTATTCGAAGAAAAAACTCCTAAATTAGAAAAAAGTCTTGAAATGTTAAAAGGCGACCTGGCTAACTCGCACCACTGGCAATCAGGAATCAAAGCGGGCAATCCAAACAACAACAACACCTCCCAAAGAACAACAACATCCTGTTCTATGAAAGGACACAACTATAAATTAAAATCAGATGTCAAAGAAATTTCTACTCAAACAAATCAAAGAGTCCCGATGGCCTCAAACTCAGACGACAAGGAAATAAAAGTCTGCAGAATAAGTAGTGATGTCCTTCCATCCCGCAACATAGAATAAGGAGTGGCGATCTCGAACAGGTAGCACAGAAAATCCAACCTTAGGAAGAACTGAGCATCAGAAGGAACATAACCCCATGGGCAACAGTGCTCCCGGACGACTTGGATGTAAGCCCTCCCCAAATACCCCCTACTTCAGACCAACTCGAATCCCCTCAAAAACTAAAGCTGAGGTTATATCCTAGCTATACTTCTCAAGGGAATTGGGATATTCTCAATAGAGGAAATATCCTGAGGCTCTGCTCAACCATGCCAGGCTTAGAGGATATAAAAACCACAGATATTGACAGTGTGGTATTTCTCGCACAAGAGCCTGGTAGTATAAATGAGGCAACAGATGTAACTTTTTCTAATCAGGATACGGCAGGAGCCCTAAGGGAAAATAAAAATCGTTTGGACGACTGGGGGATCCAGGTCATATACCCAGTAAAAACAAAATACCCGGCGATCCTGAATAAAGGAGCAGACATAGCACAGCTCTCAAATCATGAAAGAAAATCACAAAGCCGGGGGATTAGTAAGAATGGAATAAATCCTACAACTGGCTCCATTTTGCATGGCATCAAAGTCGGTCCGAGAACTAGACTATGGAGTGAAAGCCAAACACAAGTTACAATGGATCCAGAAGAGGGGAAACGTACATGCTCAGCCAAGGGGAAGAACTCCAAAGACTGGTCCTGGGTACCGTGTGCCTTAAACTCTTGCTCCTAACAAACTGGGTCCACTTCTAACAAGAACAATCCTGCCTCCAAGTTAAAAATCTGCTCTTGGAATACTCGGGGCCAAACTGATAATGAAGAGAAAACGGACGTATTTCAGATACTGACGGGATATGATATCCTAGGGGTGCAAGAAACATGGCCTCTGTGCTCAACCCCATGGCTGGACTATACCGCCTACAAATCATTCGCAACACCCTCACAAGCAGGGGGCCATGCTTTGGGAGGAGGGGCAGTTTATATCAAGAACAACTTGATAGTCCAGGCATCCATGCTATGTGAGGGAAACGGTGATTATATACTTCTTAAGGCAAGGCTCCAAAATATCGATATACTCAGCCAGGGTCAGCATTCCATGATTCTAGTCTGCATCTAACTTCATCCATTTAAGCCTAAAAGAGAAATAACGTTAGGTAGAATGTTACCGTTAATTAGTGATTTTCATGCTGAACACCCAGACGACCTACGGATAATAATGGGAGATTTCAATGTAAATCTAATGGAATCAGACCTAAACTCCTCCCTGGTAGCTTTGGACGATTCTACCTGGTCTATCCCAGAAATAAGCAGCCAGTATCAACGAAAATACAACCATGGACTTAAATTGTCAGCCTACTTCAACCACCTTGGCCTCCGAATCCTAAATGGAAGATCAACCACAGACTCACCAGCAGCTTACACTTACTTCTCTCTCTCCAGACTTGCTACACTGGACTACATTTGGATCTCAATCGCGCATTTTCATGCCACCCAAGACTTTGCTGTCATCCCCTCAGTGCAATTATCGCCTGTCACATACTATCATCGCAATGCCATCGGCCAAAAATCAAACTGATCGGCAAGGAGGAAAATCTGGAACCAATAAAGAAAATAAAGTGGTCAACAGAACACAAAGAAAAATTGAGGAAGAAGTAGAATCAATCCTGATCAGAGCAACTCAGGATAATGGTAATCTAATCCCGACAAAATCTTGGGAACATCTTTTGGAAGAGATAAGGGCAAAACTCACAGGGATGAAGCCAAGATCGTGTAAATCACATCAAAAAGAAGATCCTCTTGCAAAACAAAAAGAATTAATAGCAGCAATAAAACGCAAATTAAACAACACTATGCAAAACCTTACAAATGATATCTCTGAGCGCAGATTAGCCCAGGAAAAGGTTGCAGCGATTCGTCAGAGTTACAGGAAAGCAAGATTCTCCCACCGGAGAATGACTGAAGAAATCCACTGGAACAAAGCTCATGAAATAATAAAGTCACAAGATCAGAAGAGATTCTGGAAGTGTATGAACAACTGTTTTAAATCAAATCTGCAACCCAATACCACAAACATCTTGCCCCAAGCATGGGAAACCTACATAGAAGCCCTCTATGTGGAGTCACCTAGCGATAACAGCATAAACCTCAAATTGAGGGCCACCAACAATATACCATGCTGCATCGAGCTACAGTCTAGATCACGCGATCAGAAAGAAATACCATCTGATATGGGTATACACATCATTAACAAAATGCGACCCGGAGGGGCACCCGGCCCAAATGGCATTCCGCCTACGGTATATAAAGGGACGCCTCGCAAATGGTCCACCATCATGGCGCCGCTATTTAGGGAGTACAGGTCGGGAAGACATATTCCTGGGTCATGGAGGGGTCCCTTTTAGTCCCAATACACAAAAAAGGCATGCGATCAAACCCAGAAAACTACCATTTCATTGTCATTTTAGATGTAGATGGGAAGTGTTACGCAAGCTTACTACTAAAAGAACTTACAGCTTGAGCTGAAGCGCGTAATCTGATCACATATACGGAAACCGGCTTCCAAAAGGGATCTAACATCGACGACAACTTGATCTGTATTTCCCACCTGATAGAAACAACACTTGATAGGAAAGGGAGGGCACTCTATCTAGCATATATTGATTTCCAAATAGCCTTTGATAGCGAGGCCTGTTTGAGACTGTGGACAAAACTAAAAAACTGGGGCATCGATAACTAACTATTAAATGTACTAGTATCCTATACTCTGAAACCTAGGTCAAGATCAGAGTGTTTGCTCACTGATCAACAACAAAAAAAATAAAAACTAACAAAGGATAAAAGCAAGGATGCATACTGGCCCCAATGCTTTTCAATCTGTATTTGGCTGATCTGCCTGACTTTTTGGCAGAGGCCCGAACCTTCCCTCCCAAACTCGCCGGAACTAAAATCCAATCGCTGCAATATGCAGACGATACTATTTTGCTCGATCAAACTCCGATCGGTCTGCTTCGGCTCTTAACTGCATTGTCGTTATATTGCAAAGCAAATAATCTGAAAATAAATACGACAAAAACAAAGGCGATGATTATCACCAGACAAACGAAGAGAAGAGGCTTATGGCAAGTTGACGGTAAACCCATTGAGACAGTTACAGCTTACAAGTACCTTGGAGTATGGATTGATCATAAAGGAAGGCAGTCCACCCATATTACAGCGATACAAAGCTTGGCACAATCCTTGGAGGGGGCCTTTAGTAGAGCAAGGAAAGCCATGTGTTTACCCGATCTTACTCCTCTAATTCAAGCAATGGGGGCAAAATTCCTACCGTCAGTGTCCCATGGTGCAATAGACTTTAAAGACAAGATGTCACTATGGCTGGACAGAGCCCCATCTGCCTGCCTTCTTCTTACCAACCCCCACTTCCCACATGCAAATTTGCCTGGAATTCAACTTGGCATCTCAAAAGTGGATACTCAAAGCAAGATTTATAGCATACTTTCTAAAAGCCAAACAAGTACGGGACAATTCGTTAAAGAAGTACATCTGGCTAATGATAAATAAACCTGGGTCATCTTGGCATAACTTTCTTACTCACTCTGTTGTAATACTGGAAGCTTGTGAAATATGGCCTGCCCCTATACCCATACGGGCGGCAGCAAAACAAGCAAAAATAATGTCGGCGGACAATGACCCAACAAGCTTGAAAAAGCTAAAGCATGGAAGCTGGGCATCAAAAATTATATAACAGCAGGGGCTTACTACACTACCTGTCCTCCCCCTAAAGCCAACAATGAAGTGTCAACTAATGAAGCTACGATTCAGCTTGATCTCACTATTGGCATACAAGTATGGCCAAGGTTATAAAGAAATGGGAGTTACACAGTGCCGAGCTTGTGGGGGAGAAGAGGAATCGCTAATTCATATATTATGTATCTGTGAGACACTACGCCCCTTGAGAACTTATTGGCTCTACCACATTTGGCATTTTTTAAATATTCGGACTTGTCAGGTTGCCATGGTAGAATGTTTGAAGGGCGATTCAGCACAGTTGGCGGCAAGTTTTATGAAATTTCTGATGGCTGTAAGGGTTATTTTGACTTCTGACAAATCTATAGACTCATAACGTCCAACCTACTATCACCTGTCTTAATACTTTTTTATTGTTGATAATGTGAAGCCTACATTTTTAAATAATAGGATGTTAACTTGTTACATTTTATCTCTAACATTGGAACTCATGCACTCTATTTTGCACTCTATTTTGCACCTAATCAAGTGCGATTGCAATGATTTTAATTAATTGTGCAATAAAAAATAATCTAGATATCTATCTATACATATACATATATATATATATGTATGTGTATATATATATATATATATATATATATACACACATATATATATATAAATCCTTCTCCTCCACTATTAGTAGAAAAATCCTCGGACACTCCAGCATGCTTAATAAAGTTTTTAATGACACCAAACGACGCATTTCGGCATTACGCCTTGCTCACGGTCATAGATACACATCACTTCAATTTCATTTTATAAACATTTTAAAAAAACTGTGACGACAGACTCCACCCAAATAACGTGAATTGTAATGTCAAACGTGGCAGCCATCTTGGCTTAGTGATTCATGATTAATTATCCACCTGAATCACTCTCTGAAAATCGATGAACAATTCATTTTGCCACTGTACATCAAAATCAATAAACCACATTTCCGTGTTTTCGCATAATAGCACTCAACATTGCATAATTGCCAAGGTGATTTCGAAATTCATGGTCAATAGACAATATTGCCCTCGATGTACCATGTAGCGGCCATTTTACCATGGGAATTAATGTCTTATAAGTCGATGCATAGTTCTTTTAGGCTCGTATTCCGTCTCCAGACAGTCTCTTAAAATGATGAAACACATTTGTCATCTTTAAGCTCACTTTCCACCCACAATGGTTGATAACTATCGTGGCAACATAATTCATGCACAATACACAATACCATCATCAATATATGTTTAACAATTCCGCCCCAGTGGGCCTAACGAAAATTCCAATTCATGACTTTACCTCATGTATAATACATGCATTAAGTGAAAAAAAGTTACTGGAGAACAGAAAGTTCCACATTGATCATTACCAACAGTGAAGAAAAGGATACCTGCACCTGTGTAAAAAAGAAATAATACAATATTACAAATATTAAGATGCTTAAAGCTTCCAGAAAAGATTCTGCACTATTTTATCAACGTATTAACTGTTTAAATGAATAGCAAGTTCCTCGCTAGAATTCAATCCTTGGGGTACAAGAGTACCAAAGTCAATAATATATCTTGACTCCAGTTTCCGCAATTCTAATTCACGTTTCCCACCCCTCATATTGATCAGTACCGCATCAATGACCACCATTCTCAGTAATTTCTCATCCTGGAAATGACAATCAAAGAAGTGGTGTGCCACTGGGTATTGTCTATTGTTGTGTCTAATGGCACGTACATGCTCCAAAACTCTTTTTTTCGCACGATGTATCGTGCTCCCTATATATGTTTTATTACAGGGACCAAATAGAGCGTAAACACAATAAGTGGTATTACAAGTGAAGGGTTTTTAGATGATAAATTCCCTCCGTGAATTCGGTATTGGGAACTTGGTACAATCCCTGCTGTTACTACAAGCCTTGCAGCTTTTACAGCAGCGAAAGCCTGGACGGCCACTGCTTGTCAGCCCTTCTTCCTTTGTTATCATATTGTGACTTAATTCGTCACGTAGTGATCAACTTTTCTTGAAAGTGATCTGGGGATTATTGCTTAAACATTTCTTTAAGCTATCATCTGTCTTCAGAACGGGCCAGTGTTTGTTTAAAATTCTGTGCATTTCCTGTGCCTGATAAGAGAAGGTAGTGATAAATCTCATGGTCCCTGATTCCTCGTCTTGTCTAACTGGATGTAACAGTTCATTTCTGCTAGTCTCTTCAACTCTCTTGATGGCTTGGACAATAGTTTTCTGACTATATCCCCTATCAACAAAATGTTGACACATAATCTCTTTCTCAATATCAAAAGCCCTACCCGTGCTACAATTACGTTTTGCCCGGAGTTGTTCCCCATAGGGGATACTGTAAATGAGATTGGGGGGGTGCGCACTCCTAGCACTCAGCAAGCTATTTACTGCCGTTGCTTTTCTAAAAACCTTAGTCTCCAGTGCATCACCTTTTACACAAATCTGTACATCTAAGAAGCCAATAGATGTCTTGCTGATGTGTTTAGTAAACATCAAATTGTATGAGTTTCATTCAATTTCTTTACAAATCTTGTAGCAGACTCCTCAAACCCACTCCAAACACAAAAAATGTCATCAATAAACCGCAGCCAAAGGACTACACAGCTTTCAAATTCTTCCAGCTGTGCGGCCACCTGCTCCTCCCACCAGCCCATGAATAAATTTGCATAGCTGGGGGCAAAGCAGGTGCCCATAGCTGTGCCCTGTGACTGCCTATAGATGGAATCATCAAAGACAAAAAAATTATTATTGAGACAAAAATAAATCATGTCTAACAACATTTTGGAGTGAAAGAATAGAGAGATTGACCGTGTTTTAAAAAAATGTCTGACTGCCTGCAATCCCAAATCATGTTTGATGCTTGTGTACAGACTACTAACATCCAAGGTAATCAGAGTATAACTCTCTTCCCAAAAGATGCCATCTATCACAGTGAGGAAGTGTGTTGTATCTCTTATATATGCAGGTAATCCTACGACAAATGGTCTCAAATAATGATCAATGAATCTCGAGGTGTTCTCTAATAGAGAACCAATTGACGAAACAATTGGCCTCCCTGGTGGGTTTACAGCATCCTTATGCAGCTTAGGTAGGAGATAGAGCACTGGGATTTTAGGATGGGTGCATTTCAGGTAATTATATTCTTCCCATTCTATTAATCCTTTTGCTCTCCACTCCAACAGCATTTCCCCATAAACTTTGTTAGATCTTGATACTTCACTTCTATCTGAGGCACAATAACAATCCATATCACTTAACTGTCTCACCCCCTCTGCCAGATATTTCATTTTATCCATAACCACCACGTTACCACCTTTATCTGACTGGCGTATTACAATGGTGTTATCAGATTTGAGGTTCTCCAATGCTTTGCCCTGATCAATATTCAAGTTTTTTCTCCATGTTGGGACTTTTTTGTATCTAATTTTTTTCAGATCTCTTAATACCCCTCTCTCAAACACCTCGATAGCATCACATTGGATATTTGGCAGAAATATTGACTTGGGTTTAAAAGTGCTACCTGGATTTGCATCTAATTCAAAGTCGAAATTCTCCAAATTTAAAACAGCATTGTCGTGACATTCTTCAGTACCATCTAAGGCGGAAAGTGTATGCAACATTTCAATGTCCTCAATGTTCAAAGTGCTTAAACCTACAGCTACATCATGAGGCCTTGGTCTAACTTGCTGTGTATCAAACCATTTTTTCAACTTTAATTTTCTAGAGAAGAAAAATAAATCAATTCTGGTCTGCACAAAATTTAAGTTCACTGAGGGACAAAATGATAAGCCCAGTGAGAGGAGCTCAATTTCTACCTCAGAATGAGCCCGCTGTGACAGGTTAACCACATTTTCTACTAACAGTGGAGGAGAAGGATTTATTTTGAGGGTTACCCGGTAGCCCAAACTCGGACCGGTCCATGAGACAGCCTCGTAACTGACCGGGACTGGTGATTGATATATATATATATATATATATATATATATATATATATATATATATATATATATATATATATATATATATATATATTATCTACTGGCGGTCGCCAGTAGATAGTTATAGTTACAACCTATTATCCATAGGAAATCCGCGACATTCTATTTGAAATAACGTTGGCGCCGGTTGACGAATCTTCGTGAAAGTTTCCAACTTGTTGGGGCGCTCCGCTCCTACCCTGAAAGTCTCGGGGTGATACGTGAAGCGGGGGCCGAGAAAAAGGGGGTCCCAAAACGCGTTTTCCCATTCATTTTTCAATAGGAACCTTTAGTCGCAGCTACAGCCCGAACTGCTGAACGGAATTACCCCAAATTTGGCAAAGAGGTAGCCCTTGGTTCAGACTGGTGCCTTTTGCTAAAATGGTGTAAATCCGTTCAGTAGTTCCTGAGAAATTCACAATTAAAATCACATATATATCTATGGGCGCGTCGGATCCGCGTACCCTCCCGATCATGAGCTGCATGCTAATTGGCTGTCAACACTCCAAATCAAGAAGTGTTGGCAGCCATTTTGTCCTCGGTAGAACCGAGGGACAGAAACAAGTGCGCAAAGCGCAAAGGGGGCAGGGTAGAAACACCCTGACCCCCTAGGCCTGCTCAGGGGGTCCCACAAGGACCCCTGGGCAGAAAAAGATTTATTTATTTTTTTAAATCGGCGGGATGCGCTTAAGGTGCGCGTATCCCGCCGAGAAAAAAAGAAACAAGTGCGTAGAACGCACAAAGGGGGCAGGGTAGAAACACCCTAACCCCTAGGCCTGCTCAGGGGTCCCACAAGGACCCCTGGGCAAAAAGCATTTTTTTTTTTAAATCGGCAGGATGCGCTCAGGGTGCGCGAATCCTGCCGAAAGAATCGAGCGCGGTCTCCGCGCTTCGATGTTAATTGGCCCCCGGGTGGCCCAAGTCCCGGGGCATGGTGGGGGGATAATTTAATGTGTGGGGGCCTCAAAGGGCCCCCAAGCCCCGGGACCGCCACCCCCGGGGCTTTTAAAAATGGTGCGGGAGGGCTCTGAGCCCTCCCGCAGCCCCGGGGACCACCACCTCCCGGGGCTTTTTTTAATTAATTTAACAACCTGTGTGGGGGCTCCAGCCCCCACACGCCCGAGACCGCCACCTCCCCGGGGCACTAACAAATTAAAATGGGGGTCCGTTTTGGACCCTCGAAACCCCGGGGACCACCACCTCCCCGGGGCTGTGCTGATGCAGGGGAGGGGGCCGCGCGGCCCCCTCCTGGAGCCCTTGATGGCCCTGGGGACCACCACCCCCAGGGCCGGCTCCTGCAGTGTCCCGGGTGCCTACCCCCGGGACACTGTAGCTTGCTATGGCAGGACGGGAGCCTCGCGGCTCCCGTCCTGCCAGAGCAAACTGCTTTGGATATTGGAAGAGAGAGCAGGGAAACCTGCTCTCTCTTCCAATATCCAAAGCCGATGCTTTCCACATGGGGAGCAGCATGTCAGCTGCTCCCCATGTGTAAGCAATGCCGGCTCCCGTAGGACACGGGGAGCCGGCGGGACTGTGGGGGATTGGGGACCCCCACAGTCCCCAACGAGAGGCCAGGCCCCGGGGGATGGGGTCCCGGGGCAAGTAGTGGCCCAGGAGGGGGCCACGCGGCCCCCTCCCCAAAAAAGAAAAATTAAAAAAATTAAAAAAATGGAAAGGCCGGCCCCGAGGGATGGGGTCCCCGGGGCCTTAAATGGCCAGAGGAGGGGGCCACGCAGCCCCCTCCAAAGAATAAAAATAAAAGGCCATGCCCCGGGGGATGGGGTCCCCGGGGCCAATACAGGCCCAGGGAAGGGGGGCCACGCGGCCCCCTTCCCGTTTTTTTAAAATTAAAAATTTTAAAAGGGGTAAGGCCCTGGGGGATGGGGTCCCCAGGGCATAAAAACAGGAAAAAGGAAGGGGGCTACACAGCCCCCTTCAGGGGACAAAAACAAAAAAATTTAAAAAACGATCGGGCCCGCAGGCCCCGCCCCTTCCTTCACCACTCTGCAAACGCGCCCCTGGCGCGTTTGCAGAGGGGGAACGAATTCCCTTGAATACTGGGGGTCCCTGAGGGCCAACTAGCCCACCAGGAACCTCCAATATGCGCCAGGGGGCTGCGTTGCAGAGACGTGTAGAGAGGCCACACCCCTTTACACCTCTCTGCAACGCAGCTCTGTGGCGCTTTTTGGAGGTATATGGTGGGCTAGTTGGACTCCGGGGACCCTCAGGATTCAAGGGACTTAATCCCCAACTTAAAACGCGCCACGGGCGCGTTTGCACAGTGGTGAAGGGAGGGCTGGGCTTCAGGTGACATGTGTGCAAACAGGCCCCGTGGCGCGTTTTAAGATGGGGAATTAAATCCCCTTCAATCCTGAGGGTCCCTGGGGGCCAACTAGCCCAACAGGTACATCCAGAAAGCGCCACAGAGCTGCGTTGCAGAGAGGTGTAAAGGGGTGTGGCCTCTCTACACGTCTCTGCAACGCAGCCCCTGGCGCATATTGGAGGTTCCTGGTGGGCTAGTTGGCCCCTAGGGACCCTCAGGATTCAAGGGGACTTAATCCCCCAACTTAAAACGCGCAACTGGGCGCGTTTGCACAGATGTCACCTCAGGCCCCGCCCCTCCCTTCACCATTGTGCAAATATTCCTCTAAAATCAGCCGAAATACGAATTCCGATTTACTCACCTGTTATCAGGAGAGACCTCAGTGCTGTATCTTTCAGCCCAGTACTGGTCCTGAAAAGTAATTCTAACCATACTTACCAGTAACTTGAATTTCCTTCCATAGGCTAACATTGACTGGTTTCACTTGGAAATTCTTCTAAGTGTGGAGTTTTGGAACTTTAAAATATTCCTCTAAAATCAGCCGAAATACGAATTCCGATTTACTCACCTGTTATCAGGAGAGACCTCAGTGCTGCATCTTTCAGCCCAGTACTGATCCTCAAAAGTAATTTTAACCGTACTTACCAGTAACTTGAATTTCCTTCCATAGGATATCATTGCCTGCTTTTTGCTGAAAAAGTTTCTAAGTGTTGATTTTTGAAACATACAAATATTCCTGTAAAATCAGCCGAAATACGAATTCCGATTTACTCACCTGTTATCAGGAGAGACCTCAGTGCTGTATCTTTTAGCCCAGTACTGGTCCTGAAAAGTAATTTTAACCGTACTTACCGGTAACTTGAATTTCCTTCATAGGCTAACATTGACTGGTTTCACTTGGAAATTCTTCTAAGTGTGGAGTTTTGGAACTTTAAAATATTCCTCTAAAATCAGCCGAAATACGAATTCCGATTTACTCACCTGTTATCAGGAGAGACCTCAGTGCTGTATCTTTTAGCCCAGTACTGGTCCTGAAAAGTAATTTTAACCGTACTTACCGGTAACTTGAATTTCCTTCATAGGCTAACATTGACTGGTTTCACTTGGAAATTCTTCTAAGTGTGGAGTTTTGGAACTTTAAAATATTCCTCTAAAATCAGCCGAAATACGAATTCCGATTTACTCACCTGTTATCAGGAGAGACCTCAGTGCTGCATCTTTCAGCCCAGTACTGATCCTCAAAAGTAATTTTAACCGTACTTACCAGTAACTTGAATTTCCTTCCATAGGATATCATTGCCTGCTTTTTGCTGAAAAAGTTTCTAAGTGTTGATTTTTGAAACATACAAATATTCCTCTAAAATCAGCCGAAATCCGAATTCTGATTTACTCACCTGTTATCAGGAGAGACCTCAGTGCTGCATCTTTCAGCCCAGTACTGGTCCTGAAAAGTAATTTTAACCGTACTTACCAGTAACTTGAATTTCCTTCCATAGGCTAACATTGACTGGTTTCACTTGGAAATTCTTCTTAGTGTGGAGTTTTGGAACTTTAAAATATTCCTCTAAAATCAGCCGAAATACGAATTCCGATTTACTCACCTGTTATCAGGAGAGACCTCAGTGCTGCATCTTTCAGCCCAGTACTGATCCTCAAAAGTAATTTTAACCGTACTTACCGGTAACTTGAATTTCCTTCATAGGCTAACATTGACTGGTTTCACTTGGAAATTCTTCTAAGTGTGGAGTTTTGGAACTTTAAAATATTCCTCTAAAATCAGCCGAAATACGAATTCCGATTTACTCACCTGTTATCAGGAGAGACCTCAGTGCTGCATCTTTCAGCCCAGTACTGATCCTCAAAAGTAATTTTAACCGTACTTACCAGTAACTTGAATTTCCTTCATAGGCTAAGATTGACTGGTTTTCAGCAAAAAGTTTCAAAGTGTTGATTTTCACAAACTACAAATATTCCTTAAAAATCGCCTGTATGACTTAAACGCATTCTTTCAACTGTTTACAGGAGATGCACCAGTGCTGGATCCAGGATCCAACACTGAGTAAGAAAAAGTAACGATAACAGTTTTTACCTGCTAAGTGAATTTCCTTCCATAGGATAACATTGGTGATTCTATGAGAAAAAGTTTCTAAGTGTCAACTTTTAAAATACAATAATATTCCTTAAAAATCACGACTGTAACCAAAACGCTTTTACTCAACTGTTTACAGGAGATGTACCAGGACTGAATCTAGGATCCAGTCCTGTGGTTATAAAAGTAATCCATAAAGTAACTAATTGCATTTAACTAGAAATTCACATTGAGCTGAATGTTGCATTGTGTTTGAAAATGTGTTGCCCATTGCAACAACTGTAACTACTGTACTTAAAAGTCTATTGCCTATCTGCAAAGTATTTAAACTAAAGTAATTCATTCTGAGAAAGTATTTTTTGTAATGTAATGTATAATGTAATTACAATGTAATTTAAATAATAAAATATGTAAAAAAAATTGTTTCTAAAAATGTAGTAAATCAGTATGAAAAAAATTAATATAACAATTAATACATTTAAAAATTGTCATTTACAAAACCTTTGAAATTCACTGAAAAAACCGTAGGTTTCAGGCACGTTATAGTTAGAAATTAGCATTTAAAAAACCTTTGAAATTCACTGAAAAAACCATAGGTTTCAGACACGTTATAGTTACAAATTAGCATTTAAAAAACCTTTGAAATTCACTGAAAAACCATAGGTTTCAGACACGTTATAGTTACAAATTAGCATTTAAAAACCTTTGAAATTCACTGAAAAAACCATAGGTTTTAGGGACAGTTATAGTTACTTGGACATTGCACTCGTACAAAACCCGTGAAATTCCCCGTTATAGTTAGTTCAGCTAACTATAACTCGCGCCCCGCAATGCACTGCTGATGACGTCACATATTACATCACTCATGACATGGTCAGTGACATCACTGATGACATCACTGATGACATCTCAAATGACATCACTGATGACATCATCCACGTGATAATCTGATGCACCTCCTCACACCCTAATATAACCTTTGATACACCCACTCTAAATTACAGACTGCCATTCGCAAAACCATAGACACTCCAACACCAATAACTACATACCCACTCACTGATTCTTAGGTCTACACACACACATCCACTCACTCACCCGTACAGTCACTCATACTTACGGTCACTCAGTACAGGACTATCATATGCACTCTTACTCCTATATAGACACTCAAACAACGCCACTCATCCATAGAGATACTCACACACCTAGTCAGTCATGCAAATAATTAAACACACTGCCATTTACTCACCTATACAGTTATACACACACCAGCTCACTTACTCATACAAATAGTAGCACATTGTTACGCTCTTATACAATCACTGATACAAGCACACACTCATCCATACAGCCACTATCACAATCACTCACTCTTGCTTATAGCTATTTATATACTCCAACACACATATATACTGCCTTTCACATATGTAGTTACTCACACATGTACCACTGGGACATACATTCACTCACTAACACACTCTTACACACACTTACCCACCCATACAGTCTATCACAGATGCACTCTTGAAACCATCCACCCAGTGAATCACCCACTCACACATCTATGCACAGAGTTGCACACACCCCTCCCACACAAACACTCAGGCACCCATACAGATACTCAGACAAGCATTCAATAACTCATATAGACACTCATTTAGCTATTCACAAACACATGCAGCCACTTACACAGCAACAGACAGACGGATACAGACATTCATCCAGTTTAGTCACTAACCCATGCATTCAGTAAGATACGTTAAATCACTCACTTATAGAGTCAGTCACGCACCTACTAAATCATCCATACAGACACTTACACACCCACTCATTCTTCAATACGTCTTTTCCTATATATATTAAAAATATTTAAACTTTACAGAAACACACAGTCACTGGATGATGTCATCAGTGATGTCATTTGAGATGTCATCAGTGATGTCATCAGTGATGTCACTGACCATGTCATGAGTGATGTAATATGTGACGTCATCAGCAGTGCATTGCGGGGCGCGAGTTATAGTTAGCTGAACTAACTATAACGGGGAATTTCACGGGTTTTGTACGAGTGCAATGTCCAAGTAACTATAACTGTCCCTAAAACCTATGGTTTTTTCAGTGAATATATATATGTATATTATGATATCTACTGGCGGTCGCCAGTAGATAGTTATAGTTAAAACCTATTATCCATAGGAAATCCGCGACATTCTATTTGAAATAACTCTCTTGCCGGTTGACGTATCTTCGCGAAATTTTCAAACTTTGTGGCCCGCTCCGGTCCGCTCCTACTCCTGAAAGTCTCGGGGGATTCGTCAGCGGGGCCGAGAAAAAAAGGGGGTCCCAAAGCGCGTTTTCCCCATGCAATTTTCCATAGGAAACTTTAGACACGGCTACAGCCCGAACTGCTGAACGGAATTACACCAAATTTGGCAAAGAGGTAGTTCTTGGTTCAGAAAGAACCCTTTTGTTAAATGGTGTAAATCCGTTCAGTAGTTGCTGAGAAAAATCAAAAGTAAAAAGATAGTGATATCTATGGCCGAGTAGGGTCCGCTGTGCCCTCCCGATCACGAGCTGCATGTTAATTGGCTGTCAGCTGGCTGTCAACATTCCGATTCAGGAAATGTTGGCAGCCATTTTGTCCTCGGTAGAACCGAGGGACAGAAACAAGTGCGCAAAGCGCACAAAGGGGGCAGGGTAGAAACACCCTGACCCCCTAGGTTTGCTCAGGGGTCCCACAAGGACCCCTAAGCAAAAAAAAATTTTTTTTTAAAATCGGCAGGATGCGCTCAGGGTGCGCGAATCCTGCCGGAAAAATCGAAGCGCGGTCTCCGCGCTTTGATTATGTATTTTGCCCCGGGTGGCCCAAGTCCCGGGGGCATGGTGGGGGGTTTAATTTTATGTGTGGGGCCTCAAAGGCCCCCAAGCCACGGGACCGCCACCCCCGGGGCTTTTTTTGGAAGTGGTGCGGGAGGGCTCTGAGCCCTCCCGCAGCCCCGGGGACCACCACCTCCCGGGGCTTTTTTTTATTAATTGAACAACCTGTGTGGGGGCTCCAGCCCCCACACGCCCCCGGGACCGCCACCTCCCCAGGCACTAACAAATTAAAATGGGGGTCCGTTTGGACCCCCGGAGCCCCGGGACCACCACCTCCCGGGGCTGTGCTGATGTAGGGGAGGGGGCCGCGCGGCCCCCCTCCTGGAGCCCTTGATGGCCCTGGGGACCGCCACCCCCAGGGCCGGCTCCTGCAGTGTCCCGGGGTGCCTACCCTGGGACACTGTAGTTTGCTATGGCAGGACGGAGCCTCGCGGCTCCCGTCCTGCCATAGCAAACTGCTTTGGATATTGGAAGAGAGAGCAGGAAACCTGCTCTCTCTTCCAATATCCAAAGCACATTGCTTTCCACATGGGGAGCAGCATGTCAGCTGCTCCCCATGTGGAACAGCAATGCCGGCTCCCAAGGGACGTGGGGAGCCGGCGGGTCTGTGGGGGTATTGGGGACCCCCCACAGTCCCCAACGGAGAGGGCCAGCCCCGGGGATGGGGTCCCGGGGCAAGTAGTGGCCCAGGATGGGGCCACGCGGCCCCCTCCCCAAAAGAAAAAAAAAAAAAATGGAAAGGCCGGCCCCGGGGATGGGGTCCCCGGGGCCTTAAATGGCCTGAGGAGGGGGCCACGCAGCCCCCTCCCAAGAAAATAAAAAAGGCCATGCCCGGGGGATGGGGTCCCCGGGCCAATACAGGCCCAGGGAAGGGGGCCACGCGGCCCCTTCCCGTTTTTTTTTTTAATTAAATTAAAAAGAGGGTTAGGCCCTGGGGGATGGGGTCCCCAGGGCCCAAAAATAGGGAAAAAGGAAGGGGGGCCACACAGCCTCCCTTCAGGGGACAAAAAATAAAATAAAAAACGATCGGGCCCGCAGGCCCGCCCCCTTCCTTCACCACTCTGCAAACGCGCCCTGGCGCAGTTTGCAGAGGGGGAACGACTCCCCTTGAATACTGGGGGTCCCTGGGGGCCAACTAGCCCACCAGGAACCTCCAATATGCGCCAGGGGCTGCGTTGCAGAGACGTGTAGAGAGGCCACACCCTCTTTTACACCTCTCTGCAACGCAGCTCTGTGGCGCTTTTTGGAGGCATATGGTGGGCTAGTTGGACCTCCGGGGACCCTCAGGATTCAAGGGACTTAATCCCAGCTTAAAACGCGCCACGGGCGCGTTTGCACAGTGGTGAAGGGAGGGGCGGGGCTTCAGTGACATGTGTGCAAACAGGCCCCGTGGCGCGTTTTAAGATGGGAATTAAATCCCTTCAATCCTGAGGGTCCTGGGGCCAACTAGCCCAACAGGTACATCAGAAAGCGCCCAGAGCTGCGTTGCAGAGAGGTGTAAAAGGGGTGTGGCCTCTCTACACGTCTCTGCAACGCAGCCCTGGCGCATATTGGAGGTTCCTGGTGGGCTAGTTGGCCCCTAGGGACCCTCAGGATTCAAGGGGACTTAATCCCCCAACCTAAAACGCGCCACGGGCGCGTTTGCACAGATGTCACCTCAGGCCCCGCCCCTCCCTTCACCATTGTGCAAATATTCTTCTAAAATCATGCCGAAATACGAATTCTGATTTACTCACCTGTTATCAGGAGAGACCTCAGTGCTGCATCTTTCAGCCCAGTACTGGTCCTGAAAAGTAATTTTAACCGTACTTACCAGTAACTTGAATTTCCTTCCATAGGCTAACATTGACTGGTTTCACTTGGAAATTCTTCTTAGTGTGGAGTTTTGGAACTTTAAAATATTCCTCTAAAATCAGCCGAAATACGAATTCCGATTTACTCACCTGTTATCAGGAGAGACCTCAGTGCTGCATCTTTCAGCCCAGTACTGATCCTCAAAAGTAATTTTAACCGTACTTACCGGTAACTTGAATTTCCTTCATAGGCTAACATTGACTGGTTTCACTTGGAAATTCTTCTAAGTGTGGAGTTTTGGAACTTTAAAATATTCCTCTAAAATCAGCCGAAATACGAATTCCGATTTACTCACCTGTTATCAGGAGAGACCTCAGTGCTGCATCTTTCAGCCCAGTACTGATCCTCAAAAGTAATTTTAACCGTACTTACCAGTAACTTGAATTTCCTTCCATAGGATATCATTGCCTGCTTTTTGCTGAAAAAGTTTCTAAGTGTTGATTTTTGAAACATACAAATATTCCTCTAAAATCAGCCGAAATCCGAATTCTGATTTACTCACCTGTTATCAGGAGAGACCTCAGTGCTGCATCTTTCAGCCCAGTACTGGTCCTGAAAAGTAATTTTAACCGTACTTACCAGTAACTTGAATTTCCTTCCATAGGCTAACATTGACTGGTTTCACTTGGAAATTCTTCTTAGTGTGGAGTTTTGGAACTTTAAAATATTCCTCTAAAATCAGCCGAAATACGAATTCCGATTTACTCACCTGTTATCAGGAGAGACCTCAGTGCTGCATCTTTCAGCCCAGTACTGATCCTCAAAAGTAATTTTAACCGTACTTACCAGTAACTTGATATTTCCTTCCATAGGCTAAGCCATTGACTGGTTTTCAGCAAAAAAGTTTCAAAGTGTTGATTTTCACAAACTACAAATATTCCTTAAAAATCGCCTGTATGACTTAAACGCATTCTTTCAACTGTTTACAGGAGATGCACCAGTGCTGGATCCAGGATCCAACACTGAGTAAGAAAAAGTAACGATAACAGTTTTTACCTGCTAAGTGAATTTCCTTCCATAGGATAACATTGGTGATTCTATGAGAAAAAGTTTCTAAGTGTCAACTTTTAAAATACAATAATATTCCTTAAAAATCACGACTGTAACCAAAACGCTTTTACTCAACTGTTTACAGGAGATGTACCAGGACTGAATCTAGGATCCAGTCCTGTGGTTACAAAAGTAATCCATAAAGTAACTAATTGCATTTAACTAGAAATTCACATTGAGCTGAATGTTGCATTGTGTTTGAAAATGTGTTGCCCATTGCAACAACTGTAACTACTGTACTTAAAAGTCTATTGCCTATCTGCAAAGTATTTAAACTAAAGTAATTCATTCTGAGAAAGTATTTTTTGTAATGTAATGTATAATGTAATTACAATGTAATTTAAATAATAAAATATGTAAAAAAAATTGTTTCTAAAAATGTAGTAAATCAGTATGAAAAAAATTAATATAACAATTAATACATTTAAAAATTGTCATTTACAAAACCTTTGAAATTCACTGAAAAACCGTAGGTTTCAGGCACGTTATAGTTAGAAATTAGCATTTAAAAACCTTTGAAATTCACTGAAAAAACCATAGGTTTCAGACACGTTATAGTTACAAATTAGCATTTAAAAAACCTTTGAAATTCACTGAAAAACCATAGGTTTCAGACACGTTATAGTTACAAATTAGCATTTAAAAACCTTTGAAATTCACTGAAAAACCATAGGTTTTAGGGACAGTTATAGTTACTTGGACATTGCACTCGTACAAAACCCGTGAAATTCCCCGTTATAGTTAGTTCAGCTAACTATAACTCGCGCCCCGCAATGCACTGCTGATGACGTCACATATTACATCACTCATGACATGGTCAGTGACATCACTGATGACATCACTGATGACATCTCAAATGACATCACTGATGACATCATCCACGTGATAATCTGATGCACCTCCTCACACCCTAATATAACCTTTGATACACCCACTCTAAATTACAGACTGCCATTCGCAAAACCATAGACACTCCAACACCAATAACTACATACCCACTCACTGATTCTTAGGTCTACACACACACATCCACTCACTCACCCGTACAGTCACTCATACTTACGGTCACTCAGTACAGGACTATCATATGCACTCTTACTCCTATATAGACACTCAAACAACGCCACTCATCCATAGAGATACTCACACACCTAGTCAGTCATGCAAATAATTAAACACACTGCCATTTACTCACCTATACAGTTATACACACACCAGCTCACTTACTCATACAAATAGTAGCACATTGTTACGCTCTTATACAATCACTGATACAAGCACACACTCATCCATACAGCCACTATCACAATCACTCACTCTTGCTTATAGCTATTTATATACTCCAACACACATATATACTGCCTTTCACATATGTAGTTACTCACACATGTACCACTGGGACATACATTCACTCACTAACACACTCTTACACACACTTACCCACCCATACAGTCTATCACAGATGCACTCTTGAAACCATCCACCCAGTGAATCACCCACTCACACATCTATGCACAGAGTTGCACACACCCCTCCCACACAAACACTCAGGCACCCATACAGATACTCAGACAAGCATTCAATAACTCATATAGACACTCATTTAGCTATTCACAAACACATGCAGCCACTTACACAGCAACAGACAGACGGATACAGACATTCACCCAGTTTAGTCACTAACCCATGCATTCAGTAAGATACGTTAAATCACTCACTTATAGAGTCAGTCACGCACCTACTAAATCATCCATACAGACACTTACACACCCACTCATTCTTCAATACGTCTTTTCCTATATATATTAAAAATATTTAAACTTTACAGAAACATACAGTCACTGGATGATGTCATCAGTGATGTCATTTGAGATGTCATCAGTGATGTCATCAGTGATGTCACTGACCATGTCATGAGTGATGTAATATGTGACGTCATCAGCAGTGCATTGCGGGGCGCGAGTTATAGTTAGCTGAACTAACTATAACGGGGAATTTCACGGGTGTTGTACGAGTGCAATGTCCAAGTAACTATAACTGTCCCTAAAACCTATGGTTTTTTCAGTGAATATATATATATATATATATATATATTCTCTTATTCCTCTCAGTAAAGAAGAAGTCTGCACTCAGGGCACAAGTTGCCATTATCTTTATTAATAAAAGTTTCACAGCAGCTTAATCCTGATAGTCTGGAACGCGTTTCGGCTGTCCCATGCAGCCTTTGTCAACCTTTCAAACGCCAGTGCATTTTAAATAAAGTCAGCACGTGAGTCCAATTAGACTGCCGTGGTGAAAATACTCTCCTCCTCACACAGTTTCTCAGGTAAGTAATAGACCAGTGTCTTTTTTAAATAAAATATTGACATTGTATGTGAGGTGTTCTTAAAACTCACTGTGCAAATACGCATTGTAGATTTAAAGACCAGCTTTCCTTTTTAAGTTCACTGCTGTGATTTATATATGTATGTATGTATATATATATATATTACCAACTGGCGGTCGCCAGTAGGTAGTTATAGTTAGGACCTAGTTTCCATAGGAAAAGCATTTTTTGATTTGCCAATATCTTTGGAGCCGTTCGACGAATCTTTGCGAAATTTTTAAAACTAATGGGGCGCTCAGGTCAGCTCCTGTCTTGAAGGTTTCGGGGTGATTCGTCAAGCGGGGGCCGAGAAAAAAAGGGGTGTCCCAAAACGCATTTTATCCATGTCAATTTCCATAGGAAACTTTAGACAAGGCTACAGCCCTAACTGCTGAACGAATTACACCAAATATTGCGAAAAGGTAGCTCTTGGTTCAAAAAGCACCCCTTTTGTTAAATGGTGTAAATCCGTTCAGTAGTTTTTGACAGAAGTAAATATTTACAGATATCTATTTATCGACGCAATGGATCCACAAACCCTCCCGATCTCGAGCCTTGCAATCTGATTGGCTGCCAACAGTTCCAACCAGGAAGTGTTGACAGCCAAAAAAGATTAAAAATGCAGGAAAACAGGGCGGGGTAGAAACACCCTGACCCCCTAGGCCTGCTCAGGGGGTCCCACAGGGAACCCGAGGGCCCAAAAAAACATTTTGGGCCCTCCACGCTGCCCTGGGGACCGCCACCTCCCGGGGCTTTATCAATGTCAGGGGGCCTTGCGTGCTCGATCCCCCCCCACACTGCCCCAGGGACCACCACCTCCCAGGGGCATACATCAGTTAATTGCGGGGGCCCGTGGTGGACCCCTGGCCCCGGGGACCACCACCTCCACGGGGCTACAATGAAGATGGGAGGGGGGCTGCATGGCCCCCCTCTAGGCGCCCTCCATGGCCTTGGGGACCGCCACCCCCCAGGGTTGGCTCCAGCAATGAAGCGAAGCAGAATTGCTTTTGGGCAAAGGGAGCTGCATGTCTGACTTTCGGAGACGGGGTCCCCGGGGCCGAACCCGGCCTGGAAGGGGGGCCACACAGCCTCCCCTTCTTTAAATATTGTTTAAAAAAAATAGAAATTGCCATGCCCCGGGGGCGAATTGGCCTGGGGAGGGGGTCCGCATGGCCACCTCCCTTTTCATTTTTTTTTAAATGGCTCAGACCCCAGGACCCAAAAGGGTCAAGGGACGAGGGGCCACACAGCCCTCCTTCTTAAAATAAAAAAAAGAAACCGGCAACTTGCCGGAGGCCCCACCCCCTCCTTGCACGACTCTGCAAATGCGCCTCCTGGCGCGCTCTGGGTTGGGGGTTGAAGTCCTCTTCACTGGTGAGGGTACTTAGGGGCCAACTAGCCCACCAGGTACCTCCAGTAAGCCCTACATGGGTTGAGCCTTTAGCCATCAAATAAATCACGCTGGTGGATGCAATTGAGCCGCGTTGTGTCCTTTTTTTAAGTACATCGAACACGTTTTGTTGGATTTATAGGGGCTCGCTACCCCATCGCGGCGCACTGTGGAGAGTGGCTTGGGCACAAGCGAACTGGCTTTTTTTGGATATATATATATTAAAGCTGAATGATTGCACACTTGTAGGGGTTGAGCAATCTAAATATTTATTTCACCAACAAAGATGAGTTTTGGCTTTTCACCAATCAACTTTGTGTATCTGACCCACAGTCCATTTCTGTGAGTCTCAAATTGCACCTAGGTCTTGGTCTACCCTGGCCATTCTGATTTTGGTTCCCCATATTGATTTTTTGCCATTTTGGTGTCATTTTCCTTATTACATTTTTCTCTATTTCATAAATTGGTGTGGTGTGTTATGTTTTCAACTTTATCAGTACTTCTACACACTTTACACATGTTCTCTAAATTAAGCCTGCCTGCTCTGTGCCACAGCTGCCAGGGATTGATCTCAGGTTTAAAGGACCTAACAATACAAGGACTTTATTATTTGTGGTGGACAGTAATCCACCCCAGCTAATGAACCACATTGACAAAAATATCTTGAATATTCACAGTTTATGAGCTGAAAAGAACCACATCTGACAAAACAACTTTTGAAAAAGTGCTGAAGGTACACATTGAGAGGTTTATAGCCAGAGGATATCTGAAAAGATGTGTGCAAGATTCTGTGGAACAGTTAAAAACACCATCATGGAGACTCTATAATAGAAAAAAGGAAAGAATATGCAGAATAGATTTATATATGCATCAACATTTTCTACAAGTAAGAATCTCAAAAGGAACATTATGAAACATTAGGAAACTTTGCAAACTGAAAAGTATTTTGGTAACCCTTGCAGGGAAAGACTGTTGTTTGGATTCCAACGCACAAGGAATTTAATAGAAATCTTGTGCAAGCATAAGAATAACACCAAGCAAGGTGAGCCGAAAGGAAAATTGATATGTGGTAATTGTGCCCCCTGCCAGAATGTAATTTTGGGCAACACTGTGATTCATCCGCATTAAGGTCATATAATCGCATTGAGGCATACAGCAAATTGTGGCAGTACAAATTGTATATGCTTTGAAATACCCATGTGGACTGCTATCTCTAGGCAAAACTAAAAGAAAAATCAAAGTTACAATTACTGTGCACAAAATTAATATTCATAACAAATTGAAAACATCAAGCTTGGCTACTCATTGGCATGACACAATTCACTACATTAGCCAATTACTGTTTCAAGTGTCTTAAATCATAACACCTAATCCTGAGATGAAAATCAATTAAAAACTTCTAAAAGATAAATATATTGGATTAAACAGTTGAACACCATGAAACCAGCAGGAATGAATGGTAGATTAGAGATGTCCTGTTTTCTTTGTTAGATTAAATATATCATGGTTTCTTTAACAATGTGAATAGTATATGTCAAAAACGGAGGTGTTGTTTTACTCATCCATTGCCTCTGTATGAGTCTAACTACATTTTGAATTTGAGTTTTTGTGAACAATGAGTTCACAAACTTGTGATTGAAAATTATCTTTATGTTGCTTACATGTATTTTCTTTTGTTTTGTACTGCAAATTCATCATGCACCTGATATTCACTTGGCTCCATCTTCGGGTACCTCCATCTTTGGGTTATTGTTCATTAACATGGTCACTTTCCTACTACTATTCAGCATTAAATGCTCGTGTACTTGTCAGATTATTATGTATGAAGGGTTTTGTAGAATCCTTTGGAGTGCATGAAGAGCTTACTTTGTATATGTTATCCTTTACTATTCTGTAGTAAGCTTTTCATTTTGCCATTAGAGCATATGTTATTCCTTGTTGTGCGATGAACAATGGTGCTTGTTCAGCCCTTCGTGCTTTAGGAGTATTTGAAATTATTTCACTTGTATTGCTTATTTTTTTCTCATCCTTGGTATTACATACTTGTTTTGGGTTAATAGTGTTAAGTTTATCAATTTGTGTCTGCAGCCACTAAGCCGTTCACTAATTTGGGTCAATTGGTTGCTTAGGATTGGATTATGAAGTCTTGGAGAACAGTCAAATAGGACTACTGGCTCACCTCTGCAAATAGGGGTGTATTTTGTGGAGGTTTTGAACTAGGTCAGGTGAACTTTGACCTTGTACATGTGACTTGATTTAGTAGAAATACAGTATTTTGTTTTTAAATTTTATTTATGAGTTTCCAAAATAATACAAAGAACAAGGGCCTGCGTACACGGCTAGATTGCAACTTACAGTTTGCCGTCTAGGAGGCAAAAGAAAAATCTTTATCACACAGCATGTATAATAAACAGTTTATACCAGCCATGGGCGGGGCCAGAATCATAGTTAAAGAGATGTATTCCATTGGAGCATACATGGAATGTAAGCATATGGCTTCTGAGCTTAGACACAGTCGATGGAAACATTAATGTGAGTCGTCATCTATGGTTAGCAAATAGTCCCTAAGGGGTTGCCAGATATCCTTGGGCCTTAAAGTGCGGGGTTGTAGCAAGGCGTAGATGTCACTAGTGGAGTCACAATATACCAAGATGCCTTAATAGTGGGCCGCATCCCACTTCCCCAGTGCAGCACCACTTCTCTTTTAGCTAACAGTGGCGCTATAGCTGTGTACCTATAAACTGGTGTGGTAATATCTGCTACATAGCCCGGGAGCGCCAGGAGGGGATCCGGGCGTAGTGTGATATGGGTCATTAAGGAGAGGCAATCAAAGATCGCACTCCAGTAGGCCCCAATATGTGGGCATGTTCATGTAAGGTGTGCAAAGTCAGCTTTGAGTGTGTTTCATTTTGGGCAGTTGGAGGTCCTGGTGGGGTCTATTTTAGCAAGTGTACTAGGGGTTATATAGGCCCTGTGTAGGAACTTAAATTGGAGTAGCTTGTGCCGATTGTTTGGAGAAACAAGCCCAATCTGAGCATAACAGTAATGCCATTCTTTGCCAGTTAGTTCCCGACCCATGTCTCTCCCCCATTGTCCCCTGGTTTTCTCATCATGGGTAGGCCGCAGTGCCATGCAGTACTCTAAACAGGGAATCTCAACCTATATATTTCAAACTGTGCAATGCATCACATTTTATTGAACACCTAAAGAGCTGACCGACTGGCAACAAAGTATCAAAACATATCAGGATTTATTAATACATTCATAATACAAACATTAATTACATCACTTTAATGTTGATGTATTTAATGTTTGTATTATGAAAGTATTAATAAATTCTGATATGTTTTGATACTTTGTTTCCAGTCGGTCAGCTCTTTAGGTGTTCAATAAAATGTGATGCATTGCACAGTTTGAAATATATAGGTTGAGATTCCCTGTTTAGAGTATTGTACTGATTTCCCCTGTGTATCTCTTCCTACATTTAGTTCCAGGGGCCCCTTCTTTTTCAGTAGTCGCAGTGCCATGCAGGCCTTATAAAGTTTGGAGATCAGTTTTCCCCCCCTCAGAGGTTGATCTCAATAGAGTCAATGGGGAAGAGTTGTCAGGAGCAATGGGATATGTGGAAATACAGGCACGAAAAGTGGTATGTAGGCGGCATATGAGAAGAGATCCATCTGTGTGGTCTGGGAGAATCGGACATCGTCAGTGTGAGAAAGGGCATGACCATTAGGGAAAATATCTCCCATTGTATGTAAGCCCAATTTGCTGAGCATGCATTGCAACACTCGTTCGCGGATAGGTGGGATCCATGGATTGTTTCTAACCAGAAGTAATGAAGAATATAGGGGCCCTGTTCCAAGTAGGTGGTAAAGTTTCTTCCATGCCCAGCAAATAGTGGACAGTGTCTGGATATCTTGGGGGTCAAGCCTGATTCTTCCTGGTAAGACAGTGATAGTGGAATGCCCTCTGCTTGGTCTTTTTCAGGTATGGAGTCTGGGTGAAACCAATAAGAGGCAAACTGCCCCTGCGCAGCTAGGTAATACATTTGAAAATTGTAAACACCAAAGCCGCCTGTTTCATAAGGAAGCACAAGAGTGTCCCATCGGATACGTGGCCGCCGGTCCACCTATATAAGTTGTAGCAAAAGACTCCGGAGTGTGTGAAAAAACAATTTAGGCATAGGAACTGGGATGTTTAAAAACAAATACAGAAAATGGGGAAGCACAACCATTTTAATTATGGCTATCTAACCCGCCATGTAGAGTGGGGATCTGATTCACCTTTCAACCTGTACCGCTAGTTTATCAATGACCGGCCCATAATTCAGATGGATCACCTGCTCCTTATCCCTGTGAAGTATTATAGCAAGATATTTAGAAGTCTTGTCGCACCACTGGGGTGGATATTCACTCGGCGTCGCCGAGGTGGAGTCGGTTAGTAGAAGCCGTTCAGACTTTGCCCAGTTGATATGGAGGCCTGAGAATCCCCCAAACCTGATAATCTCTCTAATAACAGGAGCAAGATTGAGGGCGAGTTGGTGGAGAAAAAGTAAGATATCATCTGTGTACATGGAGACGAGGAAAGGGCCTGGTTTGAAACAAAGGCCACGGTACAAATGTTTTTCTTGCAAATGAGGCACTAATGGATCCATGGCAATGATAAAAAGTTACAGAGAAAGGGGGCATCCCAGTCGTGTATAGGCCTGGGCGGTGAACTCCGCCCCGTTCGCGGAGTTTGCAGAGTTTTCTGCACTCTGCGCTCCACGAAGTTCACGTAGTACAGAAAACTCTGTTCCGCGTAGGGCGGTGGAGTTTTTTTCCCGCTCGCAAACGGTAAGTTTGCGAGCGTGAGCAGCCGCTCAGGTAGAATTTCTACCCGAGCGGCAGGAAAACCAGCA
Source organism: Calotriton arnoldi (assembly GCA_963921515.1). NCBI lineage: Eukaryota > Metazoa > Chordata > Amphibia > Caudata > Salamandridae > Calotriton > Calotriton arnoldi. The sequence continues at coordinate 224,018 of CAWUFW010010920.1, forward strand.
CGAATGGCAGTTTGCGATGCACTCAGCCACTTGCGAAACTCCACTGAGTTTTTTGCCACTTCGTGGAGTTCCGCATAGTGAAACTAAGAACTACGCCCAGGCCTGGTCGTGTACCCCTAGCAATCTTGAACTGGTGAGTAAATTTACATGGAGCCGCGCCAGTGGTTGGGAGTATAGGAGCTTGTTCAGCACTATGAAGCCTATAGGAAGCCCTAATTTCTGCAGTGCTGCCCAAAGGAAAGGCCACTCCAAGGTGTCAAAGGCTTTTTCAGCATCAAGAAGGGTGACAGCAGCAGGAACCTCTGGTGAGACTCTATTAAGGACAGCGAATATCATGCAACGATTGTAAGATGTAGATCTGTGAGGGACAAACCCTGATTGGACCGCGGAGATGATCTTGTCCAGCAGTAATGCCAGCCTTGTTTATATCATTTTAGCTAAGATTTTTTTGTCAAAATTTGATAAGGAAAGGGGTCTATATGAGGCACAAAGATGGCCATGCTTTAAAAAAAGTGTGATTACTGCTTCATGTAATGTGGGAGCATCTCTACGACCTTCAGGGTCTCAGCATACATATCCAAAAGATGGGGAACAAGAATGGACTTATATGTACAATACCCATGAGACCATCAAGGGACCAAGAGACCATTGGGGGCCTTGGAGCCGTCCAGTGCATCAATAGCATCCGCAGCTTCCTCAGCAGAGAAGGGCAGCTTCCTCAGTAGAGAAGGGCTCACTTAAAAATTGACACTGCGCATCGTAATCCACACCATTGCGACCTCATTCAGATATTCTGTTCTGGCGGAAGCGTCCCCGACGAGTTTAATAGAGTAAAACCGTTCATAATAGTGGAGTAGGGTATCGGTGATTGCAACAGAATTAGTGACCCTGCTATTGCCATCTAGTATCAATTCTGATATGTAATCTGGCATCGGTGCGGAAGGAGGAGGTGTGCCATAGTAAGTCCTGGGTGTTCACCCTCTCCATATTGGCGAGCTTGGGCCAATTTGCCCAAGTAGTTCACTTCCCTTTCTGCCTGGGCACGAAATTCGTCCATCAGTACTGATCGACGGTGTAAATGATTAATTCCAGGTTGCTGTGTGTTGGAGCTATCTAGGGCCTTCAGCTCATTCTCCACACATTAATGTTATTGTGGATATCGCGGAGGACACCCGATTGCTTCGAGATACATATACCCCAAATGTATACTTCAAAAGCATCCCATAAAGTGGCCTGTTGCAACACAGATCCTCTGTGTAAGTTAAAGTATTCCAGTATGGTGTCTCTAACTCGGAGTGAAACACAGCATCCATAAGAGCAGTGCCAGGGAAACACCATCATTTCTCAAGGCCTCAGCCAAACGCAATGTTAGGAGTTAGTAATAGTGGTCTGAAAGTGTGCGTGTTGTAGATGTCGTATATCCCTCAGCCATGGGAGTGCATCAATCGATAGGAGCCAGTAATCGACATGTGTCCAGATGGCATGTGGTACAGAATAAAAGGTATATGCTATGTGTCACCATGTATCTCTTAAGGTGTAGGTGTCCATAATGTTGCACAGTATTTGAGAGGCTTGCGGTTTGCTTACAGTGTGGGCTCCCGTGAAGTCAAGCAGTGGGTTCTGCACCAAGTTTAGGTCCTGCCTAGCAGAACGATATTAGCATCGAATCTGCCCATGATGGACGAGAGGTCGTGGAACAAGGCAGGATCGTCAGTGTTAGGGGCATAAACATTCACAAGGAGTACACCGTTGTCGGCTAGGCAGTCGGCCAGAGCCACATATCGGCCATCCATGACTACATAGCTAGCGTTGAGATGGAAAAGGACGCTGCAATGGATAAGGGTGCAAACTCCCCTCAAATAGGTACTGTAGCCAGACAAGTACCTATGTGACCCCCAGGATTTAGCAAGCACAGGAGAATCCTGTGGCAAAAGGTGTGTCTCTTGGAGGAATGCAATCTTTACCCTGTGTCAATTAATGTATGCCAGTACTTGCTTACCGTTGCAAGGATTGTTTAATCTCCAAATGTTCCATGTCAAAGAGGTAATCTCCGCTAGTAGACCCCACCCTGTCATTACATCCACTGTGATAAAAGGTGTAAAAGCGGCATGATGGTAGTGTTTGTGTGTGTAGGTGCTTCCAAGTGCGAGTCAAGAGAGAAAAATAAACAACACAAACAATCCCCGACATAAACAAATACCCCCCTCACAACACCCACACGGAGCAATCCTTGCTCAGTGAATACCTGGAGAATCAATAAACTGACATAAATCCCAATAGACATAATGGCATTTATCATGGGGGAGAGCAACGCTGCGTCCATCGGAGCCCTGTGAAAGGGGAATTGCTATTGGGAAATGGATAGTCACAGGGCTCTACTGAGTCAATCAGTCCAAGCCAGAACAAACAAGGCAGAACATGCAGGTTGTACCCATGCAGTCATCCAAGTAACATGCCGATGTGAGCCCGGAGGCAGATAATTAGCCAGTAGGGAAGTGATCCGTGTTCTAAGAGTTCTGCATGGTATCCAACATCCGGTCTGGAAAGGACCGCGGCAACACAGTGTTGCTGGGCTCTAGTGACTTGCAGAAGTTGAGCACCTCTGATGGGGAGTCAAAGATTTGTGCCTTTCCCTTGACATCCACCCTAAGCCTATCTGGATATGGCATTCCATATTGAAGGCCTTTTTTGCAGAGTAGTGCTTTAACATCTTCAAATTTGTAGAGTGCCTCCTGCACCATCAGTGTGAAGTCGGGGTACAAAGATATGGCAGAGCCCTGATACTGTAAGGAGCCCTGCTCCCGAGCCAATCTGAGTGCTGTCAACCCTGTCCCTGAAATTCAATAAGCAATTATGAGACGAGGTGGCGGCACAGGTGGGCGCCTGGGACCCAGCAATCTATGCGCTCTCTCCACCACGAAAGCATCTGTAAAGTTTTTACGCTCAAATAAGTCAATAAGGAGCTGCTCCACAAAGTGGTCTGGTCGTCCCATATGTGTAGATTTCACAATACCTGTAATGCAAATATTGTTGCTGCATGATCTTGCTTCAAGATCTTCATTTTTAATAGCAACCGTCTTGAGGAGCCGCTCCATTTTGTCTAGGTTCTTCGAAAGGGATGAGGTGCCATCTTCTACACCCAATATACGCTCCTCCACTCAATCTAGGTAGGTCCTGTGTCTCTCAATCATTTACCCCATGTGATCTATACAAGATATTAGAGTATCAAACCGGGCATTATTGGAACGGAATCCAGCCCTCAACTCCACCATGATGGCTCTGACACCGGTTGCATGTTCCTCTGCGGTGCACTCAGATCCCCTCTCCTCCATGTCGGGTGTGGATTCAGGCCTGTTGGACTACCTGGCCCTCTCTAAAGGGAGCTTTCACTGTTTAGGGCCTCCCCTGCCCATATTGGTGATCAGCCGTGAACTGGTGTAGGGGACAGTCAATAGTAATTAAGGTATGCCCGCCGCAGAAACACAAATGGGTGCAGGCTAAGAGTAGTAAAGGCCAGTGTTCAGAGTCTGTAGAAAATAAGAGGCAGGTGAGTGGCATATCCAATTTCAGCCCCAATTCAGGTCAGGGGTCTTAGCCGGGCTGTCACTGCCACATCTCAGGGTCTGCCAGGAAGAGTGACAGAGGAGCTAGTCAGACGCAGGCCAGGGAGTGCACCACAGGGAGGGAGATGGTTGCAGTGGTAGTGCTGCATGATACGATCCAAGCAGCATCTGCCCTCCTCCCCGAGGGTAGTGTAGGACCGATCCTTGGGGCAGCGGGCCCGTGCACTGAGGCCATGAGGGAAGGCAACATGGGCCGGCAGAAGCTGCACTGCCACACAACACAGCTGTTGACGTGCAGTCAGCCAATGCCCACACGCCAGCCAGGCCACTCACGGGATCTGCCACGTAGTGTTCAGCCACACCAACGGCCTGTAGTGATCTCGATAAGGGCCTGGGTGGTGCTGCAGTGAGGATCAGAGTCTCAGGCTTGCTTTCTTCCGGGCCGGCCCCCTCTGCTCTAGGCTGCCTGGGCCCACTACGCTGCCTCTCCAATTGAAACCGGCCTATGATGACAGGGAGCAGCGGTCATCTGCCCCCACCAGCAGATGATCCTCGTTGTTGCAGAATTGGTCACAACGGGCCCAGTAGGGATTGAAAGCCCTGTCCTCAGGTTCGTCCACAGCCCCTGTCACTGCGGGGCCTCCGAGGAGAGCTGTTCCGCATCTGCGCCCCTACTGGTCCGTCGCCCCTGCCGCCCACATCCTGGTGCTACGCACACAGTTGATCGCCGCATAGGACACACAGGCGAGTCCTGGCTATGAAGGATGCAGATGGGTACAATTAAGCCTGTGAAACCGACATTGTGGACCTATCGAGAGCAGAGTTTCAGCGCCGCACAGCCATCTTGGATGCCGGCATGGCCACCCCCCCCATAGAGAATCGGTGTTTGTGTCAATGTTTTCAATGGCAGCCATATTCAGCGGGTCAAAATAGATTCAAGCACAGAATGAGGTGAGATTCCTTTAGTTTTTCATTGTCTGGGAGACCTGTTGTACAGTTTATTGCTTTCAAGTGCGCACAATGTCTGTAAGTCAGATTATGGCGGTTGGCACTGTGCTTGAGGTTGTTAATATGTTTCATGTTTTACTTCTGCACACTGTGCTTTGTGTCCATTTGACTAGGCCTGGGCGAAGTTCGTGAAGTTCCGCTATGCGCAACCGGAACTCTGCAAAGTGGTAAAAAAGCTCTGTGAGGTACACGGAGTTCCGCGAGTGTTTTAAGGTGCTGGGTCTATTTTTCACTCTCTTCCAAATCTTCTTAATCCTACCCCTCTAAAACCTATCTACCCTCAATTTTTCTTATATCCTTACCCTGTGTCTTTGTGTTTTTGTAATTTACGCTTATTTCAAATTTTTTGTGTTTTTTGCGTGACTTTTTGTACTTTATTTTTCGCTTTACTTTCTTTTTCTTTCCTTCCTTCTTTTTCATTCTTCTACTTTCTTCTCTTCCCTGGCCCATACCCAGTACCATGGCAGAGCAGGGGAGTGCAGTGCAAGGCCCCTCTGGACCACCAGCCGCAGCCCCCTACCTTTCGGAATGAGATGAGAACAAAAGATCAATTGTTGCAATTTATTAGTAGCTCCAATGTAGTTTAGGAAATTTGGAATAGGGTTAGGAAATCAAAGAATAGGTCCATGATAGTGATAGGAGAGGAGATCTGATTTATAAATGTTCAATCAAATGTTACTGCGTTTGCCTCTCCCAGTCAAATATTTTTTGGAGAGACTAACTGTACCACTACTCTTTTTTTAATTTAATTTAATTTATTTATTACATCAGCATCCAGGGGCAGGAGGAATACGGCAGCGAGTACCACCACTGTGGCGCAGGCAGGTGAGGAGGCAGGAGGTGCCTCCACGAGTACAGATGGCTCTGCTGGGCCCAGTAAGTCCTCCTGTTAATATTATTTATTTCCCTATCTTGATTCTTCTTTTAAGACTCCACATTTAGAATTTTGTTTTCCTTTTTACTGTGCCTGTCTTCTAGCTTTTTTCCAACTTTGCTTTGATCTGTTTCCTAAATTATTCTGATCCCTACATTATCCTATTTATTACTTACTTTCTCTATATTTCAAGTTTCTGTACTTGACTTCAAAACGATCTGTACTAGTAAGTAGCTTCCTTTTTCTTCTGCTTTGTCAGTAAGCTTTCCCTTTCCCCTTATAAACTGGTTGTAGAGTAGGATTCAGAGAACCTATTTTAGGTCAGGTACTCTACTGTGAAGATTGCATGCAGTTAAAGTATTCTATGCATGTTTGCTGAGAAGGCTTACTTTTTCTTGATCATGTTCAAACAGTACGGTAAAACAAGAGAGTGACCATGGTCATGGTGGACCCCCAGTGTTGTGCATGTATTATTGGTACACCAGCAGTTAATGACAGTGCAGCATGCTGGAACTTGGAAGTATGATGAGGAGGACGGCCCCATTGCATTTGCCAACTAAGACCATATGTCCTTCATTTACCAATTATTAATCCACTTCATTGTGCTTCGATAACTCAGATTCACTATAGCTCTGCCCCTCCATAATTGCAAAATATTTTTGTTTGGCTTGACTACCTGGCTTTTCAGTGATTGCCAACCAACAAAATGCCCAACGTGATGTTTTGCATTTTGATAGAAGCTTAAGCTACTGTAAACAAACTGTAGTGATGTTTTGTTTTGTAGTTATATTTTGCTTAAAAAAAAAAAAACAGGGAAGGCATATCTGGCATCTCAAATTATAAATGTGTACATTTTTTCTGGCCGCGCAGACCACCAGTGCTGGTGACCGCCAAGCCAATGGAGGGGCTGCAGCAGTCACAAGTGAGGGGGAGAACCAGCGGCAGCAGGGGCGGGCAGTGGTAAGTCACATTGCTTAATATTGACAAATAGTAATATGCTCACTGCAATGGGGGTTGACTGACTCATGAACAACACACCGCTTTAGCAGCTACAGTAGGAGTTGAGTAGTTATTATGTCCTCTTCTATCTGCAACTCAGCAGACAAAGGTTCATATATGAACTTTAAGAATGACGGTTTGATGGGAAAGACAAAACAGAATGGAAGGAGAAAAGATAGGTGACTTGTTTGTAATATATGAGTGAAAGGATATGTGTGTGAAAGGAATGATGCTAGGTGGGTGATAATGATAGGAATCAATCTGCATGGCTGGGTGAAGGATGGTTACAACTAAGGAATGCTTGGGTGGGGTAAGGCAAAGCAGAATAGGTGAATGGAATGGGTGAAAGCAAGGATGCATGGCTTGGTAAATGGATGTTGTTGAAAGGTTTGTTCGGAGCTATGTTTGGATAGATGGATTGATTGGATAATGATGACTAATTTTCCATGGCGAAAGAGTGGATGAGAGAATATAAAGCTTAAATGGTACATATCAAAGCCAAGGGGGAGATTAAGATTACTAGAAGACCAATGCAATGCTGAATGGATAATGTAATTTGATTAACTTCTATGGATGGGATAGTCTGTGACGAATGTGCCAAAGCTATATCCCAGTCCCTCATCCTTTCACTGACTGAACTGCAGTACATCGCTTTACTCTCCTTCTACCTCCTCAAAAGGATGTAGGTTATAGCTGAGGGAGTTAAAGGTTTAATTGGCCTGAGGTGATACCAAAATCAACTTGCACATAGCACCACAAGAATTCTTGTTTGGCAATCCCTGTTGACAGCTTGTATGACCACATATTAAGATAAAATCTAAATACTTTGACCCAAGATCCAAAAGGCTTCCCAAACCTCGCAGAGAGTGAGACAAAGGTCCGATCACTTTGGACAGTTTGTAGTGGACTGATCTCCTATGAAAAATATGCAAATGAAAGGGTCAGACCAGAGATGCTAAAAGAAAATTTAAGTTGTCTGGTCATATCAGAGTCATTATTGTAGCTAAAACGAGACCGTTCATTAGTAAATGGGCCTAATTCACGGAACCCCCAAACCTTCTAAGCACGTACTAGGAGATCCTTCAAAAGAAAAAAAATATCTGTTTTATCAAACTGGTGTGTTGCTGTTTTTATTCTGCCTTAATTCCTTTCAGACAGTTATAGCTTTTGACATTTGCCTTTAGTTTTATGAGAGCGGGTAATGGTGGCTGTGACTCTAATCACATCAAATATAATGGCCCTAGGCGACCGTCATATACTGCTACTGTGCCACCCCAAAATATGTTTTTGGCACAGAGTGACAGAGCATTGTTTACAATTTGGTTTTATTTTCTAGCTGCTCCTGGTCACCAAGGACCAGGGCTCCAGGATGCAGCAGTACGAATACAGCAGTGGAAGCTTGAGGCAATACGGGCCGAATACCAGCCGCTGGTGGCCCAGGAGGAGGAGGAGGCAGTGGCCCAGGGCCCCAGCCAGGCCCTAGGGCCTCCAGCTTCACCACCACAACAGTGGCACCGCACTGCTGCACCCCTCTCAGTCTCAGACCGCACCTTACTGCGCTGCATCCTGTTGCGCATGGAGGCCCGGCAAAGAAGAATTGACCGGCACCTGAAGGTGATTCTGAGACGTTTCTTGTTCCCTCTGCCCCTTTTTTAACTTTTATTTTGGTGGGTTGGACTTGTTTGTTGTTGTGGGTGGGGAGGGTGAGGATGTGGGACTTGGGATCAGGGTTTCTGGAATTTCTTTTTCACTGAAAATGGTTGGTGATGGGGATATTTAATTCGTTTGGGGAGAGGGGTGGGCCAGTTGTTGTTGGAGGTAGGTGGAAGGGGTGGGCTTTTTGTTTGACCAGCAAAATAAATATTTGAGTTTTTTTTAATTTATGCCTCTAATGTCTAATCAAGGTCTTTGGGGGTGTTTAACTTTTCAAAGCTGCCTTTTTTCGCAATCTATTTTTTAAATTTGCTGATTGTGTGTAACAACAATTAGGTGTCTGCTATGCCTATGTGGTACTTTTGGCCTACTACTCTCCTAATCTCTGCAGTCTGCAACTATATTGACAACTAAAGGGAGTGTGGGGGTTTGCTATTTTCTTTCCTACAACAACTTAGTAGAACAGCGAATTAAAGTTCTCTTACCGAATAGAAGAAGCGAGGGCTGCAGGGTTTCCCAAGATGCTGTGGTGGTAGTAGTAGCAGGCTAGCACACTAACAACAGTGCAGGAATCAGAAGTCAGGTTCCACTCCCACCTAGATGAGCTCCAACTGTAGGATTTTAAGCAGAAGGATTGTTCATCACAAGCAACTAACTGGAAATTTAAAAAAAACTGAGTTAGTGGGTTATGTAGTATTAGCTTTACAAACATTTGATACCAGACTAGCACACAACAAAGAATACCTGATGCAGAATAACAAACAGGACAGAATACTAAATTAGTCAAAGCACAGGTTGATGAGCTAGTATTTAGAGGAAACAAAAGTCACTCTTCGTCTCGCATTGTGATTCGTTAGGAGGAGGACTTAAAGTCTGGAGAACATGATTATTGGTTAAGCAATTAATGCAACACACCATGCCTGAATGATGATACTGACGGTGACAAATGATGTTCTTCTATAACTAAAATATTGATCACTTTTATGCGTGGGTGGGTAAATGGGGCCTATATGGACTATTGTTTCAGTAATAGGATTAAAACTGAAGATCCTACACTGAGTTGGTGTTACTTTCACCACATCCGCCCCACCAAGTGTGTGATCCATTGATGGTGTATATTAAGCCACACCTCAATAAATCACACAGCCCGGGGGAAGAGGGTTTTTAATGAATGGTTGGGAAGGGGAATTTGAAGAAAGGTTTGACAAAGACAAACACTACACAAGGATAACATTCATCTGGGCAATGAGCAGCCATCCATCATAAATCTATTATGGGAGGAAAAGGAATCGAAGGAATGAGTACAGGTAACTTAAATGCAAACCAAACCAAATTGTCAGTCTGCCCCCAGAGAGACCCAAGTTGCTGTATATATATAAATGTCCTGTGTTGCCTAGTTTTAAAAGGTAGCAAATATATTACAAATTATGTAGGAGTCAAGCGAACAACACACACAGTTCTAATGATTATTAAACGAAAATCAGATACTGTATTGCCAAATTGGGAGTTGCATCTGCATTCCTCTTGGACTGTTTCTCAATCTTGGGTGACCAGCAGATGCGGTCCTGTCAGGTAAGCATGAGTGTTATGTTGCTTTTTCAGTTTGGTGCAGGGTAAGAGGGCCTGCGGATTGAAAAACAAAAATTATATTGTAGAATCAAAGAGAAAGAAAGAAGTTAAACTTCATAAGAAGTGCACAAAGAAGACTCAGAGGCAGCGCAAGAGAGAAAAAAGAATAGTCTTTTTTGCACTCATTCATTTTATGACTGATATGTGAACAATTAGGTAAGGGCAATTTTACAAAAACCAAAAATCACACAAAAGTGGCCACATTTAACTATCGGTATCGGGCTGATCAAACTCGCAAATATCATGATCATCAATTCATCATCATTAATCATAACAATAATATGTAGCCTGACAGCACATGCATAATGTGATGATCATTCATGACTAAATGTCTGTTTCCAGTTACCTACAACAATGGTACCCTCACCCAACCACCACTTAGCTTCGAATTTGAGCCAGACAGCACTGAGTACATACACCCAGCAACATTGCATTTTTCAAGTCAAGTAAAATCAACGCACTGCTGTCACCATTCACCACCACTCCACAGAGTTGGGTAGGCCACTTTAAAGTCATCACCAAATCGGTTAGTTTCAGTGAAGTTGAAAACTCCCTTCATCTGGTGGCAGTTCTTAAAGTAGTCACGCTCATGCCCTGAGTCCTTCCATCATCCCTGATCATCCTGACTCCGAGTAAGGTGTCCAACTATGTACTGACTGTGTCCCGACTCAAATCAATTGATTGACCTGAAGTACAATGCTGTTCAAGAGAACATTGAGTCATTTTTTGTGTAGACTAGATTTGTCTTTGCTTTATCTCTTCTAAAGGGACTGGTGAGGTCTGACTCTGAGAAGTATAAAGAAGTATGAAGAAGAAAACAAAGCATTGTGGAGTGGACCTGACGAACAAATCTTACTAACTCTCAAAGACGAAGGAAAAAATCACCTTCAGGGAAAAAATAGTCCGCCATTGGTAGGCCACCAACATTTTAAATCATCACAAACACATTTAAGGATAATAGTTACAGATAAACAAACACCCAGTGTTACTGCCTGCCACTTTATTATCTCACAAGCAACAACCACTCAGTGTGCAATGGATGCCATTTACCTGTTCATCTAATTCAGGCGTGGTTACCATGGTACATTACTGATCCATTGTTCATGAAACAGACATTGGCCAGTCTAAATCAGATCATGTGGGGCAGTCTGGCTAGGGAAATAATAAACTAGGAAAGAAGAGATAGTCATGGCCCAGGGTTGTAGGCAGGCACACATTTGTTCGTATCTCCAATGTCCTTGAGAGAAATGGGTGGGGGGGGGCATCTTCACTGCACACTGTTGCACCTCCAATCTGGCAATAAAATGTGTCTAAGTGTAAGACGGTGGGGCTGAATTAGTCAACCACACACAAACTGATAACATTAAATAATGTTCCTCTAGCTATATAATTTATTTTTATGTTGGTGTCAAAGCAAAGCAGATCAATGATAGAGAGAGAAAGTTCTATGGTTGTTGGCCCAGGCCTAGAGGTCAGGAAAGTGGAGCTCGTCCTCAAACTCAGGTGGTTAGCTTAAAAGTAGGTCAGCTAACACACTACTTCCATGACGTGAATCTCCATCATCTTCCTCCTGTCGTACTTCAGGTATGGAGTAATCCAGTGGTATAAAGTGCTGATTCCTTTTAATCATGGTTAATCTCTCCACGTTTTGGGGCGAGAGACTGGTCCTTCTCATTTTGACAATGGCACCAGCAGCACTGAAAACACACTCAGCGGAGACACTAGCCACTGGGCAAGCCAGATTGTTTATTGCTAGCCTGCTGGGCACTGGCCATTGGCGCCTCTTCCCATACCAATACACCAATGTGTTTTGATCAAGGTAGACCTCTGTTGGGTCATCCAGATAGGCCTGGACCATCCGCTCAATGGTCACTGGTGCTCTACCTTGCTCGAACTCCTTTGCCTTCGCCTCTGCACTGGACTTAAGTCCCGCCAATAGAAACCATTCATTTGCAGACTTTGGGGCTGATGCTCCTGTTATTGTTGTTGATGGTGTTCTTGTTGTTGGTTTTGGCTGCTGTGAGCCAACAGAACTGCACTCAGGCTCTGAACTTGAAGGCTGCCACGCAGAACTGCCCTGAAAGAGTGGGCCTCTAATTCCAGGCCATTCTTTTTGTAGCTCACTAGCTTGCTCAGATATCTATGTTTTGTATTTTGCAACATCCCCATCTGAAAAAGGAATGAAAGTGGGCAGTAATGATTTGTACCTTGGATCAAGAATTGTGGCACAGATGTAATGTTTGGATGACACGATGTCTCTTTGCACCCTTGCATCAACAGATAAGCAAAGGACTAAGCTCTCCACCAACTCATATGCATCTCTTTTTCCCTCCACACCTACATACATTCCAGACACCTCCTTTAGCTGTTCCTGTAGCATGTCCAACAACGGGATAGTTTTGCCCATGGTACTGTCATCCTTGCTGACTTCTTGTGTGAACTCCTCAAAAGGAAGCAGCTTCTCTGTCAAGCATTTGACTAGGCCCCATTGGTCCATCTCAATGATCATGCCTTTCGCATTTGCATCCCCTCTTTGCATGACATATTCATTGATCGGTCTGTACTGACTGCTCAAATAGACGTTCAAGCATGTAATAAGTCGAGTTCCAATGTGTTGGCACCTCCTGTATGAGTATTTTAACTGGCATTCTATCATCATGCTGAATGACCCTCAGCTGTTTCTGGGCTTTAAATGAATTGCTAAAATGAGTGCAGATTCTTCTGCAGGTTGACAGTGGGTTGCTTACTTGGTCTTCTTCTTTGAGAAAGGCCAGTACAATGATGTTGATGCAGTGTGCCAAACACAGGACCCTGAAATACCCACCATCGGCCATGGCCTTAACTATATTACTGCCATTGTCCATTGCAACAAATCCAATGCTAAGCCCTCTTGGTCGCGGCCATTCAAAGGCCTTGTTGTTAAAGTCTTCAAAAATGTTTGCAGCAGTATGGGATTTCTCCATGGGGAACATTGCTACTGTCGCATGTTTCCGAGCACCATTAAAAATCTCAGCAGTGTCAACACCTGCAGATATCTTTTCTCTAATCCCCACAAAAGAGATCCAGTGTGCAGTGATGCACATGTAATCATTGTCTTGACAACTGGCCCACATGTCTGTCATGAGATAGATAGTGTGAATAGCACTCTGCTACAAAGCATGTCCAAGCAATTCCGGCACATCATGATGTAGCGCTGGAACAGTAACTCTAGCAAAATAGGACGGCTGGGAACCCTCAATTTCAGGCAGATGGCTGCCACAAATTCAAGATAACCCACCAATTCCACAAAAGAAAAAGGGATGAAGTCCAGTGCTAACATTTTAGCCAGTTTTACATTGTACATACTGCCCCTCCGGCCTAAACATGCCAGGAATAGTAGCCTGAAATTTTTTCTTTTCTGGTGCCACTGATGTAGGTGACTTCTTGAGAGCAGACGTTGGTAGGCTCAATGTGCATTTCAGAGGGGCAGTCACTGTACACTCTTGCCTTGGTGTCTCGGCCTGAGTCTTGTGCCATTGCGTGTTGCTGATGTGGGAGACACCACCGCACTGCTGGGGACAGGGCTGCTTTGCGTAGCAAAAATATCTTCCTCTTCTTTACCTTCCACCGTGATCGGATTCCCTGTTCAACCTTTCCCCCCCTTCACCAACAACAGTTTTTGGGCTGCTAAGATGTGCCTCCCACTGGATCATGTGGTGTTTTCTCAAATGGATTGTTTGGCCTCCGGTACCATAGTTTGTACCAAGCTTACCCCAGCAAAACATTTGCTGCATAAATGGAGCATATGGCAGTGTTCACCCCCTTCTTGCTAACCATAAAAAAGTTCCAAACTGGGGAGGTCAACTTTCTGACACTGGTGCCACTGCCATTGATGGATGAACTGGCAGTAGGTGGGCGTTTTAATGTTTGACCCTCTGCAGTACCTACTTCGACTGAGGTGGTTGTGAATGTAGGTCGCTGCCGGGACTTTGAAAATATGGCAATTGGTGGTGGTGGCGGTATCTGTGATGGCACATCTCTCTCAGCAAGTTGGGATGGGGTAATGTCTGTCTCCAATGGAGCTGGGCTAACATCCATGATATTCACAACAGGGAGCACGAGAGGAAATCACCAGGCCACCCTCCTCTCACAACGCATCAAAACAATAAAGACCTGGCTATAGGAGAGTTTCTTCAATGTCACCTTCAGACACTGCTTCCAAAGTGAGTTTAACTTTTTATTCCCACTTTATGGCACCACGTCCAATTTCCCGCAGTCCCAAACTCTCAAATTAGTACTTTTTAATAACAAAGCAGAAAAAGAATCACTGTCGGTCAAGCCACTCAACCAAATATTCCCTCCCTCACAACATGTGAGTGAAGAAAACTTACTATAAAAGTAAAAATAAGTGAAAAGAGTGAGAGGGCACCTCACGTATGCAACACCAGGAAGGCTACCGGCAGGTTCTCGCCAGTATGCCCACGTATATCATCATCGGTTGCCCACTCACTGAAACAAAGAAATTAGTGTCCAGGAGAAAGACAAGAAAGACAGAAAAAAGAGATCAACTGTTCCAAAACATAAACCCCGTGATAAGCAGAGAACAGTGTGTTCAAATGCTATTAAAATCAAGTCAAGCCTCACTGTCGTGTTACCCCCTTTATTTGAAAATGTGAGCTTGCTCGAGTTAAAAGCACTGCATGTTGCTAACCTTTTCCAAGAAGGCCAACATGTTTCATTGCCAATTACATACGTTGTGGCAAATTCATCAGGGCGTGGGGTTCCAATCACTCGCCTCTCTGGACAATGTTTTTAAAAATGCGGTTTGGCTGACAAGACAAAAAGACAGTGATTCAATCTCACTAGGAATCCGGTCAACCAGACACAATCCTATTCCAAGGTGATATATATTTTATTCTTAGGGGTCAAACAAGGTGATATATATTTTATTCTTAGGGGTCAAACATATATAATTACCCAGTGTCTAATCCCTTCCAGAGACATATTTGTCTCTGGAGGAGATATATTGATGATGTTTTATGTGTTTGGACTGGAGCAGAGAGTACCCTTGTGGACTTTCTGGAATGGTTGAATAGCCGTGACACATGTCTGCGGTTCACGTGGACAAAAAGTAACCAACATGCTGTCTACCTAGATTTAGATATTACTGTACAGGAGAATAAATTATGTACTACGGTCCATCAGAAAGGGACCGATAGGAATTCATTGTTACACTATCAATCCTACCACCCAAGAGCCCTGAGGGATAATTTACCTGTTGGCCAATTCTTGAGGTATCGACGTAACTGCACGACTGTTGAGTCTTTCTCACAGCAAGCGGAAGATCTGTCGGAGAAATTGATGCAGAGAGCCTATCCCAAGAAGATTGTCAATAGGGCCCGCAAAAGAGCACGCAATACACCCAGGGAGGCATTATTGGAAAAGAATATAAGAGAACCAGTTGACTGTCTACCAGTGGTTATGACATTTGACCCCCTAGCCTCAAAGGTTAGACATGTGATCCGAAAACATTGGTAATTGCTGTCGACTGCTGACTTTAAGATGCCACAACCCAGATTCGCATTTAGGCGTGCAAGTAACCTAAAAGATAAACTTGTACATACACGCCCAATACTGAAACCACAGATCACCACGATGCCAGCCGGACACTAGCCATGCGGGAGTTGTTCGGTTTGTTCATTAACAGAGAAAACCAATACGGTGCAGCTAAATAATGGGAAAATATGGCATTTGAATAAATTTTCGAACTGTAACACAACAAATGTCATATACAGATTGACATGCCAGTGTGGGTTACAGTACATTGGCCTTACGACTAGGAAAGTCAAAGTGTGGATTCAAGAGCACTTAAGTACCATTAAAGCAGGCAAACTCACGACACGTCTGGTACAACATTTTAATGAACATAAGCATGACCTTCGAGCATTACGGTGGGTGGTTCTGGAAAGAGTGATGGCCAGTAGTGACAGTATTGAAAGAGTGTTGGCTAATAAAGAAGCCCGTTGGATTTTTTCTGAGGGAGCAGATCAAACTGGATTGAATGATCATATTGAATGGAACAAAGTCAGTAGATGGTAGGGCTCTACGACTGACTTGTTCACTGAGCAAAGATATGTATGTACAGTAAAGAACACCAATACAGGTAAACTGACGTGACTTTGGAACAGACGCAAACTGATACAATATGTAAATATATAGGGAATTCCCGTTCCTCAGTAAAATTCCTGATGGCAGTAACCAAAGATACTGTGTAGAAGATTGATCAATATAGGAAGGTATGAATGACCTCCGTTGTGATAGACCAGCTTAACGAGGGTCCCGTGTGGATGACGCATGGAACATGAAATTTCACCGGAGATATATATAGTGAACATAAATGGAGAAATTAGGTGTTAAATTAGCTGGGTTAATGAGAATTCCAGAGCATGAGACTGGTGTTACCTGTAAAAAGATCTTAAAACGGAGCCGTTCCAATATGGCCGCCGTAGTGGGGTGGAAAGCGAGCTGAGCTGCACTGGAACGTGGGGTCACGTGTTCTACGCGCTATCGGCGTGCAACACAGCGACGGCTTAATATCGCTCTGAATGCCGGTTTTTAGTGAAGCTGGGACGAGATGCCACTTTAGGAGATTGTTGATGCAGTAAGAGTGTTCTGGGGACACTAGGGCTGGATTGTGACCGATACGGAAGGGCTGGCAGTAGTCTCCTTGAGGAGAACGGATTTGAACAGAATGTGAGAGAAAAGTCCAGTGTAAGTGGGAGATACACGGGTCAAGCAAAGGAGATGGTCCGTTTCATCCAGTATTAAGGGGGCAAACGGTAATGGGCTGATGCGTTCCCGATAAGTTGATGTCAGGGAATGATATGCACACATTGGCATGGTAGTGTGCATGAAATTAACTTCTGGATAACTTATGGTACTGAGATATGGCCATGACATTTTTGGCACTTTTTGACAAAGAGGCAAGGTACACATTGATTATATAGCTGATGTATGATATTGTTTCCACAGGTGTAACTGACAAGCAACGGTAGTGCTTTGCAAAGAAAGGTGTAAGAGTGATGTATACACCCCTTTTGGTCTGGTGCAGGCTGGTATGAAAGCCCCCTGCCGACACTGGGTAATTATATATGTTTGACCCCTAAGAATAAAATATATATCAGCTTGGAATAGGATTGTGTCTGGTTGACCGGATTCCTAGTGAGATTGAATCACTGTCTTTTTGTCTTGTCAGCCAACCCGCATTTTTAAAAACATTGTCCAGAGAGGCGAGTGATTGGAACCCCACGCCCTGATGAATTTGCCACAACGTATGTAATTGGCAATGAAACATGTCGGCCTTCTTGGAAAAGGTTAGCAACATGCAGTGCTTTTAACTCGAGCAAGCTCACATTTTCAAATAAAGGGGGCAACGCGACTGTGAGTCTTGACTTGATTTTAATAGCATTTGAACACACTGTTCTCTGCTTATCACGGGGTTTATGTTTTGGAACAGTTGATCTCTTTTTTCTGTCTTTTTTGTCTTTCTCCTGGACACTAATTTCTTTGTTTCAGTGAGTGGGCAACCGATGATGATATACGTGGGCATACTGGCGAGAACCTGCCGGTAGCCTTCCTGGTGTTGCATACGTGAGGTGCCCTCTCACTCTTTTCACTTATTTTTACTTCTATAGTAAGTTTTCTTCACTCACATGTTGTGAGGGAGGGAATATTTGGTTGAGTGGCTTGACCGACAGTGATTCTTTTTCCGCTTTGTTATTAAAAAGTACTAATTTGAGAGTTTGGGACTGCGGGAAACTGGACGGGGTGCCATAAAGTGGGAGTAAAAAGTTAAACTCACTTTGGAAGCAGTGTCTGAAGGTGACATTGAAGAAACTCTCCTATAGCCAGGTCTTTATTGTTTTGATGCTAACATCCATGATGACTGGCTCTTTGGTATGCTCCTCTTAGTCATCTGCGTCCATAAGTAAAATACTTTGAGGAACCTTCCTTTTCTCTAGCCTCTCGCGGCGTGTCTCACTGCCAGACTGAGGTGGGATCCAAGTGGTGTCTAGATCATCAGAAGGGGAGCTAGGAGAAGATGGTGCACTAATGCTCCTTTTTCTTGTGAGAGATCTGGAAGACAATGGATCTTCTGAAAGAGTGGCTTCCTCTACTTCCTCAGTATGAAGCTCAATCTCCTGAACTCCTCCTACTTCGGGAGAAACTACTATTGGTGGTTGTGGCTGTTGTTATTGTCCACTTCTCTAAGTTTCCTGCAACAATTGGGTACTACTTTGTGATAGAGATAAGTCAATTTCAACATCACTGCTCGTTGGCGTTGCCCTGATTAGACTGGCTGCCTCTTTGACAGACATGGGCTTGGCCCTAGGTTGGGGTGGGTCCACTGATGTGGGGGTGCCGCTCCCAACTTGCTCCCTGGAGTCCGGTGCGGCAAGCACAGTTTTGTTTCCCAAAAAAGTTCTGGGTCGACATACCAGTGGTGGTAAGCTCCTTCTTCTTCTCCCGGGCTGCTTTCATGGTAACACCTTTCTTTGGGGCCATCTTGAAGCTGTCAGTTAACAGTAGCACTTAGCTTCATAGGTTGAAGAGATGTCTGTGATGTGTGGTCACGCATCACATTGTGCACAGGCCTTCTGTCTGACAGTACTACGGGTGATGCTGTCTCTTGTGCACCTAAAAGCAAAGAAGCAAGAATAACATCAGTGAAACGTTTCATTGTTGCAGTTCAATTAGTAGTACAAACAAACAATATCATTTAGTGTGGTGACTAGTTACTTAGGTTATTATAAAAAATTAACATTACAGTGTATCAATTTGTAAAACGGAAAACCACATCAACATAAACTTTCATGGTGTACACTCAGGAAGGATAAGAAAGAGCAAGAACAAACATACATCAGCAGCGACTGCCCCATGTCCTGCTGCTGATGCCTGCGGTTCTGGCTTTCTCCTCGCTCCGCCTCCAGCTACTGTCTGACATCACACGCCGGGCTTCCAAAGCGATGGTGATGGTGCCGCCAAAGAAACTTTTGAGCTCTAGCCCGAGAACATCGTAGCTGGATACAGCCTTATTTTTAAGGCAGTAAGATTATTCCTGGCCCATTGGGGGTCGCGCATGAGAGCCTGTCAAGACTATCGAGCCATTCACTGGAGAAGCGTAGCTCTTTACCGTCAAACCAGTATTCCCTGTGATTATCTACAGGAGGGGGTAAGGAGAAACCTTGAGGTATGTGCCTTTCCCTTGCTATTGCCCAAGGGGGTCCCCTGTAGATACTAAGCATTGAGTAGTCGACGTGATATATTATATGTTAATCCTATGTGGCCTACTGTCATGCAACAACTCCTCCCAAAACTTGCCTCTCCGGTTCTGGTTCCTGTAAAGCAGCCTGAGAAAGCCTCTCAAAGTCGAGTTGCCAGATGGCAGCATAAGCAGATGGAGAATTCTGGAGGTTCTGCCATTTCTCCATTAAAGCTTGGGCAGTTGACTGAAGGCGAGGGCACGGCCTGAGGAGCACCATTACATAATTTAAGTACTGCGGAGGGAGAAGCAGAGTAATTGCATAACTCCTTTTCGATTTCTAGTGGCTCTGACAGTTCAACACCTTCACCCACCCAGTTGGGGCTAATACCATCTGTGGCAACTGTGGCAAATGTGGATTACGACAAAAGGCAGGAAATGGGGCCCTCAGTAAAAGCTAAAGCTTCCCACCCATTTCAGAAAAGTGGCCTAAAAAACGCTTACGAAGATGGTCATTCTGATGTCAATTAAAGTCAAGCGGGAAGTGACTCTATAAGCACTATGCTAGTAAATGCCTTGGCGTTCCATTTGATAACAGCGGGGGACGGCTCTCAAAAAGAGGTAGAGGGGCCAAGTACTAGCGCCACAATTATCCTGCAGATCTCAGAAGAACTTCTGATTAAGGATACTCGAGTGCAGGTTATTGGACATCAAGCAGCCCCCGTTATGGAGCCCAAATGTCGACCGCACAAATCCTGTGCTACAACTTCCAGCGCTGCTCAGGAATCACTACCAGAGCATATTAAAATGGTACTGGATATCATTTTATCTGAGATATGTGGATTAAAAGTACAGCAATCTCTAGACACGGAGATGATAAATCAGAGGCTGTCTAAGAATGAGGAAAACTTTTTGGCACTTCCAAAGCAAATACAGGAAACAGAGCAAAGAATTTCAGATATTGAAATATTGAAGATAAGCTGGCACTACTTCAATCTCGTATTTCACCTGAGCTCACTAAAATCTCGGAATTAGAAATGAAACTAGAAACGATGGAGAATCACTCAAGATACTCAATTCTTAGATTTACGGGAATTCATGAAGGTAGTGAATCTCAGGGGCAAATACATTCTGTTCCACAACTCATCAATATGCTGATTAAAGAACATATACTACCTTCAGCCCCAGAGGATTTGACTATTATGCAGGCACATAGAGTACCTTTCCTTCAATCTTCAGGGGCCAAATATCCACAAACTATCTTGGTCAATTTTTCAGATTTTCGGATTAAGGAGGAAGGAGCAAATGCTTTCTAGAGCTATCCAGCAGAAAACTTTTACTGTTTTGCAAAATGCATCCTTGAAGGTTTTTTCTGATTTGTCCATGGCCTCGGCAAGGCATAGAAATGCCTTTCAAGAGTTAGCCCAAGAGTTCAGGCTAATGGGTGCCCAGACCTCTGTAGTCCAATCTACCAAGTTAAAAGTTCTTTGGAAAGGCCAATTCAAGATTTTTGCCATTTTGGCGGAAGCACAAGCTTTTCTAAAATGAATTAAAAGTTAAAGATATGGCTGTGATCATAAGAATTAATAGTTTGTGAGCGATAGGGGTGGCAGACCGGGGTTGGGGGGGAGCTGGTCTGTGCAGGCATAGGATGCAATGCCATGCATCCTTTGAGGTAGGTTCTCTGCGGGGTGGGATGCAAGAGGGGTTCCCACTACGTGGGAGGGGTGGGTGGGGAGGGGTGTGGGATGGGATGGGGTTGCAGAGAAAAAAGAGCAGTTGAAAAACAGATCTTCCTGCTTCTTATCCTTCTTTCTTTTTTCCTTTTTTTTTAATTGTTTAGTTAATTATGTAGTTTATTGCTTTTCTGGTGCTAAAAAAGAATACAGAGGTAGTCCAAGAAGCAAGTTAGGGGCATATTCACAAGGAGCTATCGCCAAATTAACGGCACTTTATCGCAGCCAAAGTCGTGATAAATTTACCTCCCCATTCACAAGCCGGTGTCAACAGCCCACAGCACCAGTTTACCCGTGATAGCAGCCGCAAAAAACATCGCCACAGAGGACCCGCGCAACTATCGCTAATGAGATGCAGAGTGGGCGTTCCCGTGCCAAAAGGCGCGACAACATCACACCTCAACATTCACAACGACCAGTCACATCGGCGATAAAAACACGAAACAGGCGATAGCGTTAGCACCAGGAAATCTACACCTGCTCTGACCTGGTGTAAAGTCAGACGGCAGCCAGCACCACAAAAGGGAGCACAGCCCAGGGCCACAACCGAAGGGCAACAGATGCCATGGAGCCACTCATCATGCGGCCCGGACACCCAAGAGGGCCACAACACTCACCGCCACCACCCCAGGACCCCAACCCACACCCGGAACACCCCCCCCCACGGACCACCACAGACACAGCACAGACAAAGACAGCGGACCCCCAGGAAGCTTACCAGCCTCACAGACCCAACATCTGACAATGTCACCGTCCACTACAGGCTGAAAGTGATAAACATCCTACGCATCCTGACCATCATCGCCTAACAAGCCTATGGCACCAACACAGCAGACAACCAACATCCCACCCCACACAAAGCTGCTGGCTTGGCTGCACCTGTTGGCCCCTGGGACCCCCAACCAACACCCACCAGAGTCGGAGGAGTCTCACAGCCAGCCACATCCAAGTCCCCCACACCTGTCCTGGACATCACCATCACCCTGGCACCCCAGTCCCCATACGTACAACACAATGCGCAGGATCCGCTGGAGACCAAGCAAGGACCATACACCCAAGCAGGATGCACGCACGTGTTGGGGGCAAAACACAGCACACATGTACTACCTGTGCCCCCTGGTGACACAGCACACAATCACCGCAACAGGAAGCACACGTCTCACATCAATGTGCAGGCAATAATAGAACACCGTGGAACCTCCAACAATGTCGCCTTCAAATACACAGCCAGTGTGCATGATACCTTCATCCTCCGACAGTCCATCATCAACCAGCGTTCCCAGGATGGCAACAAGGGAAATGCACAGCCCCTTGGCAATATCCAAATGAACACCCCACACACCTCAACTCCACAACCATGCAACTCACAACTCTGGCAATGCACACGTCACAAAATCACATACAACAGGCACAACAACATGCCCACCCACCAGACACGACAGAACAACTTACAATGTTCACACGGGCAAGCCCTGAAAATGAGCCAGCAACGGCATGGCACCACAGCCACATAATAGCCGAATGTGTGGAGAGGTGGCAACCAGGCATGTGTGAAGGATGCAGTAGAACCATGATTGGTAAAGTACACAATGCCATGGGCGGCGGAGATGTGCTGGACACACCGCAGTATGCAGAACACACGCCTATCCATGGCGACATACACAGCTGGTGTATGGAGTGTAGTGAACAGTGGACGCAACCATGTCACCCCAGCCAATGGGGGACCTCGCGGAAATGTTGCCTGTTACACCCCCCCTAAGCGTCACCGGAGTGGGATGGCCCGGCGTACGCCACGCCAGCGTAGGGGTGTGAATAAAAAGCACGTTGGCCTGGGTGTGGTCCTCTTCCGGAAAGACCCACGTCTCTGCCAGGGCGGTGCCTCCAACCCTGCCACGAGGCCGACGCCGTCCCCGTGAGCGGAGTTGCCAGAGATGCTGTGCGCCTGCCGGACCTCGGTACGCTGGACCACAAACCCATCAGGCCTGCCCCTGCACAGCCAGGCCACACTGATCACCCGCCGACACCGGCGTGTGTCAAGGAGGGCCCACCACGTGCCTGCGCAAGCTCCAAGCCCAAGTTCCGCGACCTTGGCAGCCACCTCAGACCATCACGGCTTCCACGACACAGGCCCACTTTATTCCTTTCTCGTTGACATATTCCACTGCCGCCTTAGGCCTACTCTTCGGACCAGTAGGTCCCATATGTGAAACTGTGTCCTGAGTCATGAATGGCAGTGACCCCAAATCCGGGCCAGCGGCCACAGCACCAGACCCCCGATCAGTGAGGCATAGTTCCATATGGGCATCTTGCGACACGTGGTGCCACTAACCTTGTTCAACGCCAGCTGGCTACACGTGGTGCCACTAACCCTGTTCAACGCCAGCCGGCTACACGTAGGGCCACTAACCCTGTTCAACGCCAGCCAGCTACACGTGGTGCCACTAACCCTGTTCAATGCCAGCCGGCTACCCGTGGTGCCACTAACCCTGTTCAACGCCAGCCGGCTACACGTGGTGCCACTGAACCTGAAGTACGCAGGCCGGTGGGGCCATCCAACCTATGCCGGCAACACTCGGTGAATGGGCTGTGCTGACCACTGCCTCAGGCCTACACCACGGTCAGGTAGGTCACACATTTCGAACTGAGTCTTGATTACACCATGACAGTGAACATTATTTAAGGCAGAGAACAATTCACTATACACCCTTCGATGTGATGGCAACAAGTCTGTGCATGGCATCACAACCACACGTGTCTGTGGGCCTACGCGGACTACTGCCCTCGGCCTACGCTGCGCACGAGTGGGATCACAGATTTGGAACTGAACATCGGTAATTCAAAAGTCAGAATACATTTCATCGCACGCACGGAGAGGCGTAAGAGGATGACGCGTTGCAGTCCGGAGGGAACAGGATCATCGATTGAACACTACCAACAACTGCCCCTGTGCCTCGCGAGCCAACGACACGTGGTTGTGGGCCACTGCTGACCGCTGCCTCTGGCCTACACTGCAATCCAGTATGTCCCATGTGTGAAACTGTGTCCTGAGTCATGAATGGCAGTGACCAGATGTCTACTGCAGGGGTGATATCACTAAACTCCCTGCTATCAGTGAAGCAAATGAATGCATCACAAGCACACGACACGTGTCTGTGGGCCCATGCTGACCGCTGCCTCCGGCCTACACTGCAGTCCAGTAGGTCACAGAGTCTTGATTTGGCAATGTTGGAGTTCACATCTGTGTACCGGCATCATCGCAGACTGCATCCCCTCACAGCACCTGTGTGTTAGAAATGGGGGTCTCTAGTTGGCAATGGCTGGCCACTGTCCAAGTAGGGACCCTTCTTCCTAAGTCAGAGTGAGAGGGCTACACCCTTTGATAACCCCTGCTCCACCCTGTGATAACGTAGCACGAGCAGCTAGGCTTATCTCAGAGGCAGTGTGTGAAGCATTTATGACCATACACAGTAACACAGTGAGGAACACTACAAAGGGACACCACACAAGTAGTTATCAAAAATAAGTATCTTTATATATAGACTTAACACAAGACCAATAACGATAAAAAGCCACAATACTGAAAAATAGGATTACTCTTGAAATGCTGCAAAAATAGTTCAAAGTGTGCCAAGAGCAGTTCAGTTCAAAGCAGTGGTCTCTGCGACCCTTTTACTTACAAAGTACCTGGATTTCGTAGCAAAACCAACAAATTGTCGCAAAGAAGCTGTAGCGATGATGTTCTGCACGCGAGGCCGGCGTTGCGATAAATTCTTGCCGCGAGGGAGGATGATGCGCCGATCTGCTGTGCGTGCGGAGATGATGCGACAAACTTCTGCACGCTAGGCCGTTGATGCGATGACTCCTTGCCGCGATCCTGTTGCGTGTGCGATCAGGTCGCGATGCGAAGAAATGGCGCTCCGCGAGGGAGCGACGATCCTGATGCGATGCGATGAAAATGGCGGACACCCGGCGTCCGCGCTGTGATGTCATGAAGCGATGATCTCGGTGCGATGATCTCTTGGAGTTGGCGAGCACTTGGCGGCCCACAAACGTGCGATGAGTTGATCTTTGGTTGCGAGCACTCAGCGGCAGCAGCGCGATGATTTTCCGGGCGCTTTCGGCTGCGGCGGCTCGCAAACGTGCGTTAGCGACGATTTCAGCACTCTCTTCTCTGTAGTAGAACTAGAGGCCCTGGAACTCACAGGAGCCTCACCTGCAGATAGAAATCCTCGCTGGGAGGAATCAGGAGGCTGGTGGTGAAGTCTGATGTGCCTGAGACTTCAACAGGAGGTTAGCTCTCTCCTAGCCCTTGGGTGATTGCTTTAGCAAGATTAATAAAAGTTCTCTCAAAGTCCTTTTCCCTCTTCTTCCAGGTCCAATGGTAACCACTGCAGGCCAATCCAAGAAACAGCACACAAGCACAAGGATAGTCACCTCCTTCAGTTACACGGACAGAGGTTCGTCTTGATGTCCAGGAGCAATACCCCTTGTAGGGGTTTCAGCACAGATATTTATACCCCAAAAGTCTTTGTTCTCAAAAGCTACAAGTCACATTGCCAGGCACAGCCCTATTCAGGTCAAGGAGCTACCCCTCCCCGTACTCTAAATGCAGATCTCTCTATTCAACCCAGGTCTGACTCAGCCTGCCCTGTCCCTCCAAAACCAGACAGCCAATACACATAACAGCAGAGCACACTGGAAGGCTTAGGCAAGAAAATACCTACTTTCTAAAAGTGGTATTTTCAAACACAGAATATAAAAATAAACTTCACTAAAAGATGTATTTTAATATTCTGAGCTCAGGCATACTAAATTCGTTTTTCTACCATGTTCCTGGGGTCAGTTAGGACTATAGAATGTAATAGTCAAACTGCCCATTCTAGCCTATGGGGAACAGGTAGCCTTACAGTAGTGAAAAACGAAATTGGGTGTAATTCACTACCAGGACATGCTACACACACCAAGGCATGTCCTACCTTACACACGCAATGCACCCTACCATAGGGGTGACTTACATGACGCCAAGGGAAGGTTCAGGGGCTGGGAAGTGGGTGCACTTCACAGCCAAGATGGCAGTTCTGGACTGCACACAGACTCTGCAGTGGCAGGTCTGAGACACACTTTACAAGCTGCTTCTGTGGGTGGCGCAAACCAGCGCTGCAGGCCCACCAGCAGCATTTGGTTTACCAGCCCTGGGCACACACAGGCCACACTACTAGGGACTAACAGGTAAACCAAATAAGCCAATCATGGATATACCAATTCACATGTCATATTTACACAGGGAGCATTCGCGCTGTGGCACTGAAGGGCAGAGGCACAGCGCCCAGAGCATCTAACACCAGCAAAACGGAGGAGACAACAGCGAAAAATGGAAGGGAGACCCACGCCAATGGTGCCAGGTCTAACACGTGTCCCCTCCAGCTGAAATGTGGGGAGAACTACCCATCCCCTCGGGAGTTCTCATCACTAAGGTGGAAAAATCTGGACAGACCATCAGCATTGGCGTGTTCTGTACCAGGGCGGTGTTCCACCGTGAAGTCCATACCCTGTAGGGAAATGGACCACCTCAACAACTTGGGATTCTCACCCCTCATCTGCATCAACCATCTGAGGGGCCTGTGGTCTGTCTGAACCCGGAAGTGAGTCCCAAACAGGTATGGTCTCAGCTTCTTCAGTGCCCAGACCACAGCAAATGCCTCACGCTCAATTGCACTCCACCTCTGTTCCCGTGGAAGTAACCTTCTACTGGCGCTAGGTGGCGCACACGCAAGATGGCCGCACAAGTGTGAGGCTCCTGCAGCCCGATGAATATATCCGATCATTTATCCTGCTCAATGGCCTCTTAATCGTCCGAATAGCTGCCAGCCAGAAGATATCACCTCCCGGCAGACTCGCTGAAAATTGTGGGAGAATCGGAGCAGGCTTGCCCCAGAAACGGCGACGACAAATACTGGCCGAGATGTACTGCGGAGTGAAGGGGGTACGTAGAGCGGTGGCCGAGACTAACTGAGGCCGCGGCTGCGCTGGAAGCACCCAGGCCACGAAAACGAGGCGGGAGCGGCGGAGTCGGAACTCGCGCCCTGGAGCTCCATGCAGCGTTCGTGACTACAAGGCACCTGGCGGTGACGGAGCCCGAAGTGCAGCGAATGCGGATGAACTCGGCTGGCAGGGGACGGACAGAAAGCCGTGCGGCGAATCGTGGGCAGCGACCTGCCAGAGGCTGACCGAGAACAGAGGCCTACGCTCAGACCACAGTCTCCGCAGGAAAAACGTGGCACACGGACACTGATCGGGGGCCTTCATCTACCCACGCTGTCCATCTGCAAAGGCAGGCACCGCTGCGCTGCAAGCGGAGGACTACTGCTGGACGCTGATGAGACTGTGCAACCGGGGACCCCTATGAGAGCGAAGCTGTGGGTCCCCGCTACCCGCCTAAAGATCTGGGAGGCTGCGCCTGCCTCGACTGCCATGCTGAGGTGAGAGGGGGAACCTAGCGCTGCCCCGCTGGGAGGTTATACACTGCTTGGCGCCATATTACAGCAGGGGATCCGCCATGTTGTGCTGAGACGAAGAGGGTCATAAGCGTGGAGACTCTACAGACACCCTGGGAGTTAGTGGCTAGGGGGACCCCCCCCTCAAAATGCGGCATTGATATTGGAGGAGACATCTGTGGGCGCAATAGATTCCTTGCGGCAGATGACCAGATCCTGCCTCCGAGGTACTGCCACGAGACAGTGTGAACTCCGCACCGTGTGGGTCTGAAGCGGCGCCACCGAGTCGCTGAGAAGTGCGATTGCTGTGTGTGGTGTGTCCAGGAGAGACTGGTGTGTGAATTTGCTCTGGTACCATTGGCGGTGCCCCCCCTGCATTGCACTGCCTTGGAGGTGTACGGACCTAAAAACTGAGCGCTGACTGCTGACAGCCGTGGGCCCGGAGGCGCCAACCCCACTAAGACGGCAGACGGGGACACGACTGGCTGCGCCATACATAGGTGCCATAATGGGGAAACCAGACACCAGGCAACCGAAGCTGACATTCGAGACGGCGAAAAAGTAACCCGAGCCGCCCAGGAAGACCGCGACCCTGAAGGAAGCGGGGAGGCACGGGGAGACACTGCCACACACAATGCGGATGTGCAGAGCATCCTACAAGAGGTCAGGCAGGGGTTTGCCACTATTGTGGACAAAGTTGATCGAATGTCGACACGCATGGATGCCATAGCACACAAACTGGAAGGCCATGAGGACCGTATCAAAGAAACGGAGCGGCGCATTTCGGACACAGAGGACACAACAGCTAGGAACGTCACGCAACTTGCCCACATGGACAAACTCCTAAAACTGATCGCAGCCAAAAACGAAGATTTAGAAGCGCGCAGTAGGCGCAATAACGTACGCGTACTTGGCATTCCAGAATCGACCAACATTGGAAAGATGGAAGAATATGTGGAAAAAATGCTGGTGGCTGCTCTGGGTGCTGAATCCTTCTCAACGCAGTTTATTGTAGAGCGGGCTCACAGATCTCTTGGGCCGCGCCCGCCACCGGGTGGCACTCCACGTCCCATAATAGCGAGACTTTTGAATTACAGGGACCGGGATGTGGCCTTGAGCGCAGCGAGGCGCAAGCAGACTCTATCTTATGACGGGAATACTTTTGCCATCTACCCAGACTTCACGCCTACAGTCCAGGAAGAGAGACGGAAATTTATGGACGTCAAAGCCAAATTGAGAAAGGCACAAATTGACTATGCGTTGTTATACCCGGCGCGTCTCAGGGTTACACATCAGGGCCGGCAACGATTCTTTGTCAAACCGCAGCAAGTGGAGGAATTCCTCAAACATATACGGCGCACGAACTGTACTGGTGGGGACGTGGCGGCAGCACAAGCCTCTGAGTTGCCTGGGGCGGAGGACGACACACACTGAGACCAACCTCACCGTCAGTACAAACTCTCATGCTGATTTATGTCATGTTATTGTTGGGAGGTAGGACATGCACCAAAGAACACAAGAGGTAACTGTATGTTGGGCTACATTGAGCCGTATATAATAGACATCGGGCGCCCTCTGCCTTCCGGAACCCGATTGTCTTACCTAGGGGGGTTCCTGGGGGTGAGGGATCACTGTGTAGCCACCTAGGGATGGCCCCCGAAGGGAATTCCCCCGATTTCGTGTACTGCCTGTTACATACAGGGACTACGGGTTTGTTTTTGTCCAGGTTGGGGTCTGCGGGGGGGGGGTGGGTGTCTAGTTCTGGCAAGTTGGGGTTGCTTCAGTGGGTGGGGGAGGGAGTACGAGGGGAATGTTGCGGTTTGTACATGACCTTCACACGACAAGATGACCACACTGACAGTTTAATGTGGGCAGCTGGCAAGTTAGCGTTTGAGCATTCCAATTGGAATAAAACATTATATCATGTTCAGGCACATAGACTGAAATGCATCCCTTGGATGCAGAGCAAGTTGAGGGCAGATATCCAGATGCATGGCTGACACGGATTCCGAGCAACTGAATATTCTTAGGTGGAATGTTAGGGGTTTGGGGGACCCGAGGAAGAAGAGACACATATTAGCCTACTTGGACAGGCATAGAGTGCACATAGCTATGTTACAGGAAACACATTTTGCATCTCAGAAACCAAATAACTTTGCCAGCAAATGGGCGGACCACAGAATCTTTTCCTCTTATTCCTCCTATGCGAGGGGAGTGGCCATACTCATAAAGAAGCGGATACCCTTCCGCCTGGCGGGAGCCACCTGGGACTCACAGGGACGATACTGTCTGGCATGGGGGCAACTGGGGACTGTCACAGTGACTTTGGCCTGTTGCTATGGACCGAACGTAGATGCCCCGGAGTTTTACACCACATTGTGGGCTAAAATATTTGACATAGGCTCCAGTCACATTATTTGGGGGGGGGATTTTAATGTCAAATACAACCCGCAGTTGGATAGGTCACACCCCGCTCCTCACCACTATACGAAAGCACGTGCGATTATAAAAGACACCATAGCCACCTACCAGTTAATAGATGCCTGGAGACATACACATCCCGCAACACAGGAGGGAACACATTACACAGCACAGGCAGCGTCGTGGGCGCGATTGGACTATTGGCTTCTGTCCCGGGGGCTGGGCCCAGCTATAGCTCGGGTACAGCACTTAGCCAGAACTTACTCAGATCATGCCCCAGTAATACTCACATTATCCTCCTCAGAACTCAACGCACCGCGCAGTCCTTGGCGACTACATGCTCCTATTTTACTAGACACGGTCTTCCAGGAAGAGCTGCGGGAGGAGATACGTTTTTTTTTTAGAGGAATAAGGGGTCGGTGGACAATGTAGAAACCATTTGGGAAGCATTCAAAGTTACACTCCGAGGGTTCTGCATCTCCAAGGGATCGGGCGTCCTTAAAGACATAACAAATACACTACACAAGTTAGAAGTAGTGCTTAAGACTCTGGAGGCAAGGTTGGCTGCAGGCCCGGACAACTCCGCTCAAATCAAATTTAGAGAGACGCTTACGGATTATATGGACACAGCGCAGAGGGAAACGAGATTTCGAGGTAGATTCTGGGTGGCCCGCGCCTACGGAGAGGGAGAGAGGCCTGGTAGGGCGCTAGCGAACACGATTGGGAAGCCTCGCCACTCAAACTATGTATTGGAACTCGAGGACTCGGATGGAACGATCTACCGAGATACTACCAATATCCTAAATGCCTTTACACGCCACTACGCTAGCCTGTATACCACGAATAGAACAGATGCCCTTGACCTAGAGAGCTATCTGGGGGATGTGACATTAGGCTGGCTAAGCGACGCCCAATGAGAATTTTTATGTGCCCCATTCGAGTTGGACGAGGTCAGGGAAGCTATTATGAGCATGCAATCAGGGAAAGCCACGGGCACAGACGGCATCCCTATAGAATTCTACAAAACGTATATAGACCTTATGGCCCCCATCTTGCGCGAGGTGTATGAAGAATCGCTAGAGGTTGGCTGCCTGCCGGCATCCATGAGAGAGGCTCTCATTATCTCGCTCTTGAAGCCGATGAAGTCGCCTCAACATTGCGATTCCTATAGGCCGCTGTCCCTCCTTAATTGTGATGCCAAAATATTAGCTAAACTTATCGCTAATCGACTGAGCCTGTTGCTGGAAAAGCTGATCCTCCCTGATCAGTCTGGATTTGTGCCTGGGAGAGCTACCTCTCATAATCTGAGAACCCTGTTTGCTATTCTGAATAATGTCTCACCCGACCTACCCTAGCCGCCATTTTCTTGGATGCCACCAAGGCCTTTGATTCAATTGAATGGGACTATATCTTTGGGGTCATGTTGCGGATGGGCTTCCCACCCCTTTTCCTTTCCTGGATTAAATTATTATACCAAGTACCAGTGGCCAAGGTGCTCATGAATGGACACACATCTCATACATTTCAGATCACCAGGGGCACCCGGCAGGGATGCCCGCTGTCCCCCTTGATCTTCGCTCTTGCAGTGGAGCCACTGGCAGCGAAACTGCGGCAACACCACAATGACAAGGCCCTACGGTGCAATATGCGGCAAATACTTATATCCCTATACGCCGATGATATCACCCTGTATATCCGTGACCCACAACATAATTTAAATCCAGTACTCCGAGAATTTATTGTTTTTGGGAAACTATCGGGATTCAGATTAACTGGGGAAGTCTTGTATTTTCCCTCTGACAACAGCAACAACCCGCTTTCCGTTGGATTATCCATTAGAATGGTGCGAGGAGGAGCTGCGGTACCTGGGAATCCGCGTCACTAGGGACAGAGACGAATTGATGTGCCTAAATTATGGAAACGCAATGACACGCATAACTGACTACGTGACCCGCTGGATTACATTACCCCTCTCCATGGCGGGAAGAGCATCCTTAATTAAAATGGTGATACTTCCCCAATTGCTTTATCTGTTTTTAAACATACCATACTATCCAGGGGCATTCTTCTTTAGAACGCTCAGATCTGAGCTGACGCGACTGGTGTGGGGGGTAAACAACCGAGATTGCAGTGGAACGTGCTCACCAGGCCATACTCCCAGGGGGGTTCGGCATACCAAATTTCGAATTATATTACATTAGCGCACAAGCTCACTATGCATGGTTCTGGGTGAAGCAGCCACGATATATGCCACAGGTTGCGGCGGAACAATGGCTTGCACACCCCATCCCCATAGACGGAGCATTGTACGACATAGCCGGCACTAGGAGTAAGACGCTGACCACTATCAACTGCACCACTAAAGCATGGCAACGCATGGGAGGCATGCTGAACGTCCCCATGCTTTACTCCCCATTATTACCCCTCACTTATCATCCAAGTATGCCTCTCCTCCAAGAAATAATATTCCATAATTTTAGAGAACGCACGCACATTCATGCCTGGGGGGATCTATATCAAAACGGCCAATTCCGCACAGCTGACCATGTCTTCCAGGACTTGCAACAGACTCCACTCGAAGTTTTTTTATATATTCGACTAAGACAGGGAGTCCGGTCTCTTACCCCGGAATTCCTCGCGGAACCACGGGTGCTTGCACCACTACAAATAATGCTCAAAAGCACAACGACAAAACGCCTTGTATCCCTTATATATCGAGCGGTGCATATACAGAGGGAATCGCCGGCCACACTGTCCCGCACAAGATGGAGTGAAGAGCTGGGTCTTGCCCTGACGGATGACCAATGGGAGCATTGTTGCTTGCAGACTGAGCGAGTTTCGTCCAGCAGCAGGCTGCGTATCATACACTATAAATTCCTTCACAGACTGTACTACACCCCAGCCAAAATGCACAGACACCATCTACGAGAATCAGACAGATGTGAAAGATGTAGAGCTCCAGGAGCAGACTTTTTGCACCTGGCTTGGGAGTGCCCCGGGGTACATGAATTCTGGGGGCAAGTCTTTGCCGCTCTAGATCTGATGACGAACACACACATTGAACCAACACCGCTGACGGCCTTGCTGGGCTACGTCCAGCCAATACAGGCGACGCATCGTAAATATGTGGCCCTTGCACTACTCATGGCTAAGAGGCGAGTGGCCTGCAGATGGGGCAGGGGGAGGGCAACCAAATTCAAGGTCTGGCTTGATGACTTGGTGTATTGCCAGGACCAACTCACCACATATGCGGAAATGCTGCCTAGGGCCTCTAGGCCAAGGGATATCTGGGCCCCCTTGACATGTTATCTGCTGCAGCGCCCGAATGAGACCCCAAACACCAGTTGCGGCAGCGGTTTCCCCTTAAGGAGCACAGAGCGCGCACCACAAATAAAAGGGCCTACCCATGCGAGAGAAAGAGATGCTACCTGAGTAATAGACATAATGCATTCTGGTACGGGTTAGCTTAATACCAACGTAGGCAATGGCACACTAACGCTGTCAGGTAATCATGACCAACATGTCGTACATATTGTATACTGCATAGATGCAATGTCCTCTGCCTAAATGACGTTCTGTAAATACTGTATTATGTCTTGCTGTGCCAAGCGAACTGGAATACTGTACTAATTGCCTGTTAAGATAACATGCTGGAAATGTATCAACTGCTGCATATATGGATGTTTCTTGATATAATGTTTGTTTGAAAAACAATAAAAAAAAAATAAAAAAAAAGTAACCTTCTACTGATGAAGGCTACAGGTTGGTCTAGTCCCTCCTCATTTATCTGTGACAGAACGGCCCCCACCCCATGCTCTGAAGCGTCTGTATGGACAATAAATTCCTTAGCAAAATTGGGTGCCTGGAGTACGGGTGCTGTACACATGGCAGTCTTGAGGGCATCAAAAGCTTTCTGACAGGTCTCAGTCCAGTTCACAATCTTTGGCTGCTTTTTGGAAGTCAGCTCAGTCAAGGGTGCAACAATGTTGCCATACCCCTTGACAAACCTCCTGTAGTAACCCGTGAGTCCTAAGAAGGCCCTCACCTGGGTCTGGGTCCTTGGGGGCTCCCAAGCCAGGATGGTTTCAATCTTGGGCTGCAGGGGCGCCACTTGGCCACTCCCCACCTGGTGTCCCAAATACACCACAGAACCCTGCCCAATCTGGCACTTACTGGCCTTGATTGTGAGGCCTGCTCTGCGCAGCGCCATCAACACTTCCCAGAGGTGGCGCAAGTGGTCCTCCCAGGAGGAACTGAACACTGCAATGTCATCCAGGTAGGCGGCACTGAAATCCTCCAGCCCAACCAACACCTGGTTGACCAACCTCTGAAAGGTGGCAGGGACATTCTTCATCCCAAAGGGCATCAAACGGAACTGGTAGTGCCCATCTGGTGTGGAGAATGCTGACCTCTCTTTGCCCCATCAGTTAAGGCGATCTGCCAGTACCCAGACGTCAGATCAAACGTGCTGAGGTACCGGGCAGCCCCTAGCCGATCTATGAGCTCATCAGCTCTGGGGATGGGGTGCGCGTCGGTCTTCGTGACCGAATTGAGACCTCGGTAGTCCACACAGAACCTAAGTTCAGGTGTGGCGCCAGGCGTTGCAGCTTTTGGTACCAAAACCACGGGGTGGACCAAGGGCTGCTAGAGGACTCAATCACCCCTAGGGCAAACATTTTGGAGACCTCCTCCTTAATGCAAGCCCTGACCCTGTCAGTCACTCTGTAAGCCTTGTGCTTGACAGGAGGACTGTCCCCGGTGTCCACCTCATGGACGCACCAATCAGTGACACCAGGCACCAGGGAAAACAAATCAGAAAATTGCCCCAACAGTTGGTGACAATCTCTCTGCTGCTCAGGGGTCAGTGTGGTGGAGAGGACCACACCCGCCACTGACCCATCCTTCTCTCCTGCACACAGGAGGTCAGGAAGAGGCTCACTCTCCTCCTCCATCCCAGCATCTGTGGCAAGAAGCATGCCCACTTCAGACCTCTCAAAGTGGGGCTTCAGGCGGTTCACATGCAGGACCCGCAAGGGGTTCCTGGGAGATTGAAAGTCCACCAAGTAGGTAACTGGACTTTTGCGCTCCACCACCTCAAATGGACCGGTCCACTTATCTTGGAGCGCACAAGGCTCCACTGGGGCCAGTACCCAAACCTTCTGACCAGGTTGAAATTCGACCAGAGTGGCATTCTGGTTGTGCCAACGTTTCATTTCCTCCTGGCTGGCTTCCAGATTTGCCTCAGCAATTTTTCTGAAACGCCGAGTCTGGTTCCTGAAGGCCAACATGTAGCTAAATACATCTTGGGGAGGTTTCCTGGGAGATTGCTCCCAGCCTTCCTTGACCAGACTCAGAGGCCCTCTTACCGGATGGCCATAGAGGAGTTCAAAGGGACTGAACCCTAAGGACTTCTGTGGCACCTCACGGTAGGCAAACAACAGGCATGGCAAGAGGACGTCCCACTTACGCCTCAGGGGCTCTTCTAGGCCCATGATCATGCTCCTTCAAGGTCCGGTTGAACCTTTCAACCAGACCATTACCTTGGGTGGTAAGGTGTGGTGAACTTATAAGTTACCCCACACTCTTCCACAGAGACTTCATGTACTGGGAGATGAAGTTGGTCCCCCTGTCAGACACCACCTCTCTGGGGAATCCCACACGGGAGAAAATCCCCATCAGTGCACGTCCCACCACGGGGGCCGTCACTGTCCTGAGCGGGATGGCTTCAGGGTACCGGGTGGCATGGTCCACCAAGACCAGGATGAACCTGTTGCCCATGGCTGTCTTGGGGTCCAGAGGCCCCACAATGTCAATGCCCACTCGCTCGAATGGGGTACTAACAACTGGAAAGGGCTGGAGTGGGGCCTTGATCTTCTCCCCACTCTTCCCACTTGCCTGGCAAGTCTCACATGTCCTGCAATGAGTGTCTGAACTCTTGCGCATCTGGGGCCAATAAAAGTGGGTGGCCAGCCTTTCAAAGGTCTTGGTCTGCCCCAGATGTCCTGCCAATGGAATGTCGTGAGCCAACCCCAGTAGGAAGGCTCTGAAGCACTCGGGTACCACCAGCACACGGGCTGACCCCGGCTCAGCAGCCTTAGGCTCGCTATACAGGAGACTGTTCTCCCAATAAATCAGATGTGAACCAGACATGTCACCTTCTGCCTGGGCTGCAGCCTGTCACCGCATACCCTCAAGAGAGGGGCAAACTCTCTGCTGCTCACAAAATCCCTCCCTGGTGGGTCCCCCTTCCTGCTGCCAATGGGTCAGCTCAGGCAGGTCCCCCAGTTCGGCGATCTGCTCCCCGGTAGGCTCCAGGGCATCCCCCTCAGGGTCTGCTCCCTCCTGGGCCATGGGAACCAAGGGGGCCGGCTCCCCGTGCCCCCTGCCCCTTCTCTCTAAGGCAGGGATCTGGGCCATACTCTCAGGCTCCAGGTCCTTCTCAACACCCTCCTTGGCTGCCATGGACCGAGTGGTGGCACACGCCCACTCAGGCAGACCCAACATCTCTAAGTGAGATTTCCTCTCCACCGTAGCCCACTGGGAGTTCTCTAAATCATTGCCCAACAGACAGTCTACAGGCATTTCGGGCCTCACAGCCACCTGAAGAGTTCCTGAGACCCCCACCACTCAAAGGGAACCTGAGCCACCTCACATTGGCTCTCTGAGTTGTCTGCGGACACTACTGGGTAGAATTCATGGGGGACAACCTGCTCTTTGGACACCAACCGGGAGCTGACAGCAGTTACACTGGCTCCTGTGTCTCTTAGAGCCTCCACTCTATGGCCATTGATGGTCACCCACTGCCTGTACTTTTTAGTGTTATCAGGCAGTGCAGGCTTAGGGACCATCTCAAAGTCTCCTAATGAGACAAGGGTCAACTCTACGGGATCCCACCCCTCTTGGGCACCCATCTCCTCCCCCCAGGGCTACACTTGCAAGCTGGCGGGGTGGTGCACGGGGTGGTGCACTAGTATCCCTCTGAGGACACTGGGGATCATAGTATCTGTGGCCCACTTGACCACACTTATAACAAGTAAGGGGCCCCTCTGAACAGGCCTACCTGTCGGGGGCACTGGCTTCTTTTCTTGGGGAGGCTGGGACACCACTGCTTGGTTCCCTTGGGAATTACTTTGGGGCCCTCTTTGGAACTCCCTCGGTTTACCCCTGTCCCCCCACTTCTCTGCTGGGGACCCTGCCCACCTTTGGCGAAGTCTCCCACTGACCCTTGCGAACCCGGGTGCTCACCCAGCGGTCCGCCTCCTCAGTAAGCTTCCTAGGGTTAGTCAGCTTGCAATCAATCAGGTGCTGGCGTAGCTCAGGAAAACAGTTACTAGATAAATGCTCCCATGCAATCAAATCATAAAGCTGCTCAAAAGTTTCTACTTTGCTACCTTTTACCCAGCGTTCCATTGCTCTGCAAAAAAAAGACACATATTCAACCCACATGGTACCTTCTAGCTTCTTGCAGGTCCTAAACCTCTGCCTATACATCTCAGGGGTCAAACCATAGCGGGTCATCAAAGCTTCCTTCATGTGGCCATAAACCATTTGACTTTCTGGGGGCAGGTCCAACAAGGTATCCCTCCCCTCACTCACAAAGCGTACCCACAACCCCGCTCCCCAATCCTTCTCAGGGACCCGGTGGGACACCATGACTAATTCATAAGCGGCAAACCATTGCCCAATATCTTCACTTTTGTGGAAATCCTTAATAACCTCCTTGGGTATATACACTCTATGCTCAGTATGCACTACAGGTATGCTGCCACCAGAGGGGGAGATCTCTACACTCTTTGCTTTAATCTCCAACTCCCTCAATATTCTCTCATGCTCAAGTTTCATTTTCATAATCTCAAATTCTAACTTCTTATTCTCTAGGTCCCTGTGACCATCCATTTTAAGCTTAGCCATCTCCATATTATGCCACCTATCTCTCTCCCTGTCCTCCATCTCTTCTGGGGACAGACCCTTAGCGGACACACTAGTGCCCGGGCTGGAAATTGCTTTATCTCCTACTAAGTCTACTACTTCGCCCTGCTGCTCTCCTGCATTCTCTTCCCCATCCACAAGCTCTCCCATATTCTTAGGGGCATCCCTGGCTTCTAGCCAGGCCTTCAGCGCCTTGTAATACTCCTCCCTTCTAGTGAGACCTGTGATAGGGACTGTGAATTGTTTGCAAAAATATTTGAGCTGCTTGGCATTGTAGGTTTCTAATTTCTCTTCTTCCCAGGAGAGATCCTCCGAGGCATTGGATCTGGGCTTGCCCATTGTAGCAATAACTGGCAATATTAATCAAAAATAGAATCAGAAAACCTCAAAAACGTATGTGGTTGCGTTATGGTCTGCACTCACTAGTAGTGTACACTATAATTACTGTATGCAATAATAACTGCAAGTCCAGATCCTCACCGCTGACCACCAATGTTAGAAATGGGGGTCTTTAGTTGGCAATGGCTGGCCACTGTCCAAGTAGGGACCCTTCTTCCTAAGTCAGAGTGAGAGGGCTACACACTTTGATAACCCCTGCTCCACCCTGTGGTAACGTAGCACGAGCAGCTAGGCTTATCTCAGAGGCAGTGTGTGAAGCATTTATGACCATACACAGTAACACAGTGAGGAACACTACAAAGGGACACCACACAAGTAGTTATCAAAAATAAGTATCTTTATATATAGACTTAACACAAGACCAATAACGATAAAAAGCCACAATACTGAAAAATAGGATTACTCTTGAAATGCTGCAAAAATAGTTCAAAGTGTGCCAAGAGGAGTTCAGTTCAAAGCAGTGGTCTCTGCGACCCTTTTACTTACAAAGTACCTGGATTTCGTAGCAAAACCAACAAATTGTCGCAAAGAAGCTGTAGCGATGATTTTCTGCACGCGAGGCCGGCGATGCGATAAATCCTTGCCGCGAGGGAGGATGATGCGCCGATCTGCTGGTGCGTGCGGAGATGATGCGACAAACTTCTGCATGCTAGGCCGTTGATGCGATGACTCCTTGCCGCGAGGGAGGAGGCGATGCGACGATCCTGTTGCGTGTGCGATCAGGTTGCGATGCGAAGAAATGGCGCTCCGCGAGGGAGCGACGATCCTGATGCGATGCGATGAAAATGGCGGACGCCTGGCGTCCGCGCTGCGATGTCGTGAAGCGATGATCTCGGTGCGATGATCTCTTGGAGTTAGCGAGCACTTGGCGGCCCACAAACGTGCGATGAGTCGATCTTTGGTTGCGAGCACTCAGCGGCAGCAGCGCGATGATTTTCCGGGCGCTTTCGGCTGCGGCGGCTCGCAAACGTGCGTTAGCGACGATTTCAGCACTCTCTTCTCTGTAGTAGAACTAGAGGCCCTGGAACTCACAGGAGCCTCACCTGCAGATAGAAATCCTCGCTGGGAGGAATCAGGAGGCTGGTGGTGAAGTCTGAGACTTCAACAGGAGGCTAGCTCTCTCCTAGCCCTTGGGTGATTGCTTTAGCAAGATTAATAAAAGTTCTCTCAAAGTCCTTTTCCCTCTTCTTCCAGGTCCAATGGTAACCACTGCAGGCCAATCCAAGAAACAGCACACAAGCACAAGGATAGTCACCTCCTGCAGATTCCTTCAGTTACATGGACAGAGGTTCGTCTTGATGTCCAGGAGCAATACCCCTTGTAGGGGTTTCAGCACAGATATTTATACCCCAAAAGTCTTTGTTCTCAAAAGCTACAAGTCACTGAGCCTAGCCAGAACCAGTTCTGTTCAGTCCTGGAGCACTTTGTTTACCAGGCTGCATCCTTCCTTTCAGAAAGAGGGGGTCTGCTATCAGACACACAGTAGGAGGTGGAGCCAGCATTCACCTTGCCAGGCACAGCCCTATTCAGGTCAAGGAGCTACCCCTCCCCGTACTCTAAATGCAGATCTCTCTATTCAACCCAGGTCTGACTCAGCCTGCCCTGTCCCTCCAAAACCAGACAGCCAATACACACAACAGCAGAGCACACTGGAAGGCTTAGGCAAGAAAATACCTACTTTCTAAAAGTGGTATTTTCAAACACAGAATATAAAAATAAACTTCACTAAAAGATGCATTTTAATATTCT
Source organism: Calotriton arnoldi (assembly GCA_963921515.1). Classification (NCBI taxonomy): domain Eukaryota; kingdom Metazoa; phylum Chordata; class Amphibia; order Caudata; family Salamandridae; genus Calotriton; species Calotriton arnoldi. The sequence continues at coordinate 263,713 of CAWUFW010010920.1, forward strand.
GAGCTCAGGCATACTAAATTCGTTTTTCTACCATGTTCCTGGGGTCAGTTAGGACTATAGAATGTAATAGTCAAACTGCCCATTCTAGCCTATCGGGAACAGGTAGCCTTACAGTAGTGAAAACGAAATTGGGTGTAATTCACAACCAGGACATGCTACACACACCAAGGCATGTCCTACCTTACACACACAATGCACCCTACCATAGGGGTGACTTACATGATGCCAAGGGAAGGTTCAGGGGCTGGGAAGTGGGTGCACTTCACAGCCAAGATGGCAGTTCTGGACTGCACACAGACTCTGCAGTGGCAGGTCTGAGACACACTTTACAAGCTGCTTCTGTGGGTGGCGCAAACCAGCGCTGCAGGCCCACCAGCAGCATTTGGTTTACCAGCCCTGGGCACACACAGGCCACGCTACTAGGGACTAACAGGTAAACCAAATAAGCCAATCATGGATATACCAATTCACATGTCATATTTACACAGGGAGCATTCGCGCTGTGGCACTGAAGGGCAGTGGCACAGCGCCCAGAGCATCTAACACCAGCAAAACGGAGGAGACAACAGCGATAAATGGAAGGGAGACCCCCGCCAATGGTGCCAGGTCTAACACTGTGCCACTAAGTGTGTTCCCCGACATTAATGGACACTCACTGGTCAAACATTGGTGGCGTTTGAGTCTATGGACTAGGGGCTAGTTTTCATCCTCATGTAGCTGATACCGAATTGTTGGTGAAAACGAGGGTTGCGCTTTCCACTCCTCCATTTGCTGCTTCCAGATAACATCAGACCTTCCGCATGATGCCCTGGAGGACGCCTTCCACTGTCCCCCGAAACCCTCCGCAACATACACCTCGGACATTGATGGGGGCCCGCTCAGGTCGCATGGCCCATCTGACTGCACCGCAAGTCACCGTCCCGTGGCTGGGTGCCTATGCCGGCCGCAGTGCATCCGGGGCCACTAACTCTGTGCTGCTCAGGCCTGGGACCCCTTCTTCTGAGACATTGAATGGCCTCTGTAGCGATGGTCTTGGGGTCATCAACGCCATGTGTCTGTGGCCCTGCGCTGTCTGCATCCTCCAGCCTCAACTGCGGGGCACCAGGGCCCACACAAAGCATCGATTCTTGACCGGCCCGGACGTCGCATCACCGCAGGAGGCACACGCCACCACGGGAAAGACCACCTCCAACCGCCGTCTGCCAGAGTCGAAACGGTGGTCCTGACAGACCTACGGAGTTGCTCAGACCTGTCGTGGATGCCATCATCGGCCTGATACCCTGCTCAGCACTCAGGGTGCCAGTGACTCAGTGCACCGCAAGGCATTGTCCGTTACTGATTGAGTTTTGTGCTGTTGTGAGGTTGCGCAGCAATGTCACCTCATGCAGTGGGGAAGACCTGGGACCATGATGAGGAGGATGTGTCAAGTGTGCAGAGGGGAGAAGGCACAGTCAATGGGAGGGCAGGAGGCAACAGCCCCAAGGCAGGAATGCAGACTGGTGGTGGTAGTCAAGCTACACACCCGGATCTAATACTGGGTATTGCGCTGTGGACTGCGGACGCAACTGTCACCTCAGACAGTGTGGGAGACCTGGGACGTTGATGAGGAAGTTGATGCAGGTGTAACACACCCCACTGCATCTGCATCGGGACTAACCCGAAGGGACACAATCCTAGCAATTTCTTCACATGAGCGCGCTCTTCTCTAGTGCCCCTACCTCAGTGCACTGCAACTCACGGAACCTCCTGACTGAATATTGGGTGACCTATGTCCTTACTCCAGATCCCTCCATGTTGCTCTGCAGTTGACTCTGTTATGCTGGTGTTTTCTGTTTCCATTACACTGGTGTCCACTGTTCAGGTTGTTGCCAGCACCAAGCACTCCGTGCGGGCTGGCTTATACTCACCCCACACACATCCAGCAGAGGCGTCACTGTACATGTGGCCCTGCCAATAAAGGGGCCGGGTGCACGTGCCCGTAGCCAGTTCAACATGATATGTGCATGTGTCCCTGTGGTCTTGTTGTATGCATGGGGGCCCTGGGCCCTACGACATCACATTGTGCTGTGAACAGTGGACGCAGACATGTCACCACAGGCAGTGAGCTAGAACCTGAACATGTTGCTTTGTCGTCACCCACCCAATTCGTAAGGGGAGTGGACTGTGCCATCGTACGCAGAGCCAACGTGGGTGTGTGACTGATATGTGCGTGCCCCTGGGCGTGGTTCTGTACTGGGTATGTGCATCTGCATGTGTCTCTATGGAAGTGTGGGTCTCATTTGTGGGGTGTAGGTGGTCCCTGAAGGGTATTGGACACCCACGTATGTGTTCTAGTTCACATTCCATGGGTTAGGCAACACCCTCACCTGTTGGGCCACCTCCTTTTGGCGTTCTGCCACCTGGCATTGGGGTACCATGTGTGTGGTGCGGTGAAGTGTTGTGAGCCAGCCGTGATTGCAGGTGCTTCATGCTGTGTGGTCTGTTGCAGGGGCTGGGTTCTCCTCTGAGTAGCAGGCTGCCCTGGTCCTGGTGGTGGGTTGTGTGGGATGTCCATGGGTTGTTGTAGGGCGTCGGTGTCGGGGCTGTGGTTTTCGTCTCGGGCATCACTGATGGGTTGTCTGTTCTGACCTGCTGGAGGTGTTGTTTGTCCCTCTGCATTGTGAAGGGGAGGTGCATGTTGGCATTGTGTTGGCGCGTTGTTCTTGTCGACATGCAGACTGTGTGACAATGTACATTGTGACTGTTTGGGCGGTGGTGGCTATTTGAGTTGGGACAGTGTACATTTGGCCTACATGGCTGATGTGGGGTTGTAGGGGTAGATATGCATCTCACAGTTCCCTGCTCTGTCCAATGTGATTGTTCTGTTTCTGCGCCTGGGCGGACCCAGTTGTGTCCCCTGCTCTGCAGTGTGGGTGTTGCACTTTGTGCCACATTGTCATGGTATGTGCTGTGATTGCTATGTGTGTGTGCTGCAGTGTGCCACGGGGATGGGGGACATGTCCCTGGGTAATTGTGGGTGTGCAGTGTGCTACACCTCATTGTGCATGTGTGGCATTGTGCCCATCACCCCCCGTCCCCCCAGTCCCTGTTGGATCCTCACCCTGTTGATGTTGTGTCAGGTCCTCTCGAGCTGTGTCCGTACTCCCTACTCCTTGCACCGTCTCCACTCTGATGACTGTGGCCTGGGTTTCCTCCAGCTCCTCCTGTGGCGCAGGACTGCCACCTCCTGTCGCCGTTGCTGCCTTCCTGTTGGCAGCGAGTTTGTACCTGGTTTAGGTTGTCACATCCTGCCGGCGCCTCTTGGCCTCCTGGATTGGCCTCCTGGGCACCCCAACTGCATTCCAGGTGGTCTGCTTGTGGGTCAGTTGCTGGTAGTGTTCTGTCACCTCTGTGGCGCTGGTCTTGTTTTCCTGCGGTCTGCACCCCGTCTTCCTCTCCCTTTTCTCCTTGGCCTTCCCGGACCCAGTTTTTCCTTGCTGGTGGTCTGTGGGGGTTGTGGGCTTCGCGTTGGCCTCTGCGCTGGGTCAGGGTGCATCCATGTTGCTACGTGCTTTGGCTTGTTTCTGGTGTGTTGTGTCTGTGGTTTTTATGGTGCAATTTCCCGCCAGACGCATGGGATTTGCAGGCCTGAGGCAGCTTTTCGCTACTTTTTGTACCGCGATTGGCCTCATCGCATGATTTCTCGCGTTCCAGTTTTGCATTTTTTCGGCGTGGCGTTGATTTTCATGCTGACATTTGACGCGTTATCTGGTGACTATCGCATGCTACCGCCTTGTTGTGAATTCCACGTTGACACTGGGTTATTTTCCCGTGATAGGCTGCGTTATTGGAAGTTGCGTTACGCTACTCTTGCGGTAGTTATCACACGTTCTTGTGAATATACCCCTTAATTGTTACAACATGCAGAGCATTAAAATAATCTCGTGTAATGCGAATGGGTTATTGAACCATAGAAAAGCAGACTCTGTGTTAAGCTGGCTGTCATCATTTGCTCCTCAGATCTTGTTTATTCAGGAAACACATTTTAAGTTAAATACACCTAAAATATCCCTACCAAAAGAGTATACCCAAGCTTATTATGCATCTGCAAATATGTCTTTCCGTGGGTCGCTATAATACTTCGTAATATTCCCAATTGCGAAGTACAACAAGTTAAGCGAGATTCTCAAGGGCGATGGATTTGGTTAAAAATTAAGCTAGAGGGCTCATCCCTCAATCTCTTGAACTATTATGTTCCAGTATTTGATGATATTGAGGTGTTACAGCAAATGTATAACATATTAATTTCTTCAGAGGGTTCTATAACATTGGGCGGTGATTTTAATTATATTCAAGACATCCGCCTCAATACCTCAAATGAAGCAATTAATAGGATTAAACAGGAATTTGCCCTCCTTGATCCATGGCGCCAAGCTCACCCAGGCCATTCCCATTATACTTGCTATTCCTCCAGGTTTAAGACGGCTTCTCGAATCAATTTTTTTTCTAATCAATACATGGTTGTCCAGAGGGGAATCAGACATTATCTCAAACTCTTTTTCTGATCCCTCAGCCATCTCCACAATAGTTAAAATAGATAGGTCTGGGCTGAGAAGTAGTAATCGTTGGTACTTTGATAAATCTCTTCTCGAACATTTGGACTGGATTAAAGAAACGCAGCTTTTTATAAAATTTTCTTCGAAATTAATTACAATTCTGCCCCAGTATTTTTGGTTTGGGAGGCTTTTAAAGCTGCTTTTAGAGGCCAGATAACAAGCTATAAGGCTGTGGCAAGTAAACAACGAGCACTGTCAGTTTCGTCATTGCAGACAGCTGTTAAAAGAGCGAAGGATAAGGTAAACATGGCCAGGTCGGAATCCCGGAAATCTGCTTGTTTGCAAGACCTAGGGACAGCTAAAAATAAATTGAGGGAATTTTTCAATTTAGAGGCAATTAAGGGAACAAAGGCTTATAAACGAAAACTCTACGAGGAAAGTCAACATATAGGACGTTATCTGGCTTGGGCTAATAAGGTGCAAAGTAGTAAAAATGTAGTCAGTCAGATCAGGGATCCCAAAACAGGTATACTAGAAGATTCTAAGGATAAGATTATCAATGTTTTCCAGCGGCATTTTAAAAACATATATGAGGAAGCACAGGATATAGACTTTTAAGTATCTGTACAATACTTTCAATCGCTACAATTACCTTCCTGACCTTTCACACCAGAAGTATAGGATAAGTAATTATTCCTAACAACAGCAACCCTTTTTCAACCTCATCCCTATCCCTTTTTATCTGTCTTTTAAATAAAATCAATTTTTGGGGGGAATCGGAGATAATTTTAAACTCATCTCATACTTCACCACTGTCTCCAGATAGACAGTTGATCTCCAGGAAAGAAGATGACTTTTCACTTGGGGAACGGGACACTCAAGTGAAGACGACCCTATGATGATGCTATCCACAAAATCAACCCCAGCGGAAATAGGCATACTGCTTTGAGGTTGAACACTTGGATGAGGGTCTTGAATAGAGTCCTCAATATACTTCCTAAGCATTTTTTCTGTGTCAAGGTTCACTTTCCTTGATTATGTGGACTGACGCTGGGAGGCTAAGTGACCTACTGTCCTTACCTCTCCCTCGCTCCTTTGATTTTTTGGTATATAAAGTCCATGAACACAGAAACCAATACAGAAACCAAGACACCACAAACTGGTTTCCTACTATGCAGATATTTGTCTTTCATTATTGTTTTCTTTATAGCTTTTCTCCCTGATGATGCCCTAAATGCATTGGAGCTCTGTGCAATAGATTGATTTCATATGGATGTATTTGTCAAATCTTCCATTCAGGCTTATTTTTTAGAAGATTACTCGGTATATGTAAAAATGAATTGAAAGCACTATTTTGTATACAAACACAAGTAACTCAAACAATTTTTTATGACAATAAAAATATAGGCCCTCATTAAGATTTTGGGCGGATGCCATTGGGGGAAAGGAACCGCCCAACCATGGGTCGGCGGTTCTGCATTCCCAATTAGGATGCGACCGCACTTCACTTTTAGTGACATTGTGGTGGCGATAGGGGCTTGCACTATGATGCAAGGGTGCCTGCGTTGGCGCTAGGCAGCTACATTTAGTGCCAGCGCGGGGGAAATTCAGGGCTGCACCATATTCTTGTAAATATGGTGCAGCCCTGCGTTTCTAAAATGACTGAGTGTGTCGTTAGCCTTCTTGGCTTAATGACATGCTTCGCCACTTTGTTGTAAATATGCCCCATAGTGCGGTCGGAAACTTCCAATTTTTAATGTGAGCTTGTGCGGCGGGCTGAAAACGGCTGCAGCACAAGCTCCCCTTGAAAAATAGAAGTTTGTAAACTTCCCTGCAACGTGTGGGAGGTACCGTCCATGGTGCAGGGATGGTGCCCTACAGGCCCAAATGCGGAGGGCCAGGGGGCAAGGGGGACCTGCTAGGGGCCCCCAAAGTCAGTTTCCAACAGTCAATCCATGTCGGAAAGGCCGACATGGATTAGCTCTCGGAAATCGACATCATAATCCCGACGGTGGAACTGCCGTCCTTAAGGGATTATTGTGCCTTTCTGACTGACTGATGGGCTCCTTGAGCCTGTCGGAACCGCGTCAGATTCCCCCGCCGGTTTAAACTCCGACCGCTGTCATCCTAATGCAGCGGTCGGACTTTAAACCTGTCATGTCGAGTGGAAAGCCTCCGACTAGCGGTCGGAGGCTTTCCGCCCAACATCGTAAGAAGTTTTATTTTTAACAAAGGAATTGAAGCCCCAGCTGGCTTTTTGGCAAAAGTGCACAGTGGGACTGCATTCAAGTTTGAATACAGCAATTATACAGATTTTCAAGTTGTGCTCCGTGGTGGAGAGCACACCACTACAGCACAGCAATAAGTGCTTTAAATTTGAATACAAGTACCCATATTTCCTTTGGACTTGTATTGAGATTATTTATTGGAGTGCAATTGAGGAACCATTTTTGTTCAGTGGTACTGCAAGGATGGCAGATATTAATTTAATCGTTTTTGACCAGCATCCTCCTGGCTCCTGATGGAGTCCCATAGAACCTGAAGGAACACCACGTATTACTATGTAGTATTTCCTGAACTTAAATAGAGCCCTGTCTAACAACAATTAGTTTAAATGTGGTATGGTATTTGTAGGAAATTGGGTTACCAGTTTCCCCACTGGATTTAAAGCTTTATCCAAAGTGCACCCTAGAAGATGGGTGAGCCCATCCTGGTTTATAGGGATTAGATGCGACCCAATAATGAAGCATGACACCAATAGGGCGTGTGAGGGTTCACAATAAAAACACTTTAATATTTTCTTCAAAAGTACAGGACGAGTCCATCATTTTAAATCTATTGATCTCAGGGTGGTAGGACACCTTTGTTTACAAAGAGGTTTATCCTGCCAGGTTTAAATGGCAGTTTAAACTGCACCCACAGGCTGCGATGGCAGTCTTGGGACATGTTTAAAGGGCTACTTAAGGGGGTGGCACAAGAAGTGCTGTAGGTCCTCAACTAACATTTAATTTGTTTTTATAACCAATTTTAAGAACAACACAAACATGCCTGGTACACACCAAGCAACACAATAGATGGCATAGCATGAGTGCAATTAAACAATCCACACACCAAGTCCAAAGCAGGCCCCCTATTTCCCCCAAATCTTCTCATGCTTGTGAGGGTATCCTCTAGCCTCATATATGGGGCATACAACAGTCCACCTCCTTCTACCACTCTGTCAACAAGGGAGGGAACTAGGATTTCCAGGGGCAGATGATGTCTTATTTCGCCACCCCAATAAAAGCACGTTGCATCCTCTACCCACCCACATCTTCCAACAGACCCAGTAATGTGGTCCTCAGGGTAAGGCAGAGCTGTTGGCCCTAAACTGCGGAGAGCTCCCTCTAGACCCCAGCCCAGAATGGGGACACCCCGGGCATGCCCACACCACGTGGAAGAAGTCTGCCTCAGGCAAGAGACATCTGGCTCAGCAAGCCTGGGAGAGTCTGCCCATCCACTGTAGTCACTGCAAAGTTAAGTAGTATGCAACATGGAGATAATTGAGCTGGACCAAGCGAAGACGTGCAGGAATGGCCAACTCCCTGGGGACCATTCTGGTCTCATGCCACTCGTTATCCTCAAGCGCACCCATCCAAGCCTCCCATTTCCTGCACAACCTGAAAAAGTGGTCCAGGGAGTGGTAAATCCGAGAAAGAGTTCCTTTCCCCTGTCTACCCATCAGCACTTTAGCCTGTGGGGGCTAAACTAGGGACCTGAATACTAGCCATGAGAGTGTCGCAGCTGTAAGTATTTATGAAACTGGGTGTGATATGGTTGGTGATATTCCTGCAGTGCCTGGAATGTGTGTAAACCACTGCCCACCCAGACGTCCCCCAAATAAGAGATGCCAATCCTGTCCCAACGGGTAAACCCTTCAAGCCCAGCAGAGTGGCGCAACCATGTCCCCTGCCACAGCGGGTTCAACATGGTAAGTTTGCAGTCCCACTTTATTAAATGGAGCACCGTTCTCCAGCAGATGAACGGCATGTGAGTACAATCGGGGAGGGACCGGGGAACAGGGTTCTCATATAACAGGCCCAATAGGCCATCCAGACCCATCATAGACAATTCCGTCAAGTAGGCAGGGTCATCCCAAACTCCAGTGAGCCAGTCATTTAAAAGACCAACTGTGATGTCAAAAAATAACTGTAAAGGTCCAGGTGCCCATCCCCCAGTCATAAGGGGACTGACGGTTATTAGCGAAAGACACTCAGCCACTCAGGGCGACCTACAGCCCAGAGGAGCGCATTGACCTTGGAGGTAAGGGCCTGAAACTACCATCAGGGAATGAAATAAGGAACATTTTAGAAAATGTACAAAAACTGGGGCAGGACCACAATTTTACAGAGGGTCACCTGCCCAAGGGCATTCAGCAGCAAGTGGCTCCATTTGTGCAAGTACTCTGTTGCCCTTCGCAGAAGGGGGGTCAAATTAAGGCTTCGGGCCAATTGTGGAAGGCAGGAAACAATAACTCCAAGATATTTAAATGACAGGCAACCCACTGGAATCTCGGGCTGCGAGGACCACCAGCCTGAGTCCCCAACAATGGGCACCAAGAGGAAATAAGATACATTCATTTGGAGGCCAGAAGCATTGCCAAACAATTGCAGGATCTCTATAGAGTGGGGCCCTGAGACCTGCAGGTCAGACAGAAACACCAGGATATCATCAACGCAGAGTGCAATGCGCGCCTCCTGGCACCCATCCCAGGACCATCTCCCAAAGATGAGCATCACAGCGGATATGATGCGCTAAAGCGAATAAAAGAGGGTAAAGAGAACAACCCTGATGGGTTCTGCGGTGGGCCTGGAAAGGCAAGGACAATGCACTGATCAATAGGGCCTGAGCAGTGGGATTGGCCTGAAGAAGCCCAACAACGGCACGAAAATGAGGACCAAGCCTGGCTCTCCACAATAATGCATTCAGGTAGGTCCAGTCAATGGGGTCAAATGCCTTTCGAAGTCCACAAGGAGTAAGGCGGCGGGGCCCTAGAGGCAATGCGATTGGGAAAGGGCTAACTGGACTTGCCGTATACAATGTTGAGCACTCCGGTTGGGCATATAGCAGCATTGGTTGGGATGAATCAACTAGGACAAGGTGTGAGCAAGGCAATTGGCCAACACCTTGGCAAACACTTTGATATGGGCATTTACAAGTGATGTAGTGAAGAGCAACGGTTTGCCGGTTGGCCCGGGCTTTGGGAGCATAATGAACATTGCCATATCTAGCCCCACCGGAACTGCCCCCCACTTCACCGTCTCAATATAGAGTGCCAACAGATGGGGAAGGAGGAGAGATTGGAATCTGCAAAGGTACTCCATTAGAAAGCCACCTGGACCCGGAGTTTTCCCAGGAGCCATGTGCGCCAAGCATCACAAAGCACCAAGCAGTCAGCCCAGTTGAGCAATTGCCTGGCACGCAGCTGATGCCCTGGCCAAAGGGGGCCTAATGCATCCATTGTAGGGTCCAGTACAGCATTGTAGTTACCCCCCACTATTGTGAACACTTGAGGGAGAGTTGCAAGCAGGGTCCTGAGCATTTGAAGTGTGGGGTGGAGCTGGGGTTGTGGAACATAAACAGAGAGGAAGTTATAGTGTCTACCATCTACCCTACCGCCAACACCCACATAGCAACTTTGAGGGTCAACATGGGAGGCAGAGACCACAAGCAGAAACACCTTGTGTAACAGGATGGCTACTCCTTGAGAGCCTTGGAAAACCCCACATGATAGACCAGGTTATATCCGAAATGTCCTATAAGAGGGACCTGCATACCCATCAAATGTCTCTCTTGGAGGAGAACCATCGCTGGCTTGAAATATTTCACATACCTAAATACTGCTGACCTTTTGATATGGTCCAGTACACCATTCATGTTTCAAGAGAGTACCTTAATGTGCATCAATGAAGTAAATGAAGAGGAAATATATGTGAAAGCATGAGACCACCATACCAGGACTTCGTGGAGGTGGGACTGGTGGTGAGATGAGAGGGGGAAGGCGAAGCGCTGCCCTGCGCTTTGGGTCAGTGGTGCGGGAGAAAAACATGTGGGTTACATGAAAATAATCAAAAGATACAACAAAACAACACAATAAACCAGCCCAACCACCCTAATGCCCCCACCCCATAATACTTCTACCCCAGGAGCATCGGTCACCCTAACAACAAACATGCTACGAATTAACAAGTCTCGAGACCAATGTTCCCTCTAATTTTTTTCTCTGTGTGCGGTAGTGTAAGGTCTCTGTGCGCCTCAGCCAAGGCTATGTGTGCCAGGAACCCGTCTGCGCGTGTGGGTGCAGCAACAAATATCAAGTGCAGATTGTGTGAGTCTTCATGTTAATCGCAGTGCCAGTCATGTGCTGCAATTAACATGAATACTTTCTCAGAGGCACACAATATGCCCCGCACAGGGACGCCCTTAGCGCTGGCGGCTGCCTGTGCGACAAGGTTTTTTGGCGCCCTCAATGACCACCTCTGCCAGTGATTCCCTCACTAATACCCTTCAACAGTGTCCCTCAAGTCTCCATTACCACACTCTCTGAGATGCATTTAATTAGGTTTATAGAGCCGCTCAGATCAGTGTAGGGTGTCAGAGCACGTTACATCACACACACATTACACAGAGACAATAACATAACATATCATAACATGTGTATTTGTAAAGCGCACGTTCACCCAGAGGTCTCTTGGCGCTGAATAACAGATGTTCATTGTTACCCAACTCAATGGTACTCATTTTATCGACCTCAGATGGATGAAAGGCTGAGTGGACCCGCCGGGATTTGAACCTGTGACCATGAGGTCAAACACAGGCCCCTGCAATGGACGCATTAGTCCACTGAGCCACCAGACAATCAATCACATGTGTGTAGATCAGTGTACAGTAAATGTTACATCAGACAGAGGAATACAAGGTGTAGGAGTCACATGTCATTCATACTGGTGGACAGTATAGTTTAAGAGTGCTTGGTCTGGAGAAACACAAAATCAGAATTTTAAACATAACACCATAGTTGGGGGTTACATTTAATAATAAGAATTGATACATATATATATATATATATATATATATATTTTTTTTTTTTACAGAAATGAACTTATTTTGCAAGGTTAGAATAATGAAAGACTAGGAGGAAAAGCATAGCGCTATAATATTATTATACCTTGCAGTTTGCATGCAGCTCTTTGATATCAGTTATTAGCTCACTGTTCTATATTAGAATTTTAACTTATACACTACAAGGAACAAAAGGATTTCTCTGATAAAAGCACTGACCTCTTTACGTTATATGCACTTTGTGATCTGCATGGTACACGTACTTCGCATCAGGCATATTAACCCACTGCGCTACTTTTGGTTGAGTCAAAACTTCAACTAAACAAAACCCCGATCTCACTCCAGGACCCAAATACCTTAACCACCACCTCTCCTTTTACACACTGACCAGACATCTCCGCTCCACCCATCTGGCCCTGGCCACTGTCCCACGGATCCGCAAGAGCTTGGCTGGAGGAGGATCCTTCTCCTACCTTGCTGCAAAGACCTGGAACTCCCTACCTCTGCATCTCAGGCAATTACCATCACTGTCTCAATTCAGGAAGGACCTCAAGACCTGGCTCTTTGACTGAACTGCAGAACCCAAAACCCCCCACCCCCCCTCTCACACCAGCACCTTGAGATCCTTATGGGTGATTAGTCACGCTCTACAAGAACCCTGATTGAGTGATTGATTGACTTTTAAATATTGTGCTTTAAAAATAGAATAGCATCAACAACCAATATATCAACAAGGTAATTAAATACAAATATCTGACATGTACATAACTTCAAGGTACATAGATGTATAGTAAAGAATAGTAAATCTTAACCTACCAATATACATTTATATAATTTGCAATTTGGTTGTCAATATTTTTGCAACAATATTCTCATAGCACAAGGTTTCTGTAGTCAGTATTCTGACATACGACTTCTGTAATTGGGTGCACCCTGCACAGACCCTGGACAGTAGGGAATACAGCTCCGGGTACATATAAAAGGTTTTATAGGTGTATGGGGCTTGTGTTTGCTCTGTGAGGCTCAAAATAGACATAGGATGTTGTCCTTAAGTAACTAAGATCCTGATTTGGGGATTAGCAAGAGAATCACTATAGAATAGCCGCAGCTGCTGAAGTCCACAGTGATTACATGACCTAAAAATCATACACGGATCTTCTCTAAGATTTATAAAATGCTGGGACTTGAGGTCATATATTTTCAAAGCATTAAATAACGTTAATGACTGTTGGATCTACACAAGATCTTTTATTCCATGTTCTCGTAAGTTGAGGGCTCAGATGGAATCTTTGACACAGTCATTAATATATAGATAAGCAGAGTAAACAAACCAATATTTTCATGATTCTACCTCACGAAATTCGTAAATACAGATAAAACATGTTGGGAATAATCCACCAAGTTCCACACATTTTCTCATCCATGAAAATATGAACGGCTGAGTCAGCCCGACCAGAACTCCTGCATTTGGCATATCGTTCTCTCCAGCGGGTACTCGATTCCAATAGCTATCTTACCGCCTTCCCAAGAAACCCGAGTTTTGGTTTGAAAAACACACAATGAATGTCCCCCCTCCCACCTCCCCACCTGGACCAGATGCCCTTGCGAGATCTGTATCAGTGTGTATGACGGGCAATGGGAAGGCTGCAAAAGTTTGTGGTGGTGGTGGATCAGCCTCTACTTCTTATTCATGGCAATGGCTCATAGCTCTGGTGATGAAAGTAAAAATAGCAGCATGGCAACGTTTGGTGAACACTCAACCTCAAATGTAAATGAATAGTTTTAGAAGCAGGTTGATTTTGTTTGCATTATCCAGGTAATTTTCAGAAAAATCTATTTTTTTGCTTGGAAACGTCATCCATTATCATCATTTGGCACCATTTCATGAGCGTGTCTTTAGCAAATGTTGGATTTTAAGCCAGCTACATGTTGCATTCTGGGACCTGCAGCTGAGATTGTAAGACTGTACATTTGGGCTAAAGAAATAAAAAGGGCCCTTGGCTAATGAGTCAGAACCAGCTGAAAATTGCAGACATGGCATGGAACCGGACCACTTATCAAATATGGAAGGAAATTGAAAGGAGTAGAGAGAGGTAGCTTTACCATATTTTGTAAGGTAGTTTAAGCTAACAAAATACCCCCAACCATACATGAGTAGGAGATTGCATGTTATCCTTCTAATGTGAGGGTGAGGATAATTCATCCTATATATCCAAGGGCATGCAGAAAAAATAGCATCACTCATTCATTGTCTACTTAAAACGAGTAGAATTTAGATGCAATCCTTGTATGATTATCAATGGAGCGGAATGATTATAAATCCTTGTCGTTTTTCTTCTGGCAGTGTTACTTTTGATGTACTAAATTCCTGGAGAAATATGTGCAATCAGTTGAAAAATTAAACTGTCGTGGAAAGGGAATTGCTTTTTCTTCGGGAATTTAACTTAAAAGGGTCAGATAGAAGATTTTTCCATATTCTCACTCATGCACAGACACGCTTCATAAAATGTACACCAACTGATGAAAATGTACATCGGCACTAATTATAAACGAGGGGATGTAAACAACTTGGTGATTAGATATAAAAATGACAGAAATGTGCTGCATGTGTGCAAATAAAGGTGGGCACACCGATGTTTGCACATGTGCACTTTGCTCATGATGTGGCCCAAGGTGATGGAGAGAACTGTTGAAGTCTACGTCCACACTTTGTGAATTCCGAAACAGTTCTGCTGCTGCAAACAGCGCCCTTTCAGCTTTAACAGCAAATCCTAAACGGCTTGACATCAATTCTTGCACATTCCCGACATTCCACATGACAGACACCACCTTTGCTGGACCTCATTTTCACAGGGTCGACTTGACCTTTCAGAAAGTATTTGCATCAGTCTTAAAATATGCACCACGCCTTTCCTCGAGAAATCGAAACAAAATGGAAAATGTGGCAGGCGTGTGTCCCAGAGTAATACACCTCCCATTCTCTGTTCAAATTAAAGCAGAGAGCCCAGGCTATTTATCTTTAAAAAAAAAAAAAAGCTCTTGCTTTCCAGCAGCAACCAGATCAAGTGATTTTCAGTCACTTTCTTGAAAGATACTGTATAGTTAATCCCTCGAGGAAATAAAGGGAAACCAGCAGGTGACCTTTATTCACAAGCCTGTCCACTAAGATTAGATTTCTTGAGCAAAAGTCTTAATTTTCCTTTCTCGCCAGCCACTAAGAATAGGCTTTTTCTGACACTTGGTTCTAACACATGCAGCCATTACCAGGGTGCAATCTAGCCACCGGAACAGCTGGAATCACAGGCTGCATGCTAAAGCAGCTGGAGGCCGCGCGCCAGGAATGTGTGCCCCCAGCCAATAAAATGTGTTCTTAGATAAACGAAAGGAGTGTGTGGCAATACTGCATTTATTGTTATCGTTTTCCCGCCTCATTTGGAGGTGAGGGAACCACTAAATTACATTCAGCGGAGCCCCAGCAGGCCAGGGGGCCTTCCAATGCCTATTGTTCCTGCTGTGCGAAATAAAGAAGGCGGTGTAGGAAAAATAATCAGTTGCCCTCATAAACTGGGAAAAATCTCGGCATCTCGGCATTCCATTGTCATGTTATTTGTTTTGCAGAGATAAGCTCCACTCTTTGGGGATTTGTTTACGCAAAGCAAAAAAAAAAAAAAATATCATCAATTGGCAAGCATGACATGGCGGCTGTCCAACATTCAGGTTTTGAAGATAGTGCTCCTGCTATGAGCACTTTAATCTAAATTGATTTCCAATGCACAACAGAGATTTTCAAATATGGCAGAGGGTCGTACTAGTGGCACTGAATAGATGGGTTAAGGGGGTCTTTGACCCCTGACAGAGTTTGATGGGGGCTAAAGGGAAGTGAGGCCTGCAGACCAGCTTTGTCCTTTGTCTCCAACAAGATGGCAAAAATGCGCTTTGCGCTGTCTGTATACAAAGCTTAGGCTGGAGAAAACAACGCAAATAATGTGTGTTTTTTCTGAAGTTTCAGCGCAGCTTCTGTCCTCTCTGCCTTGCCCTGCCGAGGAAGATAAGAGAACCTATTGACATTAAGGCCCAGATTTACTAAGCCTTTGCATTGTCCTTGCATCACACAAAGCAAAGGCTGCAATAAGGTTTACAAAGCCACGCAGGGGCTATTTGCACCACCTTGCGTGACTTTGTAAGGAAATGTACCACAATGCAGCTGCTTGCACTGCATTGCGTTACATTTTAAGGGGAAATGGCCTTTGCAATGGGTTTCTACCTCGTTGTGCCTTTACCACTGATTTTTTAGCACGCATATTTTTCCCGCGAATATGCATTTACTACGTATGCCAATACAATGCATTTAAGGTTAGTTGGGGGGGGGAGGGTGCTGGGGTCTCCCCCCACAAATACATTGTTTTTAAATCTAAAAACAATACGTGGTACTGGCATGCATTGTAAATGCATATTCGCAGTAAAAACATGTGTGCTAAAAAATGCGTGGCAAAGGCACACGATGTATTTACTGCGTTGTACCTCGTACAACCCATTTTAAGTTGATAGGCAGGTGGAGTATGGGTGTTTCCATGCATCCACCCATGGATTTAGCCAAGTTCCAGATTTACCAAGGTGTGTAAACCCAGGATCACATCAAATGCCTCCCAGAGTATGGCATAACAAGGAAAAAAATATGTTTTTCTCCTCTTTACATCATCTTTCTATGCGTGATGCATTCTGCATCACACATAGAGGAAAATGCCTCTTTAGATTTGATTTTGTACATTAAGGTATTCCTTCCTGCACAAAAACAATCCTGCCCATAACTCAGACATCGTTGCAGCATGGCATAAAGGTGCCTGACTTGGCGCTACGCAGCACACAGCGTGCCACTGCTAGGAGAGAGCAGAAGTGCACCAAATCTTAGTGGCTATGGCACACTTCTGCTCTATCCTTTTCACGCACCACAGCACAGCAACTTTGCTTGCTGCCCTGTGTTAATTGAATCATTAGTAAATACCTCCTTAAGCTATAAGTAGGGTGATTAGATTTTAAAAAGCAGAAATCAGACTGGTCATAAAGGACTAAACCTCCAAACATCAGCATTTTGTAATGATTGAAAAGGGAAAAGAAACGTATAAAATAAATTAAGTGCTACACTTTGGGTCACATGTATCAACATTTGTAATAGCGATTACCTAATTGTGATTTTCTGTGAATCGCAATTAGGGAATCACTATTACAAATGTATGAAACTCATAGAGTTTCATTTAGCGATTCCTCACTCCTTGTGCCTCACCCATGGCAACCACATGGTAAATGGACTGCGCATGTTTACCACCATATAAAGCCTCTGCAATGCTGCTATGGTAAGGAGCACTTAGCTAGTTACACCTGAACACATGTGCAGATGGGGAAGCAGCCTTTACAACACAACCGTTACAACGCATGCAATTACATCGCATGCCGTTGCAATTAAAAAGGTGTGCAGCAGTGGGTAGAAGGTGTTGGATTTAACTCCAACACCTTCCCTACTGTTGCACACACTGGAGTTGGAATAGAAAATTAATCTATTCCAACTTCCAGCGCTCCCACGACAAAAAGTCGGGGTAAAGTTTGGCGTTGCAATGGCATGCGATGTAATGGCATGCGTTGTAACATCACATATCCGTGCAGATGTGGTGCACGCGTGAGAGGACTGCACATGTGTGATTACTGGTGTGCGCAGCCTGGTAACTGCGCATAAGTAGCCTAGTGGAGAGGGGGCTCTTCTACGGTTAGATATTAGCCTAGGGTAAGTCTTATAATATTAGTGGGCTCACATAAGTAAAGTCAGTATGGTTTACTGTTTTGTCTACAGTGACACTTTATTATATACATGGGGGAAATCAGCCTTTGAATGCAGTTTTACTTCCCTTTGGACTACAAAGTCCAGCTAGATATCAAACTGAGGTGAAAAGTGTGCGCTAAGGTTGATTATGCAGGTTCCAACCAGATATATGTATACCTTAAGGGTCATCAGAATTTTCATATTTGTCTGCCTCAGCTCAGGAGCAGACCTTTTGTCACCCTGCTGGACAAGGTGATTACATTGTTCCCAAGTAGAGGGAACAAAGCCCTCCCTCACAAAATGAGTAATTAACAGTGCTTCCCTCAGCTTCCGAGGAAGAAGTGGTGGGGAAGAAAATCTGCATCTATTAATTAGCTGTCACACTGTACCAGGACTAGGACAACCCTGGCCCACCAAACAAAGGAGGAAGCCCAGACAACTGGGGACAACACAGGAGAGGGGTCCTCTTTGAAAGTTTGGTGGGAAAGACCCTGTCAGTGATGTCAGTTAGGGGTGGAGAGGAGACCCCCAGAGGAGATGTGACCAGTGACTTCTGGACATCGCTATCTTGAACTGCCCCAGCATGCTGTGCAGAGAGGTTGGGACAGGGGTGGAGAGGTGATGTAGCACCCTACGATAGGCTAGGGGTGCCTGGCTTCTAGAACCTTCAAGTCCATGTAAAAACTTTTGCACAAAGGAGAGAGAGTGCTTTTTTCTGTTGGACTCTGGACACTGGGATTCTGACGCGGCAGTAGCCATGGATAACTGGAAGGACAAGTCCCATGATGCCCTAAAGGACTAAGTACTCTCTCCCATTTGACCCCACGACCAGTGGGGCTCTCCAAGGGCCATTTAGGCTGGCCCCCTTACACTCCCTGAAGATCAGTTGGGGTCCCTACAGAGTGCACAACCTTGGAGGTGAGGAGGCCGTCTGAAATTGCTCCTGGTGGCTAGAGCTGGACACCAGGAGTAAAATGAACCCAGGATCAACATAATTGGCCTTACAGGTCCCAAGTTATGTCTATTGAAAGATCCTTGAACTTTGATGCCCTTCGAGAAATGGAGTGTGGGGCTCTGCCGCATCATTAAAAATTACCTCCAGGGTGGGACAGGGCCCTGGGATCAGTGCAAGATTAATTGATTTATTTGTCCAGGGGAGGGGGCGTGCATGGGGCCCTCTTTCCACATCTACAGTTGCCCCTGGGGACCTCGATCTCTCTGTGGGCGATGCAGGAAGGTAAAGGGGAAGCACCATAGCACCTCCCAGCAGCAAGAAGAATTGGCCTGGGATCTGATCTCTGGACCTCGATCAGCAACACACTGGGCACCCCAGTGGTGGTGAGCTTGCTCCTGCCCCACCCTGCCCCTGTCTGGGGGGCAGTTTGGCCACTGCAATCCTGGCACCCAGGAGATTGAGGATGCCAGCTCCCATGCCGGTGAGAACAGATCCGGTCGCACGAAGTGCCGACCAGGCCATGTGCAAGTGGGCACCCCATGCAGTCCCAACAAAGTAGAGAATGGGTGCGAGATCGTTCGGAATCCCCTTATTAAAATTTGCCGCTCTCCTCAAGGGAGTGCCCCAGAATTCCCTGGGAGGCTCATCTGCTTATAATTTCTCCTTTTGTGATGGCTGAAGGAGGACAGGGGCTCCACCAATGGCTATAAAAATGTGCTGGGGGCTGCAGGAGGGCAGCATCCCCCCATGGCATATAGTTTTAAAAACTGGTGCATTCCTCTCTAGTGGCTTGTTTTGTTGCTGCATTTTAACCCGTTTGCTGCTGCTGTCGGCCAACGGCCGTCGCGAGCACTACCTCGGTAGTGCTGCGCACGTCCGTTGGCCGACGCGGCCCCGCCCGTTTAATAGAACGTTCCGCACTGGCGCGGAACGTTCGAAGCAGCAAACGGGTTAAAATGGCTGGAAGGTGTATAAAAAACACAAACACTTGTTTTGCAATAATTTATTAACGATTTATCCTGATAGTGATTTTTGAACAATGTTGAAATGCCTTATTGACAATAATTATTATATTTATGCATAGTTAGGGATTTCAGTGAAATGATGCGGACTATAACGTGGTGTATTTGTCTTTTTAAAGGATTACCCTTGAACAAAGCCAAAAGGCCTGTTTTATTTAAAGTAATACCTCTTATATTGTGATGTGCTATCTGGTGTAGTTGAGGGGGGTACTGTGATTCTGGGGTTCATGACCCTTTAGGGGTCAAATGTAATTTCAAAGTGTCATCTAAAAGTTTTCAATCTGCCTGATGGTTATAGTTGTAAATTATTGTGTAATATTTAGCTGTGTGTGTAATAAATGTACTGTTAAAAAGCACTGACAGTACAATCATTTGAGTGTTATTATTGCATGCCAGCGAATGCTGATTACTAGCCCAAACCACCTCCCTCAAGTAGGAGTTGGACTGCTCTGCTTCGCTTCCCTGAGAGGGTCAATCGCTGCAATTGGGTGCTTGGTTCCCAGTAAGGGAAATTTGTGTACCTATTATTTGCACAGGCCTCACATCCTGCACAACTAATAACCCAATAGCTTAATCCCCCATCTCCATTGAGTAGGGGAGTTTGCGGCTGAAATCTATTAGGAGGCTACCAAGTGAGCACTCTTCCTGTACTCCGCATGGTACTTGCCTGCACTCTCATCTGGCATGTGATTTCATAGAGAAAATAATTTCATGGAATGCCATTACTGAGAAACCATTTCACTTAAACTGTTTAATGGAAATTTTCAGAATGAACTGAATATACCTTTTTGTAGAAACCAATTCATAGAATATATTTCTGGTTGCAATTGGCTTTTGAATCCTTATTTTTTTAAGTATAATAAATGCAATGGTTACAGGTCTTACTTTCAGAAACAGTTTTGTCTGAGATATTTATTTCAGTGCTTTATTTCAGGGGACATTATATCATATTTATATCCTTTACATTGTCCAAAAATTACTTTGGATGCCTTTAATTCGTTAGCCCATCACCCCCCATAAGCACCATCCATTGCTGACTCCTCACAACTCTAAACATCATCATTTCCCTATCCCCTAAAGCACCTCACCACACCCAAACAACACTCATCCCTGAAGCCTAAAAGTCCTTTCTACCCAAAGAATCCACCATCCCTGAACCATAAACTCCCTCACTACCCCTAACTCCATCCATTCTAGAACCCTAAAAACCCCTGTCGATCGCCTGTCTATGCTAAACCATATACCCTGTAAAGCACATCAGCACACCCAAAATCTACCCATCCCTGAACCCTAAAAAACTCTCCCACCCTTGTGAGTAGCAGTGATTCCTCTCCTAAATACCCAAATATATTCTGAGCACAAATCTTTTTGGGAGAGGCACCATTGGAAAGGGAAGACTTTCCCCATTCCTGGGGTGCCTGTCTCAACTTTCATTGTGCTGCAGGGCTGTGACATCCAGCACTGAACATGGACTACAACACCAACCTGTGCCCATGCGGCCATGATCAAGTGCAGCAATGTAGTTAGCAATTCACAGTGCACTGACGTCAGTGATTGGTGTCATGGGGGCTGGGCCAAATGTAGAAGCATTTCACTTCAGCCCCCAGCTTAGCTCCTAGTGGGGGAGGCCTCCAGTGAAAGCACCAGATTTTTCCCAAGCTGCCACCCAGATGTTCACATTCTTCGTGCTGCGGAGGTAATAAGGAGGATATTACTGTCTTGTCCTCTACATTGAATAGGTTAAATACTTCTGTTGTTGTGTTTTTTAGTGCCTACATGCATCTTTGTTATCCAAATGAAGTTACATCCTAAAGGACAGTGTCATCTGAATATTTGTAACGCGTGTGACCATTTCTGAAGGAAAATTCCTTAAAGCTATTGCAACCCAGGTGGGTTGTGCATAGATTGAATAAAGGGGGGGCTACACAGCATCTTTGCTTGATACCCTGATTGGTGGATATTTTTTAAGATCCTCGTCCCATCACCTATTTGCACCCACGTATTTCAATGAAGTTGTTGGATAGCGTTTAATAACGCACTGAGCAAACCCCTGTTAGCTATTTTTTCTCACAGAAGCCTTCTGTTCACTCTATTGAAGGCCGAACTGTGTTCCACATAACCGATATAAAGTGTTTTTTGTTCTTTCTATTGTTTTCTGTGCAAGGATGTTTACTGTTGTAATGTTATTTCTTGTTTTATATCCTTTCCAGCCTGACAGATTGGTAGGCTATTGGCATCCTCCTCCAAGGATTCCCTTCCATGAATAGAACCTTGGCATCTAATTTTACTTCTGAGTCAAGTAGGGCAATAGTATTATAGCTTTAGGATCTGCCCTATCTACTTTTTTGATAATTGGGTGGAGGATTGAACCCCTCCAAGAGTCTGGAATTATATGTTTTTCAGGCAGACTGTGAAGGGTTTTGAATGAGCGAGCTCAAAATTTGATAGCTTATTTCAAGAAGTTAATTGGTATTCAGTCTGGACTTTGTGCATTTGCCAGATATGCTGCTTTAGCTTCAACTTCTTTGTCAGAGACGGTTAGGGGATGGCATTTGTTTTAACAACTTCCCAGTATTTTATAGTGTCATACTGATATAGCCCTGTTACAGATTTCACCCACTCATTTGATCAGAAAGCATAGAACTCATGTTTCAGGGAGAGATTCTGTAAGAAAGAAATGAGTAACCATATCTTTGTCTGTCTGATAATGTCTTCCCAACTTTGGGTGTCCAAGAGTGTTTTGGCATCTCAGCATTTTTTCCTAAATACATTTCTTTCAGTGGGACTTGATCAGAGATCAAGACTGTTATTTCAGGGTTCTTTTTAAGTCTCATGATTCTCTGGAATATAAACCTAATTTGTTATCTGGATTTTGGTACACATTGTTTAGGATGGACTCCTTGTACTGTAAATTGGTCTATGTTCTTGTTTACTAAGTCCCAGTTCATAAGTAAACATATTTTCCCAAACTGACAGGATTTCGCTTGCTGACCAGGGGGGGATCGATTCATTTTGGTGATTATTGTGGGAGCTTGGTTGGTCTTCCAATCAATGTGCTCTTCTCCTCACCATTGTGACTATTTGAGTCTTTTCCCTTGCAGAATCTCTGGAAACTGTACATTACCAATTGCGTTCTGCTAGGCCTGAAGAACTGGCTCTTTTACTCTGATGCACTTAGACTCCCCTCCTTTCTTGCTCTGTGGCAGGAAACCCTTCTGGGTAGCTGTGTGCATTACAAATTCTTAAATATTTTTTTTAATTGAGACATTCCTTCAATTGCGCCCAGTGAGTTATAGGTGGAAATTGCTTTACGCACCAACTACAAAGGGTTACTTGTGGCAAATGGTACACTTTCCTTCACGCCTTGGTGACATTTAAATAACCCTAGCATAATTGATGTAATTTTGGGAATTTTCCATTATGCTTGTTGCTCAAAATTCCCAAAATGATATCATTAGGCCACTTCATGTAATTTCGTGGCATTCGTTGTAAAATTTACAACTAATGCACAATTTGTGGTAAATATTTACAGCGAACGCACAGGACAACAGAATACGAGTTGCTATTGCTCCTAGTGCTTTTGTTTAAATGTGCCCTCGCAAGGATGCATTTCGTACTACCAAATAGTGTGAAATGAAGGATTTGCATTTCACTTAATCGTACTATAATTAAGGCAAAGCAAATTACACACATTGCACACACTGCTACTTTCCATGTGCCCTACTATACTGAAAGAAGTTACTTGATGGAAATTTGAAAGAGTGACATTGAGTGTACACTCAAGAAGACGCTCTCTCTTTTCAGTGTTATGCATGGCTTTTGTTGGTATATCAGGGGTTGTTCTCCAATTTAAATTTATTAACGTTAGGATGAAAGGTTGTGGGCAAAAGCGGGTACTGGCCTTTTTTAAATTTTTGAACATAGAGATAATGTCTGGAATTCCCCATAAGTGAATGAGTTCTGTCGTTAGTCTCGTTTTTAATGAGGAGTTTGCCAGTACATTGTTAAAATCCCATAAAATCCCAAGTAAGTACAAGATTTGTGCTCGGTGTTTCATCTAATTGATAAGTAATACATTTCAAAAGTGTTGCCCGAGTTATTTTTTTTGTGACCTATAAAGGGGAATACATTTTTTGTTTTTTGTTTTATTTAGTGCAAACTAGACCCGAAGGTATCAGAAGCTTTACATGAGCACCAGTTGCCACACATATATATATTTTTTTGTTAGGCACGGGGAGATTAAGTGATTTGCCCAGAATCAAAGGATGATTTTTTTTTGTTGTTGTTTTTTTGTTTGCAGATTTATATAGCGCAAACTCGACCCGAAGGTATTGGAGTGCTTTACATGAGCACCAGTTACGTTAAACAAGAACACATTCATTTTTTTTTTTGTGGTAGGCACAGGGAGATTAAGTGATTTGCCCAGAATCACAGGGTGTGGAGTCGACTCGAGGCTCGAACCTTGGTTTCCCAGCTCCAAAGTCGCAGTCTAGCCGTCAGACCACATCCTCTCCCCCGAGAGATGTTGAGCTTCCCTGCCGAGACTCAAACCCAGTTCCTCAGCTCTTAGGTCGACTGCTCTAGCTGTTAGGCCACATCCTGTCCCCTAGGTAAGATTACATTTAGATTTGGTCACGGTCTCCTGAGTTGAGTGTCTTTGGCTTGAATATAGTCCCATTCAGTATTAATCTGAATTGCAATGTACTCTAATCTAGTTGAGATAAAGATTGTTAGCTGCCATAGAGCTAGCCCTTTCATGAAACTTTTATTGCAGATTTTTCTCTTTAAATGCCTGTAAGAACTACGGAGTATACAAACACCTACACAGACACAGACTACCATTATTAATCCACTAGCTGCAAATGCTATCAGGGGAAGACCTAGGCAAAATTTAAATCACTCTAGTGTAATTTTGGGAATTTTGCCTCACACTAATCCAAAATTGCGGACATTGCTTCATTACTTTGCATAAATACATGCCATTCATGGTAAACAATTACAGGAACAACAGAACTTGAGCTGCTGCAGTTGTTTGCTGCACTATTTGTTTTGCATTCATTTTTAGTGCAAAATGCATCCTTGCACCAAAAATTGATGCTAGGACACATTTTGTGCTAAACATTAACTCTAAGTGATGGATTGTCATTTCATATAATTAGGCTAATCTTTACATAATTCTGTCAAAATGTCACAGTTAAACAAAAGCAAATTACGCACACTTCATCCCCCCAGTAATGGGGCTTGGCCCAACTAAACAAAATGAAATAATATTGTGGTTAGCTGGGAAGCTGTGTCAGCTAGAAGCTGTGTTTCCTCGACTCTTAGGATAAACCCAGGATTCCAATGATGGGAATGGTACCAAATCCATAACAGTATAAATCAGGGGAATTACTTTTGCTGCCCTGTATATGACAACACATGGCATACCTTTAATTGTGGTACTGCCAGAAGTTTTAAATCAAATTCAGAAAGACCTTGGTGCCTCACCCACAGGTTTAGAAACTAATGTCATACTTAATATGGACAGAGTAGCTGAAATTGTTCTTGGTAACATTAAAAGCGATGCAGCACTATTGGCCACATCCCAGAAATATTCTGCAACTCCACAGGATCAGAGAGAGGTGTAGTTACCAAAAAATGCACATCTGATTTATGGCTCTACGAGGAGATACAAACTTGATGTTTAATTAAGAGGACCCCCAACTAATGATTAAAGTACAGAATCAAAATAGCCAGAGAGAAAACTAACAGTGAACACAGTGACCCCAAGGGGAGAGTGTGAAATCCCAGTTTGGATTCAGAAAGAAGCCACAGTTTTATCGTTGGGATGAAACACAAGAAGTTATAAGGGATAGGAGAGAAATAAAGGCTCCAGATATCAGTTATCTGATGAGAATTATTCCCATTCTTAGGAAGATTGTGGAGCTAGAATATTGGAGTCAAGCAAAGGTATCCATCTTTCCCCAGGACCTGGCAAGGAACAGAGGACAGAAGGACGGATAATCAGGAATCAAGACCAGCAAGGTAGCCTTTTCAGAAGAAAAGGGTTGCTGCAGCAAGAAAGCAGGATGCCTCACAGAAAGAGAGTTTTGCTGAAGAATGGAGAGTGGACTCAACAAAACCTCAAATCAATTATAAATTAATTTCAATATCAGGGTATCATCATTACACAACAAAAACACTTTTACATTAATCACAGCACTAACACACACAAAAATTAAAACCCCAATCAACATAGCAAATGTTTTTTTCACTCAAAACCCGTCCCCTGAGTCCCATGATTTGAGTTCTCTCACATTAGGTGTAGCTCAATTTAGCTTTCGAAAAAATTGCCACTAGGGTATAAAGATAACCCAATGTTATTTTCAGCATGATTAATTGAATTATTACCATGTGCTTTAAATGCAGACTCATACATTAATGACATATACATCACAGGTGATGATATGCATAAACACTTACAAAATGTAGGCAAAGCAATTAGAGTGCTTGAAAAGGCAAGTCATAAATTGAACTTCAGGTAATCAAAAATATGCCTTTTGAATGTGATATTACAGGCATATGAGTTATCTGGTGAAGGAAAAGGACTCAGACCTGGGTTCTTGGGAAAATGTCAGACTCTTGACCAGCCCTCTTTTCTGAAGAATTACAAGCATTAATGGGATTCCTCAGCTTTGTTAGGACATAGTTACTACACTGTGCAGAACGGGGGAGACCCATATCAATTTATCACTCACAAATGTATCTAGAAAAACTGGGAACATGAATATTAACAGATTCTTAGAGAACTACAAAAATGCATGCTTGCAACAACACATGTACAGGCATGAAACAGACATGAAGAAGCAGTATTTCCGCAGCATGTGCGGCTGTACAATGCAGATTTAGAATTTTAAGTCAAACACATACATGTGGAGCCCTTAGGTGACTCAAAATTAAATGCACTCCTCTCAGACTTGGACAAAGCTAATATTTTATCTCCTACACTGATTGTATCCAATTCATCACTTGGGTACAATATTGACATTGATTTAAACACTTGGAAACCAGTGGTAACAAAGACTCACAGGGAAAGGTGATAAAAGCTTTCAGCTTGAATATCTGTCTTCCAAAGACAGCATCCATTGGTGAATGTCCAGCACATGCTGGCACCTCAAAGTAGTGTGATTCACTCCAAAGGCAATTCATCCACTGATCAGGCCTCAGAATTTGCTGTGCAGGTTCAGGTATGCAAAATAGCATCTTTTACTCGTTCTCAAACTAAGACTGACACAGATATACATTCAGCATTTCAGACATCACACAACAAAAGAACCCGGCCTCCTGACTTCCCAGAGAAGTATAACTGCTTCATGGAAAAGATGAGCTCCCAACAGTCAGTACTCCTAAGGTTGGGGATTGTAGCATAATACATTATATTAATCAATTAACCCTAATTACAGGCACACATAAGGGGGTAGGCACTGGGCATGCTTGAGGATCTGCTAAGTTACACAGTTTGCAAGAGCTTTATTAGTGGCCTTTAATGCCTAAACAAATGAAACTGTATATTATGCGGTGCAAAACTTGTCAGCGAATAAAGCATTCTACAATTGGGAGACCACCACAGACAAAGGAGTATATCCCTTCCATGTTGAATACCAGGACCATGTCAAACCGTTTTACCCATTAGATAAATGTTATTATAAACAGGAAGCGGGTAATTCATGCACACATTTTATGTGGGTGTGGCCAAAGCACCAGGTCATTCGCAAAAGATCTATTAAGATGGGGAGCAATAGGTGGAGTACACACATTTCACAAAGTCCCGGGACCAGGTATTATTTGTAGGTTATTAGCACAGGTGCTTTCTTAGATGGGGCTAAGGGCCATATGTACTTACACATTTTCCCATAGACACAAAATGAGCAAAAGCCTTTGATACATCTAGCCCTCAGTTACCAGCTCTACCGCCCCTTTCCGTTCAAATTAGGTGGTCAAGAGAGTGAATAGTATTTTAAAACAAGGTTGTGAGTGGTGTAGATAATGAGGAACCGTGGCTGAACCTACATAGTGCAAATTGAACCTTGAACACTAAGCCAAAATGTGTTTTGATGAACCGTCCTACGCAGGAAGTGCTGCCTTGATCTGTAACAGGACGTACAGCTCATCAGGGGTAACATAGAGAAATATGTAAGACCACCTTGGACTTATGTCTGGTTAAGATTGACACTGATTTCATTCTTGACGTGCCTCATCACAGTGGTATTCCTTGTAAGGATGGTGTATGGAGAAAACTTTCTAAATGTTGAGGATTCATATATAGCAACTTGATTGCGGGACACACATAAAGAAGCACACAGAGTCACCTTGAGCTTTTTTCAAGGACGCATAGTAGCCACCCAGCTGCAAGATATGTCTAGTGGGATCACTTAGAATAACGAATTCTAGGGCCAGAAGAGAGTTGCATGACATCCTGCCTCCAGGTCCTTTCACCAATGTTTGGGATATAATTGCAATAAAATATTTACTTGCAGATCTACAGTAACATGCATCCATGTAAGATGATGATCCTCAACTCACAGTGGAGAATTGTAAACGGTTTTAATGTTAAAACAGATATACCGATTTTTACTTGCACATATCGAAGCAACATGGACAAGAACATTCTAGAATTCTGATATCAACTATGGGAACAGTGCCTGGTCCCGGCAAAAGGGAGTAAGCCTGAATTTGAAACAAAGTTCCTTTAGTTCAAGACCACATAGAAAAGTCAAAGTAATCCTGAAACATATTTTACAACCTGAATGCAACAAACCTTATTTATTAAGGTAATAATGCTAATTAATTTGAATTAAGTCCATACATTCCTTTTATATTTAGTTAATAGACATTAACATATTTCTTTCTTTAGGTAGATATTTTTTATTTTTCAATTGAAACTTCAAAAAGTATTTTTAATTTAATTTAATAAATTTCCATTAATTAATGCAAAATTAAGTTCATGGTTCTGTAGTATTTTTTATTTTGTTCTACATGTAAAGTAAATATACAAAATTAATTTACCAAAATATTTAACACAAAAATATATTTAATATTTATTTTTGAGATAAAAACATTTTTCAATTTTCCCTATACTTTACCATAGGGAGACTACGGAGCCTCAATTGCCTTTAAAATTGTGAAAATCGCAGATGAATGTTGTAAATATGAAGAAGAGTAATGTAAAGCTGTATTTGCATTGCAAGCTATTTTGCAGGTATTGAAGTAGCACAGAGTTCAATGGAAGTTGATTGTTGATGTTGCAATCTTTTAACCTTACAACTTTAGTGATCATCAGAGAATGTTCAGTAAAAGATATCCCACCTATAGTTTAATGTCAGCACAGGGATTTTAATTGTCTCATATTACCACTTATGAATACCGAGTATCACATAGTTAAATCACGGTTTTATTCAAATACCAATAAACGATTTACAAGTTGAAGGTTGTCTCTTATGGAAATACATGGTATACAGAGACAGGAATTGTTTGTGTGAAATATACCTACACAATTCCATCCTCAATGCATTCTTTCCTTAAAGAGCAACAAGTATTCCTAAACACAAAAGACTTTTCCAGCTCTTTGGAAACATCACTCATTTGTAAACAGGTAATTTTATATTATGAATGCAGCACAACAAATGATATTTGCAAACTAGAGGTTTCTTCAAGATGAGAAATGACTGAAATATTTATGACAGTTAAAAGGGGTCCACATATAGAAAGATTTGCAAAGAATTTACTGTTGCTTACACTTATCTAGTGACAGTGAGTAAGCTGATTGAGTGTACTTGGTATACATTTTAGCCATTTATACATGAAATAGTTCCTTCATTTCCTTGATCAAATTTTAACAAGTTCTCATATGCAAGTTTTGCAAATTGCGAGCATAATTTATTATTAGGATGAGATTGAGTGTTAGAATCGGCAATGGATTGTTATGCAACACAAATTGCGCATAATGCAAGTACCAAAGCACAGCTGATACAAAGTATCTACCTTCTTTTATTGAAGGATTAGAAACTATGTTCCATTTTTCATAACAGAACAGGAATAGTAACGCGTAAGAGCAGCAGGAAAGGAAATGTTAGAGATATTTAGAAAAACATTATGGGCAGCTTCAAATCCATTAGGATATGTAACTCCTACTTTTTTTCCCAGGCTTGACTCCTAATTTAATAGTCAATGTGATGGCACCAATCATAATGGTGATACTGAAGAAGTTAATTAACCATAGACCGAGGAAGGAATTCCAAGTGTGAATCAGTAAGCGCAATCAGCTGACAAGCATCTGAGCATTTCTGTGCTGAAAGTAGTTGTCCTATGGAAGATTGGAAGGATATGACTCTGCTGATCGACTGAAGAGTAACACTATAAAGAATTAAGGCTCAAAATAGAGAGAATCAATTTAAACTCATTAAGCTTTTCTTTTTAGCTTGTTTAGCATATCCATTTAATTATGTTACGTTACAATGCATACAAGTAGGTATACGTTTAATAGATTACCATGCATTAGAGAAATTACTTACAATTGTTACATGGTATACAAGATGGGGAATTTTTTTTTCAATCTGATGACAGTCACACAAAATGGGGGTTTTATGTGTGGCAAGGCTTTCCTAGAAAAACATACAAGCCAGGTCTGATTGTATGACAACATTAATTTATTAATTTCTTGGAGTATGCGTTTAACAGTCTTACGGCGTAGAAAGCTAACTGTTTGAATTGTAAAAAAAAAAATAATGAAAGGAATGTGTGCTCAATCTCCAACGTTTATTCAGAACTACATTTTAACATTATCCGCGTTAACAAAACTAAGAAACTGGAAACTGTCCACTCTTTGAAAGCTGCAGAGCCATGTGTAGTGATCACAGAAACACGATCTTCCAGCCTTGTATGGATCTGACTTGGAAGGAAGAAGAAATAGCTACGTTTGCTTGCCTTCCATGAACAACTGCAAAAGGGACATTATCAGTGTCTGGAACCAGTAACATTAGTGCTGCGAAACAGTGGCCCCTGCCCTCTTCATAGGGAATCACTGGTGAGGAAGATATAAAGGATTCTAGAGTAAGGGAGGGGAGCACACACATGCCAGTTGATGAAGGGACATACTGAGCAATAGATTTCTGAATGCAGGCTCAACTGCAGCATAAAGTATGGAAGGATACTGCTGTGATCTAACATAATAAGGCAGAGTTAGAAAACTATTGTTAGAAATTGGGTTGATGGTTGAATGGGGTACACGCCCTGGGTTCGCAGTAACCACAGTCCTAGTTCGGGTAAGTCACAAACACACCCTAAATTAACCTGTGCTCACTCTATTGTAGCTTGGCACAGAGCAGTCAGGCTTAACTTCAGAGGCAGTGTGTAAAGTATTTGTGCAGCACTTCAAATGGTAAAACAGTGAACACACCACACAAAAAGATTCCACACCAAGTTACAAAAATAGATCTTATTTTAAGAAGTAAAACAAGACCAAAATGACAAACATCCAATAAGTAGATCTTGAGATATACATTTTATTAGAATTAACTACAAAATAGTGCTTAGAAGCAATGAGCACATATTTGGGATATCTGGTCCTGCCGCACCCAGATATAGTCAAAAGTTCAGACCGACCACGATAGTGCGCGGGCCGGATCCAGGGACCAGTGAGGCCCGCTGAATGAAAGTACCTCAATCCTGGTTACATCGACGAATATGCAGGGTGCAGCCAATGGGATGCATCGGTGTCGATCCTGCAGCAGAGGGGATGTGTCGATTTTCTCCACGCAACAGCAGCGATATGTCAGTTCCAAGGGCGATGCGCTGGTTCTGAAGGTGATGCATCAATTGTGCACCTGCAGTAGAGGATGCATCAGTTCCAAAGGCAAAACAACAGTTCTGAAGGTGATGCGCTGGTTCTGTTCACGCAACAGCAGCAATGCGAAGATTCTGCTCACACCGCAGAGGAACCGTCAGTTCCGCTGGAGCAAAAAAGCAGGGTGGTTGGAAGTCTTGTATGTCCCTGAGCCTTCAGATCAGGAGGCCAGCCAACTATCCCTTGGAATCACTAAGGGCTCTGGGAACAAGTGCTGCAGGTCCAGTCCTTCTCACCCAGTCAAAGAGGTCTGTAGGCAGCAGGTCATCAGCACAGCAATAAAGCAGCTCTTCCACAGATGCAGTCCAGCAGAGTGGCAGTCCTGCAGAAGCACAGCAGTCCTTCTTCTTAGCAGGGTATCCACAGGGCCAGAAGTGTACTGAGTTGATAGGGTCTGAAGTCCACTTCTTATACATAGTGGTGCCTTTGAAGAGGGGTAGACTTCAAAGAAGGGTCTTAAAAGTGCACAGAAGTCGTCCCTTCCTGCCCTGGCTCCAGGCTCACTACAGGGGGTATGCAGCCCTTTGTTTGGGGATAGAACACAGCCTAGTCAGGTGAAAGTGTGAGATAGCGCTCAGGTCCTCCCTCCCAACCTTCTAGGATGGCCCATCAAGTCACACCCAAGCTCCCATTGTGTGTGGCTGTCTAGATGGACTACAAATAGCCCAGCTGTCACCCAACCCTGACATGCAATCGGAGACAGATTTGTAATGATAAATTTGACTTTGCCATTAAAGAGTATTTATCTTTGCAATTCCATAGGTATTAAACATGACTGATCGACACCCTCTCAATTTGGAATGAGAGCTTATTAAATGTAATAAGAAATCCCTAATGTTATCCTATGCGAGGGGTAGTGAAAAACGAATTTGGGAATTTGTCACTACCAGGACATGCTAAACTTAAAAGTATAAAAGTATGTGTCCTACCTTTAACTTACACAGCACCCTGCCCTGTGGGCTACCTAGGGCCTACCATAAGGGTGACATATATGTAATAAAAGGGGAGTGTAAGGCTTGGCATGGGGATTTAAATGCCAAGTCGACATGGCAGTGTAACAGTGCATTCAGGCTGCAATGGCAGGCCTTGGACACGTTTCAGAGTGCTACTTAGGTGGATGACATAATAAGTGCTGCAGGCCCACTGGTAGCATTTAATTTACAGGCTCTTGGTATATGGTATACCACTCTAAATATGACAATTAGGCATATGCCTATCAAGCCATGTTTAGGGGAGTGAGCACAAGCACTTTAGCAGTGGTTAGCAGTGGTAAATTGCACAGAGTTCAAAGGCTGACAAAAACAAATTCTGCAGAATTGAAGGCAAGCAGGCAAAATGTTTGGGGAAAGACCACTCTAAGGCTGGCAGTTCTAACAACTATTTAACCACTTGTGTGTGGAGGTCGGCTCCATGCCGTCCTCCGCATCAGTCCTTATGTGCTGAGGGTGGCTCAGTGCCATCCTTGCACCCAAGGCAGCAAATCCCTCAGGTATGAGCACCAGAGGGATTTCCTTTTATCTATTTGATCTTTTTAGCTTTGGGAGCTAGGGAACGGTTTTAATTAATCATGGAAATAAAAGAATACTTATTTGCTCATGTTTCAGTCTGCATGTCAATCGGTTTACTGACAGATTAGAAGTACATTTGAGAACTCATGGAAAGTGTGTCCTCATTTTAGCTTGCTAGAGCACTAACCATAATTTCTGTACCAAAACAAACCCCTTCATGTTGATTGTTTCTAATGGAAATGCTTTAAGTTTTACAGCTTTGAATCCATCAAGATGGCTTCAGGTGTGCCACACGTCTGTCATAAATACAGAACATTAGTGCTCTAACTGTTTATTAGAACTCTGGGGAAAGCTGCAGTACAACTGGGGAGTTTACTTAGTGACTGCCACTGGTGTTAAAAGTACATGTTTCAGTCTGTATGTCAGAATGTGTTACTAACATGGAAGAGAAATGCATTTGTGAACTCACAGAAAATGCGCCCTCAATTTAGCTTGCTGGAGCACTAACAATAATTTCTATGGCAAAATGAACCTCCTTAAATTGTTCATTTCTAAAGTAAGTCTTTTAAGGTTACTGTTTTGAGACCATCAAGATGAATTTAGGTGTGTCACACAAAACATGGAATGTTATTATTCAAATTCTTCACTGTAGTAGGCTGCAGTATAGCACTGGCGAATCAACTGACAGCCTGCTGGCGCTGTAAAAGTACATGTTTTACTAAGTATGCCATATGTTATTCTCACATGGTTGAGGAAGATAGTGTGAATTTACAGCACATCTGGTCTCATTTGAACTTTGGAGCACTTTCCATAACCTCTATCAGAAAATCATAAGAGAAAACCGTTTTTTCTCAAACACACAATGTTGTGGTCACCAATAGGTAGTCATAGTTAGGAGTGTCTTTCCATAGGAAACCATTTTTGTTTTCCTAATAACCTTGGTGTAGTTTTATGAATCTTCACAAAACTTTCCAAAAAGAATGTTCTTCAACCTCAGCTCCTTCTTAGAATGTTTTGTGGTGATCTGTCAAGTGGGGGCGAGAAAAAGGATGTCCCAAAACATGTTTCCCCATTCATTTTTCCATAGGAAATTTAGGCACAGCTACATTCCAAATGACTGAATGGATTTACACCATATTTAGCAGAAAGCTAGATCGTAATCCATAATGCATGCTCTGGTGTAAATCAGTTCAGTATTTTTTGAGTAAGAAAGCCTCAAAATCTTTGAATATTGCATGCTGCGGAGGATCCACGGACCCAACAGACATAAAGATAAGATCTGATTGACTGCCGCAACATCAACAAGATGTGGTTGCAGCAATCTTAGGACTCAACTCAGTGCAGAGTCCTGAAAAAAAAGTAAAGATATAAGGGGCAGGGTAGGCAGACCCTGCCACCCTAGGTCTGGTGGGGCAATAAATTATTTAATTTGTTAATTTTGACGTAAATTAATGGAAGATTTGGGAATGCGTAGCAAAATATATATAAAAAAATAAGCACAGGTTCCTGTGCTATCAAAAAGACCTCCCAGTGCTGGGCCCAGAGGTGAGGTGCATTTAAATATTTAGGGAATGGGAGTGTGCAGTCCCTCTCCCTGATCCTGAAAAGACCCCATCTCCCAGGGCTGAATACAAGATAAAGGGGAGGGGGACACTTGGTCCCCCTCCCTGGGCCGACATGATAATAAAAGAGAGGGGGCATATGGCCCTCTCCTCTAAAAGCTTTGAAAGGCCAATGGGCCCTCATCCCCCAGGGCTGGCTCACTCACTGTGTCCAAGGATCTCACCAGTTGCCCTGCAAGCAAGAGCAGGGGCAGAGAAAGCCTGTCTGCTCCCACCGGTAGGAGATTTAAATATGTTCCCACCGGGTGGGTGCAGATATTTGTTTCCCTGCCTGGGCTCTTGCGGGCAGAAAAACTCAGATTGCTACTGTTCAGTGCTACATGCCCTCTTCCCTTACAAAAACAAACCAGCCTCAGGGAATGGGGTACCTGGGGCCACCCGTGAAGGTTTGGGGAGAGGGCCACATGCCCCCTCTCAAAGTAAAAAAATAATTGCCGACTCCCACTGGCACCAAGGATGGGCACAAGCAGTGGAGCCTGAGGGGCTGTGGGGGCTGTGGAGCTCCCCGTGGCCCTTAGTAAAAAAAACATACGAGTTTCCTGAACTCTATGGTATTCAGCTGGAGTTCAGAACCTTCTTGGGGTTGATGGCTGCCGAGACCTGCCTCCAACCCCATGCTGTGCACCAAATTTGGCAGGAAGCTAGATCTTGGTCTGTAAATTGTGCTTTTTGTGATTTGGTGAAAATTGATTCAGTAGTTTTTGAAAAAATGTAGGTCACAAAATAATTGTATTTCTGGAGAGTTTGGTTCGTGAGAGTCTCTCGAGAGTCTCCCGGAGTGCCAATTTAAAAATAGAGCATTCTGATTGGCCCAGGGAGCTTTGTCCCCTTGGGCAAATTCGCTCCCATGGGTGTCAGACTCCCATGTGAGTGAGAACCAGAAAAAGGAGGGACCCCTAAAGGCGAATAAGGGTGGGTAAAACAGGGGATCAAGTAAACAACACAAGACAGTAGAAAAATACCCACCGGTTCGAGAGATTGATCATTAAGGCCCACACAGGAGTCCTATAATTATACCTAAACAACCAAGGCAATCCAGTGCATGTATTGAAGGAAAAACAAAGAATACAATAAATCGTTTTTTCTTTTTATTAACAAAGTATCAAAAAATATACTGTATTATAGCAAGGTGATACATACAAATGAAATACAATAAGAAAACACAATAAAAGAGTACCCCACAGCAAACCGTCATCCACACATACACACTCAAAAATTCACATGAGCTCTTTGCATCCATCAGACATTCATACATAAAGCATCTATCCCGATATTTAAAAAGGCCAAAAGGTATGTAGATGTTCTAATAAACTGGTCCGGATGGTAAATAGAAAACCACTTCAGGATTTAAAAGGACCAACGCCGACGCGCGTTTCGGTGAAAACCCTACACAAGGGCTACACCTTCCTCAGGGCAGGTCATATGCAGTGAAATAGATGGCGTGGGACACTCAAATACCTATAATAACATAAACATATATGATTTCCAATACTCAGTTGCAAACTTCACATAATAGTCAGTACATGCACGAGAGGCCTTGGGAAGAATGATAACTAAAAATGAAAGGATTAAGGTCAGACAAAAATGGTCAAGGAAACAAATGGAGGAAATGTGCATCAAGAAAGGAAAAGAGATAACCCAGACTGGGTCATGCGTTTTCAAAAAGATCAGAAAAAACCAGTGACTTTAGTACTTATACCCACAGAAAGAAAACACAACCAACCACCAAAAGAGACTATTTATAATAGTTCCCAAAATGAGTAAAAACAAGTGATAATAGTCAAGTCAGAGGTGGATTCATTAAAGACCCCCACAACATAGAAATATATATATGGACATACCTATTGAGGTATTCTGACAAGACATCATCCGACAGAATAATATTGAAACATTAGCCATATAGGTCTACGGATGCTAAGCAGCTGCATCCAACATATCTATTAAATGAACAAACAATCGCAGTTTGTTATAAACAATAAAATACTAAGAGAGAAATGACAAGAAAAAATGACAAGAAAAAGATGTCCAAGGACTGCCCATATAAACCTACCCGGAAGTGTAGGCATGAAGGAGCACTTGACGAATATTCACACTTTCAAGAATTCAGCCATATTGGCTTTCACTGTAGTCCTTTGTTAAAAGCGTAGTATAGGAAATGGATCTTAAAAAATAACGAAGAGCAAGAGTTAGAAATGTTCCGAAAAGATTGTCGCAAACTGAAGAAAAGACGTTTAGCAATAAACAAACCTAACGATGTGACTCAACAATAGAAGGCTAATCCCAAATGACACGGCTCGTGTATTACTACAGTTGGCAAAGTTGAAAACGATCCCTCAGGCCATGCAGGGTCTGCGCAACTAAGAGACCCCCGCAGAGATGGATACCTATACGCGGTTAGCCCATAGAGCCGAGGTCATTACCTGAAGATACGATCCACAATCAACGACCGGGTAATGATGTTACCCGTTTCCCTCTCACGTCGGAATGAGAGGTGAGTGGAAACCGGCTAGGTATTTAGAACGAATCAACCGGAAGCCCGCCAGGATGGACGATGCAAACACAAACGAAGGACACGCAAGCCCAAGAAAGATAACCGGCAAAGAAACAGCGGCCATATTGAAAAGGGAGAAATCGGATTCCCACAAATAACGAACAATAAAACAACGATAATAATAAGGCACCAAACAATACAAACAACACCAAAATAGGAGAAAAAAATAAAAATAAAAGAAGAATGAATAATAATACCTTATCATCAAGGTAAAATATGTAAAACAACAAATGACTACAGCAACAATAAGATATTAAAAACCAAACAGACAAGGCAAAAAAGGTCAAATAAGCAGTTCTTATATAATGGCATTCTCCCAGGGGCAATACTCATTAAGGCCGTTCTTCACAGATTTAAGGAAATAAATCCAAAAGACTTCCCATTTTTTTCTGACCTGCGTGGAATCCTTCCCAGAAGGCACTTTAATTTTCTCAAGAATAGACCATCTGAGATCTAGTTCAGTATGATGTTTATTGAGCCAGTGCTCCACCAAAGGTGCTGATGTCTTTTTTGTACGTATGTTTGATTTGTGCTCACCAATTCTGAGTCTCAATTCACGTCCCGTCTCGCCAATATAAATGGAATCACACGGACATGTGATGATATACACCACATTTGATGTCCTACAATTCGTCATGTCAGAAAGTGATATGGAATGTTCCCTGATCTTAATGACGTCACCTATCAAGGCATGAACACACGCCTGGCAAGAACCACATCTGTGGTTGCCATGAATAGGATTATGACCTGTGATGGACTTCTGGCAAACGCCAGAGGCTTGAGCTATCTTGCCACTCACTAGATGGTTTTTCAAGTTCTTATTTCTCTTAAATGCAAACAGTGGCTTAGCAAGTTTAGGCTCACTGTTATCCAGGTTTAACAAGTACCAAAGGGAGTTGACAGTGTGTCTGATTTTATGATTGATGATAGAGTGTTTGGTAACACAAACCACTCTGTCCATTTTCTTGCTTTCCTGGATCTGAAACATGGCTTCCCGGTTAAAATACCGGGCTCGCTTGAAGGAGTCCTTGACCAATTTAAGAGGGTATCCACGATTGACAAGTTTACTTCTCAGGACGTCTGCTTGTTTGAGAAAATCAATAATATTAGTACAGTTTCTCCGGAGACGGAGAAACTGACTAAAGGAATACTGTCTTTTTGAAAACGGGGATGGTAACTCCCATACTGCAGCAAAGTGTTTCTGGCAGTAGGTTTGATGTACAATGAGACAAATAGTTTGTTCTCATTATGTTCGACCCAGACATCAAGGAATTCCAATTTGTGCCTGCTAGAATGAGCCGTGAATTTCAAGTTCACGTCAGCCGCGTTAATCCATGAGATGAATTCATCTAGAGTAGTAGAATCCCCTTCCCAGATGAAAAAGATGTCGTCAATGAACTGAGACCATGCTCGGACATTTTCATGGAAAGGGGCCATCTCATTGTATATGTGGATTCGTTCAAACTGGCCCATGTATAGGCAAGCGACACTAGGGGCACAGGACGCTCCCATTCTGACTCCCTGGATCTGATGAAAAAAGCTGCAGTTGAACTCAAAATAGTTCTCTCCGAGGACCACTTGGAGACAGTCAAGGATAAATGGGGCATTTGTGATGTCAGGTTCATTGGAAAGGGTTTCCTGTATGGCTCTCATAGCACCATCCTGCGGTATATTCGTGTATAGGGACTCCAAGTCCAACGTGACTAGGAGTTCCCTATCATTGCAGTACGACATCCCTTCAATTCTAGAGATGAAATGTCCTGTGTCTTTAACAAAAGAGTCCAATCTCTGGACTAGGGGTTTGAGGAATTGATCCACATATTTAGAGAGAGGCTCAATGGCCGCCCCAATCGTGGAAACAATAGGTCTCAAGGGGGGCGACAACACATCTTTATGAGTCTTAGGGACTCCGTAGATGATTGGCATCCGGGTATGTGTGGGCGTGAGATATTCAGCTTCACTAGTACATAAAAATCCCTGTTCCACAGCCGCCTCCACCAGATGTACAATCCGTTTTTTCAATGCAGTTTCAGGATTTCTCATAATGCGTTTATAGTGTTGTGTGGATGAAAGAAGGATGTTCATCTTCTCAATGTATGTAGAGGTGTCAAAAATCACAATTCCTCCCCCCTTATCACAAGGCTTAATTGTCAATTGTCTATTGTTCTTGAGGGACAATAGAGCAGAATTCTCTGTTCTCAAGAGATTGTCAAACGGTCTGGGAACAAATTTTATGACTTGTTCAATTTTAGACAGAACTGCCTTCTGAAAGAGGGCCACTTCAGGGCCAACTGAGTCCAAGGTAGGGGTAAAATCGGATGGAGGTTTCAGACCGGAGATATTATCATGATTATCCACGAGGGGTCTAGTGGAAAAAAAATTCTTAAGTCTGATTTTTCTGAAAAATAAATGCAAATCTTTCATAAATTCAAATTTGTTGAACCCGATGGAGGGGACAAACGAGAGGCCTCTGGATAACAAATCAAGGGAATCAGGTTCAATGGTAGAAGTAGACAAATTAAATACTGGGATACTCTTTATGTTCTCCAATATTGTTGATGTCGAGTCTGGATATACATTTGAGGCTGATTCTGACCCTGATGGAAGTTCCTCGATTGGGGATTCCGTATTCTGGGGCGAAAGTTCCCTCTGCCCTGGCCTAAAAAACAATTAGGCATAATGGGTCTCTCTCCAGATCCTTATCTAGACTGATGATTAGAGTTATATTCAGACTCATAGTTTGACAGTCCTTCACCGTCAGAGTCTGTAGTGTCTGAAAATGTAGTAATTCGCCTGTTGCCCCACCGTGGCATCTCACTTTGAGCACCCTGATTCTCAACAGGGGTATAAAAATTGGCAGAGAGGTACGGGTAGGCCCACTCTAGGGAGAAGAGTCGGATATCCTTTCTAAGTGAGTGAGCACTCTTATTGGCTGCCAGCAACAAGTGAAACATTTTGCTGGCAGCTCCTACAAGACCGTTGGTGGATTCGTGGGAACATCCACGCTCCACGCATAGAACGCCTCCCTGCCACAGAGTAACGCAAGGTAGAGATTTGTACGACCCCCCTCCCCTTTCATTTACATTTTGGCCCCGGGGGATGGGGTCCCTGGGCCCTAATTTGGCTCAGTGAAAGGGGCCTACGAAAGGGGCCCCCTTCCTTTATTAATTACTCAGCCCCAGGGAATGGGGTTCCTGGGGCCTGATAAGGCTCGGGGAGGGGGGCTGCACTACTTCCCTACTCTTTAAAATACAGTGCAGCACCAGAGGATGGGTCACAGGGGCCTAATCTGGTTCAAGGACAGGGCCTGTGTGCTCCCTCCCCTTTTTTATTGTATTTGGACCGGGGGATGAGGTGTCTGGCGCCTAATAACTGTCATAGAGGGGGGCTATACACCCCCCTCCAATTAGAATTTGGCCCTGGAAATGGGGTTCCTGGGGCCCAAGAAGGCTTGGGGAGGGGGGCTGCACACCACCCTCCCCTGTTTCATTGTATTGGGCCCCGGGGATGATGGTCCCCAGGGGCAAAATATGGTTGGGGAGGGGCACTGGGTGGCCCGCTCTTCTTTATAATAATCATTGGCCTCAGGGATGAGATCCCTGAGGCCGAAGAAGGCTCATGGAGGGGGAACCAAACACCACCCTGCCATGTCTAATTGTATTTGGCCCTAGGGGATTGGGACCCAGGGGCCTTGCAAGGCTTGGGGAGGGGGCCTAACGGCCCCCTCCCCTTTTATTAGAATTTTGCCCCAGGTTATGGGGTACCCTGGGCCAAATAGTGCTTGGGTAGGAAGGATGCATGCCCTCTTCCCTTACTATATATGTTTTGGCCCCAAAGGCAAACTCTGCACCTTGCTTGCCAAAGGATGTGTGCAGCATGGGATGGCAGCCTGCTGGGAAGTTGGCCACAGGGACTGGAATAAGGCCAAGCCCTGTGACTAAACCTACCGTGTGTGCAGCCAAAGGTCTGTGGGGAGTTGGTCGTAGGGCCAGGCTACAAGACAGACCTCCTGTGAGGGGTTGGCTGCCTCCGGGTCGGTTGGCCACAGGGCCTGGCTGACAGCCATGTGGAGTGTGGATTGACTGCCACACAGTGTGGGGTTTGCTGCCTGAAGAGGGTTTGAAGTAAGGACTGGCCACATAGTTATAGTAATCTCAAGTAATTATAACTCGTGCCCTCACCATACACTGCTATTTTTGGCACATATTACATCACTCATGACATCTTGTATGACATCACTGATAATATCACTGTAACATTGACAGTAAAGATATTGCTGAGAAAACTGTGCATGGCGGGGGTGCGAGTTATGGTTACCTTAGGACAAAAGTTATAGTTACTTGAGAGAACTATAACTGGTGAATTTCTGTGTTTTTTTTTAGTTTAAAACGTTACATTTTTACTGAACATTTCATCTAACTATAACAATACTAAGTATATATACACACACACATATAAATATATATGTATGTATCCTCAGTCCCGGATTTACTGGTCATACCCGTAGTTTACAGGTAAGTAGCCTCACCTCAACCTGGCAACAGCTCAGGGAAGGGGCACCGCTCTATCCGTCGGTACCCCAGGCAGTACGTAAGCTGCAACCGGAGGTACCGACGGATAGAGGATTACTGGCTTGATATTCTAGTATCATTATTATTCAATTATTGTTTTTTCATTGTTCTTTGCAGCAGCACCTTTGTAGGTCCTGACGAAAGCCTTGACACCTTTTCTGGGTCGACTTGAAAGAAACATGTAGACATGTTTTTCGTCCCTCACATGCAGTTTTAAATCCATACTGCAGGTGCACTGTTTTTTATCCTGGCAGCAAGAGCAAGCTAATAAAGGCAATTCTGTTGTTCCTGTTAGTCAGTTTTAACATCACCACTTTTCACAGTTTGAGATATGTAATTTTTGTTGCGCTGCGCCCTCACCATACCCTAACTTTGTCTGAATCTTTTTAGAACCGCCTATTTGGTTAAAAATAGACAAAGTGTTGAATGAATTGTGGCAAGTGTAATATATGGAGAAGTGTATGGGTAGTGCATGTGTGATTGCATGAGTGCATGTGTAGTGCCTGGGTGATTGGAGACGTGCATGTGTACTACCTGAGTGATTCCATGAGTACATGGCTAATACCTGGATGATTGTAAGAGTGCATGGGTACTGGCTGCATAATTGCATGAGTGCAGGGGTAGTGCCTGCATGATTAGAGGAGTGCATAGATAGTGCCTGAGTGATTAAAGGAGTGCATTGGTAATGTTTTGGTGATTGCAAGAGTGCATGGTTAGTGCCTGAATGATTGTATGAGTGCAAGGGTAGTGCCTGGATGATTGGAGGAGTGCATGGATAGTGCTTGGGTGATTGGAGGAGCGTAAAAGTAGTGCCTGGGTGATTGGAGGAGTGCATAGATAGTGCCTGGGTGATTGTAGGAGTGCAGGGGTAATGCCTGCGTGATTACATGAGTGCAGGGGTAATGTCTGGGTGATTGGAAGAGTGCATGGGTACTGCCTGAGTGATTGAAGGAATGGATGGGTAATACCTGGGTGATTACATGAGTGCATGGCTAGTGCCTGGGTGATTGCATGAGTGCAGGAGTAATGTCTGGGTGATTGGAGGAGTGCATGGGTACTGCCAGAGTGATTGAAGGAGTGCATCAATAATGCCTGAGTGATTTTGTAACTGCATGGGTAATGCCTGGGTGATTTTGCAAGTGCATAGGTAGTGGCCGGTTGATTGCATGACTGCAGGGGTAGTGCCTGAGTGATTCAAGGAGTGCACGGGTAATGCCTGTGTGATTGCATGAGTGCAGGGGTAATGTCTGGGTGATTGAAGGAGTGCATGGGTAATGCCTAAGTGCATGGAAGAGTGCATTTGGTAGTGACTGGGTGCATGTAGGACTGCATGGGTAGTTCCCGGGTGATTGGAGGAGTGCACGAGTAGTACCAGGGTGATTGCATGAGGGCAGGAGTAGTGCCTGGATGATTGGAAGACTGCATGG
This sequence comes from Calotriton arnoldi, assembly GCA_963921515.1. Classification (NCBI taxonomy): domain Eukaryota; kingdom Metazoa; phylum Chordata; class Amphibia; order Caudata; family Salamandridae; genus Calotriton; species Calotriton arnoldi. Next base: position 306,698 of record CAWUFW010010920.1, read on the forward strand.
GTAGTGCTTGGATGATTGCATGAGTGTAGCAGAAGTGCCTGAGCACATGTATGACTGCATGGACACTGCCTAAGTGATTGTAAGAGTGCATGGGCAATGCCTGGGTGATTGCATGAATCCAGGGGTAATGTCTGGGTGATTGGAGGAGTGCATGGGTAATGCCTGGGTGCATGGAAGAGTGCATGGGTAGTGCCTTGGTGCATGGAGAAGTGCATGGGTAATTTCTGTGTGATTGGAGGAGTGCATAAGAAGTACCTGGGTGATTGCATGAGTGTACGGATAGTGTCTGGATGATTGGAAGACTGCATGGGTAGTGGTTGAGTGATTGCATAAGTACAGCAGAATTGCGTGAGTGCATGTATGAGTGCATGGGTAGTGTCTGGGTGATTGGAGGAGTGCATGGGTACTGCCAGAGTGATTGAAGGAGTGCATCAATAATGCCTGAGTGATTTTGTAACTGCATGGGTAATGCCTGGGTGATTTTGTAAGTGCATAGGTAGAGCCCGGTTGATTGCATGACTGCAGGGGTAGTGCCTGAGTGATTCAAGGAGTGCACCGGTAATGCCTGTGTGATTGCATGAGTGCAGGGGTAAAGTCTGGGTGATTGAAGGAGTGCATGGGTAATGCCTAAGTGCATGGAAGAGTGCATTGGTAGTGACTGGGTGCATGTAGGACTGCATGGGTAGTTCCTGGGTGATTGCAGGAGTGCACGAGTAGTACCAGGGTGATTGCATGAGGGCAGGAGTAGTGCCTGGATGATTGGAAGACTGCATGGGTAGTGCTTGGATGATTGCATGAGTGTAGCAGAAGTGCCTGAGCACATGTATGACTGCATGGACACTGCCTAAGTGATTGTAGGAGTGCATGGGCAATGCCTGGGTGATTGCATGAATGCAGGGGTAATGTCTGGGTGATTGGAGGAGTGCATGGGTAATGCCTGGGTGCATGGAAGAGTGCATGGGTAGTGCCTTGGTGCATGGAGGAGTGCATGGGTAATTTCTGTGTGATTGGAGGAGTGCATAAGAAGTACCTGGGTGATTGCATGAGTGTACGGATAGTGTCTGGATGATTGGAAGACTGCATGGGTAGTGGTTGAGTGATTGCATAAGTGCAGCAGAATTGCGTGAGTGCATGTATGAGTGCATGGGTAGTGCCTGACTGATTGCATGAGTGCATGGGTAGTGCCTGGGTGATTGGAGTAGTACATGGGTACTGCCTGAGTGATTGAAAAAGTGCATGGGTAGTGCCTGCGTGATTGCATGAATGCAGGGGTAATGGCTGGGTGATTGGAGGAGTGCATGGGTACTGCCTGACTGATTGAAGGAGTGCATGGGTAATGCCTGGGTGATTGCATGAGTGCATGGGTACTGCCTGAGTGATTGAAGAAGTGCATGGGTAATGCCTGGGTGATTGCATAAGTGCATGTGTAGTGCCTGTGTGATTGGAGGAGTACATGGGTACTGCCTGAGTGATTGAAAAAGTGCATGGGGAGTGCCTGGGTAATTGCATAAGTGCAGGGCTAATGTCTGGGTGATTGGAGGAGTGCATGGGTACTGCCTCAGTTATTGAAGGAGTGCATGGGTAATGCCTCAGTGAATGAAGAAGTGCATGGGTAATGCCTGGGTGATTGCAAGACTGCATGGGTAGTGCCTGGGTGATTGGAGGAGTGCATGGGTACTGCCTGAGTGATTGAAGAAGTGCATGGCTAGTGCCTGCGTGATTGCATGAGTGCATGAGTAATGTCTTGGTGATTGGAGGAGTGCATGGGTACTGCCTAAGGGCCCGATTCACAGAACTAACTTAAGACAAAATCCTAAACTTACTACCATTTTGGTATTCACAGAAGGCACTTACTCATTTTGGTATTCACAGAAGACACTTACTTACTCATTTTGAGTAACTTACTCATTTTGTGTAACTTACTCATTTTGTGTAACTTACTCATTTTGGTATTCACAGAAGGCACTTACTCATCAATGAGTAAGTGCCTTCTGTGAATACCAAAATGAGTAACTTACTCATTTTGTGTAACTTACTCATTTTGTGTAACTTACTCATTTTGGTATTCACAGAAGGCACTTACTCATCAATGAGTAAGTGCCTTCTGTGAATATTTGGTATTCACAGAAGGCACTTACTCATTGATGAGTAAGTGCCTTCTGTGAATACCAAAATGAGTAAGTTACACAAAATGAGTAAGTTACTCATTTTGGTATTCACAGAAGGCACTTACTCATTAATGAGTAAGTGCCTTCTGTGAATACCAAAATGAGTAAGTTACACAAAATGAGTAAGTTACTCAAAATGAGTAAGTAAGTGCCTTCTGTGAATACCAAAATGAGTAAGTGCCTTCTGTGAATACCAAAATGGTAGTAAGTTTAGTATTTTGTCTTAAGTTAGTTCTGTGAATCGGGCCCTAAGTGATTGAAGGAGTGCATGGGTAATGCCTGGGTGATTCCATAAGCGCATGGGTAGTGACTGGGTAATTGGGAGAGTGCATGGGTACTGCCTGCGCGATTGCATGGGTAGTGCCTGGGTGATTCCATAAGTGCATGGGTAGTGGCTGGCTGATTGGAGGAGTGCATGAATAGTGCCTGGATGAGTGGAGGAGTGCAAGGGTAGTGCCTGGGTTACTCCATGAGTGCATAGGTAGTGCTTGGGTGATTGCATGACTGCAGGGGTAGTGCCTGAGTGATTGAAGGAGTGCATGGGTAATGCCTGTGTGATTGCATGAGTGCAGGGGTAATGTCTGGGTGATTGAAGGAGTGCATGGGTAATGCCTGGGTGCATGGAAGAGTGCATTGGTAGTGACTGGGTGCATGTAGGACTGCAGGGGTAGTTCCTGGGTGATTGGAGGAGTGCATGAGTAGTACCAGGGGGATTGCATGAGTGCAGGAGTAGTGCCTGGATGATCTGAAGACTGCATGGGTAGTGCTTGGATGATTGCATGAGTGTAGCAGAAGTGCTTGAGCGCATGTATGACTGCATGGGCCATGCCTGAGTGATTGTAGGAGTGCATGAGTAATGCCTGGGTGATTGCATGATGCAGGGGTAAAGTCTGGGTGATTGAAGGAGTCCATGGGTAATGCCTGGGTGCATGGAAGAGTGCACGGGTAGTGCCTGTGTGATTGCATGAGTGCATAGGTAGTGTCTGGATAATTTTATAAATGCACAGGTACTGCCTGAGTGATTGAACGAGTGCATGGGTAATGCCTCGGTGATTGTATCAGTGCAGGGGTAATGTCAGGGTTATTGGAAGAGTGCATGTGTAATGCCTAAGTGATTGCATGAGTGCAGGCGTAATGTCTGGGGGATTAGAGGAATGCATAGTTAATACCTTGGTAATTGCATGAGTGTAGGGGTAATCTCTTCCTGATTGCAAGAGTGTAGGGATAGGGCCTGGGTGATTGGAGGAGTGCATAGGTAGTGCCTGAGTGATTTTAAAACTTGAAGGGTTCTGGCTGGGTGATTGGAGGAGTACAGGAGTAGTACCTGGGTGAATGGAGAACTGTATAAATAGAGCTTGGGTGATTTTATAAGTGTATGTTTATTGCCTGAATGAATAGAGCATTGTATGGATACTGCCTGGATGATGGAAAGAGTGCAAGGGTAGTGTCTAGGTGATTGCATCAGTGCAGGGATAATGTTTAGGGTATTGAGAAGTATATAGGTACCACCTGGGTGATTGGAAGAGTGTATAGATAATGTCTAGCTGATTGCATGAGTGTACAGATAGTACCTGGGTGATTGGAAAAGTACATAGGTAGTGTCTGGGTGATCTTCTAACTGTATGAATACAGGCTACGTGATTGGAGAAATGCATGGATAGTGCATGAGTGATGGCAGGAGTGTGGGGAAATTGCATAATGGTATAGATCAGTGCATGGGTAGTGTTTGAAAAAATGGATGACTGCAATAAAAGTGACTGTAAACATTACTTCATATTATTATGCTTATTGCAGTATTTCATCATACCTTCTTTATTAAAGTAGATACCAAACTCATTGAAACTATTTTACAGTAGTTTTATTGTAAACTGAATTTAAAATCTTTACAAGCTTTAGTATTACTTTCTGTAAAAAAGAAAAAGAAAAACTGTTATTGCATATAATATTATAGTTTTAAGAACACAACATAATTTAGAATTACATAGCATATTCAGTTTCCCTCTTTTGCTGTTCTCGGATTCTACTGAATTTCACCATACACAGTGATTTCAATGTAGATCATCATATAACAGCGGGGAAAAAAATACAATCAATGAGATTGTAAAAAAACAAACAAATCTGCGTTGAAAATATTTACAACAAGTTCAACTATCTGTTTACCTATCTCCAGTTTCTAAATTACATTCTTCAACTACAATCAATCATTTATTTCTCTGAAGTACATTTCTGAAATATACATTCTCATTTATATCGCGTATAATATAAAGATCAAATATATAAACTATTTCTTTCAAATACAATTTTGCAAATGCAATAAGAATTAGCACAAACAATAATCCAAACAGTAATTCTTCACATCTTCCCAATAGGCCGAATAATGTTTCCAAATCAATTTGCATTGAAAATATCCTAAATAAACTCATTAATTTGTGTTTACATCTTCCCAATAGGCCGAATTATGTTTTCAAAACTTTGGCATCAAAAATATCAGATATGAATCTGGTAATTCAAAAGGCAACCTATATTTGAATTCCAAATGGGCATCATTGCAATGTGTCCATCCTTTATTGCACTTTAAGTACACAGTATAGTGTCCAGATGTTGTAGTAGGTCCATCATGGAAAATAATAGCCACAGCTTTAAAAGTTCTTCCTGAAATTGATAGTTGACTTGCCACAAAATTTTAAATTTTGGTTTCCAATTGTGTTCCATTTGCTCTACAACGTTGTAGCATAAAAATGACATATTTTCCAAATCTTTCTATATATAACGTTGACAACATTTCTGATTTACAATGAGAGCATTTCATATCTTGATTAGGCCTGGGCGGAAAACTACGCTACGCTCGCGTAGTTTGCATAGTTTGCGCAACTACGCGCTACGTGAATTGCACGTAGCACAGTGCAAAAATGCGTAGCGGGCATTTTTTGCTTGCTCGCGGTCCTCAACGTCAAGTTGGCGACCGCGAGCAAAATGACATACCGGCGAGACTTTTTCCTCGTTCGCGATCAGCAACATCAAGTTGGCGATCGCGAGCGTGGAAAATAAACCTCCCGGCGAGATTCTCAACGCGGGGAGGTCAGGTTTCTCATTGTGAGTGGTCGCGTATGCTCGCGACCGCTCGCGATGAGAAACTACCAGTCCGCGTTGAGAAAACTGCAGCTCGAGTACAAATCTACTCGAGCGGCAGAAAACGACCGCTTGCACTGTGCAAGATGCCGTTTGCAATTATTGCACAGTGCGGACAAGCATCCGGCACTGTGCAATCATTGCGAACAGCATTTCCTACCGCACTACGTAGTTCGCGTAGTGCTACGCGTAGCTCGCGTAGTGCGAAGTGCACTTCGCGTAGCTACGCGTAATGCTACTACGCGAACTACGCCCAAGGTTAATCTTGATTAGCTGATTTTACTAATTTGTTAAAAGACACTGATTTGCAATCTGGTATTGTCAAATATATGAATCATTCAGTGTCTATTTCAGTGGTAAAAGAAAATGAACACTCTTCACATTTATGATCCCATCTGTAACTTGGTCCAAACACATTTTCAATTTCTATTACTTCATCTTCCAATACTGCAAGCATAAACAAGAAATTCTTGTGCATCTTGTTGTACATTAGGTGTAAATTGCGAAGAACCAGTACATATATCCAAAAGATGCCGAATGCCAGAAGCAGTATGGATTTTAGTTCTATCAGTTGCCAAGTTTTGAAAAATATAATGTAGTAAACAACAGAATCTTTTTTCTCGATTATTCATAATTTCATGATGAAGATCTCCTAGATAAAAGACAACATTCACAATTATATTAGAAGAGCAGTTGATACCTGAACTATTTTCTAACTGGTATCCTACAATATCATCAACAGTGTCCATTTTCATTTTATTTCCAGCATCATCATTCTCTTGAATTGTGTTCTTTTTTCAATCACACTAGAATGTTTCTCATATTTCCGTTTTGGACATACTACATGTTTCTCATATATGGGATATTCACCTAAGTTTGGAGCATAAAGTCTTCTTAACCGATTATACTCTTTTACACAATTTACATCAGCACTAATCTTTTGCTCATCAAAATCAATCAAATACAAACCAGATAATGTTCTTACTTGAGACAATGCAACGTATGCCATGCCCTCTTTAAACACTGTACTTCCAATATTTACCAAAGCACTGTCTACACTTAAACCTTGAGATTTATGAATGGTCACTGCATATGCTAAAGAAAGAGGAAACTGTTTTCTATGAACATACAAGTCTTTTACAAGCAAAAAACGAACAGCACAACGTCCAATCTGTTTTACCTCTTCAATCTGATCAAATTTAATCTTCAAAAATTCAATTCCACCTCTGTTCTGATAATTAACAAAATCAACAACTTTTACCATTGCTCCATTTACTAAACCTTTTTCTACATCCAAATTATGCCGTAAAATTAACCAACAGTTTTCACATACATATAAAGTCTTTTCTAAACCTGCAGTCTTAGACACCGACTTCTCCAAAGAATCCAATTTTGACTGTAATTTCTCTGAGAGAAGAATAGTAACTCCTTCGTGTTCCATTTTATCAATGGCTTACATTTTCAGTATTGGTCGTCTTTCCAGTTTAAAAAGTTCTTGATTGAATGTAGAACACTCTTGCAGTTTTGGCATTAGGCAAACTATAGAGTTCTTTTCTCCAATTTTTTTGTACATTATTTCAGGTGTAATGTTTTCATTTGAAAACAAGTTTGTTAGTAGACAATTTTGTAAAGCTTCTTTACCATGTTTTATCAAAACACCAGTTCTTATATCTTGAAGAATGTTTCCATAATGTTAATCACTTGCTTGTCGCATATTCTTAATAAGCTCTTTATATTCAAAATGAGACCAAATGTTTACATTTCCAAAACTTCCCAAATATTTCCTAGTGTCTTCATGGACAAGTGTTTTAAAAACTAGTTGTCCTTTCACAGGAATAAGTTGTAGTAGATCGCCAAACACAATTACGTGTTTTCCTCCAAATAAAACATCATAATCTGTTTTTAAAATCTGTTGCATTCTTAAATGTACAAAGGCAAGCATTAAGTTTGAGACCATGCTCACCTCATCAATGATCAGAAGTTTCATTTTCTTTAGTACTCTTGAGACTTCAAAACAAGCTTCTCCAGATAGGTTGTGATATTCCAACTTATTTTCATGTTCAACTGGTAGCATGAGTAAACGATGTAATGTAATCCCTTTAATGTTGTGTGCTGCTAACCCAGTTGGAGCAGTTACAACACAAGATAAATGTGATTTAGTGGTTTTCTGTAGATAACTGGTCAAAACTTTAATTAAGAAACTTTTTCCTGTTCCAGCTTGACCACTGATATACATTTGAATAGGTTTAAATGATGTGCAGTTACATTTTTTTCATGCAGTAAACCATGCTGTATCTGTAGTGTCACTTGCTGATATATTTCTTTTTGTTAAAAATTTAGTTGTTCTTCCAAGTTTCCCAACTCAATAATATCTTGTTGTGCTTGTTGCATTGCCATTTCTACTTCATTCAAAGCTATTGCTGCTTCATTTTCAAGAATTGGTTGTCCTAGTGGATCTTGACTTAGAGGAGCAGAACTTTGACTATCTTGAGAACTGTCTCTAGCTATTTCAGCTGCAATAGTAATATCTTGTTCAATCTCTTCATTTAACATTTGTAGATAATTTGGAAAAATTGTGCATTGAATGCTATCTTTACATGCATTAAAAGAATCTTCATAGCAGTCAAAATCTCCAAGTAATTCCATTTCACTACGCCAAGGCTTGAAAAGTTGCAGAAGTGCTAAATAGAAAAATTATTTTTTATCTCGAGTTTCGCAACTGAGTTTCCTGTGGTTAATAAGATTTCCTTTGGCATGTTTTACCAAACACCCTTCACATCCAATTACTGCATATTTTTCTTCATTTATATTTTCTGCAACATTTCTCTTAAAGCTGTAATGTTGCAGTACATCATAAAGACATATGTTTTCCAGATGTGGACTTCTTTTAGGATAGTATGTATCCAACATATTAGTTTCAACAATATCTGTACTTTCTGGTTCATTCAATGCTAAGTATTCAATTTCTTGTACAGATTTCAATACTCGATTTCGTGTTGCAGCAAGACCTAGACTTACCCAAATGATTCCTCTTGACTTTGAATATAAACTTGCAGAGCTCAACCAATCTGAACATTCGTAGGATCCAATCTCTCGATGGGAAAGCATCTTCAAACTAAAGCTGTACAATTTGTTACCCCCCCGGGATTTTCAAACATCAATAAAGACAGAAAGAACCACCAAGGCGGAGGTATTGCAATCATTCACAAGAGCAACATCTCCGTAACGGAATCGGACTCCTTCAATTATAACACATTTGAATATCTAACCTCCACCATTAAGACGAACGACAACAAAACGCTTTACTGCCATCTCCTCTACCATCCACCAGGAAACACCCCCGCATTCAGAGAACACCTGTCCGACTTGATAACACACTGCTCACTCTTGGACTCTAACAACATAATACTAGGTGACCTCAACCTACATTGGAATGAGGATAATAATTCTCTGATCCAATCCTTAAATGAACTTCTACGCAACAACAATCTTATCCAACACTGCACAGAACAAACCCATAACAGGGGCTCAATCCTGGATGCCATTATAGATCACGAAGATACAATCACTATTGACCACATCCTTCCTGTTGACTGCTCAGACCACCACACCATCCTTTTCCACATCAACCAAATGACCCACTGCCTACCCCGTACACAGGAATCCCCCCAATGGGTAAGAAATCTAAGACAGATTCAACTTGCCGACTTGGAAGAAAGGGCAAAGTCACTGCTTCCCATCACCTCATGCGACCTTTCTACAACTGAACTTACCTCGCACTACAATGCAACAATGACTTCTATTCTTGACAAAATAGCTCCCTTGAAACAAAAAAAAGTCAGGAACATTCCATCGAGATCTTGGTTCAACACAGACCTAAACTCTGAAAGAAGACAACTAAGAGCTGCAGAAAGACTCTGGAGGAACAACCCGCCCACAATCCACCTTGATCAACTTAAATCTGAACGCAGGAAATATAAAAAACACATCAAGAATGAAAAAACGTCCTTCTTCTGTGATGCACTAAACAATGCCAAAAATCGGCCCAAAGAACTCTTTAATCTCATTAGACAACAAACATCCAAGCCCCCCTCATCCTCAGTGCAGGCTTCCAAAGACCTGAATGTTTAACTACACCTACTGGGTCTGGAAGTGGGCATATGACTCGCTGACCTTCTAAGCAGATAGCACCCTACGGCCTATTTACAGCCTAACATAGGGGTGAATTTTATTTAGTAGAAGGAAAGTTTAAAGATTTGGTAAGGACTTTTAAATTCCATAATGGGTGGGTGGCAGAGCATTCGGTGTAGTAGCCTCACGACTCCGGAATGATCTTCCCCTGAACATCAGACAAATTAAATCTCTGCTCCCATTCAGAAAAAGCTTAAAGACTTGGCTCTTCCCTAGGGATGAGTAAAATGAGCTCTCTAAATCAGCGAATAGGCTATCTGTTCTGTCCAGTGACAACTTGGTAAGTCGCAGCGCCAGGATACCCGTAGGGTGACAGTTTTGCGCTATATAAGTTTATGTTACAATTACAATTACAATAATCAACCTAGCAGTAAAACTGCAATCACAGGCTGTGCAGTAGCAGGGTTGAGACATGTTTAGAGGGTCACCTGTCTGGATGGCTCACTTGTTTGTGCCAGTATTTCAGTACATATCTGAGTGAATATACATTTCCTTTATGTATGTGTCACTGGATATGTAAATACCTGTATCACTACATGACTTGCTGGCTTAGAAACTATTTGGATTTGTATGTGGGTAACTGTATGAATTACTTACCAGCTCTGTTATTGCCTCTTGGGGTGTATTACTGTGTGTGCAACTAGCTCTCTTATTGCTGGATACATAAGTACTGTGACAGTCAGTAAGTGAATGTGTAAGTGCCTTCTGTCGGACTGAGTGTATGAATGACTCTATGGTTTTCTAAATGGGTATCTCAGTAAGTGCATAGATAGATGAGTGGATGTATAACTGGGTACATTGATCTACAAGTATCTTTCTTTTTTTTTAGTTTAAAGAGCTTTATTGAAACAAATAAAAACATGAGTACAACATTACAATGATGATAAGAAATTTGCAAAATATATCACTCAGTACATGCGAACCTGGTAGGATGAAAACCTAATAATGTAACGAACATCTAAAAATAAAAACCAAGGTCTAGGAGCAATAATGATGAATTGTGTACCAAAGCAAATTAGCATTTTTAAGATTTTGTAAATAAAGATAGAAAGGAGAGAGAAAGAGAAAAAGGAAGAAGAGGACAAAGAAAAAGAAAAAGGTAGTCAACAAAAGTCAACATCCTTACCAAATAGTATAAATAAGTACATCAGGTAAAGAGCACTTTAAGCTTTCAAAGAACAAGAAGATAAAAATATGTTATCTCTATATGAACAATATAGTAAGAACACAACATAAAGCTCATGGCGGTTGAAAAACAAAAGTACTGGCCTTGTTAGGAGCAACCTGGGAAGAAAAATAGTTAGTAAGTGGAGACCAAAAGGCCTCTTTTCAAATGAGTTGCTGAGAAGTAGTTGCAGAAGCTCTGTCCAACCTATGATGGTAGCAAAGAAGGTTCCACCAGCCAGAAAAATAAACCTTAGTGGCGTCCTTCCAATTAGAGGTAATAACCTGAAATGCAATGGCAAACAGCAAATCTACAAACAAACCCAGCTTGTGGGTACCAAACCATTTAGCAGAGTTACAGCCTAAAAATATGGAGTAAATATCAAAAGAAAAATTAATGGAACAAATAGAGGAGATTGATTTGCATACCTTTAACCAAAAAGAGGAAATACTGGGACAAAGAAAGAAAGAATGTAAATATGTACCGGGAGTGTTTGTACAGGACCAACAATTAGGGGAAATCTCAGAACTATACTTGGAGATAGATATTGGGGTTAAATACAACCTCTAATAAAAGTAATAGAGTGTTTGGGTAGTGCTAGCATTGCATGAGGTGTGTTGTATTCGTGTCCATATGGAGTTCCATGTGTGTACAGAAAGAGTATGCTGCAAATCAAATTCCCATAGAAGTTCATTCCTAGTCTTGGGACGAGTGGGAAGAGAAAAATGAAGATATTTGTAGATATGAGAAGCCCGAACTGAGAGAGAAGTAGATAATGGTTCTAATAAAGGATCTAATGAAGAAGAAGGGAAACTAGAGAGAAGAGAGAACTGTTGTGTTAAGAGTAATGTTAAAGAATGATACCGAAGAAGAGAGGAGGCGGGCAGGCAAAATTTAGATTGTACATCCTGAGGGGAAAGGAAGTGTGAACCCAGGAATAGATGCTTAACTTGAACTATTCCTTTGGCTATCCAATCTCTCCAAAAAATAGTACGATTTGAAAGTTTAATGGACCTATTATGCCATAAAATGGAATCTAGGAACACTTGCAAAGGGGAAAGAGATTTGATAAGAATCGGATTAAAAGTTGATATAAATTGTGAGATGGTTGGGGACTTGAATACGCGAGGAGAGTGAGAGAAATTGGCAAGCGAGGAGAAGGGAAGGGGATGGATCAAAGAGTCCTCCAATCTATGCCAGACCGATAAAATGGATGTTTCAGAAGGAGATAAATAGGGTAAGACTTGACGAATTAGAAAAGAGGAGTGATACTGTCGGAAATTGGGAAAGTTGACACCACCCCGATCCTTAGGTGCTGACAAAGAAGACAAAGAGATGCGAGCCTTCCGATTATTCCAAAGAAATTTACTTAAAGTACTATTGAGAGTTTTAAAGAACGTTAAAGGAAGTCTAACTGGTAACATTGACAAATAGAAATTAATAACAGGGAGCATCCTCATTTTAATAGTGTCCAATCTACCCCACCAAGATAAAAATAAGTGAGACCATTTCTCAGCCATACGTGACACTTTTAATAAAACTTCCTCCAAATTAAGTTTGACCGTTTTAACAACAGAGGAACAATATTTGATCCCCAAGCAAGTAATACAATTGGAAGTCCATTTAAAACCTGTTCCTTCAAACATGTTTTTAGGCAATATTTGTTAAGTGGGAGTACCTCGGATTTAGAAAAGTTTAACTTATTGGTAAAGGCGGGTAAAGAGGTAATGGATCGGAGATATATAACAAAATATCATCAGCATAGGCTGTGAACTTGATTTCAATAGTTTTGTAGATAAAACCTCGAAATAGAGAAGAATGACACAGAGAATGAAGAAAAGGTTCAAGAGATAGTATAACAAGTAAAGGTGAAAGAGGACAACCTTGTCGAGTGCCCCTTTGGAGTGTAAAGTAGGAGGATTGAGAACCATTAACAAAACCCGAAGTGGTAGGGGAAGAATAGAGCAAACTAATAAGAGACAGAATAACAGGACCAAAACCATGCCATTTAAGTGCCTGCATCATAAAGAGCCAATGAATGCGATCAAGGGATTTCTCGGCGTCCAGAGTAATGACTGCAACGGGTAAGGAACTCTTAGATGCAAGATGAATAATATTTTAAAAAGTTCTAGAATTATCTGCCAATGATCTTCCTTTGACAAACCCCGTCTGTTCAGAACCAATCAGAGCCGGAATTACCTGATTAATACGAAGGGCCAATGTCTTAGTGAAAATGTTGCAATCTAAGGGCCATATTCTCAAGAACGGCGATAACATTATCGCCGCTTTAGCGGCAGGAAACTGCCGCTAAAGCGGCGATAAGGGGCTTTATCGCCGCTTTAGCGGCAGTATCCTGCCGCTAAAGCGGCGATAATGTTATCGCCTTTCTTGAGAATATGGCCCTAAGTTTATTAAAGAGATAGGGGCATATTCACAAGGACTTATCTCCGATTTATCGCCACCTTAACTCATCAAAAGTGGAGATAGATTTAACACCCCATTCACAAGCGGGTGCAAACTGCAGACATCGCTAGTATTCCCGAGATAACTGTCCCAAAATTTATCTCCACGGTGGACACCACCAACTAACCCTAATGAGATGCAGAGTAGGCGTTCCCGTGCAAAAACATACGAAAAAACCACAACACCACTTTCACAACGAACTGCCAGATCCGTGATGCGAACCAAAAACAGGCGATAAGCCGCGGTAGCACCAAGGATTTAACACCTGCCTTTTGCTGGTGCTAAGCAGGGCGACTACCCGCAGCATGAAAGGGAGCCCAGCCAAGAGCCACACCTGAAGACCCACAGATGCCATGGAGACAATGATCATGCAGCTCCGATACACATGAGGGCCACAACACCCACCTCTACCACCCCCAGGCCCGCCACCACCCCCAGGACCCGTCCCGCACCCCCCCGGGAACATCACAGAGGCAGCGTACACAAAGACAGCAGACCCACCTGAAATGCACCTGCCGCCCAGACCCAACGCCAGAGGAGGACATTGCCCACTACAGGCCCAAAAGGACAACAAACCCCTGGATCCTGACCCACATTCCCCACCTGCTGACGGTACCAACCCAGCGGACAACCAACATCCCTCCGCAGACAAAGCTGCTGGCTGCGCAGCACATGTCTGCCTCTGGTACCATCCAACCCACAACTGCCAGAGTCGGAGGAGTCACACAGCCAGCCCCATAAAAGGGCATCACACCTGTCCTGGATGCCAACATCAGCCTGGTACCCCAGCCCCTCCACTTCACCCACACTGCGCAGGAGCAGCTGGAGGCCAAGAAAGGCCCCTACACCATAGCTGGATTCTCTCACGTGTCAGGGCCAACTGCACACATGTACCCCTCGTGCCCCCTGCCGACACTGCACAAAACTACCACAACTGAAAGCACACGCATCCCATGAATGTGCAGGCAATAGTGGACCGGACCCCTCAACAATGTCGTGGCCAACTCCCCAGGCAGAGTGCCTGATTCACACATCTCCCGACAGTCCATCATCACCCAGCGCACCCAGGATAGCACCCATGGCAATGCAGTGCTCGTTGGTAAGTACCAAATGAACACACCACACACCTCCAGCCCACAGTCATGCAACTCACGACACTGGCAATGGGCACGCAGCACAACTACACTCAACATGCCACACAACATGCCAACCTACCAGACACGACAACACAACTCCATTAGGAACTTGGCCTTGCCATGCCCACAACCCAGCCACGGCATGGCACCACAGACACACAATAGTAGGGTGTGAGGAGAGGCATGGAGCAGGCATGTGCGAGAGCGGCAAGTGACTAAGGAATGTGAACCTACCCAATGCCAGATGTGGCGTGGAGATGACAGACAGACCACAGCGGGCAAATCACGGAAATGGCCATGTGGAGATCAACTGCTGGAGCATGGAGTGTAGTGGCCATGTCCCCCCAGGCTGTGGGGCAGAACGCGGAAATGTCGCACGTTATGTCCCCCCCTGCATGAGCGGGCAGAGTGGGTTGGCCCTGCGTACGCCAGGCCTGCGTAGGGGTGTGAACAAAAAGCACGTCGCACTGGGCGTGGTCCTCATTTGGAATGGACAACGCGTCTGCCAGGGCGGAGCCTCTCAGCCCGCCACGAGTCCGGCGCCGAGCGCGGCGGGGCCTGCGTCGCTGTGCGCCTGCTGCACCCCGGGCCGCTGGGCCCCAACCCGTCATGCCTGCACCAGCGCACCAACGAGGCTCCGCTCACCTGCCGACACCGGTGTGTGTTAAAGAGGGCCCACCACGTGCTGGTGCAAGCTCCAGGCCCCAGGCCCGTGACCTTTGCAGCCTCCGCAGCACCTCCCTGGCCTCCACGGCGCAGGTCCACAGTGCTCCTTTTACATTTACATACTCCACCGGCATCCTCCTTGGCACAGTGGGTCCCACATGTGGAACTGTGTCCTGAGTCATGAATGGCAGTGACCCCAAGTCCGTGGCTTCGGCCACGGCACCAGACTCCCTTCGATCAGTGAGGCATAATTCCATATCGCAGGCCGGCGACACGTGGTGCCACTAACCCTGTTCAACGCAAGCCGGCGACACATGGTGCCACTAACCCTGTTCAACGCAAGCCGGCAACACGTGGTGCCACTAACCCTGTTCAACATAAGCCGGCGACACGTCGTGCCACTAACCCTGTTCAACGCAAGCCGGCGACACATGGTGCCACTAACACGTGGATGAGGGCACAGGCCTACACAGTGGCCCAGTGGGTCCCACATGTGGAACTGTGTCCTGAGTCATAAATGGCAGTGACCAGATGTCTACTGCAGGGTGATATCACTAAACTCCCTGCTATCAGAGAAGCAAACGAATGCATCACAAGCACATGACACGTGTCTGTGGGCCCGTGCTGACCGCTGCCCCCGGCCTACACTGCGGTCCAGTAGGCCCCACATCCAGCACCCAGTCGTGATTCATGGATGGCAGAGTCCATACCAGTGACCGCACGGAGAGGAGTAAGAGGAAGATGCGGTTCAGTCTGGATGAAAGCCGGATCCTCGTTACGGAGGTGACCGAACACTAGCAACAACTGACCTGGTGCCACCAACCCTGTGCAACGCAAGTCCGCGTCCCGTGGTGCCACTGAACCTGAACTACGCAGGCCGGTGAGACCATCTAACCTAACCCGGCGACACTCGGTGAATGGCCCCTGCTGGCCGCTGCCTCAGGCCTACACTGCGGTCCAGTAGGCCACACATGTGGAACTGTGTCCTGGGAAAGATATGGAGGAGTCCACACCATTGGACACGCCTCATCGCAGGCGGCATCCCCTATCAGCACAGGTGCCACTAACTCTGTGTGCAATGACTCATGGGCACTCTCTGGTTGAACTTTGGTGTTGTCTGAGTCCGTGGCCTGGGGGTTGTCTGCATCATCATCTGGCTGGGACGGACTTGGTGTCCAACATGTGTTTGCTCCACTCATCTCCACCATGGTGACTGTTTCTGCGTGGTTCTGCCCTCGGCATCATGCCCTGGGGGTACACCTTCCACTGTCCACCGACACAGTCCACGACAACCCCCCTAGTCATCTGCGGGAACCTGCTCTGCTCTCATGACCCTGCTCCAGTGCACCGCAAGTCAGCGGCCCGTGGCGGTAGGCCCGTGCAGGACGCTGTGCATCCGGGGCCACTAACTCTGTGCAGCTCAGGTCATGGGTCCTTTACGGTTGAATGGTTGTGTCCTTTACGATGTACACTGTTGTCGATTTCTGTCTGCATCAGCCAGCCCTTGCCGGCTGGTGTGCACACACCCCACACACATCCAACACAGGTGTCACTCGATATGTGTGCCTGCTAATAAATGTGGCCGGGCGCACGTGCTCGTAGCCATTCACACCATCTGAGCAAGTGTGACCTTGTGGTCATTGTGTCAGAATGATGGGCACGGCACTGCAACATCACAGTGTGCTAATTGCAGCGGACGATACCATGTCACCTCAGCGTTGGCAGTGACCTTGGACATGTAGCTTCGCCCACACCCCTGCATGCACAAGCGGCGTGTGCTGGTCCGGCGTACGTCAGTTCAGCGCAGGGGTGTGCTGCATCGGCAGGGGGAGCAGGGCGTGGCTTGGACCTGGCCTTGGTCAGGATGTGCAGTAAGTGTGTCTCTGTGTTGGGGTGTTGTCGCCATCAGGGCCACAGTAGACGATGTTGCAATGTAGCGTGCACCAGGAGGGCGGGCCCGCACGGCCGGGGAAATGTAGGAGCGCAAGACCGCTCGGGGTCTTGGCACATACATGCCAAGTGTTATGTGTATCGGTCCTGCGGCTGCATGAGTCAGTTGCCTAGCCTCATTCGCTGCGTGATCACAGCCAGCCATGGACTGTACACTTGTGTCTGCCCTGTCCGGACCATTGGCCTACACTCACTTGGCCGCACACCTTCAAAGGCCAGCGTCACTGTGTTGGTGGCATGCCGCTGGACATGCGCGGACAGGCATCTCAATGGTGTGCCATAGGAGTGCACGTGATACAACCACGCAGGGCACACAAATGTGGGGGCTCGTGGGAGGATGGAGCAGCTGTGAGGCAACGTAACACACAGTGAGGCCGCACATGTGCCACGTGCTGGGCATATCATCCATGATTCCCAGGGTCGCAGACATCCCACCACACCCACGGCAGGCCTCTGTGCATCTCCTGGATGCATGCAGATGGTGTAGTTACTGTAGGGATGAATGGTCCTTTCTCTGCACTATCTGGCGGTAGCATATCTGCAGCTCCTAGATGTGACTTGCATGTGCCCAGCACCCCCTGACAGATAGGATAGCATTTCCAGGCGACTCCCACACTACGCACAGCCAGACATGAGGCCAACGTGTACACATCCCACACGCAGAAGTCCTTGGTCGTAGTTTGCGTGCGTGAAATGGCCTTCACTCGTACTCCCACCACACCCCAGGCCTGCACCCGTTGCACACAGACACTGCTCATTGCTCCGAGCTGTGGCGTTTCATCCACAGGACTGGCGCAGGTCCTCACAGTGCCGCTTCAAGCAGAGCCACTGACGCAATGGCAGACCATCCCGGACACATGCTCTACTCCAGTCATGTGGACCTGTACCGTGCACGTCTGCTGCATGTACTGGGGGCACTGCCATTGGCAGTGCTGCGGATCAGTTACAGGCTGAGCTTCCACCTTGCCAACGTCACCTGCATTCAGCCAGTGTTGCACTGTCGCTCATGCATATTCGAGTGGTCCATGGATGTCTGCCTCTCCAACGTGACTGTAGCTGACCTGGATTTCGACGTGTGTGTGCGCCCCCTGTTAGACCACAACCAGGAGTGTCACCGTGATGCCCGTTTATGGCATGCCTGGATGTTTGGCATGCATGCTGGGGACTGGACCTGGGAGATTGCAGGAGTTGTCGTGTGCAGTTACCACATTGAGCCGCTCCCTGATTGGGCTTTCGTGCATATTGGGGCCAGGGGTTGGAGTGAGCACATCTGTCTGGGACAGCTGATGGGTTACGTCGCCGACATGTCAGATGTGGTGGACAATGATCTCTCATTGGAAATGTTGGCCTACGCTGCTGCACTCGCGTTCATGGATGAGTGACAAGGTAACTGCAGCCAGGATTGCATGTGACCCATTGCACGTGTCCCGACGCCTGGTTGCATGTTGGGGATCTGGTCACATGTCCCTGGGAGACAGTGGACATGGCTGCATTGGCCTGGACTCCTGGTCCATGCGCGGACAACATACACGGGTTGGCAATGACTTGTGTTGGTGATGTACTCCCCCGGGGTGGACATGGGCGCTTTCCAATGTTCCTCATTCAGACATGCTGCTGCATTGGTCTGCATGTCGTGGCACTTCCCTTGGCCGTACTGACACGCAATTGTTGATAAAGTTTCCGCACGTTCACTTGTCTCCAACTGTGTTGAGTGTTTATTTGTATGCCAATGTGTGTGTCACAGCCTTTCTGGGTCCCTGCCTTACATGCATTGCTGCCCCATCAGGGCTGGGGGTTGGTACTTGTGCATTATCATGTCCCTGTTTCGTGCTTTGCCAGATGCGTATGGCCATTTCCCGGCCACAAGCGGGTGCACTTGTGTCCTGTGTTCGGTTGTGCTGATGTTGGTGTTTGTACCACATTGTGTTGGATGTTGGGGTACTCTGCTTCCTATGTGTGTGTGTGCTGCATTGTGTATGAGATGTCCCTTTGGCTCTGATTTGGCTCACACTTCTCCCTTTCAGGCAGTGTGGTTTTCACTTCTGTGCTTGTTCAGTGGTGTGATATTGCTGAGTTGTGTGACTTGTTCTCTTGGTTGGTGTTGTTCCTCTTGGGCATGGTTTGTCTGCAGTTGTGCTGTTCTTACTTGTGCATGTGTGCCATTGTGCCCATCTCCCCCGTCCCCGCAGTCCCTGGTCGTTCCTCTCCCTGTTGCTGTTGTGTCTGTTGATTTTGTGCAGTTTCCGCTCCCCGACTCCTGCCACCATCTCCAGACTGATGTGGTGGACACCATTTCCTTCATGTCATCCAGCTCCTGGTGTGGTGCTGGACTCCCACCTCCGGTGTGCATTGCTGCCTTGTGGTTGTTGGCGTGTTTGTGCTTGTTTGTGCGTTTCACATCATTCCAGCTGTTCTGGTTTTCTGCCATTGTCCTCCTCCGCTCTCCGGCTGCATTCACCTTGTCCACGATGGCCTGCCATGTCTAATGTTTTGTTGCCAATTGTGCTTGTGGGGTTGTGTGCTAGCTCCGACTGCCTCCATTGTGCTTCGCTGTTTTCTGTTTGGTTTGTCTTTCTTTTCCCTGCTTTTGTTGTGCTTATTCCCACATGCCGTATATGTTTCGCGGGCCTTGCGCTGCTTATCGCTGCTTTCCTCCTTGCGAATGGGCTCATCGCATGTTTCTTGGTGTTGGGGTTTGTGTTTTTATCTCTGTCGAGGTGGTTGTATCGCAGACTTTGGCCGCGGTTTCGGGAGACTATTGCATGGTACCACCATGTTGTGAACTCCACGTTAACACAGGGTTGTTTTCCCGCGATAGGCTGCGATGTGTGAAGTTGCGTTAACATTTTTGGGAGATATTTAGCACACGTTCTTGTGAATATCCCCCATAGGGCGGAAGTTGGCACAGGAAGAAGGGTCTTTGTCCTTCTTAGGGATTAAACATATCATGGCTTCTAGAAAGGAGCCACGAGCCTCATGATGAGAGGAGAAGTATTGAAAAAGAGATAAAAGATGAGGGAGAAGAATCTGTGAGAAGCAGGAATAGAATTCGGCAGTAAAGCCATCGAGACTGGGGCCTTACTTTTGGGTAGCTGAGTTAAGGCTGACTTGACTTCAGAGAGAGACAGATCTTTATCTAAAAGAGAGCAGTCATGAGAGGGAGGATAGCGAGGAGGTAATGAATCAAAAAAAGAATCCAAAGCAGCGTCAGAAGGAGAGGATTCAGGAGTATATAAGTTCTTGTAAAAATCTGTAAAACACTTTAATATTTCCTCATCTTTAAAATGGTTAACACCATTATTGTCAATGATATTCACTATTTTAGATTTTTGAGATTTGACCTTCAAATAGTTCGCTAGCAGTTTACCAGCTCTATTACGCCCGACGTAAAATTTAGAATTAATTTTAAGTAACATCCCGGAGGCTTTTTCTGTTGATTTCCTATTGAAATTTAATTTGTCTTGTATTAATTTTTTGAGAGTAACATTATCATTGGAGGAAAAATAGGTGTGTTCAAGTTGTTTGATAGAAGATAGTAAGGAAGATGATTCCTTGAGAAGAAATTTCTTCTTAGTAGCTACATATTCAATAATGAATCCTCTGGCTGTCGCTTTAAAAGCGTCCCAAGTTGTGTGGAAAGGAATATCAGGATTGATGTTAATAAGAAAAAGTTCTGATAGAAAACCCTTGAAGCGCTCAATGAATATGGGATCTTTGAGTAAGTAATTATTAAAACGCCATCTATGGGATTTGGAGGGTTCAGAGGGGAGATCTAAATTGATAAAGACAGGGGCATGATCAGAAATGAGTATGGATCCAATTTCGGCACGAGTTAAATTAGAGAGAATGTGAGGACTTAGAAAAATGTAATCAATTCTAGATTTAGAATTATGCGTAGGAGAATAAAAGGAGAATTCCAAACTATCTGGAATGTGTAACTTCCAAGCGTCTGCCAAACCTCTGGAACGAATAGCACCCGTAAATGATTATTGCATTTTATTGGGGATATATCTAAAACTGGATTTCCTGTCAATAAAGGGATCCATGACCTGATTGCAATCCCCGCCCACCAGGAAGTTGGGACTAGAACAAGAATGGAAAACAGAAGAGATGGACTGCCAAAACTGTGAGTCTATACCAGTAGGACCGTATATGTTAAGGAGAGACAAAGGGGACCAATTTATAACCAGGTGTAGAAGAAGCCATCTGCCATCAGTAACTATCTCCTCCTTCTCTATAATAGGGGAAGGAGTTTTATGAAATAAAGTCACCACTTTTTCCTGTCCTAAGCAGGGGAACAATTCACATGACCCACCCATTGCTTCTTGAGAGAAATAATATCATTTTCGTTTAAATGTGTTTCCTGTAGCATGGCAATTTTACAATTCAATCTAAATAAATGTGTAAGGACTCTTTGTTTCTTGATGGGGTTATGCAGACCCTTCACATTCCAGAACACAATACGAACGTTATCAGTCATAATGAGAAAAATGCAACTATAAATACAGCCATGAGCATTCTAAAATTTGTACCGTTAAGAATACAGCATGCAAAATTAAGAACCCAACTAGCAAAACAGTGTGCAATAAGAGTAAATGGAGGAAGAGGATGTTAAAAGAAGAAAAAACAAGGTAAAAGAGGTAGAAGAAAATAATCTGAGATAATAGTTTAGAGAAATAAGCAAAGAAAGAAGAACTAAAAATCAAGGAAGAAAGAGTAGGAAAGAGAAAACAGGAAAAGATTAGAAAAGGAGATAAAAGGGAGAAGAAGGTAAAAAAGATATGGAAAGAGAAGTTGACAAAAAGCCGGAAGGCTTCAGTCAAGAAGAGCAGGGTAAGAAACCAGACTGAGAAGAACGGCATGAGGAAGCGGGGAGCCGCAAAACAAGACAGACGAAAGTGTCAACAAAGTCCAAGAGAAACGACGAGGACCGTTAAATAGAAGAAATTAAAAAAAATATACGGAAAATATAATAAGGAGCAGCAGCAATGGAAAATAAGGAGGACAGGATTAACTTAGCAAGATAAAAACTATAACGCACAAATACAGGATACAGACATGATTAATGAAGGGGATAACACTTACCACCACGCAGGAAAGGGCTATACACACTAGGGGCGGGAAGGGAGGAGCGGGAAGGAAGAGACATCTTGGAGGGGTGTCCGAACAAGACAAGAGACATCTGTGAAAGGAAACAGCATAATTAATAAGAAGTATTACCTTGAAGGGATATACACATAACAACTACAAAATCAAGAAGCAGATAGCCATGAAGAAGGCGAAAACCAACAGAGCCTGTAAATAAGGGGAGTTGAGCAAAAAAGAGGTTAAGACAAGAAGGAAAAGTCAATATTCATGTTTTCCCAAGTTCCATTTCCTCTCCCTTGTGGCGAAGAATAAAGCTTTGTAAGTCTTCCGGGCAATCAAAAGAATGAGTCCTTTCTTTGTAGGTGACCTTAAAAAAACAAGGATGTACAAGACCATATCTTGCGTTCATAGAACGAAGTGTTGGGCGAAATGAGAGGAACTCCTTGCGACGAGCAGCAGTGGCACGAGCCACATCTTGTGAAAGAAAAATTCTTTGGCCTGACCACAACATCTGCTTTTTCTGCCTTGCAGCAGACAAAACCATTAACAGTTCAGTATATTCCAAAAACAAAACAATTATCCCTCTCGGGCGACTGACTGACGATGCAGAAGGGGACCCACCAAACCTGGGTCCAATACGATGAGCACGTTGCAGGTTGAGAGTGGTACATTCCTTGAGTCCAACTATTTTGGGGATATGAATTTTAAGGAAGGCAAGCATGTCAGGCCCCTCCTCTCCTTCAGGGATACCGTAAATTCTAAGGTTGTTGTGCCTATTGCGGTTTTCCAAGTCCTCCGCCTGTAGTTTAAGAAGAGCTATTTCTTTAGACATAGCTTCAACTTTAGGGAGCACATCCTGTGCATCGCTGATCCTCTGTTCCACCACAGATACCCTTGACTCTAGATTGGACCATTTCTCCTTGAGTCTCTGAAGAGTAGCATTGGTCTCAATAACAAAAGGCTTCATGAGCTTTATTTCCTCCATGAGGTCTTCTAACGTGATGGGTAGTGGAGACTTAGTAGGGGAACAGGGTTCCTTCTTTTGGCGTTTTGAAGCAGCAGTGGAAGTTTCTTTGTGGAGGGAAGACATGGTAACAGGGGCACCCTTATGGCTGAGGAGGGAAGGAGGCTCCATAAATGCGCAAAGAGGATATAACACTGGTGTGGCCAGCCTCAGAACTAGCTTAGTTGGCAGGAGCAAAAACAAAAACCATATGAAATTCAGCAAGGAGTCAGAAGAGTATTACAGTCACCTCCTGTTACTTTTGTTTTCACCCTTCTCCCCTCTTTATAAAAAAATAAATAAATAAATAAATAAAAAAGCAAAATTATTAGCTTAGAGAAAAAAGCAGTCTATTGTGGCTGAGAGGCATGGAAATTAGTTTAAATATGTCCAAAATCTGCCCAGTAACTGAAAAGGACCATATTCCAATGAGGATGAGGCATTTACCAGAAGCCAGGAGTTCTGTGAGAGCTGCCGTTCACCGCTGCATCCCGTTTCATTCAAAATGGCGGCCAGAAACCTTGCACCTGAGGAAGACGCTGCGCGGGGAAAGCAGGGCTAAAAACTCCTTGTAGATAGAAAAAAAATGATATCTACCTGTGCCCCCGCGTCAGCGCTACAAATGCCTGCACTCCATGAAGAAAATAGGCGCGAGCTGCCGCTCTGAAATGAAAACGGTCGAGGTCGCGGTGCAGAGCCTCACAGAGTCTCCGCCATCCTGCGGCGGCTCAAGCCACGCCCCCCTATAAGTATCTTT
The DNA here is from genome assembly GCA_963921515.1 of Calotriton arnoldi. Lineage (NCBI taxonomy): Eukaryota > Metazoa > Chordata > Amphibia > Caudata > Salamandridae > Calotriton > Calotriton arnoldi. Next base: position 330,414 of record CAWUFW010010920.1, read on the forward strand.
CTAACTCACTAAAACTTTTAACTACATGTTTTGCCTTTTGAACACATACCTTCCTCCCTATTAGCTTCCTACAGCTTACCTTCGGGATGATTTATATTTAATAAAAGGAAAGCTTTAGACTTTGCAAGGCGTTCTTAATGTCAATTCAACATAGCAGTGTAAACTGCAGACACAGGTTCTGGAGTAGCACACCTTACACACATATTTGAATATCTTCTTCTCTGTGTTGCACAATCAGACATACAATACATCTACTAGTATATAATTTACAGATCCTAGCACAGATACTGCACTGAAGACCGCCTTACAAACAAATTAAATATACCATCCATGGATAAGGTAGTGAAACTATATCTAGGATAGAAAAATATTTACTAGACAACTGATAAAGTTTTCGGTCACCTAATTCCAACTACATGACTCAGTACATAACTATATTTGTTAGTGACTGTTTCATTTTCCAAACGCCTATGTCAGATTGTTTACATGCGTATATCAGTTTCTGTTCAAATGGGTGACTACTTCCATAAACACTTTACTACATATATAATCAATTATTTCAGTCCCTTTTTAGGTATGTTACAGGATATGTAACTAATATTCATACTTTATTACATTTAACAGATACTTATTACTCATTCTAAATATATATAATATATGTCAATGTGCCCCATTATTATCATACCTGTGAATTCGCTTTGTTGATCCTCAAATTTTAACACACTTTTACGTCAAATGTCTTAATACACAAAATGATAAGTACCACTCTCTGTAAGAAAGAACCAGTAATGTACATTTTCCCTCTCTTTTTCCAGGCGATACTGATAAACATAGCAAATCAAAATGTTCCCTACATTTTTTTCTTCTGTTATTCCATTTTTCATTGGTCCGTTATTTTAACCTTTTATTAGTCTTCTGATAGGAAGCCAAATCTGGTAGTGTCTGTGGGCATAGTCACAACTCCATTGATACACCCAGTGCGGACCCCCGTGTAACTTTGCGACTGAATTACGAATCCATACGGGAGTTAGTTAAAGCATTTACAATTATACTGCTTTCAGTTTTCATCTATATTTGAGATTCTATGGTGGTATTGAATTAGAACATTTCTATTTCACAATATATACTGTCTCTAAATTACTCTTCTTTGTAGTTTCAAACTACAGTGTATTCAGAATCCTTCCCCCACACTGATTTACCTCAGTTCCCATAGCAACCTCCTTTAAAACTCTCCACTGGACCAATAAGTCAAAAGTTCACACCACTTTCTAACAGGACCATACCAGTTTCAAGTTCAACTGTAGCAGGTGCGGTTGACTGCTTGAAAATGTAAGCATAACCAGAATAGCATAGATTCTCTTAAATTTATCCAGAGCCTATTACAGATCTACTTACTTTACCTATTAAATCACTACCTATTTTTAGCTGCCAAATTATTTACACCATCCAATCAAATGTGTCCTTTTACTAAACCAGGGCCACTCCTCCATTTGAACTGCCTTTCATTCTACCAGCTGTCACATTCAGCTCGAATCCTCTCCTGTGTGCTACTGCTCCTTCCTTCAAAATGGTTAGAGTGTGGATTGTGGATCACAGCTTTGTGTTTAGGGATAGAGAGTGTGCTAAAAAGAGTGGCATTGACAGGGACCTGGGTTTGCCTAATGTGGACATAACTTGGATTGGTAACTTGAATTGGCCAGAGAGGGTTAAAGTGGCAACAATTGTTTCCTTTGGTTGAAAGCATTGAGGATTGCCAACATCCAGACCTCATGATTGTACATTCTGGTGGTAATGATCTAGGCACACTTTCTTGGGTAGGGTTGGAATTCACAATGAAGGATACCTTTGGCCAAATAATGGCACTTTTCCCTCACACTGCATTTGTGTACTCTAACATTTTCCAAAGGCATAAATGGAAATTGTCAGACAAATTCTGTCCGCAATTTGACAAAGCCAGGAAACAAGTTAATAAAACTGTTTCTGAATTCCTTTGAGACCACAACATGGGTGCCATCTACAACAAAAACTTGCACTTTGACATGGAGCATATATATAGAAGTGATGGTGTACATTTCTCTGAGAAAGGCAGCAGGATATTGCATGTGGCAATGGCTCTCTGAGTACTTTTGTGAGTGTCTAAGTATGTGTGTAAATGGGTGTATAAGATCTCTCATTGGGTCTGTGAGTGCATACGTCAATTTGTGAGTGGGTGTGTGAGTGGGTGCATGAGTGTCTCAGTGGGCCTGTGAGTGGGTTCATCAGTGTCTGAGTGGAAGTGTGAGTGGGTGCATGCGTCTCTGAGTGAAACTGTGACTTGGTGTATAGGTCTCTGAGTGGATGTGTGAGTGGGAGTATGAGTTTTGGAGTGGGTCTGTGAGTGGGTGTGTGAGTGTCTGAGTAGATGGATGAGTTTCTGAGTGGGTGAGTGAATGGATGCGTTAGTGTCTGAATGGGTATGTGACTAGGTGTGCGAATGTCTGGGTTGGTCTCTGAGTGGGTGTGTCATTGTCTGAGTGGGTTTGTGAGTGGGTGCGTGAGTGTCTAAGTGGGTGTGTGAGTGGGTGCATGAGTGATTGAGTGGGTCTGTGAGTGGGAACATATATGTCTGAGTGGGTCTGTGAGTTGGTGCATATGTGTTTGATTTGGTCTGTGAGTGGGTACATGAGTGGATCTGTCTGGCTGCATGAGCCTCTCAGTTGATGAGTGAATGAGTGCATTAGTGTCTGAGTGGGTCTGTGAGTGGATGTGTCAGTGAGTGGGTCTGTAAGTGGGTGTGTCAGTGTGTTAGTGGGTCGGTGAGTGGGTGCATGTATCTCTGAGTGAGGCTGAATGGGTGTGTGATTGTCTGATGGGGTCTGTGACTGGCTGCATGAGCCTCTCAGAGGGTGAGTAAATAGGTGTGTGAGTGTCTGAGTGTGTGTGAGTGGGTGCATGAGTGTCTGAGTGGGTCTGTGAGTAAATGGATTAGTGTCTGACTGGGTCTGTGAATGGGTGCATAAGTCTCTGAGTGGGTGATTGAGTGACTAAGTGAGTCTGTGAGTGGGTGCATGAGTGTCTGAGTAGGTCTGTGATTGGGTGCATAAGTCTCTGAGTCTGTAAGTGGGTACGTGATTGTCTCAGTAGGTCTGTGACTGGCTGCATGAGCCTCTCAGTCGGTGAGTGAGTGGGTGCATGAGTGTCTGAGTGGATCTGTGAGTGGATACATGAGTGTCTCAGTGGGCCTGTGAGTCAGTACATGAGTGTCTCAGTGGATCAATGGATAGGTGCATGAGTCTCTGAGTAGGTCTGTGAGTCGGTGCACAAATGTTTGAGTGGATCTGTGACTGGGTGCGTGAGTGTCTGACAAGGTCTGTGAGTGGATGGATGGGTCTCTGAGTGGGTGAGTGAGTAGATGTGTTAATGTCTGAATGGGTCTGAGACTGGGAGCGTGAGTGTCTGGGCTGGGCTGATCTGTAAGTTGGTGTCTCTGAGTGGGTCTGTGAGTGCATGCATTAGAGTGTGAGTGAGTGTGTGAATATATATATACTTTTTTTTCAAGGTTCACGACTCTGCCACGTTGCTACACTGGGTAGTTTGGGGCATTTTGATAATCATAAGGGGTCCCTCAGAGACCCCTGCAATGCACCTTCTATACTTTCTAACATTTATTTAATATGTGAGGCCAGCAGTGCATTGCAGGGGCATAAGTTATAGTTAGCTCAGGTAACTATAACTGCTGAATTTCACTGGTTTTGTAAGAGTGAAATCTGAGCCTAACTATAACGTCCCTATAATTTTAGTTTTTTTCAGTGAATTTCTAAGGTTTTTTAAGTCTATTTCCTAACTATAACCTCCCTGTAACCTTTGTTTTTTCTGTGAATTTCTAAGGATTTTTAAATATTATTTGCTAACTTTAACGTCCCTGTAACCTTTGTTTTTTAGTGAATTTTTGTTTTTTAATGTTATTTCCTAACTATAACATCCCTATAAACCTTTAATTTTTTAAGTGAATTTCAAAGATTTTTTAAATTTCATTTCCTAACTGTAACCTGCGACCTTTGAGAGTGAGTGTGTGAGTGAGTGCATGAGTGTCTCAGTGGGTGTGTGAGTGAGTGAGTGTCTCAATGGGTGTGTGAGTGTCTGAGTGGACATGGGAGTGGCTGCATAAGTGTCTCACTGGGTGTGTGAGTGGGTGCGTGAGTGTTTGAGTGGGTCTGTGAGTGGATGTTTGAGTGTCTCAGTGGGTGTCTGAGCTGGTGCATGAGAGTCTGAGTAGGTCTACGAGTGGGAACGTGAGTCTTTGAGTGGGTCTGTGAGTGGGTGTGTGAGTCTCTGACAGGGTCTGTGAGTCAGTGCATGAGTCTCTGATTAGGTCTGTGAGTGGGTGTGAGAGAGTAAGAGTAGTTCTGTAAGTCAGTGTATGAGTGTCTGAGTGGGTCTGTGAGTAGTTGTATTTATATGAGTGGGTCTGTGAGTGTGTGCATGAGTGTCTGAATGGGTCTGTGAGCATCTGTGAGAGTGTCTGAGTGGTTCTGTGAGTGGGTGCATGTGTGCCTAAGTGGGTTTGTGAGTAGGTGTGAGAGTGTCTGAGTAGGTCTGTGAGTGAATGTCTGAGTGGGTCTGTGAGTGGGTGTATCAGGGTCTGAGTGGGTCTGTCAGTGGGTGTGTGAGTGCTTGAGTGTGAGAGTGGGTGTCTAAGTGTCAGCGTGGGTGTGTCAGTAGCTGTGTCAGTGACTGGACCACAAAAGAACTCCACCTGCCCCTATGTTCAAAAAGAGTCCACAATTTTGCACAAAATATCTACCCAAGTGGAGTACTTTCTACTGTTTAATAGCCAGTTGTTACCTCCTTGGGTAAATGTCCAATACATATTCCACACTACAGCTGCATAATGGAGCATGAGGAAATGTCACCAGTGACCTTGTATGCGTTTTGGCAATGTGATTGTTCCTTGTGTGTCTTTATCCAGATATTTGTGATAACATGAATCTTCCTATAGAGAAGACGACGAGAGTACAAAGAGGTAAATCTCCACCAAAAAAGGGTCCTTCCTCTTAACTATATGAAGTAAGTGCTTTTTTGATTGGTGGAGATGCTCTCATATGCCTCAGCATCAAGAACGCATCACCAAAATCAGTGGGAAAGCACTGGGGGGCATTTTGATAAACTGCCCATTATCCTGGCAAAAGGCGGGAAGACCATTTCACACTGTAAGGTGGATGGGATGGGTGGGGCCAAATGGGCAGAGCTTCAGCTGATTTTGCACATTTGCATTCTCTGAGTCATTTAAAGGGAGAATCATGGACTCTGCTCTCACCATGTAAAAACAATAAAGAACCCACTCCTCACAATCACTAAACATTGTGCTTCAATAGATCAACGATGCATTCACCTCCACAAAGCATTTCAGATCATCTTTCAATGTGGAATTGCCAAGAAAACACAATTGCTTTGCCTTTTCAATCTCAGGAGGTCACAATCACTTGTACTTTACAGAAGTGGAGCTTCAATTCGGGCAACTGCTATGTTTATGTATGTAAATGTTTCCCTTTGAGGTTTAATTTCTGTAAAAATTAAGCAGTCCCCATGCCAGCTCGCCCTGCAACAGTTCTCTTTTCCAACTTGCATGCAGTCCACCACCTTCTCCTGCCTGTCTACCTGCTGCCCTCTGTTTATGCCTCCTCTGTGCGTTTCTTGCTCTGGTTTGACTTTTCTGTTCAGTTTTCTGCCCTCTGTTTTGCCTTTTTCTGCCCTCTGCTTTGCCTTTCCTGCTCATTTTTCTACCCTCTGGTTTGCCTCTCCTGCTCTTTTTTCTGCCCTCTGTTTTGCTTTCACTGCTCGTTTTTCTGCCCTCTGTTTTTCCCTCTTCTGATCTGTTTTGCCTTTTCTGCTCATTTTCTGCCCTCTATTTTGCATTTCCTGTCCTCTGTTTTGTCTTTTCTGCCCTCTGCTTTGCCTTTCCTGCTCATTTTTCTGCCCTCTGGTTTCCCTCTCCTGCTCTTTTTTCTGCCCTCTGTTTTGCTTTCACTGCTCGTTTTTCTGCCCTTTGTTTTGCCCTCTTCTGGTTTGCCTTTTTCTGCTCATTTTTTGACTCTCTGCTTTGCTTCTTCCGCTCATTTTCTGCCCCCTGTTTTGCCCTCTTCTGCTCTGTTTTGCGTTTTCTGCTAGTTTTTCTGCCCTCCGTTTTGCCCTCTTCTTTTTTGCCTTATTTGCTAATTTTTCTGCCCTCTGTTTTGCCTCTTCTGCTCATTTTTCTACCCTGTGTTTTGCCCTTTTCTGCTCTGTTTTGCCTTTTCTGCTCGTGTTTCTGCCCTCTGTTTTTCCTTTTTCCGCTCGTTTTCCTGCCCTCTGTTTTGCCTTTCCTGCTCATTTTTCTGCCCTCCATTTTGCCTTTCTGCTCATTTTTCTGCCCTCTGTTTTGCCCTCTACTTCTCTGTTTTGCATTTTCAGTTGGTTTTCTGCCATCTCTTCTACCTCATCTTCAAAGGTGGGGGGGGGGTGGCTCCCCTCCGAGGGCTGATTTTTGCCCAGGGACACCATCCCCCGGGGCCCAGCTACATCGACTTGGATGCCCTGACCCGACTCTGGGAACCCAGTGTGCTTCAATAGGGACGGCAGGGGGAGCCTTAATGCCCCCACTGTCCCAGCCGGCTCCCTGCCTCCTGTGGGAGCCGGCAGTGCTCCCACATCCGGCATTGCACCCACGAAATCAAACACAAAGCAATAGGGTAGGATGAAACACCTACACATTGAAAAAATAAGAGGAGGGGAAAAGAAAGATGAATTGTACAATTGGGGATCTCTCTACAAGATAACATAGCGGGAAACACCACAAATTAACTGAAACATAAGGTGATAATACATCTTTATAGAATTTTTAGATAAAGGACCAATTTTTGCCTCTTCATTCTGATTCCAATATTTTTTGTAATAATTTTACAAACTCCAAGTAAAGACAGTGTCTGAGATTACATACTATTGTATAAAAGTAGCACTGTTTTGGATTGAATTTTGCACAAACCTTCCAGCTAAAAACATTTGCTGCGAATGACGTGTGTAAAATCATTATTTTTGGCTCTGGACAAACCCTTTGTGCTTCCTTTATATTCTCTCCTAATAGCTTCTGTTTTTTCAACAGAAGTGAAAAGAATGCGAACATTTCTTACTGATAATGAGAATTTTCTACTGCACGCTACAGCGGCTGATATGCTTCACATTTTCCTTTACTGCCGTAACATTGAGACTGCTGTGCATACTGTAAAGGCACATATTTTGTATTATTCTGTCTTTTAAAAATAAATCGATAATCCTGCTTGGAAGCTTTTTAGGACATATTTCACAGAGATCTTGCAATGCAGGCTCTATATTGCAGTGCAAAGTACTAACTGATACAAACTTTTGAATTCGCAGACGTTCTTGGAAAATCAATGAGCTATGCTAATTAAATTTTGACATGCTGAGAGAGCAGGCTTAAAAAACGGTTTCATTATGGTGTGGAAGGGATAGCGGTTCTAGCAAGAATAAATGACGGTAGATATAAAAACATGTTACCAACAATCCTAATGTTCTCGAATGCATATGTAAATAGCGTCTTTGCAATAACAAGCTTGAAGAGAATTCAAATAACACCTAGAAGTTTGTTTATGAACAGTTTTTAGCGGCATGATACCCGTGTAGGGTGATAGAAGCATGTATAAAAAAACCTAAACAACATAAAACAAGCAGAGATAGGAAACAAAGCAAATAGTTGGGAGGCGATGTAATCTGGACTAATCAACCTAGATATAGCAATGCCTGTAATCATGGCATGTCCCCGCTTTCCATTCTTTGATGAAATCTAGCAGCAATTGATAAGATCTTTAAGTGTGATCATTTTCTTCAAGCTCACGATATTATATGAATTAAAGAAATCTGGATCAAAAAAGTACAAATACAAGGTTTCATATCCAGGTATAAAATTAACAGAAATGGACTGACTCTCAGGAGGGCTACCGATTTACATTTCCACTCTATTAGACTGCAGGATAACAACGAAAACAGCAGATTCAGACTACTTCTTGGAATTAAAGCTATTGTTTATGAATTGAAAAGCAAATTTCAAAATTAATTCTTTTCAATGTCTATAGTCCTCTGGATAGGCTACACACAAAAAAATACAGGCAAAGCTTTTAAAATAAATTTCCTCCACTCTTGTTTGCTGTACAGTCTGATTTCATGTCATTTGTTTCTTGATTTTCTCTTCTTTTCTTCATTTCATGCAAAATCAATAAAGTTGGTTATCAAAAAAAAAAAACATCCTCATAGGTTGCTGAATCAGTGGACACTGTTTATTTTATAAACAGAGGACTTTAATGATGTGCTGGCAAAACACAAATAATAGGGATAGGACAAAGTAACTTACTAACCTACGCAGAATCCCACATACAGTTTCAATGTGCAAGAAAAGAACAGGAAACAACAGAAATTTCTGTCCCCAATTATTTGCTTTAACACTGATAATTGTTAAGTGAGGGTGGTGTTGAATATATCACAAACCCTACTTATTTCAACAAAAATTAAGGGAACTTACTTGCTTATTCTGTTGTGTAAAATATGACTCTGACATAGTTATACAAAGTTTGCATTCCCAACCACGGGTGACACAGGTGAACTTAGTTCAATGCACCAGGGCCGAATGTGAAAGACAGGTCATTGTAGACCCGTAAAACCCCACTCAGTACATACCTGAAGGGAAGACATTGCTTTTGGGTTAATAACAATCTCTGGAAAAGGACCTGGGGCACTGTGGTAACAGTAAATCTATTTTTCTTCACACAGTATCACACACACACAGCGCTAAGAAGAACAGACACTTTTAACTAAAAGAATTAGTTATAACAGGACAAACCTGTTTTTGAGTACATCTAAAATAATCACACAGGACATCATAAAAACAGCAAGAAGGCATGCTGTAAACATTTCATAACATAATAAAAATGTCATCTAAAACCCCCTTCTATGTTCTAACCTAGGAGAGCATCTAGTAGAGCAACCTGCAGTCTAAAGTTTCTTGGGGGGAGCATGCACTGCATACCTTGTTCACAGCTCATGGTTTCATTATCCGAAGAGCTGTGGAGGAAGTGTTCCCTGTGAAAGGCAAGTAGCAGTCTCCCTCAGGTACTCGGCTCTTATCAGTGTCAGGCAAGATGCATCATCTTCTCTGAGTGCTGACAACAACCAAGATCGTCTTTGGACGATATCTTGTGGGATAATCTGAGGTGAAGGATCTCTCTACCTAAGGGGTCGAGTGGTGGCCCTTAAATACTAAACATTAACCGGGATAAAAACCTCTGACATAATTTCAGGAATGAAGTGGTCCTAGACATCTTTAAGAAGATGGGAGATGAGGGAATGTCAATTCGAACTACATCTTTTTGATGAATTATCTAAGGATGTTTCTTGATGGTTCTGACATATTGATAAGGGAGAACTTGTTCCAGACTGGGTGTCTCATCAGGTGTTATATCTGGGTCATTATCACAATGACTTGACACTCTCTTAGTTCTATGAATGATAAGGCATACCACATTCATGTTGATATTGTTTATAACAGAAATGACAGTGAGTTGACTAGATTTAGGAGGAGTGTTGTTCGAGATGGATTTGTGAGCCTGACCAGAATGGAGTTGGACTGTAGGGACTTTATGTCAATTCATTAGTGACATCTGCTTTGTTTCATAAGGTAACCACATTTAAGATACTGAAGAGAAAGGAAAGTGATCATATGACAAAAGTAATTACATTATTCGGCAAATTAAACAATTATCAACATACAATCCAATAGGCGAACCAATAGGTACTGCTTCTCTAAAAAAAAGCAAATTGTCCCAAGAGACAGCTGGGACATACATGGAATGAGACAGAAATCAAGCCCCACATTCTATCAACTATAATAAAGACTTGCCATTGTTCAGGAACAGAAAAGCATTTATTTCGGGAAGCCACCATTACAAGTTTACTGGGAATAGGTAACCAAAGACAAAATCCAGCCTACATTAAACTGGGTGGCAAAGTTAATAATAATAAGTATTCAAAAATCAACATAAGGGCAGAAAAATAAAATGTCTATAACAAGCTGGGAGCCCAAATTTCTATATCAAGACTAAAGGATTAGATGACATCATCAAGTGAGAAAACACACCTGATGCAAAATAATTCTGGCCACTCATTGCCACTCTGCAAAACATCTCACTGAAACATTATTTTAATGTTATTTTTGTACAGATGAGTTTGTTAATTTTGTAACTACTTTGCAAGAATAATATTATTGTAGATTCAGAAATAGCTAAAACAGATCATTATTGTAATCTATCTCCATTTTGTACAAGGCAGTTAATGAGTCATTAAAAACTACTTGCTTGTCAGGGGCCCCAGGAGCAAAGGGAATATTGGTTTATATCCTTAAACTAGATCCCAGATTTTGCACCCCACTATTGAATACACTGTTTGTAATCTGCCCAATTACTCAAACTATTCCCATATCATAGAGAGGATCAATTCTTCATCTGATTTTCAAAATGGGAGACAGGGCTGATTCTAAAAGTGTAAAGTGAAACTATATGCTAAAATCCTTTTACAGAGCTGGAATCCTGGGTGAAGGACGCAAGTATCTTGCCTATCTGGTTGCAGGATTCAGGGAAGGTCACAAGATATTATTCAATATCCTTACAGTAAATATCCTGCCTCAAAAAGCAATAAAAAGAAGGGAAGCTCCTTCTGCCTGTTAGTTGGATTACAGCTCAGTTTTTGATAGAGTGAACCCAGATCTGTTGTGTTATAATATGACCACTTGGCCCATTTCTAACAGCCTCCTAAGAGTGATCTAAACGTTACACTGGAATAATTTGTATTATAAATGGCAGCGGATCAAGGATACAAAAAGAATCCCGACCAACCATTGATTAAAACAACGGTGAAATTTAGCCCTTCTTTTCTTCGGTCTATACATTGGTGATCTAGAGGATTTGTAATGAACCTGAAGGAGCTTTCTGCCAAAGATAGGTTTATTACACATTCCAACAATACAATATGTGGACGAAAATGTAGTATTGTTGCTGTAACTCCAATTGAACTCCAGTGATCTCTGGAGGCACTAGACAGCTACAATAAAAAAAAGAACTTAAGAGTCAATATATCTAAAACTAAAACCATTTTTTTGTGGAAAAAAGATAAACTATACTTGGAAAATCGTATCACTAATCACAAGCCATGTAGATTAAAATCTGGATTTAAGAGATTGTCAAGAGACTTCGGCAAGATCCAAAACTCACATAAATTCACTCAAACTAAAAGCTCCCTATTTACAATATGAATTAAGAGGGCTACCTTACAAACTACAGAGTCCCTCAGCGGTATCACTGCCCTCTGTGTTTTCGGGCAAATTCATTCCATCAGTGGTCTATGGTGATTTAGCCTTTGGACATAACTTGACCAAGAATTTGGGAAAAAAAATGAGTGATGCCCTTAGATTAAGTTACTCTCTCCCAAACTATACTCCACCAGCTCAATTCCATTTAGAATGTGGTCTTATTAACATGGCTCATAGGATTGATGCCCAATTCGTTCACTTCTGCCACTTATTAAAGAGATCAAAAGTAGATACTTTAAAATCCATCATCTGGGCAGAGATCAATGCCACCCATTATGATAAGGACAATATATAGTAACAAAATTGGGAAAAAACTTAAAATTAAATATTCAAGAAGAATGGCAGAACAATATAAACATCACAGACTCTAAAGCAAACATGAAAGAACACATCAGACTAACATTATTTGGTGATAATTACAAAAGAATGCTACATTACAAATAAAGGAAACAAATTGTTGTTTCTTATAACATCTTGAAGTCTCAATATAATCTCCATGCTCGTTGGAAAACAGGCATTCAAACAAAATTTCTCAGATTTTGCTAGCTATTGCTGCCAATACAAGAATTGAGGGCAGCCTGGCATTCCAAAACCAGTATCGTTAACAAGCAATGAAGAAATTGTGGCTCCAAAACTGAAGGGCATATGTATGATCCCCTCTGCTTTGTTCTTGCAGCGCGCAATGTGATGCAAGAGCGAGGCAAATGAAAAATGAGATTTATGAAGCCACTCAAGGCCACCTTGATTGGCCCTGCATGGCTTCATAAATCTCAAGTAATGTAACGCAGCACAAATCGCTGCGTCGCATTTCTTTGCACCATGGAGGTGTTTCCATGGGTTTTGCGTGGGTGTTCCCATGCAACATCCATGGATTTTGATGCATTCCCAGATTTGCAAGAACTTGTAAACCTGGAATGCACCAAAAAGATGTCACCCCAGGAGAGGTATAACAGGGGAAATATCTTTATTTCACCTTGTTTTTTCCACTTTCTATGTGTGCTGCATTTGTGATGTCACTAACCATGTCATGAAAGATGTAATATGTGAGGTCATAAGCAGTGCATTGCAGGGGCGTAAGTTATTGTTAGCTCAGGTAACTATAACTGCTGAATTTCTATGGTTTTGTACGACTGAAATCTGAAACTATAACACCCCTGTAACCTTCTTTTTTCAGTGAATTAACCATATACATATGCACAAAAGTTCTGGCCGGTCTTTGTCAAAGCCACATTGCGCTTTTACAAAAGTACCTAAATCAGTCCTTTTTCCGTTTTGTAAAACATTATGGCTGAACAAGTTCCGACGAGTCTGTTTATCATGTCTATTCGTGCAACTGACTTTTGTTTATAGAAAATAGGGCACTTTCACTTATGGCTTTGTGGCTTTGACAAAGACCAGGCAAGTCAATATGCGTCAACCAAATAAACCTCATTGAAAAATCTCCTTGAGTGTGGGCTTCTTCTTGCGCAGCAGCGCAAATACTTTTGTGCATTATATACAGGTCCTGCACCCATCTGGCCCTCCATCAACCCCTCGAGGTGGAAGAGGTCGGAAGAATCACAGGGAGCAGTTTTGTGTATATATATATATATATATTCAAAAACCATAGGTGTCAGGCAAGTTATAGTTAGAAATTAGCATTTAAAAAACCTTACAAATTCACTGAAAAAACCATAGGTTTTAGGGACAGTTATAGGTAGTTGGACATTGCACTCGTACAAAACCCGTGAAATTCCCCGTTATAGTTAGTTCAGCTAACTATAACTCGCGCCCCGCAATGCACTGCTGATGACGTCACATATTACATCACTCATGACATGGTCAGTGACATCACTGATGACATCACTGATGACATCTCAAATGACATCACTGATGACATCATCCAGTGACTGTGTGTTTCTGTAAAGTTTAAATATTTTTAATATATATAGGGAAAGGCGTATTGAAGAATGAGTGGGTGTATAAATGTCTGTATGGATGATTTAGTAGGTGCGTGACTAACTCTATAAGTGAGTGATTAAACGTATCTTACTGAATGCATGGGTTAGTGACTAAACTGGGTGAATGTCTGTATCCGTCTGTCTGTTGCTGTGTAAGTGGCTGCATGGGTTTGTGAATAGCTACATGAGTGTCTATATGAGTTATTGATTGGTTGTCTGAGTATCTGTATGGGTGCCTGAGTGTTTGTGTGGGTGGGGTGTGTGCGACTCTGTGCATAGATGTGTGAGTGGGTGATTCACTGGGTGGATGGTTTCAAGAGTGCATCTGTGATAGACTGTATGGGTGGGTAAGTATGTGTAAGAGTGTGTTAGTGAGTGAATGTATGTCCCAGTGGTACATGTGTGAGTAACGCGATACAAAAGGGGATGATGGACGGAACGTTTGAGCCAATCAAACACTCACCCCCAGTCAACTGATCTGGGTTTAATCCATCATCATTCTTTAGCTCACTCCACCACCCCAGTTCAGACATGACCATATGCAAATCAGTCTGACCCTGTGCCTCATGGGAACAGTCCAGCCCGAACTGCCAAGCCATGTCTTCCCTGGACCGGAAACAAGCATCCTAGGACCGGTTTCTGGCATTCCAGCCGTCATCAGCCAGGCTTGCTTGAATCCAGTGGCAAAGTGAGCAAGGGACCCACGTCTGGGCATACCCCCGCCAACTTAGGGCGAACAAAGCGATACAAAAGGGGATGATGGACGGAACGTTTGAGCCAATCAAACACTCACCCCCAGTCAACTGATCTGGGTTTAATCCATCATCATTCTTTAGCTCACTCCACCACCCCAGTTCAGACATGACCATATGCAAATCAGTCTGACCCTGTGCCTCATGGGAACAGTCCAGCCCGAACTGCCAAGCCATGTCTTCCCTGGACCGGAAACAAGCATCCTAGGACCGGTTTCTGGCATTCCAGCCGTCATCAGCCAGGCTTGCTTGAATCCAGTGGCAAAGTGAGCAAGGGACCCACGTCTGGGCATACCCCCGCCAACTTAGGGCGAACAAAGCAAGATCAGTACTGGGCTCAAAGATGCAGCACTGAGGTCTCTCCTGATAACAGGTGAGTAAATCGGAATTCGTAGTTCGGCTGATTTTAGAGGAATATTTGCACAGTGGTGAAGGAAGGGGGTGGGGCCTGAGGTGACATGTCTGCAAACACGCCCTGTGGCGCGTTTTAAGTTGGAGAATTAATTCCTCCTCAATCCCGAGGGTCCCTAGGGGCCAACTAGCCCACCAGGTACCTCCAGTATGCGCCAGAGAGCTGCGTTGCAGAGAGGTGTTCAGAGGCCACGCCCCTTTTACAACACTCTGCAACGCTGCTCCGTGGCGCTTACTGGAGGTACCTGGTGGGCTAGTTGGCCCCAGGGACCCTCAGGATTGAAGGGGATTTAAATCCCCATCTTAAAACGCGCCATGGGGCCTGTTTGCACACATGTCACCTGAAGCCCCGCCCCCTCCCTTCACCACTGTGCAAACGCGCCCCGTGGTGCGTTTTAAGTTGGGGGATTAAGTCCCCTTGAATCCTGAGGGTCCCTGGAGTTCAACTAGTCCACCATGTACCTCCAAAAAGCACCACAGAGCTGCGTTGCAGAGAGGTGTAAAAAGGGGCGTGGCCTCTGTACACCTCTCTGCAATGCAGCCCCCTGGCGCATACTGGAGGTTCCTGGTGGGCTAGTTGGACACCAGGGACCCCCAGTATTCAAGGGGAATTCGTTCCCCATCTGCAAACGCGCCAGGGGCCACGTTTGCAGAGTGCTGCAAGGAGGGGGCGTGGCCTCCGGCACGATGCCGGTCTTTTTTTTTTTTTTTTTAAGAAGGGGGCTGTGTGGCCCCCCTTCTTTTTCTAATTTATTGGCCCTGGGGACCCCATCCCCCAGGGCCTGCCCCCTCTTTTTCAAAAAATAAATAAATAAATAAAATTTGGAAGGGGGCCGCGTGGCCCCCCTCCCGAGGCCTTAATCGGCCCCGGGAACATTACAGCCTTCTTTTTAAAAAAAAAATAACTTATGGAGGGGGGCTGCGTTGCCCCCCTCCTCAGGCCACTTATGGCCCGGGGACCCCATCCCCCGGGGCCGGCCTTTGTTTTATTTATTTTTTTAAATGAAATTTTGGGGAGGGGGGCCGCGTGGCCCCCCTTCCGGGCCACTTGTAGCCCCGGGGACCCCATCCCCCAGGGCTGGCCCTCTCCGTTGGGGACCGTGGGGGGTCCCCAATCCCCCCACGGTCCCGCCGGCTCCCCGCGTCCTGCGGAAGCCGGCATTGCTTTTCCACATGGGGAGCTGCTAAGATGCAGCTCCCCGTGTGGAAAAGTATTTGTCTTTGGTTTTGGAAGAGAGAGCAGGTTTCCTGCTCTCTTCCAAAACCAAAGCAGTTTGCTATGACAGGACGGGAGCCGCGAGGCTCCCTTCCTGTCATAGCAAACTACAGTGTCCCGGGGTAGGCACCCCGGGACACTGCAGGAGCTGGCCCTGGGGGTTGGCGGTCCCCAGGGCCATCAAGGGCTCCAGGAGGGGGGCCGTGCAGCCCCCCTCCCACCATCTTGAAAGCCCCGGGGAGGTGGTGGTCCCCGGGGCTCTGGGGGTCCGTAACGGACCCCCATATTTAAATCTTTAGTGCCCCAAGGAGGTGGCAGTCCCCGGGGCATGTGGGGGGGCTGGAGCCCCCCCACACAGGTACTTACAAAATAAAAAAAAGAAGCCCCGGGGGGTGGCGGTCCCCGGGGCTGCGGGGGGGCCGAGAGCCCTCCTGCACCATTTGTTTTTAACCCCTGCATGCCCCCGGGACTTGGCCCACCCGGGGGCCAATTAACAACGAAGCGCGGGAGATCGCGCTTTGTTTTTTTTTTTTTCGGCGGGATCCGCGCACACCAAGCACATCCCGCCGTTTAAAAAAAAAAAATGCTTTTTTTTGCTTAGGGGGTCCTTGTGGGACCCCCTGAGCAGACCTAGGGGGTCAGGGTGTTTCTGGCCTGCCCCCTTTGTGCGTTTTGCGCACTTGTTTCTTGTGCCTCGGTTCTACCGAGGGACAAAATGGCTGCCAACACTTCCTGATTTGGAGTGTTGACAGCCACTTGAAAGCCAATTAGCATGCAGCTCGTGATCGGGAGGGTGCGCGCAGGGTGCGCTCAGGGTGCGCGAATCCGACGCGGCCATAGATATATATGTGATTTTCCTTTTGATTTTCTCAGGAACTACAGAACGGATTTACACCATTTAACAAAAAGGGTTCTTTCTGAACCAAGAACTACCTCTTTGCCAAATTTGGTGTAATTCCGTTCAGCAGTTCGGGCTGTAGCCGTGGCTAAAGTTTCCTATGGGAAAATGAATGGGGAAAACACGTTTTGGGACCCCCCTTTTTTCTCGGCCCCCGCTTGACGAATCACCCCGAGACTTTCAGGGTAGGAGCGGACCGGAGCCGGCCACTAAGTTTGAAAATTTCGCGAAGATTCGTCAACCGGCGCAAGAGTTATTTCAAATAGAATGTTGCGGATTTCCTATGGAAAATAGGTCCTAACTATAACTATCTACTGGCGACCGCCAGTAGATAATATATATATATATACATATATATATTGACAAACTTGCACCAATTGCGGTGAAGCAGAAGCCACTCTGGTTGAGTTTGTTTCACAGAAGTTTTAATCCAGCAGAATAAATATATATATATATACACTGGTGGTCGCCAGTAGGTAGTTATAGTTAGGACCTAGTTTCCATAGGAAAAACATTATTTTACTTGTCTATAACTTTAGCATCATTTGACCAATCTGCATGAAATTTTCCCCAAAAAGTGTCAAAGTAGGTTCTGTGTGTCTTGGAAAGTTTGGGGGTGATCCGTGCAGTAGTGACTGAGGGTTCGAGAAATAGGGGCACGAAATAAGGGTGCTTTTGTAATGTTAATGCCCATAGGATTGCTTTGTCGAACCTACAGCCCGAATCGCTGAAGGATTTACACCAAACTCTGCAGAAAGGTAGATGTTGTTACGCAGATTGTGCTATTTGTTATTTGGTGCAAATTCGTTTGGTACTTTTTGTGAAATTTAAGCTGAAAATTATAGTGATATCTCTGGCCGTGTATATTTCACAACGATTTTGTGACTACTCGCGAATAAGCATGCCAACGAGAATGCTGTGATTGGCTGGGCTCAACCTGAACAGAAAGTTGCGGCTGCCATTTTATCGATCGGGAACAGTTTCCGGGGCTGAAAATTTCTGTGAAAGCTAACATAAGGGGTCAGGGTGGAGATACTCTGACCTCCATGTTTGAGAAATGGGGGTGTTAGTGACACAAGTTATGTGTCCAAAATATTTTTTTTTAATCGTGCACAATATTCGCGACAATGCCACGACTTCCAGTGCAGCCCCCATGTACCGTTGCGGCGACATCACAAATATTGGTGAAAATATAAAAAATATATATATATTTGTATACACTCACCGGTCACTGTCAC
This sequence comes from Calotriton arnoldi, assembly GCA_963921515.1. Taxonomy (NCBI): domain Eukaryota; kingdom Metazoa; phylum Chordata; class Amphibia; order Caudata; family Salamandridae; genus Calotriton; species Calotriton arnoldi. The sequence continues at coordinate 348,255 of CAWUFW010010920.1, forward strand.
ACACTAATGTATGCACTCACAAACTCACTCGGACTCTTATTCACCCATTCACATTACCACTCACACACTTACACATTCAGTCATATACCCACTCAGATACACATGTGTACAGTCTCATACCCACTTAGAGACTTTTACACCCACTTACAGACCCACGTGGACACTTATATAGCCACTCGCAAACCCATTCAGAAAATCATGGACCCACTTACAGACCCACTCACGTGTGTACTGACAGACCCAATGAGACACCCATACACTCAAGAGTCATGCACCCATATCCAGACCCACTCAGAGACTCACACACCCACTTACAGACCTACTCACGTGTGTACTGACAGACCCACTGAGACACTCAAACACCCACTTACAGATCACGTGTGTACTGACAGACCCACTGAGACACTCAAACACCCACTTACAGATCCAGACACTCCTACACCCACTCACACACCCTTATAGTCACTCCCACACTCAATCACAGACCCTCTCAGAGACTCATGGACTCAGTCACTCACTCATACACTCAGAAACTCACACATCCACTCACAAACTCACTCACATATACAGTCACACATCCACTCACTCACCCACTCAAGGCTCATGCATCCATTCACAGACCCACCCAGCCACTTGCCTTTTCAGTCACAGACCCACTCAGACACTCATGCATGCACCCATTCACTCACCCAATCAGAGGCTTATGCTCTCACTTACAGACCCATTGAGACACTCATACACCCACTCACAGATCCACTCAGACACACATACATACACTTACGGACTCACTCAGACACTCACACACCCATACAGTCACTCACACACCCACTCATAGACCCACTCAGAGACTCATGTACCCAGTCACTTATACAATCAGAGACTTGTGTACCCACTCACAGTCACACTCAGAGACCCATGCACCCACTTACAGATCCACTCAGACACTCATACTGTCAGTCATAGACCCACTGAAAGACTTATGCACACACTCACAGACCCACTCAGACACTCATGCACCCACTCACTCACCTACTCAGACACCCACTTAGACACTCATGTATCCACTCACAGATCCATTCAGATAGTTATATACTTACTTACAAATGCACAAAGGCACTCATGCACCTACTCACATATTGAGTGAGAGACTTATGCAACCAATTACAGACCCATTTCAACACTGATGCACCCACTCATAGATGCACTGAGGCAGTCATGCAGATTGCTACAGAAGCATTAATAGACTGATGCACCGTCTTACAGATTCACTGAAATACTTATACAGTGAATGAGAGACTTTCTGATACAGTGATGCATGCAGTTATAGATTACACTGCAAAAGTTATGCACTGTGTTATAGAGATATTAAAGGAGTTGCACATGCTATTATTCAGTTATTTAAATAGTAATGTGTTTAGTCTGTTGGTTATAATCCATTTTGCAGTCTTATGTTTTGAATGTGGTGGTGGCTGTTCAATGTCTGCATTTGTTTTGTCATTTCGCGACATATTCCCAGAGACTGCGGCTACCGATATCATCGCGACGCCCAGCGTCACAGCGAAAATGGAAAATCGGTTTAAATTATTATTTTTATACAAACTCCCTACCCAAAAATGACTTTAAACAGTACAGTAATAAACCCCTAGTGTCTAAAATACTGTAAAATGTTTGCATATACGTGTTTCACAAAAAAGGTGCGATTGTCGCAGTTACCGAAATCATTGCAGCTCTCAGCTTCATTGTGAAAACAGGAAGTAGGGTTCATACACAGTTTTTTAAAAAGTTACTACAAATATGTGTGTACAAACATGTTCTTTAAGTTAGTAATATGAGTATTGTAATAGAATGATTTTTTTAAGTTATAATATTTGAATGTGGTGGTGGTCGTTGAATGTTTGCATTTGTTTTGCGATTTTGCGACGCGATCATCACGTCACGAAGTTCAAAAATTCCCAGAAATAATAGTTTTACAAGAAAATGAACAGAATTTTGGGCTCTTGGGTGGCTCTGACAAGAGCCTTTGTGTTGAGAGTGTGTATAAGACAGCTACATGCAAGACTGTATGCAACGTTTCAGGCTGTATAGAAACATCCTGATCCCTTCATCTGTAAAGTGAACCCCATCACCTCTATAAATTGCAAGCATGCATGTCAAAACGCAGATTGCTGTTGTAGATAGAGCCCATTTATGGTCTCTGAGGAAAGCAGAAACAGTTTTATTAACATGTTTCCTGGCTTTGTCAATCTGTGGACAGAATTAAATTGACCACTTCCATTTCTGTCTTCGGCATATATTAGAGTACACCAAGACAGTGTGAGGGAAAAGCGACATCAGTTCTGCAAAGTTATCTAGAAATTCACTGATAAAAAAGGTTATATTTAAGACAGGGCAAAACAATTTGTGCTGCAAAATCATGACAGAGTCACAAATCCACAGGAATCTTTTTTTTTTTTAAAACAAGCCCGGTCTCCCACGCTTGTTTTCAAAAATGGGCCCAAGGTAGGCCAGATCCCTGGAGCATGCACTACATTTTTGTTTTTTAAAGAAAGGGGGGGCACGAGGCTCCCCTCTTAGGGGTCTTTTTAGCCCCTGGGACCACCACCTCTCCGGGGCCACAAGACTCCCCTCCAAGGGCTTTAGTAAGCCCTGAGGACAATAAAAAGTAATGGGGGCTACGCCGCCCCCCTCTCGGGCCATATACTGCCCTAGGGACCACCACCTTCCCAGGGATGACCTGTGGATTCTAAAGAAATGGGGCCATGCAGCTCCACTTCTGGAGCCATTAATGGCCCTGGGGACTGCCACCCACAGGGCCGGCTCCTGCTATGTCCCAGGGTGCCCATCCCTGGGACTTAGCAGTTTGCTTTTACTTGGCAGGAGCTGACAGCTTCTGCCAAACGAGAGTAAACAGAACTCTGCTCTCTACAAGAGGGAGCTGTCAAAGTGCTTCCGCTTGCTGGGAGCGGAGTATTCATCTGTTTCCCTGCCTCCTGCCACGCGGGCAGGGATATAGATGAAAAAATTGCTCCTGCAAGCAGGGAGCTGCATATTTATCAGCTCCCTGTGTGTGGGTGCAATGCCAGCTCCCACAGGAGATGGGTATTGGGTTGGGATGATAAGGGCTTTGAGGCTCCCCCCACAGTTCCCACCAAACCACACTGGGTGCCCTGGGTGGGACCAGGGCACTCAGGGAGATGTGGCCGGGCCCCAGGGACGGGGTCCCCGGGGCCAAAATTGGCCCGGGGAGGGCAGCCGCACAGCCACCCTCCCAGTATTAGTTTTTTTAATAGGCCCTATGGATGTGCTTGTCCCCAGGGCCGAGGGGTCCACGCAGCCCCCCTGTTTATTTTTCAATTTAGCCCCGGGGAAGTGGTGGCTCTAGGGCATGGTAAAACAGAGAAATATAAGAACATCTCCACCAAACAAAGAAGCACTCACTTCATTTAGTTAAGGGGAAGTACCCCTGTTTGCTGGAGATGTACCTCTTTGCAGTCTTGTTGTCTTCTCTTCACTAGGATTCAAGTTATCACAGATTTGTGGATGAAGATGCTCGAGAAACAATCACATTGCCAAAATTACATGCACATCTTGTGATCCTTTCTGTAGCTCTAGTGTAGACTATGCACAAGACATATATACAATGGGTTAGCACTTACTAATTAAGCAAATGAAAGTACTCCAGTTGGGCAGGCGTTTTTGGCAAAACTGGGGACTCCTCCTGGAAACAATGAGGTTTGATTCTGGCCCTGGTGCTGATTTCCCAGAAATTAAACCCCAACAGGAAGCACTTAGAAATATAAATAACAGAGTTGTGAATCCACAGCAAAAATATTTGAAAAAAACAAGCCCAGTCTCACACGCTTGTTTTAAAAAATGCACCCCGGGTGGGCCAGATCCTGGGGAATACATCAACATTATTTTTAAAAAGGGGAGCACACGAGGACCTCCTCCTAGGGGTCTTTTTAGCCCCAGGGACAACCACCTCCCCGCAGCTTATGAAAAATAGTGGAGGGAGCCGTGCAGATGCCCCTCCATGGTCTTTAGTATGCCCTGTGGACCACCACCTCCCTGGGGCTGAAAAACAGTAATGGGGGGCAACACGCACCCCCCCCTGGGCCACGGGGACCACCACCTCCCTGATGCCAAACAATTTTAAAAACTTAAAAACTGAGAGGGGGCCACGCAGCCCCCCCTCCCAGGTTATATACAGTTTGGAGACCACCACCTCCCCAGGGCCGGCCCATGCATTCTAAAGAAGGGGGGCAGTGCAGCACACCTTCTGGAGCCATTAATGGCCCTGGGGACCGCCACCCCCAGGGTCAGCTCCTGCTATGTCCCAGGGTGCCCTGGGACAAACTGTGATGTCCTGGGGGTGGGCACTCGGGACATTGCTGGAGCCGGCCCTGAGGGTAGTGATCCCCCAGGGTTATGTAGGACTCCACAAGGGGGGACGTGTGGCCCCCCTCCTTGGTTAATTAAGCCACAGGGAGGTGGTGGTCCCCAGGGCCGGGTGTCCGCACATGTTTCAGGCCTACCCCACACTTCATTTAAAAAACAGTGTGCCTCGGGAAGTGGCAGGCTCCGGCAGTGGGGGAGGCCATATTGCCTCCCCCACATTTCATTGAAAAAACAGAAAACAGTGTGCCCCGGGGCCTCCCCCACATTTTTTTTATAATAATCTATGTGCCCCGGGAAGGTTTCAGTCCCCAGGGCAGCGGGGGGTCTGAGTGGGCTACCCGCATTTGCAATGTTCGTTGCCCTGGGGAGGTGGCGGTCCAACAGGCCCCGCTATTTTTATTGTTTATAGCCCTAGGGATGTGGCGGTCCACAGGGCTATTTATAAGCCTAAGAGGGGGGCCCATGAGCCCCCCCTTCTTCATGCCCTGGGATTTGGCCCACCCGGGGGCTTTAAAAAATATATTTTTTTCTTATTTTGCTGCGGATCCACCCACGAGGCCGCAGCAAAATTACAACGAAAAAAATGCTTTATACCCCCGCGGAGTCCCCGAGGCACCGCCCCACCATATCTGGGGGGTCAGGGTCTTCCTACCCTGCCCCCTTTTCTTTATTTTTTACTTTTTTGGGGGACTCGGCTTCAAGCCGAGTCCCAAGATGGCTGCCAACAATTCCTGGTTGAAGTGTTGGGAGTCAGTCAAATTTTAGTAGAATCCGCGAGTACACTGCAAGGACTCGCGTCTCCAGATATCTATATTTTTTTAAGTTAGGTATCTCAAAAACTACTGAACAGATTTATACCAAATCACAAAAAGCACGCTTTCTGGACTAACATCTATCTTTCTGCCAACATTGGTGTAATTCTATTTAGCAGTTCAGGCTGTAGTCATTTTCAAAAAATGAAAAATCCCAATAGATTTAACATGGGGAAAACATGTTTTGGGACCCCCTTAAATCTCAGCCCCTGCTTGACAGATCACCCTGAGACTTTCAACACAGCAGCTGAACAAAAAAGGGAAAGTTTTGTGAAAATTTCTGGGAGATTCGTCGAGCGGCACCAAAGTTATTGGCAAAACAATAAACGCTTTTCCTATGGAAACTTTCACCCTAACCATAACTACCTACTGGCGACTGCCAGTAGGTAATACATATATATACATATATATATATATATATATATATATATATATATACATATACATAGATATCAAATGCCCAGCCTTTAACAGTTTGCAGTCAAAATGCCAAACGTTCTGAAGGAATTTTCTTAAATACTATGGGCCCAATTACAATGGCGGGCGGGGGATTGGGACCGCCCGACATGCTGTCGGCGATCCTGCAAGTAGGCATTTTGATGCGACCACCACAGCGGCAGTCGCAATGCCTATATTTTACATTGCGGCGGGTGCTGCTGGCTGCAGCACACGCCGCAATGCAAAAAAGGGACATTGCACACATCCCTGCACTACGTGGCAGGCACCATGCGGTGCCTGCCACATGGTGCAGGGATATGTAGGGGGGGACCAACGGTGCCTCCCAGGTCCCGTGTCTGGGGGCCAGGGGGTAAGGTGGGACCGCTAGGCGCCCCCAATGTCCCTATCTGCCAGCCTTTCATGGCGGGTTCATAAAAGGGCCGGCGGAAAGCCACATCATAATGCCTACAGCGGTGCCTGGCAGGCACCACCTCCATTGTAGGCATTACTCTGCCTCCGTCGCACCGGCGGGCTCAAGGAGCCTGTTGGATGCATGGCGGTCGGACTTGCCGACCGCCAACAAACCACCCGCCATCCTAATGTGGCGGGTGGAAAACATGCTTACGATGGCGGTGAGACTACCACCGACGGGCTGTTGGTGACGGTCTAACCACCATCTCAATCAGCCCCTATGTATTCAAGAAGAGGCAGCAATGTACAGTGACGTGCCAAACAGTAGGAGAGCTCACCATTGCCCCTTTTTATTAGGCCCTTTGCAATGCACTTGATAATGTGTGATGAAATGGAATGTGTATATCCTTTGGGAAACATTGTTCATCTCCTTGTCCTGAACCAAAAGACCGTGGTAGCAGCACCTTAGTTGGATGAGAGCAGTCTGGTTATCTGTTTACTTAGAATGATGAAACACTACTAACATACATTTTTATTTTCGCAACTTGATACATGTGGTTTGCTAAGTAAATCATGCACACACCCAACATTACTGCCTTTTATGTCAGTAAGTCTACGTAAGCATTTTGCATTTGCCCCAATAACTAAACAAAACACTGCAATGATGTGGTAAAAAATTGGTGTAAGCCTGACTCCTTTACATTGGATACTAAAATAGCCAATCGAGATGTATGCTTGCAATCTCTCCACTGTGAATCAACATCATGACATAGGTTTATATTTCAAGCCATTTATCCTACAATGACTGACACCTCATATTATCAATTTCTCGCACTACAGATTTATGGAATAGCGAGACTGTTAGATTAAGTAAAACAAACATACTTTACTTAGGTACCCAGTACTTTATTAAAACGCCGACTTTTATCATTATGTATAGTTCCATTGATGTCTAAGGATGTAATTTGAAAACTGCAATTGCATTTTCAAAAGAATGACCTTTATACTCTGTTTGCAATTCGTTTAGGGTTTTGACAGTGCAGTTGTCAAACATATATATTACTAACAGTATAAAAATGGCAAGCTTTGAGTCCACCCACTAAACCTCCTCTTTCAGCCATTAGCTTAAGACTGTGGGGGATATTCACAAGGACGTGCGCTAAACATCTCCAAAAAACGTTAACGCAACTTTACACATCGCAGTCTATTGCGGGAAAATAACCCAGTGTTAACGTGGAATTCACAACACGGCGGTACCATGAGATAGTTTGCCGAAAACGCGGCCAATGTCCGCGTTACAACCACTGCGACGGAGATAAAAACACAAACCCCAACACCAAAAAACGTGCGATGAGCCCATTCGCGATGAGGAAAGCAGCGATAAGCAGCGCCAGGCCCGAGACACACACACGGCAGGCGGGAATAAGCACAACAAAAGCAGGAAAAAGGAATACAAACCAAACAGAAAACAACAGCGAAGCACAATGGAGGCAGCCAGAGCTAGTACACAACCCCACAAGCCCAATTGGCAACAAAACATTGAACATGGCAGGCCATCGTGGACAAGGTGAATGCAGCCGGAGAGTGGAGGAGGACAATGGAAGAAAACCAGAACAGCTGGAATGATGCGAAACGCACAAACAAGCAGAAACACGCCAACAACCAGAAGGTAGCAATGCACACCGGAGGTGGGAGTCCAGCGCAACACCAGGAGCTGGATGACATGGAGGAAATGGTGTCCACCACATCAGTCTGGAGATGGTGGCAGGAGTCAGGGACCGGAAACTGCTCAAAATCAACAGACACAACAGCAACAGGGAGAGGAACGGCCAGGGACTGGGGGGACGGCACAATGGCACACATGCACAATTATGCACAGCACAACTGCAGACAAACCATGCCCAAGAGTAACAACACCAACGAAGAGCACAAGTCACACAACTCGGCAATATCACACCACTGAACAAGCACAGAAGTGAAAACCACACTGCCTGAAAGGGAGAAGGGTGAGCCAAATCAGAGCTGAAGGGACATCTCACACACAATGCAGCACACACACATAGGAAGCAGAGCACCCCAACATCGAACACAATGTGGTACAAACAGCAACATTTGCACAACCGAACACAGGACACAAGTGCACCCGCGTGTGGCCGGTAAATGGCCATACGCATCTGGCAAAGCACGAAACAGGGACATGATAATTCACAAGTACAAACCCACAGCCCTGATGGGGCAGCAGTGCATGTATGGCAGGGACCCAGATAGGCCGTGACACACACATTGGCATACAAATCAACACTCATCGCAGTTGGAGACAAGTGAAGGTGCGGAAACTTTATCAACAATTGCGTGTCAGTACGGCCAAGAGAAGTGCCACGACATGCAGACCAATGCAGCAGCATGTCTGAATGAGGAACGTTGGAAAGCGCCCATGTCCACTCCGGGGGAGTCCATCTCCCACACAAGTCAGTGCCAACCCGCATTGGTTGTCCGCGCATGGATCCGGAGTCCAGGCCAATGCAGCCATGTCCACTGTCATCTTGGGATATGTGACCAGATCCCCAACATGCAACCAGGTGTCGGGACACGTGCAATGGGTCACATTCATTTGTGGCTGCAGGTACGTTGTCACTCATCCATGAACGCGAGTGCAGCAGCGTAGGCCAACATTTCCAATGAGAGCTCGTTGTCGACTAGATCTAACATGTCGGCGACATAACCCATCAGCTGTCCCGGACAGGTGTGCTGACTCCAACCCCTGGCCCCAATTGGCACTAAAGCCCAACAGGAGAGTGGCTCAATGTGGTCACTGCACACGACGAGTCGTGCAATCTCCCAGGTCCAGTTGCCAGCATGCATGCCAATCATCCAGGCATGCCATAAACGGGCATCACGGTGACACTCCTGGTCGTGGGCCAACAGGGGGCGCACACACACGTCAAAATACAGTTCAGCTACCGTTACGTTGGAGAGGCAGACATCCATGATCCACTCGAATATGCACGAGCGACAATGCAACACAGGCTGAACGCAGGTGACGTTGGCAAGGCGGAAGCTTAGCCGGTAACTGATCCGCAGCACTGCCAATGGCAGTGCCCCAGTACATTCAGCAGACGTGCACTGTACAGTTCCACGTGACAGGGGTTGTGCATGTGTCCGGGATGTTCTGCTATTGCGTCAGTGGCTCTGCTTGAAGCAGAACTGTGCTGACCTGCGCCAGTCCTGTGGATGAAATGGCACAGCTCGGATCAATGAGCAGTGTCTGTGTGCAACGGGTGCAGGCCTAGGGTGGGGTGGGAGTACGTGTGAAGGCCATTTCACGCACACTGACTACGACCAAGGACTTCTGTGTGTGGGATGTGTACACGTTGGTCTCACGTCGGGCAGTGCGTAGTGTGGGAGTCGCCAGCAAATGCTATTGTATCTGTCAGGGGGTGCTGGGCACATGCAAGTCCCAGCTCGGAGCTGCAGATGTGCTACCGCCTGATAGTTCAGACAAAGGACCTTTCATCCCTACAGTAACTTAACCATCTGCTTGCATACAGGAGATGTACAGAGGCCTGTTGTGGGTGGGGAGGGATGTCTGCGATCCAGGGAATCATGGATGATATGCCGAGCACGTGGCACATGAGCGGCCTCACTGTGTGTTACGTTGCCTCACAGCTGCTCCTCCCTCCCAAGAGCCCCCACACTTGTGTGCGCTGCGCGGTTGTATCACGTGCACTCCTACGGCACAACATTGTCATGCCTGTCTGCGCATGTCCAGCGGCATGCCAACAAACCGTGAAGCTGGCCGTTGAAGGTGTGCGGCCACGTGAGTGTAGGCCAATGGTCCGGACAGGACGGACACAGGTGTACAGTCCATGGCTGGCTGTGATCGCGATGCGATTGAGGCAAGGCATCTGACTTATGCAGCCGCAGGACTGATACACATAACACTTGGCATGCATGTGCCAAGACCCCGAGCGGTCTTGCGCTCCTACATTTCCCCGTATGTGCGGGCCCGCCCTCCGGGTGCATGCTACATTGCAACATCGACTACTGTGGCCCTGGTGGCGACAACACCCCAACACAGAGACACGCTTACAGCACTTCCTGCTCAAGGCCAGACCAGAGCCACGCCCTGATCCCCCTGCCAAATCAGCACACCCCAGCGCTGACCTGACATACGCCGGACCAGCACACGCCACTTGTGCATGCAGGGGGGGCGGGCAAAGCTACATGTCCAAGGTCTCAGCCACTGCTGAGGTGACATGGTATCGTCCGCTGAAGACAGCACACTGTGATGTTGCAGGGCTCGGGCCCATCATGCTGACATAATGACCACACGGACACACTTTCTTAGAGGGTGTGAATGGCTACAGGCACGTGCACCCGGCCACTTTTTTTTAGCAGGCTCACATGTCGAGTGACACCTGTGTTGGATGTGTGTGGGGTGTGTGTAGACCAGCCGTCATGGAGTGCTTGGTGCAGTCAAAAAACAACAACAGTGTACATCGTTAAGGACACAACCATTCAACCATAAAGGCCCCATGACTTGAGCTGCACAGAGTTAGTGGCCCCGGATGCACAGCGTCCTGCACGGGCCTACCGCCATGGGCCGCTGACTTGCGGTGCACTGGGGCAGGGTCACGAGAGCAGAGCAGGTTCTCGTAGATGACAAAGGGGGTTGTCGTGGAGTGTCTCGGTAGACAGTGGAAGGTGTACCCCCAGGGCATGATGCAGAGGGCAGAACCACGCAGAAACAGTCACTATGGTGGAGATGAATGGAACAGACACATGTCGAACACCAAGTTCGGACCAGCCAGATGATGATGCAGACAACCCCCAGGCCATGGACTCAGACGCCACCAAAGTCCAACCAGAAAGTGCCCATGACTCATTGCGCACAGAGTTAGTGGCACCAGTGCTGATAGGGGATGCCGCCTGCGATGAGGCGTGTCCAATGGTGTGCACTCCTCCATATCTTACCCAAGACACAGTTCCAGATGTGTGACCTACTGGACCGCAGTGTAGGCCTGAGGCAGCAGTCAGCAGGGGCCATTCACCAAGTGTCGCCGGCTTACGTTGGATGGTCCCACCGGCCTGCGTAGTTCAGGATCAGTGGCACCACGGGACGCGGACTTGCGGTGAACAGGGTCGGTGGCACCACGTGTCGCAGGCTTGTGATGCAGACTTTGGCTTCAGTGATCGGAAGGAGTTTAGTGATGTGGACGCTGCCACAGACTTGGGGTCACTGCCATTCAAGACTCAGGACACAGTTCCATATGTGGGACCTACTGGACCGCAGTGTAGGCCTGAGCCCTCATCCAAGTGTCGCCGGCTTGCGTTGAACAGGGTTAGTGGCACCACGTGTCGCCGGCTTGCGTTGAACAGGGTTAGTGGCACCACATGTCGCAGGCTTGCGATGCAGACTTTGGCTTCACTGATCGGAGGGAGTATAGTGATGTGGACGCTGCCACAGACCTTTGGTCACTGCCATTCAAAACTCACAACTCAGTACAACATGTGCCAACAACTGGGCCGAAGAGTACGCCGGTAGAGTATGTCAATGAAAAAGGAGTACTGTGGGCCAGCGCAGTGGAGGCCAGCGATGGTCTGCGGAGGCTGCAAAGGTCACGGGACTGGGGCCTGGAGCTTGCACCGGCACGTGGTGGGCCCTCTTTGACACACGCCGGTGTCGGCAGGAGAGCTGAGCCTCCTTGGTGCGCTACAGGCATGACGGGTCTGGGGACCTGCGGCCCGGGGTGCAGCAGGTGCACAGGGACGCAGGCCCCACTGCACACGGCGCCGGCCTCGTGGCGGGCTGAGAGGCGCCACCCTGGCAGATGCGTTGGCCATTCCGAAAGAGAACCCCGCCCAGTGTGACAGGCTTTTTATTCACACCCCTACGCAGGCCTGGCGTACGCAGGGCCAACCCACTCCACCCGCGCATACAGGGGGGGACGTAACATGCGACATTTCCGCGTTCTGCCCCACAGCCTGTGGGGACATGGTAGCGTCCACTGGTCACTACACTCCATGCACCAGCAGTTAATGTCCACATGGCCATTTCCGTGGTTTGCACACTGAAGTCTGTCCGCCACCTCCACGCCACACCTGGCATTGGGTAGGTTCTCATTCATTAGTCACTTGCCACTCTCGCACATGCCTGCTCCAAGCCTCTCCTCACATTCTGCTATTGTGTGGCTGTGGTGCCATGCCGTGGCTGGGTTGTGTGCATGGCAAGCCCAGGTTCCCAATGGAGTTGTGTTCTCGTGTCTGGTCGGTTGGCATGTTGTGTGGCATGTTGCATGTAGTTCTGCTGCGTGCCCATTGCCAGTGTCGTGAGTTGCATGACTGTGGGGTGGAGGTGTGTGGTGTGTTCATTTTGTTCTTACCAACGAGCACTGCATTTCCATAGGTCTCATCCTGGGAGCGCTGGTTGATGATGGACTGTCGGGAGATGTAGGAATCATGCACTCTGCCTGGGGAGTTGGCCACGACATTGTTGAGGAGTCCTGGGCGGTCCACTATTGCCTGCACATTCATGGGACGCATGTGCTTTCTTTTGAGGTAGTTGTGTGCAGTGTCGGCAGGGGGCACGAGGGGTACATGTGTGCAGTTGATTGCCCCGACACATGAGGGAATCCAGCTATGGCGTAGGAGCCTTGCTTGGTCTCCAGCTGCTCCTGCGCAGTGTGGGTGAAGTGGAGGTGCTGGGGTACCAGGCTGATGATGGCATCCAGGACAGGTGTGATGAACTTGGATGGGGCTGGCTGTGAGACTCCTCTGACTCTGGCAGTTGTGGGTTGGAAGGTACCAGAGGCCAACATGTGCAGCACAGCCGGCAGCTTTGTCTGCGGAGGGATGTTGGTTGTGCGCTGTGTTGGTACCATCAGCAGGTGGGCGATGTGGGTCAGGATGCGGGGGATGGTTGTCCTTTTGGGCCTGTAGTGGGCAATGTCCTCCTCTGGCGTTCGGTCTGTGCGGCTGGTGCGTTTAAGGTGGGTCCGCTGTCTTTGTGTACGCTGCCTCTGTGGTGGTCTGGGGGGGCAGGACGGGTCCTGGGGGTGGTGGCGGGCCTGGGGGTGGTGGAGGTGGGTGTTGTGGCACTCATGGGTCTCCGAGCTGCATGATCATTGTCTCCATGGCATCTGTGGGTCTTCAGATGTGGCTCTTGGCTGGGCTCCCTTTCATGCAGCAGGTAGTCGTCCTGCTTAACACCAGCAAAAGGCAGGTGTTAATTCCCTGCTGCTACCGCGGCTTATCGCCTGTTTTTGGTTCGCATCGCAGATCTGGCAGTTCGTTGTGAAAGTGGTGTAGTGGTGTTTTCATGTGTTTTTGCACGGGAACGCCTACTCTGCATCTCATTAGGGTTAGTTGGTGGTGTCACCCGTGGAGATAAATTTTGCGGCAGTTATCGCGGGAATACTGGCGATGTCTGCAGTTTGCACCCGCTTGTGAATGGGGCGTTAAATCTATCTCCACTTTTGATGCGTTAAGGTGGCGATAACTCGGCGATAAGTCCTTGTGAATATGCCCCTGTGTCAATAAGTTCTTGACTCTGCCTGTTGGAGTATTCATCTCCAATCTAATTTTATTGTTATTATATGTATCAATCTGACTCCACTTGAGTGCTTGTATTGAACTGTATGAAGGAATACAAATATATCCCTTTTAGTATGCAACTTGTGTAACTTGCTCTAATGTGCTAACACTGCACGCTTTTGCATAGTAAACCCAAACACATTGACTTTACCAATGCTTATTTTTTATTTGCATTCATGATACTTCAATGGAGTAGGCAATACCTAAGTTAATAATAATTATTATTTATTATGATATCATAATTTACCTTTCTCAGATATACAGTCGCCTGACTACAAGAGTTCGTTATGGGCCAGACGGGGAATGTACTGCTAGCTTCAGGGTAAAACGGGGAATTAGACAGGGGTGTGTGCTTGCCCCACTCCTGTTCTCCTTATACATAAATGGTGTAGATGAGGAACTGCAAAAGTTAAACGCAGACGTCCCTAAAGTAGCCAAACGCGCTGTTCCGACCCTACTTTATGCGGATGACGCGGTTTTATTATCAAGAACTGCGAATGGGTTGAAGACCCTTATTGAAAAATTTGCACAATATATGCAGGATAAGGATCTAGTAATACATTTGAAAAAGACCTTTACGATGGTCTGCGGACCAGGAAAAATAAAAACTAAGAATCACCATATAAATAATGTCCCCATTGAAAAAACAAAATCATTTGTATATCTAGGTCTGGTTTTCACAGATAAGGGGAGCTGGGGAGCCTATATTGAGCAATGTAAATTAACATTCTTGAATCAATCTTTAGATTTTCACAAAAAATGCGCAATAAGCCCATCAGGGAAATAATGACATTTTATAAAAGCAAGTGTCTTACTGGGGTCTGTTATGGGGCAATACTATGGGAGGGGCAAATTGTACAACCCTCTATACCCAAGAAAATAAATTTTAACGACGGCTTTTAGCTTTACCCAGTTCTACCCCAGTATTTAGTGTGCATAAAGAATTAGATGCCCCCTATATACATGATTTTATAAGTACAATAAGTTTAAATGTCTGGTATGGTATCTGGAGCAAAGAAGGTACAAAGTTACGCAGGATATTATTAAAGATTGTGTTGCCCATGACCAAGGAACAAAAATACCATGGTTAGTTTAAATTAAAAAGCATTTAAGTGAATGTACTATAAATACTGATATCAAAAATCCCTCCCAAATACTTGATTATGGGAAAAAGGATCTGAAGAATAATCTAATGGAATCACGGAACTGGCTCAGGGATGTAAATGCAATCCAGAAACCAAAGACCAAGGCTTATTTGGACAGGATATCTGGGCAAGGTATACCTTTTTATTTACTGCAGATTACAAACATAAAACATAGATTTTACCTTACAAGACTGAGAATGGGTTTAGTCCATTTTTTAATAGCTTTCCCAATGATGGACAAGTGGAATCATAATCTTCCAAAGTGCCCAAGCGACGGGAGATCAGATCAAACAACATTGCATTTTATATTATTCTGTGGTTTTTACAGTGATGTTAGGAAGAGTCTCTTATGACCACTTTTTTTAAAGGAGAGGCTCTTCATGTATAATATAGCTTTTGAATATGTTTGTAGTCTGGCAAATATTACGGTCTGCAATGCAGTGGTGATCTTTTATAGAAGTCAATCAAAATACGACATAGTAATTCTCATCTTGAGGCCCTTGTATACGAACACAATGATGTAAATCCAGATAAATGAGCCAATACCCTGTCTAATAGGCTTCGCAAAATATTATATTTCATGTATTTTGGTATTCTTATCTTTCTTGTTTTCCCAGTCATAATTATGATTCTTTAGAGGGAATTTTTTTATCTTTATTCCATGATGTACTATGAAGTTATTAAAACCATTGCCTAGCTTTCGAACTGGATAATCTTGCACTATTTAGCACTTAGCACTTTTGGCAAGTAATACCTACATGATTTTTAAATATACATTGTGTATATTTTATTTTAGATATCAGGTCTTTTTAGATAGAGTATTGAAGTGCCAGAATCATAACGCATTCTACTGATATTTCTTTGCTGCACAATGAAGCGAGAGCTCTTATCATGCTATGAATTGGATTTATACACACAAAGCACTTTAATGTACATGGCCAACAGGGTCCATTGTTTGGGGTCTCCTTTTTAGCCATGTATGTTTCTTTTTCTTTTTATGTATTCTATGTGTTTTTATTATATATTGTGAAAGATGAAAATATGTATAAATTTTTAGGCTGCTTTTATGGTTATGTTTTCATTTAACCGAATAAAGCTTGTTTGATTTGATTTGATTTATTATTTATTATAAAACATTTAAGATTATCACAATTAGCACAAAAGATATCGCAATAGGGATAGGAAAAAAACTTTTCAATTTTCAGTCCCAATGTGCAGCGCACCCAACAGCAGCTGGATATCATCGACCACAAGCAGGACCTGCTCACCTTGCTAGGCGTGGAGATTGTAGGGCTCGATGAGTAATTATTGGTTGTGTTTGTGTTCTACAATGCTAAAAAAACAAAATCTGAATACCATGCTGCTCACACTCAGAGGTAAGTTAAGTTTACATTAAGAATATTATGTGATCCAGTTTGAGCTAGCCAGGTGCTCGGCGCTACCTAATCGTACTTGACGGCGCTCACTTTGGCTGATTATTTAAAAAGCCATTGCAGACTCCTCTGTCCTCCTCCCACCAAGATAGTGAATTAGTGATATCAGTGAGTTAGCTTTCTCAGTGACTTTCTTTATGTAGCTCTTACGGTCCCAATCAATCTCACAGTGATGTGTAGTATGCATCTATGAATTGCACAAAAGGGAGACTGACTTGGTCCATCAAGGGGGTTAAGAAATGAGAATAGAATCAAAGATCATTCATTGCAATGCATTAGTTCCAAATATAGTTTTTGTTAAGGAAATTTCTAATAGGGATTTTAGGATTAGTATGGCCTACTTGATAGTCGATACTAATAGTATAGGCTTTCTGATTAGAAAAGCACAATGTTACTACGTTTCCCTGTCATAATATTTTTGGGGAGAATAACTGTACCACTAATCTATTTTTTTATCTCCTTTATTTCTTACCTCAGCACCCAAGGTCAAGAAGAGGGTCAGCTCGGAGGCAGGTCCAGGAGCCGGCAAGGAGGCACCGCTGCTGAAGGTTCTGCTCATCCCAATAAGTCCTATTATTTATTATTATTATTCCTCTAACTTTTACCTCTGCCCGCTACTATACTACTTTTAATTTTGGCATGTTTATTTATTTTATACTGTCTACTTTTTGTTTCATCTCCCCTATCCAATTTTTATTTATTTCTTGCTATCCCTGCATTATCCTTTTTTTTTTCTCCATATTTCATGTTCTTTTCCTTTTGTAGCTGACTTTTTCCTGTCTGTATTCATCTCTAGTTTTCTTCTGCTTTGTTAGTAAGCTTTCCCTCTCCCTATATATCTTATGGTACTGGAAGACTATGAACAGATTTTTAGTAATCTACTGTCTACTGTGAAGATTGCAGGCCCAAGTAAGCTAGTATTACTTACCATGCAGGCTTTTTTTCCTTGCTCATGCCCTAACAGTTAACAAGAGAGTGACCATGGTCATGGACTCCCCCCCCACCACCACAATGTTGTGCTGTATTTAATTTATACAGTATACCAGATGTTTCCCTGACAGTGCAGCACGGTTGGAAAGTATGAGGTCCCATAATTGCATTTGTCAACCAACAGCATATGTCCTTCATTGACCATTTTCCACCCCATCATTGCACTTTAATAGCTCAGAGTCATCATCATAGGCTATAGCTCTGCCCCTCCATTGCGAAAAGTTTTGGGTTGGCTCAACTTCCTGGCTTTTCAGACATTGTCAACCATTAAAATATCCAAAGTGATATTTTGCTAGCCAAACTGTAGTAATGTTTTGCGGGTGTATTTTTTGATTTTTGATGAATGTGCAATGTTATTTTCTAGCCGCACAGACCTGCAATGCCGGGACCAGTTGTGCCACGGAGGCGATTGGAGGGGGAGATGCAGCGGCAGCAGGGACGGGCGGTGGTAAGTCACAGTGCTTGATTATTGACAATTACTATTATACTCACTAGCTACAAGGGTGTTGTGAGACTCATGACTCATGAACCCCTCACCTTAGCAGCTACAGCAGTGGTTGAGCTCTTATGACTTCTTTTATCTGCAACTCAGCAAAAGCTTTCACAATGAATGCTAAAAATGATGGGTTGGTGGGAACGGGAAAGAATGAAAGGTTAAAATAAGGATGGGTGAAATGGTATATGAGTGAAAGGATGCATGGGTAGGTGAAAGGATGTGTGGCTGAGTATTGAGTAAATGGATGGATGGGTAAAAGGATGGTTGAAAGGGTGGATACTGAATGGATGGCTATATGGATTGGAAATTTCGGTGAAAGACTGGATGAGAGAAAGTAAAGCTTAAATGATGGTGGCTATCAATGGGTGACTATATAAGAATGAAAGGATGAATGAATAATTTCTTTGATGAAGAAACAAGGGAGCCCTTCTGTAGAGGGGCATGCTCACCTACTTCACTTACTTGGTTTTATCAAAGTTTTATCAAAGCTATGGTTGAAACTGGGGAGTATTTTAATTTGTGGTCCACTCCCTTGACTCACTGACTGTATTTGTTAAGTGAGCCAAATATGTATCCCACCAAACATCATTCATCACTTCCCCTACTGTCCGTTGCATTTCGCCATTCATGACCTAAGTACACCATCGTGACTGCAGTGTTGGCCATGCAATTTGCATTGGCTTCAGTTAATGTGACATTTACAAAGTTTTCAATGCATTGCAAACCGAACACATGGTGACTGAATAAGCCAAAGCTTAGGCACATGATAATGATCAGTGACACCCCCTTATTCTATGGCAAAAGCTCTACCTACCCGGCTTATCCCTCTAACTTACCCTGCAGTAGAGTAAGTTTAGTTTCTTTTCCTTGTTGCCAAGCGAATTAATTTGTTTGATATAAATTGTGCTGGAACGCAAGGCCAGGGAGTAAAGTGGGACTAAGGGCCTGATTTAAAGTTTAGCAGATGCGATAATCTGTGACGAATGTGCCAAATAAAATCTATATATCCCGTTCCTTTCCCTGTAGTGCAGTGCATCATTTTTCCCACCGTCTACTTACGGCAGACAGGATATCGGCATTTTATTCGTGACATGTGTGATGTAGTACCTTATTCAATATTCATCTGCCTCTTTGGAGTCAGGGTAGAATTTGAAAGGCATTTGGAGAAAAGCAGGGCCATTGGAATTAAAGTAAGATAATTGTCCATTACAGCTGCCCCAGCTGCAGATTGCAGAGAGTAGCAAAGTACCCGATGCGCTGGCTAGCATGCTTCTATTAATTTAACACAACAACTTGCACTCCATAGTGCCTTACTCATTAATGAGAGGTAATTTATTTTTATTTTTCCACACAAAGTGTCTGTTTAGTTTTTTACTAGGAAAGCCTTTAAAAGAAAAACATATAATCACTCTGTTTTTTTAATCTGGTGTTATTCTGCCTTACTTCTTTTCAGCCAGGCAGTCAGTGCTTTTTGTGTGAGGCAAATGTGGCTAAAAATGGCCCTATGACTATCCTAATCACATAAAATTCCAATGGCCCTAGGGGACCAGCATTCTACTGCTGCTGTGCCATTGTTTAATTTTAAACAAGTGTTTGCACTGAGCATTGTTTACAATTTGACTTTTTTCTTGATATAGCTAATCCTGCTGCTCCACCACCGACACAGCAGGAGATAGCGGCCCGGTTGCAGTGGCAGAGGCTGGAGACTATCCAGGCTGAATACCGCCAGCTGGTGGCCCTAGAGGACGAGGAGGCAGAAGCATCTGCCTCTGCCCAGGGCCCCAGTTCCTCCAGCAGCCAGCCGGAGGCTCCTGGCAAACACATCGCTGCTGTCCCCTCAAGTTGTCAGGGGCCCTAACCGCCACTACTGCCACCCCTCCAGCTCAGACTGATTCCTGCGCTGCCTCCTGCAGTGGATGGACAGATTTGAGAACAGGCTGGCTCGGATACAGCAGAACCTTGATTGTCTCCGGACTCTCTTAGATGACACCCTGTTCTAGTCCTTTTTTTTATTTTTTGTTTTGGTGGGAGGGATTTTTGTTGTGGGTGGAGAGAGTGGGAAGGTAGTTGGGACCAGGAGTTTGGAATTTTGTTGGACAGTTTTCTTTGAACATTGCTTGGGGATGGGACAATTTGTTTGGGGAGAGGGTTGGGCCTGTTGTGTTTGGAGAGAGTGGATTTTTTGTTGTAAAATGTAAAAGGAAAAATTATTTTATTATACTTTATGCCTGAAGTCATTTTTTAGTGTTGTAATTTTACTTTGCACTGCTGCCTTTTTTGACAAAGCCTGTTTTTTTAATCTGCTTATCAAATTGTATACCGGTTTGTTACAGTTAATTATATACCCTTGACTTACCTCCCTCTGTAACTATCTTGACCATTGGGGGGTATGCTGCCATGAGCTATATTGCCTACAACAACCTAGATAAATAATTACTTATCTGAAGGAGAAATTAGTTACTTACTAACTAAACTAGTTCTCTTCACTCCATAGTTCTCTTACCTGAATAGATAAAGCGATGGCTGCTGCCTATCTCAATCTTCCAAAACCTTAGTAACTGCAGGGTTTCCCAAGGTGCCGCTCTTAATGGTGATGGTAGTAGTAGCAGGCTACTGCACTAACAGGGAAGGCATCGCAAGAGAGGTCCCACTACCACCTGGGTAAGCTTCAACTGTAGGATTAATCAAAAGGATTATCCATCACAGGCAACTAAATTGAGAGAAAAACACAGAGTTAGTGGGTTATTTATATCATAGCTTTACAAAGATTGAGCCCAGACTACTGCCACCATGTCACAACAAAGAATACCTGATATTATAACAGAAAATAGCAATAGTAACTTCTTCTGAGTAATGGGGAGCTAGTATTTAATTAAAACTAAAGTTACAAAATCCTTGAGTCAGGAAAAGTCTTGAGTGGACAAAGTTAAGTGCTTATGCTACACAAGGCCTGACTGATGATGCTGATAAATGACGTTCTTCTATATCTAAAATATGGATCACTTTTATGTGTGGGTGGGTAAATGGGGTCGGTGTGGGCTATTGATCAGGCAATAGAAGATCCTGCAGTGAGTTGGTGTTGCTTTCACAACATCCCCCACACCAAGTGTGTGATCCATTTATGGTGCAATTAAGTAATACCTCAATAAATCACACAGCCCGGGGGAAGAAAGTTAGAGGTTTGATGAATGGATGGAAATGGGGATTTGGGGAAAGGTGTGACAAAGACAAACACTACACAATTAAAATATTGATATTCATCTGGGTGATGAGCAGTACATCATCAATCTGCTGTTTAAGGAAATGAAGGAATGAGTATGACACAGTTCAGTTAAATGCATTGCAAACAGCTGTTCAGCCCAAGAGACCCAAGTTTTAGTATATATTTAAATGTCATCTGATTTGCAAAAATCCAAATTATGGAGGAGCGATGTAAACCCAAACAGTTCTAAAAAATTATTCTTAAAAGAAACATTATACTGTTTTGCCAAATTGGGCGGTGCATTTGCATTCTTCTTGGATTGTCTGTCAATCTTAGGTGCCTGGTTGACTCATTTTATGTCTTATGTGTGATTGATTAACTGAGAAGTGAGAGCAAATTGCAACCAATCACAGACAAGTGGCTGCATGTACTGGGCTAATGAATCTCACAACTGTGATCATAACATTTAGCCAAGCGCGTGTATAATGTAATGATGTGACATCACATGTCTGTCTCCAATTACTTATAACAAAAGACCCCCCACCCAACCACCTAATTGAGGAGTTTCAAATTTGAGCCAGCACATTCACTCAGCAGCATTGCTTTTCCCAAATTAACACACCTCTCACCACTTCACAGAGCTGAGTAGGCCTCTTTGAGTCATCATCGTGTTGGTTTCCCTGAAGTGGATAACTTCCTTCTTCTGGCTGTTGCCACCCTAAATCCTTCCATAATCCTCCTGACTGCAAGTAATGAATCTGTCCAACTCCGTTCTGACTTCCGACCCAAATAAGAGAGATCGACCTGTAGTGCACTGTTGTTGATGAAACACAGAGTCATTTTTTTGCATAGATTTGTGTTTCTTAACTAAAAGGACTGGTCTGATCTTTGAAGAGTGTGAACCAGAAAACAAAGGAGTGGACCCAGGGAGCAAATCACGCTAAGGGGCCAATTCCGATCTCGCTAGGAAAGCCCTCCATACAACTCGGATCCGGAGGGCTTTCCTAGCGAATCGGGCTGTGAGAGTCCGACCGAACGAGTACGATGCATCCGTATGCTGACGGACTCGGTTCGGTCGGACTCCCATTGAACTCTATGGGAGCCTGTATACTGAATGCGTACAAAGGCTCCCATAGCAAAAAGGGGTGGGTGGGGACAAGTGTACTCCCTGTGGCGGGCACCCCATGGTGCCCGACACAGTGTGTATGTTTGGATCCGGGGGACCCCCGAAGTCCGATTCCCACAGCCATTTTGCCTCGCTGAGACTGAGTCAATACGGCTGTCCGAATCGTGCATCATACTTGCTCGTTCATAAGCCAGGTCCATTGGGTGGCACGATTCGGCTGCGAACGAGTCGGACTGACAGGACCGGGTTTGGAAACGATTCGGTGGATGCGGACGAGATCTTTGCATCGTACTTGGTCGTTCGGAACGGGGGACGATCGGTCGGAAACATAGGCTCCGAATCGGATTTGCTTGCTCCGGAACATGTCTGGTAGCCTTCCTAACAAGATTGGAATTGGCCCCTTAGTGTCAAAGAGGAAGGACCAATCACCTTCAGGTAAAATTATCTCGCATCAGGCCACAATCATTGCAAACCATCATAATCAAGCTTACTAATTATAGTTGAACAACTTCCCTCACTGTCTGCCACCCCATGAATCATCACTCACAATCACACATATATCATTGATGCAATAAGTACCTGTTCCAATCCCAGCATGGTGGTACACAATTGTCGATCCTCTTTGATGCACGCAACACACATTGGGCAGTCGTGTAAATCAAATGTTCTGTGGTAGTTGTGCTAGGGGATGAAAAAAAGGATAGGCACAGGACGGAGGCAGGCATTGTCTCTTCAATGACCTTGAAGGGAATGGGGGAATGCTTCTTTACTTCACACTGGTCCAACTCCAATCCAGCCATACTTGTGCCTAAAATGGTGGGGTTGCATAAGTCAGTCAGACCGAAACAAATAAAATATATTTTGGGCAAAGCAGTTCAGTGATAGAAAGTTCTATGGTAGCCCCGGCATACTCAGTCAGGGAAGTGGAGCTCGTCCTCATACTCAGGTGGTTCACCCAGACGTTAATCAGCTAACACACTACTATGACCTGAGTCTGACCAATCACCCTCATCCTCCTCCTGTGTTATTTAAGGAATTATGTATTTCGGTGGTATAAAGTGTTGGCTAATTTTGATCATGGCCAATCTCTCCACATTTTGAAGCAAGAGACTGGTCCTTCCCACTGTGACCACTTCGTCAGCTGCTCTGAACTCACACTCAGCAGGCACACTGGCTCCCGGGCAAGCCAGATACTTTATTACCAGCCTGCTGAGCACTGGATTCAAGCTAGCCTGGCTGGTGAAGGGTGTTACCCAGAAACCGGTCCCAGGATGCTTGTTTCCGGTTCAGGGAAGACCTGGCTTGGCAGTTCGGGCTAGACTGTTCCCATGAGGCACAGGGTCAAGACTGATTTGCATATAGCTGGGTCTGAACTGAGGTGGCGAAATGAGCTAAAGAATGATGATGGATTAAACCCAGATCTGTGACTGGGGGTGAGTGTCTGAAAAGTTTCAGCGCTCCGTCCATCATCTCCTTGTGTTTGCTAAGCACTGGCCATTGGCACCTCTTCCCATACCAATAAATCAATGGGTTTTGATCCAGATAGGCCTCTGTTGGGTCATCCAGATAGTCCTGGACCATCCTCTGAATGATCATTGGTGCTGCAACTTGCTCAACCTCTTTTTCCTTCACCCCTGTGCAGGACTTAAGACCTGCCACTTGAAAGCAAGCCATTGCATAGGTTAGTGCTGATGCTCCTGTGATTGATGCCGGTGTTCTCGTTGCTGGTGTTGGCTGCTGTTAGCCAACAGCACTGCCCTCTATGGAATTTGAAGGCTGCACCCCAGAACTTCTGTCCGGGAGTGGGCCTCTAATTTCCAGTTGTTCTTCTTCCAGGTCGCTGGCTTTCTCAGCAATCCACGTCTTGTATTGTGAAACATCCCCTTCTGAAAAAGGAATGAAAGTGGCCAGCAATTGTAACGTGGATCAAGAATTGTGGCACAGATATACTGTTTGGATGACACAAGGTCTCTTTGCAGCCTTGTATTATCAGCCAAGTGAAGGATGTGCATCTTTCTTTTCGTCCACACCTGTGTACATTTCAGACACCTTCTTTAGCTGGTCTTGTAACAGATGCAACAAAGGGATAGCTTGGCCCATTGTACTGTCCTCCTTGCAGACTTCCAGTGTGAAAACCTCAAAATGAAGCAGCATCTCTGTCAGGAATTGGACTAGGCCCCATTCATCCATCTCAATGACCATGCTTTTCCCAGTTGCACCCCCTTTGCATGACATAATCGTTTATCAGTCTGTACTGCTCAAACAGACATTGCAACATGTATTAGGAAGAGTTCCAACGTGTTAGCATCTTCTGTATGAGGGCTTTAACTGGCACTCTATTATCACGCTGAATATTCCTCAACAACTTCAGGGCTTTAAAAGATTGGCTGATATGAGTGCAGATTTTTCTGCCAGTGGACAGTAAGTTGCTGACTCGGTTTTCCTTTTTGAGAAAGTCCTGCACAATGAAGTTGATGCAGTGCACCAAACACAGGACCCTGAAATAACCACCATCTGCCATGGCCTAAACTTTATTACTGCCATTGTTCCAAATCCAATGTTAAGCCCTCTGGGTCACAGCCATTCAAAGACCTTGCTGTTAAAGTCTTCCAAGATGTTTGCAGCTGTATGGGATTTCTCCATGGCGAACATGGCTACTGTTGCATGCTTGCGAGCACCATTAAAAATGTCATCATTGTCCAACCCCGAAGATATCATTTCTCTAACCCACACAAAAGAGATCTAGTGAGTAGTGATACACTGACATGTAATCAGTGGCTTGGCAACTGGTCCACATGTCTGTTGTCAGGTGGATGGTGGATTGTGTTAATTGCACTCTGCTGTAAGAGCTTGTCCAACCCGTTCCAGCACATTGTAATGGAGCACCGGAACAGCAACTCTGACAAACTGGGAACCTTCCATTTTGGGCAGATGGCTGCCACAAATTCAAGAAAACCCACTTCTTTCACAAAAGAAAAAGGGAGGAGTTTCAACGCTAACATTTTACCCTGCTTCCCGTTGTACAAGCATGCCTTTGGGTGGTTCCATTCATATTGCCCCTCCTACCTAAATATGGAAGTAATAGTAGCCTGGAATTTTTTCTTTTCTGGTTCCACTGTCGCA
The DNA here is from genome assembly GCA_963921515.1 of Calotriton arnoldi. Taxonomy (NCBI): domain Eukaryota; kingdom Metazoa; phylum Chordata; class Amphibia; order Caudata; family Salamandridae; genus Calotriton; species Calotriton arnoldi. Next base: position 373,422 of record CAWUFW010010920.1, read on the forward strand.
GGTGACTTCTGGAGAGAAGAAGGTGGTAGACTCAATGTGCGTCTCAGGGCAGTCACTATATGCTGTTGCTGTGCTGTCTCCATCTGACTCTGCATCTTGTGCTATTTTGAAGTTGCTGATGTGGGTGATATTAGTGCACTGCTGGGGACAAGGCTTCTTTGAGTAAAGATGTCACCCTCTTCTTCTTTATCACCTTCACCTTCCACCATGATCAGAGCAGATTCCCTGCTCTCATCACCACCTGCAGCAATTTTTTTAAGGTGTGCCTCCTAGCAGATTGTGTGATGCTTTTTTGCATCGATCATTAGGCCTCCAGTACCATAGTGTGTACCAGGCTTACCTCATCAAACACTTGCATGGAAAATGAAGCAACTTCTCATTGGGCCACTGGTGCCAATGCCCGAAGAAATGGAGGTAGGTGGGCATGTCAATGATTGCTTCTCTGCAGTACATACCTCTACTGAGCTAGTTGTGGATGCAGGTCTCAGGGGCCTTGCAAATATAGGAGCTGGCGGTAGTGGTGGTATCAGTGCAACATCCCTCAGAGGTTGAGGAAGGGTAATGTTGGTCCTCTCTGGGGCTGGGGTATCGTTCATGATAATGACTGGCTCGTCATACACCTCTTCTTCATCCATAACTCTATGGCATGTCTCAGACTGAGGAGGGTTCCAATCCACGTCCAGATCATTAGAAGGGGGGCTTGAAGAAGATGGTAGAGTACCCTTCCATTTTCTTGCTGGAGTTCTGGAAGCCAATGGATCTTCTGAAAGAGGGGGTTCTACTTGCTTAGCAGGAAGTTCAATTTACTGTTCTGCTCCTACTTCGGGAAGATCTACTATTGCTGGTTGCTGCTGTTGTTCTCCATTTAGCTGAGTTCCCAGGAAAGATTGGGTACTACTTTGCAAAAGAAACAAATACAATTCAACATCACTGTTCGTCAGCATTGCCCTAATTGCAGTGGCTGCATCTATGCCAGATATGGGCTTGGGACTACTTTAGGGTGGGGCTGGTGATGCAGGAGTTCTGCTTCCAGCTTGCTCCCCGGAGGCTGGTGTTGGCAGTGGCACTTAGCTGCACAAGCTGAAGAAATTAGAGGACTGATGTCATGTGTTGTTGTGTGGTCATTGGTTAAGTGTACAGACCTTCTGTCTGGCAGTACTGTGGGTGATGTCTCTTCTCTTGTGCACCTAAAAGCAAATAAGCAAGAAAAACATTAGTGAAGAGTGACATTGCTGCAGTTTGAATTAGTACAAACAAAGACAATATAATTTAGTGTGGTTACTTAAGTTATAAATAAATAATTAACAACAATACAGTGTATCCATTCTAAAGTCAAACCGCACCAACATAATATTTTGTTTACAATCAGGAAGGTTAATTAACAATAACATACAGATGTATCAGTTTGATTTATGTGCACCATCTAGGGAGACACATGTGGCACTCAGGGAGTTGCAGTTGGAAATGGAATAATCCTTATAAAATGAATGCAGTTGTGTGGCTGTGCACCTATGGCATGCAGGGGGTTAATGGGTAGTAGGCAAATGTAAAAAAAAAAGTTAAACATTAAAAAAGTTTAAAACATTTTGAAAATTTTAAAAATAAAAAACAATTGAAAAAATTGAAAATTTAGGGAAAAAAATGCGACAAAAGATAAAAAAAATAAAAATAATAATTGCTGATGTACTAGGGTACTATGAGAAACCCACTGGCACTTGGGAGGCAAGGAGGTGCAGGTAAAAACTGCAAAAAAAGCATATAATATAAAACACTGTTCATAATCATAATATACAATACATTTACTATAAGCGACTAGGCCTCAAGCATATTATTAAATTAAAATCAGGGAAAAGTAAAAAAATGAACACAAACAAAAAGGCTTAGGCCACTCCTATCAATTTCCATAGTAAATGGCTTTGAAAACTGGAAAAAAGGGTGGCTGCACAAAATGGCCACCGGCCACATGGTCAACCAACAAAAATAACGCATGCAGGCCTATGGCAAAAATAACACTGGATAGTTACACAAAATGGCCACTGGCCACATGGTCAAACAACAGCAACCAGCAAGGAACATGGCCACAACTTAGAAAACATACAGGCCTATGGCAAAAGCACACTGGCTGGCTACACAAATGGCCCCTGGCCACATGGTCAAACAACAACACTAAGCAAGGAGGCATGGCCACAAAAAAGAACACATGCAGGCCTTTGTCAAAAGTACACTGGCTGGCTACATAAAATGGCCCCATGGTCAAACAACAACAATCAGCAAGGAGGCATGGCCACAACAAAGAACACATGCAGGCCTGTGTCAAAAGCACACTGACTGGCTACTCAAAATGGCCACATGGTCAAACAACAACAATCAGCAAGGAGGCATGGCCACCCCAAAGAACACATGCAGGCCTATAGCAAAATCACACTGGCTGGCTATACAAAATGGCCACCAGCCACATGGTCAAACAACAACAGCCAGCAAGGAGGCATGGCCACAACAAAGAACACATGTAGGCCTATAGCAAAAGCACATTGGCTTAAATGAGTAAACCTAGAATCGCACCTTTTTGAGAGGGAACAATGTAGGGTGTTCCGTCTCCAAACATATATCAACAGTCTGAACGAGAATATTCCCTGGGGCCAGTTCATTAAGTGACATATGAACCACTTTTTCCTGTTTTTGCTGCCATTATCTGTAGAAAAGAAATGTCCCACACTACTTTTTATAGAATATTATCAATGATATTTCTGGGTGGTACTTTTACTTTTTCCCAAAACCCAAACAAACCAATACCCTCCAATCTGGGCGTATATTTTATATTTTGTATTCTTTGTTAAAATATATTTTTTTGTTAAAAAACATGACCTCAGCTTTTCCATCATCCTAAACATGACCGCCAGTTCCTGGTTTAGAAGCTACTCTATGGCCTAATCACCTCACAGAGGAACCAGGAAGGGGTTCCACTCATGGTGGCCATTTTGTAAAGTCGGCGCCCCGTCTTTCCCAAGATGGGAGGACGCCGATGTCTCACAACTGCAGTCCAAATAGTGTGCCATAGCAACTGACAGGCACCTACGGAGCCACGGGCGGGTGCCAACCCCTAACTAAGGTAGTAGCCTTGATGAAGTGAGTGCGACATAGCCATTTCTGACACAGGTTTTTTACATGATGACTATGAGATTAAAGCTAAACTTTTGCAATTTCTCTTACTCCTCCAAAAACATACCTGGGATCATTTTAGCCTCATTTTCTATTTCATTTCATTTGTGTGACTACAGGCTTCCCTTCCCCAAGCATGGTCTCATGATGCTGATTGGAGGCAATTAATATATATGTGCATTTTGAATCACAATCTCTTTTTTATCACAATTTATGTTAATTGTGTGTTTGTCCTGTCTATGCCTCGTGTGTAATTAATGTATCTAAGCAAACTTCTCTTATGGTAGCACAAGAAGAGCTCGCAATTACTGCGAGAAATATACCACAATTTTCTCACTCGAATGATGTGTTTTACCAAAGTTTGGCATGACAATGTGTAATTAGGCTGCTTGCCATGACAATCTAACCTCTGTTTTTCTTTCCCAGACATTTTTTTCAACAGATTATCTTGATATAAACACCATTTGGTGCTGTATGTATATATCTAATTATATGTTTTCCCTCACAAAATATGCCTGACTAAGAGAAAATATATAGGAGTGGTATCATGGAGTATTTACCCTTGGTCCTGAAGAATAGCCTGGGGGTAGGGCTAGAAACATCTTGACCAGCGGACCTGAGGTACATTGTTCCCTTTAGGATCCCAAATCTTTCCCCATATTTTAATCATACTGGATAGAGGCACGATTAAAGAATCCTTTCCTACTAGGTATTTTTATTTTTCCTCTCTCCCCTCACCCCCACCTTTTACTTAATCTAACACATAGTCTTAATAACAAAAGTGCTCCCAAGCACCACATAGGTCACAGCACGCCCCGTTACTCAGCAGAACGGGAAGAACCCAATGATGAAGCATGCCACCTAGGTGAAACATTGGTGGGTGAGGGTTATCTAAGGAAAATCTACCATTTTCCAAACAAACACCCGAGTGGGAAGAAAAACCCTTCATTGACAGAAGGGCTCCTTTTTGATTATAGACAAAATGGCCACCTGACCCCATGGTCAAAAAACAACACCAAGCAAGGAGTCATGACCACAACAAAGAATGCATGCATGCTTATGGCAAAAGCGCCCTGGCTGGCGACACAAAATGGCCACCGGCCACATGGTCAAGCAGCAAGCAAGGAGGAATGGAAAACAAAGAACACATGCAGGCCTATGGACACTGATTAGAAAATATGGCTCCTGGCAACATGGCATGTGGAATATAGACAAATGGTGGTCTATGGCAAAATATTCACACACTTGCCAGACAAAGGGTGCATGGTTTCACTTAAGGAAACAGCATTAATTCAGCAATGACAAAAATGAAAATTAACTGAACTGTAAAAACAACACACATCCTCCAAAGGCATAGAATATATATTACCCCACCTATGCACTTTTTGAAGAACACAAAAGTAAAATAACCCCCCAAAATTTTTATTTTTTTATTTAATCCAATGCCATCCCTTGCCTAAATGATGTTTCAATTGAACAGACAACACAGAAATAGATGTTTCATGCACCCATGACTAGTGCTGGATCTACTGACTGGGTGGCCCATTGGTATTCTAGGGAGCATAGTAAAATAAATGAATATTGCAAAGTTATTAGAAAACATGGAGAAAATGTGGTGAACTGTGCATCATTTTTCCTTTACAAAAGAAGAAATGTGAGTTGCAAAAAAATAACTAGGCCTCTACTGAAAACTGCAGGCCACCTACAACAATAAACTTTAAAACTTGAATAATAGTGCAAATAAATTCTGGTGCATTGCCTCTATCAAACAAACAGCACCCTTAGACAACGGTTTTGAACTTACTTTGAATACCACAAAAACAAAGTCCTTAAATCCAATGGTATGTATGCAGTAGACAAAGAGAGTGATCTTTTCATCTCCAAATCCAAATAAAAAGTGACGAGCAGATGGGCAAAGCACTGGGATGAGCCTGCTGGACAGGAACAGGAAGTTGGAGGCTCTGGGGCACTTCCTCCTTGTTGAAAAAAAAAGGAAAATAAAAAAAGCAACAGTTTGACACTGCATACACAGACACTGGAGGGGCAGCTCTGAGAAATGGCTGCAAGGCTACTCATGTGGGTTGCACAATCAGTGCTTCAGGCCTACTAGTAGCATTTGCTATACAGGCTCTGGGCACACCTGGCGTACTGTACTAGGGACTTACTATTAAATCAAACAGGCCAGTCATGGAGAACCCACTACCATTGCATTTTAGACAGAGAGCACTTGCACTTTAGCACTGGTCAGCAGTGGTAAAGTGCCCAGCGTCCCATATGCAGCAAAAACGAAATACAGCACACAATAAAAAACGGGAGGTCAGAGGCAAAAAGACAGGCGAAACCATGCCAAAAGATGTCAGGTCTAACAGGGAGCATTTGACACCAACAATATTGAGCATTCTAAAAAACATATAAAAACTAAATCTACAGGTCAAAAGAGAGACAATAGAGAGGCATTGTTAGAATTATGGGCCATCTTCAAAGAGGCCAAGAGCAACAGCCCTACAATGCCGGTAGCGAGTAAGGTGTCAGAGCCTCTCTCACCATATGCAGGAATGAAGGTGCTCATGCCAGCCTACCACGCATTAGCATATTCAAATCCAACAATAATAAAAGCCGACGGGCCCCCCACCGAAAGAAGGACAGTTAGGCCCAAGCACAAATGAGCAAAATGTCAGCGAGCCCAGGCGCTTCCAGCGCAACCCAAGTTCCTTGAAAAGGTCCCCAAAAGCTCGGCCCACTGTCTACCACGTCCAACATATAGGACTTCAACAGCAAGAAAAACACATACTCCTACTGGTTCAGGTGAACATACTTGAGTGACAGGGAGGTTGGTGAGGGTTCTCAATAGCGATACAGCAAGTGAGGGAGAGGAAGGGAGCTCCGGTCCCCCAGGAACCGATGATGAGGGTGAGGCTACAGGATTTTCCCAGTTAGTCGAGGAGACACCAGAAAGCAAATTTGAAGGCAAAACCAGGCCAAAAAGATCAGCGCACAGCTCAGAGCAAAGGAGGCAAACCAGATGTGGCGAGGAAGAGAGGCATGAGCTGAGGCTAGAGAGAGAGATCGCATGCAACCAGGAAGTACAGCAAAAATACAGGACAGCACACCCTTCATATGAGAGAAGCAGGAGTAAGCACAGGGCGCAGAGCTGGAATGAATCAGAGGCAAAAATAAATGAGTGTCTTCTAGCAAGGATGAGAGCTTCACTGCTCAGTCGACAAAGGAGAGATGTCGACCACTAAATAAAAGACCAAGGCAGCCTGACACTAACCCACCAGAGTAAACAGGAAAAATAAGATGGTGTCTTTGCGTGCACACAAGGAAAGCAGCAACGAGGATGCGCACTGCTCCACACAGGTGCATGGCAAGGATAAGCCTACAGCCACGGAGACAATATCAAGAAAGGAAGGCAAGAGCTTTGCATACCCATTTTGCGACCTGTTGGCAGACTGACCTGAGGAGAGGAACCAATATAACCTGTGCTGGCCTAGGGGAAGATCATTTGAGCCAGAGAACATGGCTATAGCTGAAGATTGTATCCTGCATGGAGGAGGAGACCCCAAGTGGAACTTCCCCTAAATTCAGGAATGCCTATAAAAGATGGGAATGCTATGTTGGGAAGAAACCTGTACAGTCACCTGAAATAACATTGTACTCGTTACTACAGAGGGAATTGTATACATGCCATGAGCCCAAATAGACAAAGAAGGGTCGAGAACAAAATTACAGTCATTGCTGGATGAGCAAGGAAAATGGATTTCATGCTTTGAGAAGAACACCGCGGGTATCAACTTAGTGATAGGTGACATTAAGAGCCTGCTAAGTAGCCTTATTGGGGAGCAGACTAACACAGTGTTCACCCAAGCTCGCATTCCAGCAATTACGCTAACCGATACTGAGCATGACGGGGCCTTGTTAAATTTGTACAGGCACCAGATCTGGACTGCCCAGGGAGATATATACCCTGACCGCCCAGGAGGAGTTAATGGCAGAGACCATGAAGCCAGGGGAAAGCATAATAAATTTTGTGAGTAGAATGAGGGAACGATAGGGACAAGAGACAGGACAGACCTGAACTGACACAGGCCCACAAGTCGCATTTTTCAACAATATTCTTAAAAAGGATTTATTCACCAAGATACATAGCGGGCTGGACAGCGTAGTTGGTTTAGATTAGTAGTGGGTGGTAAACTCCACCCCACCGGCGGAATTTACAGAGTTTTGCGACTCCACGCTCCACTTGGAGCACGGAGTTTGGCAAAAACTACACCTTTCGCAGCATGGCAGAGTGTACCGGCACCCCCTCCTCACCACCTCACAGAAGCGCACTTTCCCCTTCAAACAGAAAGCGGGAGAGAAGAACTGACTCAGAAGCAAATTGGAATATGCTTCTGAAACATAACCCATACTTTGCTCACTGCAGCCAATCGGGAGCTACCTTACAAGAAGAGGCTTAACTTTGGAATTTGAGGAACTCTCCCCCTTCAGGTCCTAGAAGGCTGTTGCAGCAGCTGGGCTTAGGGTGCTCCAACAAGGAGTTTACCACCCTGGTACCTGAAGCCCCAGGCAGCCAATGCCACCCAGACCCAGGCTGTGCAGAAGCTACTGCGGCGGCTGATTGGGGGCAGGGTGGCTGATTTCGTTGTGCAGATGAACAGCTCCCTGGTAGCCTGGGCAGGCAGAGACCTACCAGCTCAGCACGCTGCCTAATGGGGAGCAGCGGTGACCAGCAGCACCGGGACAGCCGCCGCCATCTGCATTTATAGCTACCTGAAGTACTATTGCGGGTGCCACATCTCGTAGTCTGGAGGGCAGCTGCGGGTCCCGTCACCCATGCCTCCCTGAATGGCCCCATGACTGTCACCCACAAAATGGACACAATGCATTTAACAACACTATCAATGTTTGATGTATGTCTGAGTCTCGTGCACCTCAATTACCATCTCCAATATAGGAGAAACTATAACCAACATCCTAAGCCCACCCTTCAATAAATTGAAAAGAGGTGGCTGCCCTCTGTCATTGCTCAGGTGTTCTCCGTGGAACTCTACCCTGATCTCAGTCCATCAGATTGAAAAACAGCAAAGGTCTCCTATGATGCAGCTCAGTAAGTAGCTCAAGGATTTGTGGCCACGCCGGTTGCATGTAGGCACGTTAATGACTGAGGTCTGGTTAACAGAAACCACAGCAAAACATAGCCCGGGGACGTCATTGTTATGATGCATCCTCTGGAGCATGCAGTGCTTAACATTATAATAATAACAGCTTTCACACTTAGCTTTCTTCCAAGTATTATAGAATAAGCTACATGAGGTGCCAGCATTTGCTTTAACTTGATAATACCCATCGTATCGACCTAAGCAGGATGAAGTGCTGATTAGGCACTGGTGGGATTTTTACCCGGATAACACACAGATCACACAGGGGTGGTTTAGACTACTGAGGTATTTAACCAGCTTTTTAAAATAAATAAACATACAAAATAAATAATAAAATAAACATTTTTCAATGCAGGCTCTTGCGTATTGAGCAGACGAGGGTTTCTGACTTTCTGGCCAGTCATGGGAGGAATGAGATTGTTCTCTGATGTTCCATAGCATTTTTGAAGTACTTTAGGAAATATTGATATCTCTATGTCGCCATCGCATATGATGTATGTCTTGGCTTTGAAAGTAGTGGCTTTCACAGGAAGAGCTCTGGCTAACAGAACAGATAGCCCATGGTACGTTTCAAAGATGGGTTAAGCAAACCAAGGCTAGGATAAAAAGAAACACTTTGCATTTAATCATCTGAAAGTAAGCCAGTTTCTGTACCTCAGCATATTGCAGCATGTATAATAATAGTTTTGTTTGCTGATCTTTCAGTGAATGATTGAGCTTTATCTCTCTTCACTTCCCACCAAACCCCTGCCCACTTGGTGCCATTTTACACACTTAATTATTTCTACATAGCTGCATAGCTCTGGCTAATGTTGTGTGTCTAAACATTCTCTTAATAGACGGGCTAAAGTTTGGAAGTGCTGCCTCTCAATGAACTTGGCCTATTGTGATTAAAGGCTGCTGCAGCACAATTCCCAGGTATGCCCTCTTGAGACGTCTTCTTAAAGAGTGATGGTGTATTTCTGCATTCTGTGTCCAAGTCCAAAAACCATACTGCTTTTAGAAGGGGAAAGCTGCAGCATTTGAGCTTGCATCCAATCTTCCCTTCATGAGCCTTGTGATGTTTTTTTCTCAGACTTCTGAGCTGGTAATGCGAAAAACAGTTGATGTACAGTAACTTCTCAGCACTCTCCCTCTGTATCCTGGTCACAGCTGCGAGTTATGTCCCTGAGCATCCATACCCTGGCCTCTGCAATCCACAAGAGGCAACAGCCACCCAAACTAGTCTGCCTGTGACCCCCTGCAGCCAACACACAGCAGCTTGGATGCATAATTAAATGTACCACCTTCTATGCTATCAGGCAGAAACATCTGCATCTTCTTTTCATGTATGTTAAGGGATGGGCAGAACTCAGCGGAATCACAAGGAGTTTTTATGTGACTCAGCAGAATTCCACATAGTAGAACTCCTTGAGTTCTGCCCACACCTAGTTTAGATACCAAATCCTGGGGGGAGATACAAGCACCTATACTACACTACCGCAAAAAGAAGCAAGAAAACAATAGAGAAAAACAAGAGCAGGCCCAAAGAGACACTGCAAAACTTGTTCAACACAAATTGAAAAAGGCTACCCTCGAGGGGGCAGCAATGGCTGCAACCATGCAAATGGCACCAGTCTCAATGGAGGCTCCACTACACTCAGCCTCAGGGAGGTCCGCTGTCCACCACACCACCGCAACAGGGATCAGGCAATTGGACAAACACATGGCAGCAGCAACCACAGACAGGGAACTCAGCACAACAGGGACAGGGGCCACATCCCCGGCAGGGAGGGGTGACAGTGTAGGGAGGTAGTGCCTTCACGCAACCACAGAGTAAAAATGCACAGTAAGACAAACCCCCAGCATAAGTAGGAATTACCCCAACAACTTAAAGCCTAGGGGATAATAACAAGCACCCACTTACCCTGGTTCCCAAAAAACTGTACCAAATAATAAAAAGGACTAATTAGACAACAGTTGGAATTCAAATTTTTACTTGCATCCAGAAATTCAGAGCAATTGAGAGCTGTGTCGACCAGGTATCCTCATGATGTTTGACATAAGTGGTGACCCCACAGGAGTGTGGAATAGCCAGGTTACCTTGAGTGTCTCCAGGAGCTAAGGCCCTAGTCTGCTGCTGATCCCCCAGGGTGGTGTTGGCTGGCCATGTCCCGGCGGAAGGCAGTCTGACAAGGGGAAGGGGCAGCACCCAGAAAGTATTTAAAAAGCAGTTGCCCAGGTCCAGCAGCCAAAATAAAAAGGGACGTGTTACGATTACGAGGTCGAAGAGTCCCCATTCTCGGGCACCATGTCCAGGGCCAATGTTTCATTTGTGGCATGTAGTCCCAACAGCGCATCCAAAAAGCTAGAAGCCTCCACCCCAATGGAGGCCCCCATTCAGTTCTAAAATGAAGCTATCCTCGGTGGCGGGAACCACAAGTAGCCAATACGCGGCAAGGCCTCAACATGATGTTGAGTCCAAGTCTTCAGGCACCAGGGTGACCAGGCTTCCCGGATTTGTGGAGGCAGCCCCTTTTCTTTTCCCATCACTACCCAGAAGGACTTTGCAATTTTTGATCAAAGGTCCCGGGTTCAATGTTTTCGATGTTACAAGGCGAATAGCTAGTTTAGCCATCCTTTTTCTTGTTTGTGAATTGTCCCATTTTTGATTTCCAAAGTCAGGTCACCTTGCCACATCCTTCCAATATTCATTAGGCAACACACAACTGTAGAGACCCCAGCAACAAGCTAGGGGCAGTGGGCCCACCAGCTCGCCGAAAGGAAGCAGGGTGTGGTGTGAGGGAGAGGGGGTGCCGGGAAGAGGGATCCCATATCTGGCTCAAGACAAATGTGGGGCATCAGGTGCATACACTTCCATACCAAGCATAGAAATTAACAGTGCTCCAAACCTTGCAGACTCCGATGAGGAAAAGCAGTTGGCCCTGACCTCAGACACCAGGAGGTGGCATGGGTGGGAGAAAAGAGGGCACAGAGAAGTCCTGACCCTCTCCCCTGTATGGCAAGCAAAGCAATAAATTACGCAAGATTCAGGGAAATGCCCGATACTAAAGAAAACTGACCAAAGTTAGCCCAAAAGGAAGGTTCCAGATACCAAGGTGTGGTCAAAATCAGCCAAACCCTGGTACCTGGAAGACACAAGGGAGGGCCACAGCACACTGTGTGCCAGGAACAGAGAGATACATAAAATACGTGATCCCGGGGCATGTTGCCAATACCAGCAGCACTAAACAGTGATGCGCCCCCTCATTGCATATTCCTTCAGGGAAACAGCGTTTACAACGCTGTCATTACATTGCGCTACTATTACAACGCGGTCGTTACCACAACCGTGTTGTTAGTACGCGATGCATTTACATCGCAAGTCATTACAACGACTTGCACTAGGGGGCGCTGAGGTATTCCAACACCTTCCCTACTGTTGCGCAAACTGGAGTAGGAATAGTAATTAATACTATTCCTAAGTCCAGCGCGCCCCCTAGTGCAAGTCGTTGTAATGACTTGCGATGTAAATGCATGCGATGTAATACATTGCAATGTAATGAGCCATATTCATTCCTGCGCACATGTAGATTGAAAAACGCAACTCACAGCAATAGCGCCCTCATGCACGCACCAGGCAAGATAAGTTTGCTGAGAACTAGTGATGTCCATGGAACCCCTGCTAAAACATGATACTATTCATCTCTATGCCAATTAAACCCCCCCACAACCATATTTTGCACCAATCTAAGCATCCCGTTTGGAGAGGGGGCTCAATGGCTTATAAAAAGAGTTAATCTGTCCAGATAACTAATAACCACCCTTACTCCCAGGAATCATTAAAACATGCCCAACATGGGTCACCTTCCTGTGCCTCACTAGATCACACTCCTAAGGGTAAAAATACAAGGACTCAGAAAACCATTAATTGCAGAGCATATGTAATGTTTCTGAGTTAACCATCAACAGAGTTTTTCAAAACCAGGTAACAGAGAAGACAACAAGAGTGCACCAATGTGACGTGCCATCAACTTTCACTGAGCAAGAAAGAGAAAAAAGACAATTTCTACACTTACACCAATGGAAGAAGGAAAAACCCACAGCCTGCTTAACACTCGAGTGGGTGCACTGTTCCTTCATGTAGTCAAGCCCTTCCATGGTGATGACATCTGTGAACTAAACTTTGTGGACACTTTCCAATTGGGCAAAAAAAACACAGCCATTGGAAAAGCATAGATGGCTCTTTAGGGAATCTCACCTCGAATGACCATATCACGACAAAAGTTATGTATATTTTTGTGTATATGTATCTCTGTCTACTAAGGGTAATCCCACACTTGTTTACCTTTGAGAAACTGACAGGTCAAAAGGGATTCACAAATGGGGAACTACAGTGCCTGCGTAGGGATCTCTCACATGTCACCTACAATTGCACTAATCAAAACACTAGCATCCCACACACACTACATAGCACCCTCATACATAACACATGGTACAAACACATGACTTCAGTCGGCTCCCAAGCATCACCCAAGTCTTGTTATGTCTGTTCGCTGATCCGACAGGCGTTAGGCACAGATAGGCTTTACCTGTCCCAGGAGATAGCCCCCCAAAAAGAAAAATACCTTATTCACCTTTACTTATGAAGGATAAGGGCTACGATTCAGTCCAGCATGATAGAACATTAGCAGGTAGCTGTAAACCTGACCTAATATGACACGAACGCAACAGCGTTATACCTCCTCACTGAACCTAATGATATCCAAACTGAGCTGGGCAGGATGTGTAAAAAGGGCACCATAGATAATGACACTGTTTGTCCCGAGACTTTCCACAGAAGAGATTCTTGGAGGTAGCAAAACCCCTAACTCAGTGAATAAACATGTCTGCCCCTGCATCCATCTGTGGAACAAGGGCGGCCCTTAGCGTATCTGGGACGGTCTTTCTTAACAACAAGTGGTCTTACAACACAGAGTTCCTGTGTAAGGTCGTCCAGCATGAGGGAAAACGTAAATTACCCACATGAGGACAGGTTGAATGAGGGTATTTCCACCCCATGTTAGGAAATATGGGACACTAAAGTAGGGGGGTACACTTGGTTAGAAGGGAAAGGGCAACCCCTGATTGTTCAGAAGCTAACACTGTATTCCTTATGTTTCAGAGGTAAAGAACCGCTTCCCATGGGGACAATTGCTAACTGCAGCATGATATTGCACATTCCGGATATACAATGGGGCACCTCCGCACTGATGAATTACTACTGGCATTTCAGCGAGTTTGCCTATACGCAGCTCATCCCTAGATGGTACAGACTCTGTTCCCTAGTAACCATGTGCATACCAACTATCTGACTTGTACAAAAACACATTAAAGAAAAAGACAACTTTTCTGCACCAAGCCTTTGACAAAAGATCTGCTGACTATTTTGGCTGGGCTCAGTTCAAAGACATTTTGGAAGAATTCAGATTGTTCACAGATGTGCAAGTATCAGTGGGAGGGTCTATACCCTTCTTTGCCTTGCAGACAAAAGCTAATGCCTGCTGGCTCCAAATTACCAGGTGGGAGATGCTTAAAATGATGAACAGCACTGAGCTCGGCCTCAATTCGATCAAGGAAGAACTGCGGGCAATCGGTCTCATGGTGATGCAGCACTAATATGTATTGGACTTAATGACCGCAATGGAGGGAGGGGTGTGTGCCAAGATAGGTGCAGCCTGCTGCACCTTTATCCCAGGGAATGATATGGACAACGGAACTCTGACACTTGCCATCCAAGCATTGCACAATTTACAAAGAGACATGAGTGAGGTACCCCTGAGCAAGAGTGAATTTCCTATTGGTTCTCCTAGCTCCCACAATGGTAATTCGGATTGTGTAAATCATTGTTGCCAGTTATCATTGTGCTTCTATTGACATGTGGGGCAGTACAATTGGGGATCACCTGCTGTAAAACCCCAGTCCACAAATAAGGTAGAACGCATGTAACTAGGAAGGTTGTCATAGTCAAAAGGGAGCAAGGGGAACAGCAGGAGCCTAATAAACTAATAGTACAAATGCATAAGTTAGATAGTGTAGTTGAAGAATCAACTAGAGGGGTGAATGTTAATATGGAAAACAATATTGTTAATATGGAAAATGATACATTCATTTATGAAAATGAAATCACGTCCTTATTAATGAAATTGCCAGTCGTGAACTCCACATCAACCCGACTCGCAAATACATAGGTAATCCCTGAGACCCAGGCCCGGGGTTACTGATTTATAGGTCATGGGTGGGATGCCGCATAGCTAGCAGATAACCACACAAACAGGAAACCCTAGATCAAACCCAAACATAGACGGAGTGACAATACAATGGACAAGGGAGAATGACCCCAAAAAGCACACATGGCCGGAGGGGGTATGCGTGCTCCTAAAATACCATAAATTCATGTGCCACATGAGTTGGGAACACATAGCCAATCAGAACATAGCACACGCAGTGATCACCCGATCCCCATGCCGAACAACTGGACATGTTACTCACTGGCCACATTGTGTCCATGCAAGGTCGAGGCCCATCTGTAGTAACCCTTTGACCTTTAATTTATGACTCTAAGGCAGCAAACAACATTCCTCACCATATATGGTGCGCAGGAGAACTTTACAACTTGATGAAAACTGTACTTAAGAAGGATGCTACCTGACTGTAAATTGAGACAGTCCTCAGACTGTGTGCCTGTAACTGTTCTCCCAGCCGCTATATTTATTTAAACAAACTCTTCCTGTTTTGCCAAACACCTCTTGTCTCTTGTTTTTTTCAAGATATTTTGTACTCAAGAAACAAGAGCAACAGCCCAGCAGAGTGGCAGTTATTGTAGCAGCACAGTAAACCTTCTTCCTGGCAGAGTATCCACAGGTCCAGAATTGTACGGAAGAGTTGGTGTCTGAGGTCCTACTTGTATACCCTGGTGCCCTGGTCTGGATGGTGGGAGAATCTTCTAGACAGTGGCTCTAAAGTTCATGGAATTTCCTGCCTCCACAGCCCTGGGTCCAAGCTGGCTGAAGTGGTAATGCTGGGGCGTTTGACCCTTTTTGAAAAGGCTGAGCACAGGCTATTCAAGTGTATGTGGGGCTGTGTTCAGCTCCGCCCCATCCTGCCAGTAGATGGCCCACTCAGGCACATCTAATCCCTCTATTGTGTGACTGCCTGGGAGGAATTCACAAAGTCTGTCAGCTACAATCAGTCATGTGACCTAAAACATGCTATATGCACGAAAGGGCTAAGGACAGGAAAATGCCAACTTCTAAAAGTGCCATTTTCAAAATTGTAATGAAAAATATAACTTTACCATTAAAGTGGGTTTATCATTACAATTTTATAGATACCAAACATGATATAGATACCAGCTCCATATTAGAAATTACAGTGTATTAAATGTAATAAGGAACCCCTAATGCTATCCTATGGGAGGGGTAGGCCTCACAGTAGTGAAATCGACTTTAGGAGTTTTTGACTGCCAGGACATGTACAACTTAAGAGTACATGTCCAACCTTTTATTTACATAGCACCCTGCCCTATGGACTACCTAGAGCCTACCTAAGGGGTGACTTATATGTAATAGAAGGCTAGGCAAGGAGGTTTAAATGCCAACATTGCAGGTTAAGACTACATTCAAGGCTGCAATGGCATGCCTGGGGCATGTTTTACATTGCTACTTACGTGGGTGGCACAACCAGTGGTGCAAGCCTTCTAGTAGCATTTCATTTACAGGCCCTGGGTCCTGGGCACATGTAGTGCCAGTTTACTAGGGACTTACAAATAAATAAAATATGCGAATTGGGTATAAGCAAATTCCACCATGTTTTAAGGAGAGAGCACAATATCGTGGGCACTGGTTAGCAGTGGTAAAGTGCACAGAGTCCTAAGGCCCAAAAAATAGGTTCAGCAAAATGGAGTAGGAGAGGCAAAACGTTTGGGGGAAGACCACCCTAAGGCTGACAGGTCTAAAACCAGATTAATTAATGAAGAAGACAAAGGGTCAGATCTACTTACATTTCATGCAATGCAACATTTGTGGTGTTGCGTTACATGAAAGAGAGACAGCAGAAATAAGCAATATCAACTCAAATATGGCACATTTCTGCTGCCTCCTAGCACTGGTGCACTGTGAGATTTCTAGCGCCAAAGCAGGCACTCTTGAACCACGGTGCAAGATGCCTGTGTTACAGGCAGGATTGTTTTTGTGCAGGAAGTAAAACTATTCTGCACAAAAACAATCCTTAAAGTGATTTCCTCTTTCTAGGTGTACTGAAAAATGCAGCACAGGTGGAAAGAGGAAATTACAAGGAGAAATAAAGATATATCTCCTTGTTATGTCTCACTGGTGAAGGCATAGCATTTTGGCGCATTACCAGGTTTACAAGACTTTGTAAATCTGGGAATGCACCAACATCCATGGGTAGATGCATTGGAACACCCATGCTTCACCCATGGAACGTCTTTCACAAAGTCATGCAAGGCAGCACTTTGCCCTGCCTTGCGTTACTTTGTATTTACTGAACCACACAAAGCCACGCAAAGTGGCTTTGTATGGCTTAGTAAATAATAAAAATGATTTTCCGTCGGGGCTGCGCCACGACAGTGATACAACCCTGATGCAAAATCTTAGTAAATCTGCCCCAGAATCTTTATTTATAGACGTCGACCCCTGAAGTGAATGTTGTGACTTGAACAAAATATTTATTTTGTGAAGATCGATAGCTGAGAATGATTTTTGAAGCAAACTATTTGTGTGTATACGTGTGCTATTTTTATTTTTACAAATTATGTTTTATTACATACAGTATGAAAACAACTAAAGCCTACAAACGTTATACTAAAGTACAGTGAAATAATATATACAATTGTTACACAATTGTGTATTAACAGGTTTGTTGTTTCTATGCTGTCTTTCAGTTAACGTCTTCTTGTAATACCTGAGGTGTATATAGGCGGGAGAGTTTGTTTTCCTTCCTCAGTGGTTTGTTTCAAGTGTGTGTCTCTGAACTCGTTGGTGGATAGATGGTTTGTGAAGCAAATATGCAATGATCATTAGCCACAGTCAGCAGATGCTAGGCGAGGGTAGGGTGCTTTTTCTCAGACTTCTTCTCTTTAATTAAAAAGCTGAATAAAGCATGGTGTTTTGAAAGCCTGTGCCTTATCTGGCATAAATAAAAGCTGTGCTGGCTGCTGGCATACTTGATGGAGCTCTTTAGCCTCCTGTTCCTTCCACATCTTCTGGCCTCTCAAAATCCCCATATGCACATCTCTCTGCTTAGAGATCATTATTGCTGAAGATCAATAACTGCAGAACATCTGTGGCTGTTGCCAGCACACAAACAGATTGGGTCCATCCCTTCACACTCGCTTCTTTCCAAAACATCCATAGGAAGGGCAACAGAGATGCTCTATATTATAATAATTGCATGCTTTCAATTGAAAAACGGGAACACTCCCATAATACCTCTGCTGTAGAATAAAGTTCGTGTGGAAACACCAAAGATGCACTAATGCATTTTGAAATATGTGTCTGTCTGCATTAAATATCCTGAAGTGTTCTCTCTTTTTTCGTACATGGAGCCGCAGTGTGCCACAGAAGAGTGGCATAATGAGGTAATTATCAGGATAATGAGTAATGTACTCCGAGGTCGCAGGTTAAGGTGTTTTTACCTCTCACGAGCCTGTTAATGGATTATTTAGATCCTACTATTGCATAATTGTTCCTGTAAATGACAATAGCGCCAGTAAATAGCCCTTTCTGTTGTGTTTTAGCGGGAAGCAAATACATTTCCCATTCATGGTTTTGTAAACTCAAAAATCAAATTCATGCCTCCCGCTGGAGTCTTTCCAAAATGTTTCTGACAATTTAGCTACTGTCATCGGAGAGATTGGCAAGAGATTGATGGCAAATTAAGAGGTACAAGGCGGCAATTGGATTATCATAACAAGGGGGAGCTGAAATGAGGTACAGTTGGTATCATTTTACTGTTTTTGATGGCTAAGAGTTTCAACCTGTCTTTGAATTCTTCCATGTTAATATATTTGTTGATGTGGGTTTTTAGGATGATGAATGAGATTTGTGGAAATTAACCTTATGAAGATTTTAGTAATAAATATTTTAATATAGATATTTCGTAATATTCATATTCCCTTTGGTGGCTTTGCCAAAGCAGTCAGGCTTAGAGGAAAAGTGTAAAGAATCTATGCAGCGCACAAACAGTAATAAAATGAACACACAACACAACACAAGAAAATTTCCAAACCAATTTAACAAAATAGAGTAAATTCTAATAAATAAAATTATACTAGAATGAAAAAATCCAATCAGTAGAACCGGAGATATTTAATTTTAAAGTTTTAAGTGAAAATGGTACCTTGAAGCACAAAGCGCCAACTGTGGTTACTTCGACACGCAAGACCGGGACAAAGTCACAAGCTCAGGTCGACAACAATGGAGCATGTCCCAGACACAGGGACCAGGTTCGTCTTGCTGAAATTTGTACCTTATGTCCTTGATGCGATACTTCATGTCACTTTGAGTCAGTGGTAATCAGGAGCTACACAGTGAAGCGATGCGAAGTCCTGCATTGAGTTGCATTGCGCTCCGTTGTGGTGAGTTGGTTCCGATGAGGTGCTAGAGCTGCAAAGTGAGGTTGTGCATCACGTTGCATCACGCTTCATTGGTTCCGATGAAGAGCTGCAAGGGTTGCGATGTGAGGTCCTGCATTGAGTTTCATCATGCTGTGTGGACTTCGGTGAGGAACTTCGAAGGCTTTCATGTGAGGTCCTGCATCGAGTTGCATTGCACTGAATTCGTTCAGATGAGGCCACAAATCTGGAGCTGCAAGGTGCTGTGATGCGCTGTCCTGCGTCGAGTTGCATTACACTGTGTCGAATTTGATAGAGCCCACAGTTAGGCTAGGAGGAGGTACCTCTTGAGGATCAGGGATTCACTCCAGCAGAGGCCAGCAGCAGGGTTCAGGCAGGATGAGTTGCAGGTCTAGGCAGGCCCAGTAAATGGGTCTGCTTGGGAGTGGGAGAAAGGCCTCTGGAGCTTGTTCCCTATAGCTCAAACAGGAGGTCAGCCAGCTGACCCTTGGGGTCACTCAGGTTAGCCTGGGTTGAAGGTAAACTGGTCCAGTATTTCCTTCTCAGACAACAAGGCAGTCCTCGAGCAGCAGGGCAGTCCTCATGTGGCAGGGCAGTCCTTCTCCAGTAATGTCCACAGGTCCAGTAGTGTATGAAGTGTGGCTCTGGAGAGCCAATATTTATACCTGTGCCAGCCGTTGAAATGGGGGGATTCCCTATACTTCCCCTACATCTGGTTCTGAAAAGTTCCTCCCTGTCCCTGTCAAGGATCCAAGAAGCCTGCGGTGACAAACAACTAGTAGTGGGTTCCTTTGTATATGCAGGAGGCAAATCCCTTTGAAATGTAAGTAGGGCTGGGTACAGTTTCTCCACCAAACATCCTGGCAGGTTTGCCCATTCTGTCCCCACCTAAACCCCTTTTGTGTCACAGTCTGGAAGGAATATACAAAACCCAGCAGCAGAGACATTCCTAGTCATCTGACCCAGGATACTGGCAGAAGGCACGAATGGTTAGGACAAGAAAACACCAACTTTCTAAAAGTGGCATTTTCAGAATTGTGACTTAAAATCCGACATTACCATAAAATAGGTTTTTAAATTACAATTTATTTGAGAGTAAACACCCTATTTTTTCCTGCTTTCAATTAAAAAATATCACATATTAAATATAATAAGATAACCCAGTGTTAGTCAATTGGAGAGATAGGCCTTCCAACAGTGAAAGATTACATTAGAGGTTTTTCACTGCTAGGGCATTTAAAACTTAAACCTATGTGTCCTACAGTTTAAATACAATGCATCGTGCCCTTTGAACCCTTTGGCCTACCTTAAGGGGGATTTATATGTAATAAAAAAGGAATGCTTAGGCCTGGCAAAAGGTTTATTTTGCCAGGTTACATTGGCAGTTTAAAAGTGCACTACATGCTGCAATGGCAGTCTGAGACATGTTTTAAAGTGCTACCTTGGTGGATGGCACTAAGAGTGCTGCAGGCCCACTAGTGGCATTTAATGTAAACGCCCTGGTACATTTAGTAACATATACTACAGACTTACAATTAAATAAAATGTGTCAGTGAGGGGTAGGCTAATTTTACCATGTCTTAGGGAGAGACCTCAAATATTTTAGCACTGGTAAAGTGCACAGACTACTAAAGCCAACAAAACAGGTTGAACAACAGAAGACAGAAATCTGGGGGCGACCCTGCAAAAAAGGCCAAATCCAACAACTGTCCTTTGGCAACATACAGCCACACAAAATATAGGTACTGCAGCACCCATGTTTTATAGCAATTAGAATCCGGAGCCAAAACATGCACTCAAAATGCTGATCCAATAATCCCTGAATGTAACCCACCCATAGGCAACAGTGTTACTCAGAGATGTGAGGTGAAGCCATTCGAGCTGCAATGGAGCCATCTAGCACAAACACACACTTAAAATCTGCCAAAGTGCAACCCCCACTGTCAAAAAAAGAGCTGCCCCAGCCAGTGCACAGAGTGAGACATTCCTCAACTTGACCTAATGACTCAGCTGGGCCACTGCAGACATATTGCTCCGATGATCCATATGAAATGTAACAATCAAATAGCTGAAAGTATGAACCTCTGCCATAATCCATAAATAATAATTCAAAGACTGACATGTGCCCAGATTTGGTGCAGTACATTTTCAACAGACAAAGTATTTGGAAAAATACAGCAGAACTAGATCTTGCTGTCTGTGGAAGTTGGATAATAAATTGAAATACAACTAAATCTAGTCAAAGTACCACAGTTTCCAAAATCAACGTTAGTTTTGTCTAGTGACAGAGGAAAGACCCAGGCTCTTCTAAAACCGTGCACTGATATAACTGCTACTAAAACTCAATTTTGAAAGTGAGATACTGAGGTGCATCCTCCAAACGAGTCCACAAGAACCATCTCTAGAGCCAGTAAAAGTAGAAAGTCCAGCGAGTAGCCAGATAAAGATTCCAGGAATAAGCACACCACAGCTACACATAATTAGTGAAGTTAATAAAAAAATACCCCAACAGCATTCCCTAAGGGCACAGCACCCAATTAACAAAGAAAAGACATTAATCTGCACGTGTAGTAATCAGTAGCGGCTCGCACAGGTAAGAGCGGTGAGGCAGGGGTGGGGCGGGGTGGGGGGTGGTGGAAGTCAACAGACGACGAGATAAGTAATATTAAATTAAATAAATAATTAAAACCACTTACTGTGCGATCGCCGCGTTGGCTGAAGGAAACCCGACAGGCAGTGAGTCATTTCAGCCAACAACAGAATCACTATCACCGGATTTAATTGTACCTGTGCCCGATGGAAAGGCTACAGTCAGGGGAAAAATACTCACAAGAACTGCAGTTTCCTGAAGGCAAGGAAAAGGCGCCGCCTGTTTGTTATTGCTTGAGGGGAATGTGGGAGGCACAGAAAAACTTGCTCAACAACTTACCGAATCTATACTAAATGCTGATGTGACATGCACAGGAAATGAATCTGGGAGTGGTGGAATCGACGGTCAGTGGGGATAGTGGCCTCCAGTCTATGGCTATAGATGATGTGAACAGTGTAGTAGTCCCGATAAACGGCACTCCTCAAGCAGACCTCAAGGACTTAAAAAAAGCCCACAGCTAGGGGTACGCTTACCGGACTCCGACCCTGATACCAATGACTGCTTCTTTTCCTTGTCGGACAGGACAGAATGGTCCATAGATGGCTCTGACTCATTTACGGAGTCCAGTGATAGTGACAGCCCTCCAGATGATACAATTGATGGTGCTCCTTCTGCAACAGCATGGAAAGTGACTAGAAAGTCTGGATGGCCAGCTATAGGTGGAAAGGGTCTTAAGTGGGACTATTAATCAGCTGAGCAGCTGGTGGGCGCCTTGACATCAGCTCCCCCAGATGTTCTCAGTACAAACCTCCCCACACTTGATTCAATTTTCCAATGCATTATGTTCCATCGAGAGGAAACTTGATTAGATGGTCGTAGATCTCAGGCAGCAATATGTACGTGCAAGGGGTGGTCAGAAAGGTGGCCAAATCAGGTAATACGATAGAGGAACACCTGACGGACTTTGAGACTAGAGCCGCTGCTCTTGAAATAGATGTGGCTGGAGCTCGGGGGCAGGCAGAGGCTCATGAATCTGAGCTAATTTACATCCAGTGGAAGTTCGAAGACCAAGAGAATAGTCAAAGGCGTAATAATCTGCAGATGCTTGTTGTTCCAGAAGGCAAAGAGGGGGCGGATGCCCCTTATATATGGTGGAGCTGCTATGTCAGGCATTTCCAGAGTTAGAAGGATGGAACTAGGCCCAGGAGATTCAACTTACCCATCGGGTTCCTTTTGTGCTGAAACAACCAGTTAGAGAAGACAGGAAGCCACGGGCTATTTTGGTGTATTTTGGGAATTTCCTTCTGAGACAATACATTTTTGAGAAGGCCAGGCCTGAAGCCAAGAGGTCAGTTGGGAACTGTTCCTTTTTTCCCAGGTCTGACTTCTGCCTCAGAACTATTGAGAGGTGGTGGCACTTACAGCAACTAATTAAGCCATTTCAAGACAAGTGTCTCAGGCCTTCCTAACAAATCTGGCATGTCTGAAAGTGGTGTGGGGGATCAAATACTGTTCTTTACATCCGAAGTAAAAACAAAGGAATTTAAAATGGAATTTAGTGTATAAATAGGTGTGGGTTTGTGCGGCTTGCATTTTCTTTTTTAATCCTGTTTTAGGGCTACCTCTTGAATAGCCAATAAGGTGAATGGGGTTTATTCTAATATGTTCGTATTTTGTATTTACTGAATTTAGGGGCATGTATAGCATTTTGTTGTTATGAGTAGATTGCACTGGTTTTATTGCTGGTTGGAGAGTCTGCTCTCATCCCAACATACCGATGGTTCGTCTGCCTGCTTTTCAGGGTTCGGGGGGTGGTGGGGAAGGGTAGTTGTGGGGTTGGGGTGGACAGGGGGTCTGGGAAGGGGTTTCTCAGGAAGGCTTAGGAGAGGATTGGCGGGCGTGGTGAGAGGGGGCTGTGGGGGTGGGGTCGAGGGTCAGTGGGGGCACATAAAAATCCCAGAGAGGGAGGAAGGAGAAACAAGGATAAGAAGGTAGAATGCTGTATATTAAGGTCGTAGGTTTCATGGAATTTTGGGGAATATTGATGCAAGGAACGAGCATAATGATATCTCTTTGGATATTAAATGGGTAAATTATCCATATGTTCTGTAAATTTGGGAGGCCTGAATGATAAGGCCAAGTGGCTGAGGGTGGTAGAGATACTTAGATCCTTCAATCCACAGGTAATATGCCAACAAGAAACATACATTCCATGGGGAAAGAGGGAGTTGTTGACAATCAGAGGGTATACTTTATTGGCATGTACAACCCAGAGTTCTATTATTAGGGGTGTTACTATTCTTGTAAAAAATAATATTGGTGCTACAAAGCAAAAGCTGGTGTATAAGTGAGGTAGGTGGGCACTTGTCAAACTTTCAGTAGGGGTGATGATCTGTTCTAATTATGGCTCAAATCAGGAGGATCCAAAGTATTAGGAGATTTGGAAGTGGAGTTAGCATCCTGGCCAGCCCCTTTGATAATCTGTGGGGACTTAAGTATACACCATGAGGTGAGAGGGAGCCAAAGGACTAAGTATCATGGAAGAAAACCCCAAGTTTGCAGGGCTTTGGCTTCACTTATGGCCAGTCACAGGCTAGTTGATATATGGGATGTCAAGAAAACCCCTGATCCTGGATACATGTATTTTTCTTCTTCACATAAAAAATACGTCAGGTTAGATTATTTCTTGGATTCACTGGATGAGTGGATGAAGAGGAAATCGAGAAATTACTAAGCCTAATTATTGGATATTTCAGGTCGGGGCAGGTTTAAGGCTCAGGCCAAGTAGACTTTCAATAGGAAATTACTTCTTAATAATTTGTTCATTGAGTGCATGAGGAGATGGGTGGTTGGGTACTTCGATGTGAACAGATATAGTACTTCACAGGGGTGGTTTGGGATGCCTTTAAAGCAGGACTGAGAGGGAAGATTATTAGCTATGGTGCACACAGAAGGAAGCAACAAGAGGCTTAAATCGGGGGATTGCATGAAAGATTAGACATGCTGGAAAAAAATCATACAGAGAGCATAAGGCGGGGCAGGAGGAGGAGCAAACCCAACCAGAAATTTTTATGGTAAAAGATGAGATCAACAGCCATTATAGTAGGAGGTTGGCAGAAGCGTTTCAGGCAGAATATGGAGAGTTGGTTACAAGACTCTTAGCATTATGTACAAGACAGAAGGAAGCTAGGAAAAATATTGTGAAAATTGAAAGGAATGATTGGTCGTTTGCCACAGATACTAATTACATTATTGGCGTATCTGAGGAGTTTTATATAATGCTATATTACGAGGATGCTCTATATCCTAGCTCTGGGGGGAGAGCAGGGGTAGGTGAGATATGGGAAGGATAGATCCAGAGCTAAATAGGGAGCTGGAAGCAGATATCACAATAGAGGAAGTCGTGAATCCACTGCATTCTTTGGCTTCAGGAAATGAGCCTGGCCCAACAAAATCCCACTTGAAATGCTCCATTTACAACTAGCTAAGCTTCTGTTAGATCTGTTTTTAGTTGTGCAGCAGAATGGGCTGCCCTCATTATCTTGGAAGGGCACACATTTTGTCATCTTTCCAAAACAAGGTAAGATCCCGGATAATGCAGCTTTGTATCAGCCCATCTCTTTCATAAACTCTGATGCCAAGCTTTATTCTAAAATTCTGACGGTCTGCTTGGGGATGATCATAGCCCACCTGGTCACACCATGGCAACATGGATTTATACCTCGCAGTGGAAAAGCAGGCCATGTCAGACAAGTCATATCTTTATTCGATATTGCAGAAGTTACAGGTGACCAGATGGCTATGATCCTCCTCGATGTGGAAAAAGCATTCAACAGGGTGTCATGGTGGTATCTATGGGGAATCCTGGAACAAAAGGGGCTTGGCTCACGCATGATAAAGACTATTAGGGCAACGTGTTCTACTCTCCATGCCAGGCTCCAAATCATGGGTAAAATCTGGAAGAATAGATATAACTAGAGGCAGGGGTATCATTGTTCTCCAATTATGTTCGCCTTCCATATCGACCCATTTATTGAACAAATCCTACAAAGTCAGATAATAAAGCCAGTTCTAATTAATGAATACAACACAAAGTGGGAGTGCGTGAGCTGAGGTTGAATTAGTGGCAGGAGAATATGGGAGGAAATCAGGGTATTTAATGAACAGGGAAAAAAGTACACATTGTCTGTATTGAGAACACTGCCTTTGTGGACAGTCAGAGGATGGATACAGCCACGTATCTTGGGATCAGGATAAATCCTAATGTAGCTACTATAGGTCATATCAATTTTGACCCCCAGATAAACAAGATCAGCACTGGTCGAAGGCGCATTAAAGGTTTATATTTATCGATAATCGGTAAATGTCATGTTCTTAAAATGATAGTGTTACCTAAGATACTTTATTTGTTTCACTCCATCCCCATTGAGGTTGAGGGCCCCCTATTTATGAAGTTGGAATCTATTTGCATACATTTCATATGGCAATATAAGATAAGGCGATCCTTGACATTTTTAACTCTCCCACATGAATGGGGTGGATGGGTGTTAGACCTGGTACCATTGGCATGAGTCTCCCTTCCATTTTTTTGCTGATTGCCTCCTCAGTTTTTGACATGTTTGCTGGTTTTAGATGCTTTGGGCACTGTGCCACTGCTATCCAGTGCCACAGTGCAAGTGCTCCCTATGTTAAATTGATGTAATGGATTAGTGACTCCATGATTGGCTTATTTGATTTACTTATCAGACCTTAGTACAGTGCACCATGTGTGCCCAGGGCCTGTAAATCAAATGCTGCTGGTGGGCTTGCAGCACTGGTTGTGCCACCCACAGAAGCAGCTTGTAAAGTGTGTCTCAGGCCTGCCATTGCAGAGCCTGTGTGAAGTCTAGTACTGCCATGTCGACTTGGTAAGTGCACCCACTTACCAGTCCCTAAACCTTCCCTTTTCTACATGTTAGCCACCCCTAAGGTAGGCCCAAGGGCAGGGTGCATTGTAAGTAAAAGGTAGGACATGCCCTGGTGCGTGTGGCATGTCCTGATAGTGAATTACAGCCAATTTCGTTTTTCACTATTGCAAGGCTACCTGTCCCCATAGGCCAGAATGGGCAGTTTGATTATAACACCTTATAATCCTAACTGACCCAGGGAACATGGTAGAAAAACGAATTTAGTATGCCTGAACTCAGAATGATAAAATACATATTTTAGTGAAGTTGGTTTTACATTCTGTGTTTGAAAATACCACTTTTAGAAAGTAGGTATTTTCTTGCCTAACCATCCAGCATGCCTCTGCTAGGTTTGTGTATTGCATGTCTGGTTTGTGAGTGACAGGGGACTGGAGAGGGTCTTGGCTCCAGCAGTCTGATGAGTCAGGGCTGGGCTGAATAGGACCCACATAGAATAGACAGTAGGGGGGAGGAGACTTCCTTTCACTGACCTGAGCCCTCATAGAATAGAGAGTAGGGGGCGGGGATTTCCTTTCACTCCCCTGAGACCTCATAGAATAGAGAGTAGGGGGAGGAGATTTCCTTTCAGCTACCTGGGCCAGGTCTGCTCTCACACAATGCTGTCTCCACCTCCTGCCAGGAAGCTGCACAGAACTGGTTTTGGTCAGGCACAGACACTCTCTGCCTTCCGAGACAAAGGATTTACTGATATAAATATTGGGGCCCAGACCCCAGAACTTTAGATCACTTCTGGAGCAACAAGACGAACCTTTGCTAAGGAGAAGAACCAAGGAAGCTGCAGGAGTTTGGACTGCCCCTCTGCCAGTGTGCTGTTTGCTGGGTTGGCCTGCAGTGGTTTCTTTATTGCCAAGGAAAGGAGAAGGAACTTTCATCATCTTGCAGAATATTTCTCCAAGGGCTTGAACTGTGCTTGCCTCCTGCTGAAGTC
Organism: Calotriton arnoldi; assembly: GCA_963921515.1. Classification (NCBI taxonomy): domain Eukaryota; kingdom Metazoa; phylum Chordata; class Amphibia; order Caudata; family Salamandridae; genus Calotriton; species Calotriton arnoldi. The sequence continues at coordinate 400,843 of CAWUFW010010920.1, forward strand.
TCAGGGACAAAAGACTTCACCACCAGCTCCCCCCTGAATTCCCTTGCTGGGGATTCTGTCTGCAGAAGCCTGCGTATCGCTGGGAGCTGGAAGCGCACCTCAACGGCAAGAAGCGTGTCGCCGCCCCAGCTGTTACCGTCGCATCACCGGAGAAGCGTGTCGCCACCGCAGAGGTCGTCGCCGCATCACCGAAGAAGTGTGTCTCCGTCGCAGCTGCTGATCGTCGCATCACCGGAGAAGCGTGTCGCCACCGCAAGGGTCGTCGTCGCATCATCGGAGAAGCGTGTCGCAGGGCCTGTCGCGGCTCCAAAGAGTACAGAATTCGCCGCATGGCAGTCGGGCATGCACGCATCGCTTTCATGTCGTCGCATCGCATCAAGGGCGCCATCTTCTTGCATCGCACCGGAGCATCATCGCATCAAGGCGCTATCCTAGCTTAACGCAACCGGAATGCAGTACGAAACCGACGCATCACCTCCTCTCCGGTAAGGAACAGACGCATCGCCTACTTTGCGCAAGCACTGAGGAACAGACGCCGCACATCCCCCGAAGCAAGGAACCAACGCATCACCTTCCCTGCGAACCTTTTGTTTGTTTTGCGTTACGTATTTAAGGTACTTTTGTGAGAAACGTTTTGCATTTACCATCAACTTGAACTAAGTTACTTCTACCATCTTTAAGTCTATTTTCGAGTACAGTATTGTGGATTTTTGTCGTTTGTGGTCTTGTGTTAAATCTATATAAAGAATACTTATTTTAATAAACCTGTGTGGTGTCCATCTGTAGTGTTTCCACTGTATTACTGTATATGTTCACAAATGCTTTACACACTGCCTCTGAGATAAGCCTGCCTGCTTGTGCCAAGCTACCAAGGGGGTGAGCAGGGGTTATTTAGGAGTGTAGCCCCCTTACCCTGACTAGAAGCAAGGGTCCCTATTTGGACAAAGGTGCATACCATTGCCAACTAGAGACCCCCAGTTCTAACATTGGTGGTCAGCGGTGAGGATTCTGGACTTGCATTTGTGACTCATATACAGTGATTAGTGTACACTACTTAGTGAGTGCAGACCAAACGCAACCACATACATTTTTGGTCGAATTCTTTTTTCTCCTTGGAACTGTTATTTTTCTAAAAAGACTGCCAAATTCTTATTGCCATGAGCAACCCAGCATCCAACGCCTCTATGGATCTAGATTTTGAGGAGGATAGGGTGGATACCTACACTGTCAAAGTGCTGAAATTCTTCTGCAGAAAATTTAAAGTTGCTACTCAAGGCCTCACCAAAAAGGATGAGTTCCAAAAGGCGCTGAGGGCCTGGTTGGAAGCAAGGAATTCCTCTGAGGATGTGGAGGAACCTATGGAGGAGGCAGAAGGGCAGCTAGATGGGCCATTGGGTCCCGCAGGGGAGAAAGTGCCTTCCCCGCCAGGCAGCAGTTTGTCCTCCAAAGACCTGTCCCCAAGAGAACTAGAGGACAGGGAGAGAAATAGAAGGCACAAAATGAAGTTGGCCAAGCTCAAAATGGAGGGTCAAAAGGACCTAGAGAGTAAGAAGCTGGAGTTTGAAAATAACAAGTTAGCCTTGGAGAGGGAGAGAATGAGATTAGAGCATGAGAGGATATTGAGGGAGTTGGAGTTAAAAGCTAAAAACTTAGAAATTAGTCCCTCTGGTGGCAGCGCACCATCTGTGCCTTCAGAAGGCAGGGTATATATCCCCAAGGATGTCATAAAGGATTTTCATAAGCATGAAGATATTGGGCAGTGGTTTGCAGCCTATAAAGTAGCAATGTTGGCCCACCGGGTCCCTGAGAAAGATTGGGGAGCGGGGTTGTGCGGTCGCTTTGTGAGTGGTGGGAGGGATACATTGTTAGACCTGCCCAGTGAGAATAGGATGTCTTATGCTCACGTGAAGGAAGCCCTGATGACAATGTATGGGTTGACCCCAGAACTCTATAGACAGAGGTTCAGAAATTGTAAAAAACTGGAGGTAACTACTTGGGTGGAGTATGTATCTTTCTTTTGCAGAGCTATGGATGGTTGGGTGAAAGGTAGCAAAGTGAATACTTTTGAGGAGCTCTATGATTTGTTTGCATGGGAGCACTTGTCTGGTAACTGTTTTCCATGGCTACGCCAGCACCTTACTGATAACAAGCTAACTAACCCTAGGAAGCTTGCTGAGGAGGCGGACCGCTGGGTCAGTACCCGGGTCCACAAGGGTCATGTGGGAGACTTCGCCAAAGGTGGGCAGGGTCCCCAGCAGAAGAGAGGGGGGGACAAGGGTAAACAGAGGGAGTTCCAGAAAGGGCCCCAAAGTAATTCCCAAGGGAACCAAGGGAAGGGTTCCCAGCCTCCCCCTCAGAAGAAGCCAGAGGCCCCGACAGGTAAACCTGTTCAAAGGGCCCCCCCTAAATGTTTTAAGTGTGGGCAAGTGGGCCATGTCTGGTATGATCCCCAGTGCCCCCAAAAGGAAAACCAATGCACCACCACGTGCACCACCCCGTCAGATGGTGAGTGTAGCCCTGGGAGGGGAGGAGATGGGTGCCCAAGGTGGGTGGAGTCCCGCAGAAATGTCCCTTGTCTCCTTAGGAGATTGTGAGATGGTCCCTAGGACCCAACTGCCTGATAACACTAAAAAATACAGGCAGTGGGTGACCATCAATGGCCATAGGGTGGAAGCTCTCAGAGACACTGGGGCTAGTGTGACAGCTGTCAATTGCCGGCTGGTGTCCAGAGAGCAGGTTATCCCCCATGCATTCTGCCCTGTAGTTGCTGCAGACAACTCAGAGAGCCAGTGTGAGGTGGCTCAGGTTCCCTTTGAGTGGGGGGGGGTCTCAGGTACTCTCCAAGTAGCTCTGAGGCCAGCCATGCCTGTTGATTGTCTGTTCGGCACTGATTTAGAGAACTCCCCTGGGGCTAAGGTTAGAGAAAAAGTCTCATTTGGAGATGTTGGGTCTGCCTGAGTGGGCGTGTGTGACCACTCGGTCTATGGCAGCCAGTATGGGTGTTCAAGAGGACCTGGAGCCTGAAAATATGGCCCAGGCACCTGCCTTAAAGAGAAGAGGTGGGGGGCACGGGAAACCGGCCCCCATAGTTCCCACGGTCCAGGAGGAGGCAGACCTTGAGGGGGATGCCCTCGAACCTACAGGGGAACAAGTGGCTGAACTGGGGGACCTGCCTGAGCTGACCCATTGGCAGCAAGAAGGAGGACCCTCCAGGGAGGAATTTTGCGAGGAGCAAAAGTAGTGCCCTTCTCTTGAGGGTTGGCGGCAACAGGCCACAAACCAGTCAGCAGGTGATCAGTCTGGATCACATTGGATCTACTGGGAGAATGGTCTCCTGTATAGTGAGCCTAAGGTTGCTGAGCCTGGGTCAGCCCGTGTGCTGGTGGTACCCCAGCGCTTCAGAGCCTTCCTACTGGGTTTGGCTCATGATGTGCCTTTGGCAGGGCATTTGGGGCAGAACAAGACCTTTGAATGGCTTGTTACCCACTTTCATTGGCCTCAAATGCGCAAGAGTTCAGATACTCATTGCAGGACCTGCCAGACTTGCCAGGCAAGTGGTAAAAGTGGAAGGAAGCACAAGGCTCCTCTCCAACCTTTCCCTGTAGTCAGTACCCCCTTTGAACGGGTGGGCATTGACATTGTGGGGCCTCTGGACCCCAAGACAGCCATGGGCAACAGGTTTATCCTGGTCTTGGTGGACCATGCTACCTGGTACCCGGAAGCCATCCCTCTCAGGACAGTGACGGCCCCCGTGGTGGGACGTGCACTGATTGGGATTTTCTCCCGTGTGGGGTTCCCCAGAGAGGTGGTGTCAGACCGTGGTACTAACTTTATATGTTATGTTATGTTAAAAATGGATTTATAAAGCGCACAGCTACTCAATAGAGTATCCCGGCGCTAAGATAGAAAGATACAGAGGCCAGTGGTGAAACATCGGTCCCGAGGCGGAAGGCCATTAAACTGCATGCTGGAACAGCCAGGTTTTCAGTTGTTTCCTGAATGCCATTATACTTATATCCAAGTATATGAAGTCCCTGTGGCAGGAGTGTGGTGTTACATACAAGTTCACCACTCCTTACCACCCCCAAGGTAATGGGCTGGTTGAGAGATTCAACCGACCCTCAAATGCATGATAATGGGTCTTGAGGAACCTATGAGGCGTAAGTGGGACGTCCTCTTGCCATGCCTTTTGTTTGCTTACCGTGAGGTGCCACAGAAGTCCTTAGGGTTCAGCCCCTTTGAACTGCTGTATGGTCACCCGGTAAGAGGACCTCTAAGTCTGGTCAAGGAAGGCTGGGAGAAAGCTCCCAGGAAACCTCCCAATGATGTATACAGTTACATGCTGGCCTTCAGGAATCAGACTAGGCGATTCAGACAACTCGCTCAGGCGAATCTGGGAGCCAGCCAGGAGGAGATGAAACGGTGGTATGATCAGAATGCCACTCTGATCGAGTTTCAACCTGGACAGAAGGTTTGGGTCATGGCCCCAGTGGAGCCCTGTGCGCTCCAAGATAAGTGGACCAGACCATTTGAGGTGGTGGAGCGCAAGAGTGATGTCACCTATTTGGTGGACTTGCGGTCTCCCAGGAACCCCTTGCGGGTCCTGCATGTCAACCGCCTGAAGCCCCACTTAGAGAGGTCCGAAGTGGGCATGCTCCTAGCGACAGATGCTGGAATGGAGGAGGAGACTGAGCCTCTTCCTGACCTCTTGTCTGCAACAGAGCAAGATGGGTCAGTGGATGGTGTGATCCTCTCTGCCACACTGACCCCTGAGCAGCAGAATGATTGTCACTAGCTGTTGGGACAATTCTCTGATCTGTTCTCCCTGGTTCCTGGTGTCACTGAGTGGTGCGTCCATGATGTGGACACCGGGGACAGTCCTCCTGTGAAGCACAAGGCTTACAGAGTGACTGACAGGGTCAGAGCTTACATTAAGGAGGAGGTCTCCAAACTGTTTGACTTAGGGGTGATTGAGTCCTCTAAAAGTCCTTGGGCCAGCCCAGTGGTCTGGTTCCAAAGGCTGCCGCACCGGGTGCCACGCCAGAACTCCGGTTCTCTGTGGACTACCAAGGGCTCAATTCAGTCACCAGGACTGACGTGCACCCCATCCCCAGAGCTCATGAGCTCATTGATCAGTTAGGGGCTGCATGGTACCTCAGCACGTTTGATTTGACGTCAGGGTACTGGCAGATCGCCTTAACTGATGGGGCCAAAGAGAGGTCAGCATTCTCAACACCAGATGGGCACTACCAATTCCGGGTTATGCCCTTTGGGATGAAGAATGCCCCTGCCACCTTTCAGAGGTTGGTCAACCAGGTGTTGGTTGGACTGGAGGATTTCAGTGCCGCCTACCTGGACGACATCGCAGTGTTCAGCGCCAGTTGGGAAGAACATCTGCGCCACCTCTGGGAAGTGTTGATGGCGCTGCGGAGGGCAGGCCCACGATCAAGGCAAGTAAGTGCCAGATCGGGCAGCGTTCCGTGGTGTACTTGGGGCACCAGGTAGGAAGCGGCCAGGTGGCGCCCCTACAACCCAAGATTGATACCATCCTGGCATGGGAACCCCTCAAAACCCAGACACAGGTGAGAGCCTTTTTAGGACTCACAGGATATTACAGGAGGTTTGTCAAGGGGTATGGCAACATCGTTGCACCCTTGACTGAGCTGGCTTCCAGGAAGCAGCCCAAGAAAGTGAACTGGACTGACACCTGCCAGAAAGCTTTTGACGCCCTGAAGACTGCCATGTGCACCGCACCCGTGCTTCAGGCGCCCAACTTCTCAAAGGAATTCATCATCCAAACAGACGCTTCAGAGCATCGTGTGGGGGCTGTTCTGTCACAGATTAATGAGGAGGGCCTAGACCAACCTGTAGCCTTCATCAGTAGGAGGTTACTTCCATGGGAACAGAGGTGGAGTGCCATTGAGCGTGAGGCATTTGCTGTGGTCTGGGCACTGAAGAAGTTGAGACCATACTTGTTTGGGACTCACTTCCTGGTTCAGACTGACCACAGGCCCCTCAGATGGCTGATGCAGATGAGGGGTGAGAACCCAAAGTTGTTGAGGTGGTCCATTTCCCTACAGGGGATGAACTTCATGGTGGAACACAGCCCTGGTACAGAACACACCAATGCTGATGGTCTGTCCAGATTTTTCCGCCTTAGTGATGAGAACTCCCAGGGGGATGGGTAGTTCTCCCCACATTTCAGCTGGAGGGGACACGTGTTAGAGCTGGTACCATTGGCTGAGTCTCCCTTCCATTTTTTTGCTGATTGCCTCCTCTGTTTTTGACATGTTTGCTGGTTTTAGATGCTTTGGGCACTGTGCCACTGCTATCCAGTGCCACAGTGCAAGTGCTCCCTATGTTAAATTGATGTAATGGATTAGTGACTCCATGATTGACTTATTTGATTTACTTATCAGACCTTAGTACAGTGCACCATGTGTGCCCAGGGCCTGTAAATCAAATGCTGCTGGTGGGCTTGCAGCACTGGTTGTGCCACCCACAGAAGCAGCTTGTAAAGTGTGTCTCAGGCCTGCCATTGCAGAGCCTGTGTGAAGTCTAGTACTGCCATGTCAACTTGGTAAGTGCACCCACTTACCAGTCCCTAAACCTTCCCTTTTCTACATGTTAGCCACCCCTAAGGTAGGCCCAAGGGCAGGGTGCATTGTAAGTAAAATGTATGACATGCCCTGGTGTGTGTGGCATGTCCTGATAGTGAATTACAGCCAATTTCGTTTTTCACTATTGCAAGGCTACCTGTCCCCATAGGCCAGAATGGGCAGTTTGATTATAACACCTTATAATCCTAACTGACCCAGGGAACATGGTAGAAAAACGAATTTAGTATGCCTGAACTCAGAATGATAAAATACATATTTTAGTGAAGTTGGTTTTAACATTCTGTGTTTGAAAATACCACTTTTAGAAAGTAGGTATTTCCTTGCCTAACAATCCAGCATGCCTCTGCTAGGTTTGTGTATTGCATGTCTGGTTTGTGAGTGACAGGGGACTGGAGAGGGTCTTGGTCCAGCAGTCTGATGAGTCAGGGCTGGGCTGAATAGGACCCACATAGAATAGAGAGTAGGGGGGAGGAGACTTCCTTTCACTGACCTGAGCCCTCATAGAATAGAGAGTAGGGGGCGGGGATTTCCTTTCACTCCCCTGAGACCTCATAGAATAGAGAGTAGGGGGAGGAGATTTCCTTTCAGCTACCTGGGCCAGGTCTGCTCTCACACAAAGCTGTCTCCATCTCCTGCCAGGAAGCTGCACAGAACTGGTTTTGGTCAGGCACAGACACTATCTGCCTTCAGAGACAAAGGATTTACTGGTATAAATATTGGGGCCCAGACCCCAGAACTTTAGATCACTTCTGGAACAACAAGACGAACCTTTGCCAAGGAGAAGAACCAAGGAAGCTGCAGGAGTTTGGACTGCCCCTCTGCCAGTGTGCTGTTTGCTGGGTTGGCCTGCAGTGGTTTCTTTATTGCCAAGGAAAGGAGAAGGAACTTTTAAGGAACTTTCATCATCTTGCAGAATATTTCTCCAAGGGCTTGAACTGTGCTTGCCTCCTGCTGAAGTCTCAGGGACAAAAGACTTCACCACCAGCTCCCCCCTGAATTCCCTTGCTGGGGATTCTGTCTGCAGAAGCCTGCGTATCGCTGGGAGCTGGAAGCACGACTCAACGACAAGAAGTGTGTCGCCGCCGCAGCTGTTACTGTCGCATCACCGGAGAAGCGTGTCGCCACCGCAGAGGTCGTCGCCGCATCACCGAAGAAGCGTGTCTCCGTCGCAGCTGCTGATCGTCGCATCACCGGAGAAGCGTGTCGCAGGGCCTGTCGCGGCTCCAAAGAGTACAGAGTTCGCCGCACGGCCGTCGGGCGTGCACGCATCGCTTTCACGTCGTCGCATCGCATCAAGGGCGCCATCTTCTCGCATCGCACCGGAGCGTCATCGCATCAAGGCGCCATCCTAGCGCAACGCAACCGGAACGCAGTACAAAACCGACACATCGCCTCCTCTCCGGTAAGGAACAGACGCATCGCCTACTTTGCGCAAGCACTGAGGAACAGACGCCTCACATCCCCCGAAGCAAGGAACCGACGCATCACCTTCCCTGCGAACCTTTTGTTTGTTTTGCGTTACGCATTTAAGGTACTTTTGTGAGAAACGTGTCGCATTTACCATCAACTTGAACTAAGTTACTTCTACCATCTTTAAGTCTATTTTTGAGTACAGTATTGTGGATTTTTGTCGTTTGTGGTCTTGTGTTAAATCTATATAAAGAATACTTATTTTTATAAAACCTGTGTGGTGTCCATCTGTAGTGTTTTCACTGTATTACTGTATATGTTCACAAATGCTTTACACACTGCCTCTGAGATAAGGCTGCCTGCTCGTGCCAAGCTACCAAGGGGGTGAGCTGGGGTTATTTAGGAGTGTAGCCCCCTTACCCTGACTAGAAGCAAGGGTCCCTATTTGGACAAAGGTGCATACCATTGCCAACTAGAGACCCCCAGTTCTAACAATGGGCTGCTCCCAACTTCTCGTTTAACTATTGGTCGGCCCTCTTACAACAGATGGGAGTATTGTTTTCTGTAGAAAGCGATAACAGGGAGTATCAGGGACATGGCTCGGCCCCCCTACTATCTATGAGCTTGCACTGGGTAAAGCAGCACAGGGTTGTCTTCTTCGGCAAGTTGAGCCGAGCTATTTTTAAAAGGTGCAGTTTAAGTGTTTGATCACTGCTTGGAGAGTTTGGAGTAAGGTTCATAAATTAATGAAGACTAAAAGGTATACCCCCTTGTGGCGATCCCCGCTTTTCCCGACCAACTTCTATGATGTGATGGGTAGGCAGTGGGAACAATCTGGTTTCATTAAGATAGGGGATCTGTACACGGCCGATCAGTTATGCTCATTTATGGAATTACGACAAGATTTTGGAATAGCGGCCAGCTCCCTCTTTAAATACTTGCAGGCAAAGGAATTGAGTCAACTCAGGGCAGGTACGTTTTCCCTGTTGCCAGACTGCAGGATAGGACAAGTGTATAAAATGTTAATGGATACAACCCCAGACGACCTTGAGACGATCGACGTTAACTGGTCAAGGAAACTAGGGGAGGGAAATGCATATTTATTTATGTCAATCGGACTAGGAATTATGGTTTTTCTTTCATCTAATCTGAGAGCCCAGCGCTATAAAATGATATTTAATTCATATTTTACTCTGTGAAGTTGTTTGGATGGGGTAAAAGGAAGATGGTAAGTGTCCCAGGTATCGAAATGGCCCAGCTGAAGTGATACATATATTTAATAGCTGTGAAAAACTACAGCCTTTGAAGAAAGGTATTGAGACATATTGGAGGAAGCTGCTTGGGAAAGAGATATGCATCAGCCCACTCATGTTGCTTCTCGGATATGATAGACATATTTTATTTTTTTATCAACGTCAGTAGCTCGACTGTTAATCGCAACAGGGTGTAAAAAATCCAGAGCCTCCCACCGTACAGGCATGGTTAGGACAAATAATGGGCATATATAATCAAGAAAGAGCCTTATATAATTGCAAGAGTAGAGGGGATAAGAGTCGGGGTATAAAGATTTGGTCCCCCATGATTAAGTGGCTGATTGGCTGTCTGGGATATGAGGATTGGTTAGCCCTCAATTCCTAACTAAGAAGGTAATAGCCGTTTAGTTTCTAATGAGCAGCGGAATTAGATTTATAAGATGAGGGTTAGCTTCTGATATTCTAGTGGGGATGAGCCCAACATTGGTTATATATATATATAGCACTTACGACTTGATGAGGCATTGAAGTACATTGAAGCACATTTTTGGCAAGTAGCATGCTATTCCGGACCCCAAGATTAGTAGGTAATAGGTTAGTACAAATTTGTTTTCCTGTGCATTAGCTATTCTAGGTTTGTTCTCTTAATTTCATGCATGTTTAGTAGAGTTTGGAGTAGGGACAGAATGATAGGAATGGATTTAAAAAGGGGAAGTAGTACATTTTGCATAAGTAGGGGTCATGTGTCTTGTTAGTTAGGTGGCCTAGCTAAATAGGAGGGGTGCAAGCTTGAGAGGGATGTTTGGCAGTTCATAGTAGTTGAAAGGTTTGGGATGAGACAGAGGGAGGTGGGATGGAAAGGGTGGAAGGAATTTATTTTTATTTTTTTGATTTTAATAGAAAAATGTAAATAATTTATACATATATATATATATGTATTTACTTATAACAGGAGGCATAAGTCAAAGTACAGCGACATGTACCTGTATAATTACAGTGATTTTCTATACTGTGAGAAGTAGTATAGTTTGCTATGTCTGACTATACTGTTGTGGTATATTCTTAAGTTGTGAGCATAGTCGTGATGTAGGGAAAAGACAGTTCCTGACTAGTCTTCTGAAGTGGAGATGGTTGTCTGTGAATCTTATGTTTCAGGGTAGGGAATTCCATAGTTTGGCTGATTGAACAGAGAAAGATGCTCCACTAATGGTTTTTTTCTTGTTTGCAGGAATTATGAGGCGGGGAGCTATTCTTGAGCATAGGTATCTTTTGTTGTATGTTGATTTACTTCTTGATAAAGAGTGGCTCTTTGCCATGTATTGCTTTGTGTATGATACAAAGCAGTTTAAATGAGAATCTGTGTGCAACTGCAAAGCAGTGTAGTGGTCTAAAAGCAGGGGAGATGTATGCTTGTTGCTTTACTTGTAGGAGGAATCTAAAGGCAGCGTTCTGAATTATTCAGAGCCTTCTCAAAGTAGACAAAGTTGTGCCATGATTCAGACCATTAGCGTAGTCCAGTTTTGATAAGATAAGTGAGATAGTAGCTTGAACCTTGTGTGGAATCCTTGGTGCAGAAAGATGCGTTGCAGTGTTTTCATTGTGCAAAACCTTGATTTGGCTACCTTACCCACTTGTGGATTTATTGAGAGCTTGGCATCCATGGTAATTCAAGGTTTTTTACCTCCTTAGATATTTTTGGAGGTGATCCTAGATCATCATATAATTCGACCCTCTGTGCTGCATAACCCTAGTAACCATGACAATGGTAACAATCTATAGAGTGGATTGGGGCCATCACTAAGAAGGTGAAATCTATATTGCAGAGGAAACCACGAAATATTTTTCACATTTCATGTTTCCCTGTGAATATGTGTTATATGCCAATGTATTTTATTCAACTAAATCTGTGCAAAACTTTGGGGAAAAAAGTACATCCACTTTGGGTTCTTCATGGCAGGTTTCATATAGATCCATCAATCAGGGGCCTAACAGTATAGGGGTTGAGAGAATCCAGTATCAATTGCATTTTAACTCCTATGGGATACTTTGCTCCTTGATGCAGAAAAAACAGCTACATAGAAGGGCCTCTACTTGCATTGGTGTAAATCTGTTCAGTAATTTGAGAATATAGTATTTAGAAAGTGTACAGTTTAGGCATAAAGTGATTATATTTTAGAGATATCTGAATCACTGATTTGCGAATCCAATTAAAAAAATAAAGGCACACCATTTGACCAGGGAGCATTTTTTTCTGGCGTTAATTGTGGATTCTCAAATACTTTATGCTCAGTTTGTTTAATTAGGCAGCATGGTGCACCATGCACTGTGCTGGGAAAAAAAAAAGATAAAGGGCGTATGGGGGCAGGGTTAATTTATCTTACCCTTCACCCAAGCGTAATTTGCGAGGACCTCAAAGGCATCTCTCCCACTAGAATAAATAAATATCAAGAAATTATTTTGATCATATGATTTATTAATCCTATGCTGAAAAAAAAATTCAATGCACTATGGCGCATATGGACAATGGCCAAGTGGCGGAGTTGGCCGCATGCATAAGGTGGGGAGCAGAGCCTGGCTGCAGTCCAGTTCCGGCTGCCAACTGCTGCTGTGAATGACTGAAGATCACACACAACGAGGCTGGGCTTCCCGCAAAAGGTTGTAACCTCATGGCCATCACCTGCTGTGTACAGCACAAGGCCATATCCAGCTGGGAATAGTCAAAAGCTACTGGTTTGGTGCATGGCAGGCCACCTGCAGTCATCCCAATCAAAGGCTGTGCACAGTGGTGTTCGACCACCTGCATCGGACTGGGTGAGGGCCTGGGCATAGGCCAGTCCATGTGGGCAATCCCCACTGTGTACAGCCCAAAGCCATGCACAGGAGATGCTGACTGCCCATGGCTGGCTACATGTGGTATATGATTAAAATAAAAAACACCAAAAACCTCAGCAAACTTGCAAGTAAGGACTGCAATCCAAAACTTGCACAATGCACAAGCAAACAACAATAAGGAGGGGTATTGTCCAAAAAGTGACAGTTACAATTTTAACCTCCATAGGAGTTTTTGCTCCTCGATACATAAAAAAGAGCTGAACCATGTAAAATAGAATTTTACTCAAGGCAGTGCCCTGACCTGGTTTGTTGCAAATCTGTTCAGCAGTTTGAGAAATTAGCATATAAAAAGTGTTACAATCTGAACATAAGAGGGTACATTTTAGAGATATCTTGACTGTTAATTCATGATCTCCAAAGGATTCGAGAACAAATTCAACAAGCATTTGCAATGCAATAGGTCTCGTATTTGCCAGAGTTTAAGCTATTGGCATTGTAAATGACAATGCCTTTTATTTATGTGTTTTGAGAGCTTAAACTCTCGCAAATGCGAGACCTATTGCATTGCAAATGCATTTGTAATGCAATAGGTCTCATATTACTGAAAGTTTGAAAACTTGGCGTTGCATTATTATTTTCAATGCCAATAGCTCCAACTTTTAGTAATGCGAGACCTATTGCATTGCAAACGCTTGTTTCAGATGGAGCGTAGGAGGCTCTGATAACCTGTACTTCACATTTTCATTTCACTTGCAGCTGGTCCGATAAAAGTTATCCTGGATTGGAGACGCGCGTAATTTATGTCAGCAGAGTGTTAACTCTGGAGCTGAACTAAAAATCTAATAAGCCTGATAACAAATTAGAAGCCAACATTTACAAAGGACAATGACACAAGCCAATGAAAAATATGGGCGGAGCTTCAAGTCCATATCTGAATACAGAATGTCTCAAAGAGACAGCGCTGCCTAGGCGAGACCTAAAAACACCAATCGTGACGCAGCAGTGTCTATTCAACGTTCCGTTTACCTCATCTCTGCTGATTAGCTCATTAGAAAATGTAAGTCCTGGCATCAGTCCTCGTTTCTTTAGCAACAATATAGATGCCAATGAGCCAGAGAAGAAGATTCTCTTTACTGACGCAAATGCCACCACACGTTCACCCCTGTATAAAACAGATGCTTGTTAAGAGAGGAGACTGTCACAAGCAGAAATGCGATCTGCAGTTCCCCATTCCCACTGGAGACAGGTCATAAGAGCATGTGGGCCTAGGGCCCCACCAATAATGTACAAGTGCCCATGGGTTGGGCCACGACTTCGCACATTGTTTACTGATCCACCCTTGAAAAGCACCAAGGAAGTGAACCCCTGGTCTTATTGACTCATTTTTATGATCGACTCCATACGTGGAGTATATGCATGTGATTTACAGCGTTCTTTTCAAATTTCCATTTGAAATATTTATTTTATTTTACATAGCGCTAGCACAGTTAGGACATTTCAGTGCATCAGCAACACAACAAGATCATAAGACTTAGATCACTGCATGTGGTTTAATATAGAAAAAGTGCACTGTACATTGTTATTTTTACCTCGCCCATGATTAAAAGGTGCATACGTTTGTGACAGCTCTTATGAAGTGACAGAGGCACATTGCTTACGCTAGTATCCTAGTCTAACCATCTATTTTTATTAGGACTTTGTCCCTACCTTCGAGGCTGAAGAGATATCAAGCTTGGAAACTCAGCACCGGTTAGGTGCACGAAACAATTTACTAATTAATTGCTATCCAGTTAGGGCGAGGTCTTCCATGTCAGAGGTCTTTTTTAGGTCTCGCGCTGAGCCAGCGCTTGCGCTGGTCTGGGCGAGACATTTAGTCAGTGGGCTTTCAGAAATGCGACCACAGCTTTTTGTGTGGCATTCTGCGCGCGGTTACGCGCACAGGCACGAGCAGAGGCGCCATCTGGCTTTCCTCTCGCTCTCGCGCGCGCGCCTCGCTCTGCCTCTTTGTTTTGCTCGCCCCTCTCCCTCCCCCACCAGAGCTGCCATCTGGCTTTCTCTGCACGCACCACTCGCGTGCTTGTTTTCTTTCACTTTCGCGGCCCCGCGGCCGTGTCCTTTTGCGGCCGTGCGGCCAATGCTTGTTTTTCTTCCTCACAGGCTAATGGGCTTTGTGTGCGTCTTTCAAATAAAGACAGCACGCAATTGGGCAAAGGCGGGTGCATGTCCCGCCTTTGCTCCGCTCACGGCCTATTGCTTGCGGTTACCCGCATAGGCCACATCTGTTTTCAATTATCGTGCCCAGACACGGGCGCGATAATTGAAAACAGATCGCTCGCTGTGGCGCGTGCTCATGCACCACTCGTTTCTTCTTGTTCTGCAATGCGAGTCTGCAGTAAGGGGAAGTAATGGATCTGCAGTGAAGGGTTCTGCACCGAGATTCTCCATTAAGAGACTGTAGTTGATGTGTGCGTAAAGTTGTTCTGCAGTGAGGGTCAATGTGTTAAAAGTGCCTTGCTCTGTAGTGGGTGCCGCGAGGGGCCGTGTCTGCTGCTGCTAAGGGTGTTTAGCTGCTGCTGAGGATGGCGTGTGCAGCAGGCGCCCCTTTGTGTAACGTTTCCCATACAGTACGGTACGTTGCCGTATGACCTCACCCCACAGATATGTTCCTCGCAGACCTGGGTTTAATCTGCCGGCAAAGGCACCGATTTGTGCTTTCATAGTATTGTTACATCCTTTGTGGAGAAAAGGAGGGGGCTGCAGCTTCCTGTTAACTCTTCTCCCACACGGTGAACGCATCCAAAGCTGCGTGTGCAGACAGACACATGATTAGTTAAATGTTATTATTTTATTACCGCTTCACTGACGTTGATATTTCCGTTCAGCAGTTTTTCAAAATAATGCTGTTGTTCTGTTTACAAGTTAATGTATTCATTATTTTAAATTAACTATTTTGGTGGACTTTTAAAATATGTTTACGCACCCATCATGACTCATATATTTTGATTGATGTTGCAGTTAAGATGCACAAACATTTGTGTGCACACGTTTTAACTCTTTGTTTATTGTAGTTAATAAGTATGGAAATTGGCATAGGGTGTGGCTTGGAGCACACTTTCAACTTTTGTTTTCAAAGTCGTTACTGTAGCGCTTACATTTGGACATGTCTGCCTGGCTTCAAACGTACAGTAAAACAGGGCGCAGCAAAGCGAGCTTCCAGGTGACTGAATCTGGGGACGCATTTTTTCCAGTCCAGGGCGCTTCTGTTACCATAGCAAACTCATATTTTACGACAATGATTTAGTTGAAGTAAAACTAAGGCTCAGCCTCACAGAGTTTAGCGCCTAGGGTTCACCCGTGGCAGTGATTTTTTCTAGTAGCCATCAAATAAGTCTGCTTTCATTACCAGGGGAGACACCAAGTGCGCCTTGGGATCGAATGCTGTTGAGTCATGTATCAACTTGTCAACTCTGGGAATCAGTTTTGTATTAGTAGCAGAATGACTACAGCAGTGAAGGAACATCACATGCTACTATCATTTAATTTACTGTTTCAGAAACTTGTGTGGAGACTTCTACAGTACCGTAATTCTGTCTATCAAAATCGTATTTAAGCCAGTCCCAGAGCCTGAATATTATAGGAGTATTTAGGCTAACCTGCGTATCCTTTTTAGGTCTGGTTAGAGACAGCTTTAGCTGTGTGTCAGACATCTTACTATCTACATAAAGAGAGAGGGGCAATAAGGTAAGCCCTCTTGATAAAAAACACATGTTCATCTGCTATATGTTGCTTTTAAGTCATTTATGCTCTATATAGTTTTCCTCTACACTGTCATATATATGGCCATTACGTTATAACATAAGCTCTTGAAATTTGCATGGAAGGGATGCACACTTTTTTTCCTTTCTGCCCAGAGCATATGCTTTAGCACGAATAACCTGTAGTCAGATCTACATGTACTGAATAAACGCATGCAAACCTGAAGCTTTTAGCAACACACCAGGCGAGCTAACAGCAGAAAAGGTGCTGGTGAACAGATTTGATTGTTGCTCACTTTTTGCATTAGTTGCATCTTCAGTTAGTCATGTTGTTGGATGCTTTTGGCTCCCACTGGTATGCACTCCCGTCATTTTGAATCCAATGATTTGAGTGTCATAAAGTTTCTCTCATAAGAGTTGTTTTTTGGCCAGAAGCCTGTTGTATCACTATGGAGGCATCTCATCTTGGGTCTCGCCTTAGACAGCATATGCTCTGTAACATTTTGTTATCTTACAGTGGGCTTAGAGCCAAGCCGTTGCTTACCATTTGTTGATCTAATTGTCACTCCCATTTGTTAGCATGCGTCGGTTTTCCTTCTTCTTGTGTTTGTCCGTCCTCTGGAGCATTGATGCAGTACTGTGTTTCCACTGCTCGCTTTTTCAGACACTAATTTTTCCTTTTTGTTTATGCACTCACTGAAAGTGCATGCATTGTCCTACTGTCTCCCTCGTGTGACTCTTTCCCACCTCTCTGCTTCCTCTCTCTCACCCGTATGCTTCTCCCCACTCACCCATGCTGCCTTCTCTTTGTGTGCTTGGTCCCCGCCATCTCCATGTTGCTGTCTTTTGCCCATGTGATCCTCCCACCCGCAATCCTATATTGCAGTTTCCCACCTGTGCCCTGTGTTGCTTTTTCCCCAACTATGTCCTATGTTCCTTCCGCACCTCATCCCCAGTGTTGCTTCTGCCCCCACCCACACCATCGCTTTGCTTCCATCATTGGTTGCTTCCTCCTACTTGCTTTAAAAAACCATCTCCCCACCTGCCTTCCTTTTTACTTCTGTCGTTCATCTTGCACCCCCGTGTCGCTCCCATGCCCACATTAGCTTTAAAAAACACTTTTTGTGTTCTTATAAGGTCCCAAAAGCGAGACCTATTGGTTATGCCAATGCTTGTTTCCTTATGCCATATGTGTCACTAAGGGCATGCCAGTCCTCTTACTTCACCACGAATTGCTTATATGACCTGGGCCCCACCAATTTGGGGAAACTGGCATCCCCAGGGAACCATGTATAAATTACTTTGTCTGTGACCCATACTTTATTCCCATCTACAGGTAATCCCACTTAACTGCATGCCTTGCCTACATGAAGACATCAACTGCGCAATACTGCCAAGCAGAAACATCAGCACTGACATTTAAAAAAAAAATAATCCTGTGCAAGCACATGCATAAAAACATTCACCTTGCTGCTTTGCCCAACTTAGAAAACTACAAAAAAAATGCATTCTGTATAGAAGGCCTATAGGCAATAGTGTACTTTTCCGATTTGAAGTATTCAAACATGCACTGCACTCAAATCGCTACAATATGGAATGTTAGACCAAAGCATGGAGCCCACTATAAACCTTGAAATAACAATCGGTCTGCTGACAGCTGGGCTGTCAAGTCGCACCTAAAATGCGCAAATTGAGGATTTCAATATACATGAATTATGGTGCATTTAAAAGGTCCCTACTACACTTACGCTTGTCTGCCTCCAATCCATCGCATAGCCCAGTCAGCCTTCTTTTTAACATAAGGTAGAGTTTCAAGGGCGTTGAAGAGAAACTCCCTCGAAAATTAAACAAGCCACATTAATAACAAGATCGACTTACTACCAATTGTGTTGCCAACTGCAAACCACCCTTGCTTGGAAGATCCTAAAAGGCCCGCCAAATTTTATTTCCATTTAAACCCCCATACAATGTTCAGTAGGCAACTAATGCATACACCCCAAATTCGAACAGTCAAGAAAACCACTGAAGGGCCATGGAGTGAGTAACCCTGAGATCCATGCTACAAATAACTGATTAGCATGGTCAGTGTGTGTATTGGGATATCACTCATCCGCACAAATTACTGTTATGGCCTTTGTGCCAGTGTACACATATGATTATGTCTTTTGTGCCAGAGGGCACAATGCTTCAGCTGTTTTATTAGACAGATGGAGGCATTTAATATTGATCAGCTTGTCCATGGTCTATTTGCTTGTAGTCTATCCTTTAATGCTTAGGTGGTCACTAACATAATGTTAACACATGGCCACTATTTTGAAAGTGATAACACGGAGCAGAGTCACGGAAGACCAGCTAACCACAACCCTCGCCCTGAGCCCACCCGCCGAACCCTCCGACCCCGACACCGCCGCCCGCAACCTCAGACAGTGGATCGACGACTGCGCCAACACCCTCGCCCCGCTCAAGAATCCGCCCAACAGCCACACCAGCAAGAAAGCCACCTGGTTCACCGAAGACCTCCAGGCCTCCAAACGAACATGCCGAAAACTGGAGAAGATCTGGCTCCACTAACGGACAGCGGACAGCTACGCCGCCCACAAGAGCGCCACCCGCAGTCACCATCACCTCATCAGATCCGCCAAAAGGGCCTCACTCAAAGACCGCCTAGACAACAACGCACACAACAGCAAAGAGCTCTTCAACATCGTGAAGGAACTCTCCAACCCCAGCTCCAACACCAACGACATCCAGCCGTCGCGAGACCTGTGCGACTCACTGGCCACCTTCTTCCACCGCAAAATCGCCGACATCCACGACAGCTTCAACACCACGACCGCCCGGCAACCACCGAGACCACTGCCCCCACAACCACCAACCGCCTGCTCTCCTGGACCAACATCAACGACGAGGACACCAGCGAGATCATGAACACCATCCACTCCGGTTCACCGCTAGACCCGTGCCCTCACCACATCTTCAACAAAGCCAGTACAGCCATCGCGCCCCATCTCCGGAAAATAATCAACATCTCCTTCGAGACAGCAACCTTCCCGGAAAGCTGGAAGCACGCCGAGATCACCGCCTTACTCAAGAAACCCAAGGCAGACCCCAAGGACCTCAAGAACTTCCGACCCATCTCTCTGCTCCCGTTCCCCGCGAAGGTCACCAAGAAAATCGTCAACAAACAACTGACCCGCTACCTCGAGGAGAACAACATCCTGGACCCTTCCCAGTCCGGCTTCCGCAGCAACCACAGCACCGAAACCGCCCTCATCGCCGCCACCGATGACATCAGGACCCTGCTAGACAACGGAGAAACAGCAGCCCTCATCCTCCTGGACCTATCAGCCGCCTTCGACACAGTCTGCCACCACACACTACGAACACGCCTTCACGACGCCGGGTTCCAAGAGAAGGCCCTGGACTGGACCACATCCTTCCTTTCCGGCAGAACACAAAGCGTCTGCCTCGCCCCTTCCGATCCAAGGCCACCAAGATCATCTGCGGCGTACCCCAAGGCTCCTCCCTCAGCCCAACGCTGTTCAACATCTACATGGCACCCCTCGCCCACGTCGCCCGACAGCACAACCTCAACATCATCTCCTACACCGACGACACCCAGCTGATCCTCTCCCTCACCAAAGACCCTCACACCGCCAAAGCCCACCTCCACGAAGGAATGAAGGCCGTCGCCGAATGGATGAGGACCAGCCGCCTGAAGCTGAACTCGGACAAGACGGAGGTCCTCATCCTTGGTTCCAACCCTTCAGCCTGGGACGACTCCTGGTGGCCAACATCACTGGGAACAGCCCCGCCACCCACCGACCACGTACGCAACCTAGGGGTCATCCTCGACCCCACCCTCTCCATGACTAAGCAGGTCAATGCCGTTTCCTCATCCTGCTTCAACATCCTCCGAATGCTCCGCAGGATCTTCAAGTGGATCCCCACCGAAACAAGAAAAACAGTCACCCAGGCCCTCGTCACCAGCAGGCTAGACTACGGAAACGCCCTCTACGCAGGAACGACGGCTAAGCTCCTGAGACGGCTGCAACGCATCCAGAACGCCTCTGCACGTCTTATCCTCGACATCCCCTGACGCAGCCACATCACACCCCACCTGAGAGACCTGCACTGGCTCCCTGTCAACAAGAGGATAACCTTCAAGCTCCTCACCCACGCACACAAAGCACTCCACAACTCCGGACCAGCCTACCTCAACAGACGACTCAGCTTCTACACCCCCACCCGCCAGCTCCGCTCGACCAGCCTCGCCCTCGCCACAGTCCCCCGCATCCGGAAACGACCGCCGGCGGCAGATCCTTCTCCCACCTCGCCGCCAAGACCTGGAACACCCTCCCCACCAACCTCCGACAGACCCAAGACCTACTGGCCTTCAGAAGACTCCTCAAGACCTGGCTCTTCGATCAGTAGCAGCACCACCCCCCTCTTCCCCCAGCGCCTTGAGACCCTCGTGGGTATGTAGTGCGCTTTATAAGTGACATGATTGATTGATTGATTGAAGTACTGCTCACTACTAAAAAGGTTGGAGACACCTGAGTAACTTAAGTAAACTCGATAGGCTGTGCAGCCTAATACCGAGCCTTAACATCAGGAGCACAGCACCCTCAGTACCCAGCTGCCTACTTGAAACTACACTATTGAAATAGTATTGGAGGCCATGAGTTTATACAATTCTGCTGTCTGGATTGTTTTCTTGTTGGGGCAGAAGTATCCTTGGTAGCAGAGTTTTTTAAGCCCTGCAATGTATGTTCCACAGCTCCTTGGTACGTCAGATAGCCTCCCTCTGAAGGCAAGCCCAACATTGGCTAGCAATCTCTAGCCAGGATTCAACATAGGGTTTCACTCACCTCCTCTGACATCCAAAAGGAGGCTTTGACTTTTTTGTAAATCTGCCAAATGTCGTGATACGTGATAGGGAAGATGACAAAGCGTTGAGGGTTCTCTCTCAGCAGAGGCTCCTCCTGCACCTCTGACAGCCAGCTTACTTTACTCTTCACCTAAATGAGACAAGAAAAAAAATGGTACGTTTCTACGAGACTGTCCGCTAGAGAAATATAGGCACACGTGTCAAGAACTCTCCCCCAATTCTGACCTGCCGGCTATGGAAATGCTCCTGATCCCGTAAACCCACCCACGGCACCAAACTATCACTTTTCGCTCATTAAGATGAAGCCTATAATAGTGCACCCTTTATGCCAGGGGCAGGGGTCACCTCCGTCAAGTATACCATTCATGTAAGCCACCCCTCAAGCCTACATACTTGAATTCAGATATACCACAGGGCCAAATTCACACTCACGCATCCTATGTGGGCCTTCTATTGGAGGAGGGAGAGTGTGAGATCGCACAAGATGGTGTGTGCATTCAGGCTGATGTCAGTCGAGGATACTAGGCAATATTGCACCCTGGGGCACTTGGTACAGACAGAAAGAAGTTAGGGTGTGGTGGGGTAACTTCTATATTTGGCGCCAAAAAATGGCAAGCCGTGCTATACGCAGCAACATGACACACATCATCCTTATTTTCAATGCTCAAAAACAAGCCTATCAAAAAGACACAAGCCGTTAGACGGGCTGCTGCCACTTCACTAAGTTTGCTCATTTACTTGGTTAACTGATTTATCGAGTCACCTCATGCAGCTCCCCCCATCTCCCCACAGACCGGGATACGCAACAGAACACTTATCTTAAACCTTCCAAGTAGGCAACCCACTCACCATTTTCTTCTCAGCTTCCTTGAAGATGTTCCGTGCAGTCTTGGTGGCCAAAACCCGGGTGCTGCTATGGGTCGGTGGCTGTAAAGGAGAGAAATAAAACAAGAAAACGGGAAGTTTCCCACAGAGAATCGAACTTGTTTCTTAAGCTAACAAGCGCTTTGTTCTTGCTAATAAAGTGTGTTCATTGTTTTTGCCCTATTTGTCAATATTAAGAAAATTAATGAACAAAAACAGTCACAGAAAACGAGAAAGCATGCTTTATTTTAAAGACAGTCACTAGATTTTACAATGGGCTCTATAACATTGTGATGACCAAGAGAAAGTTACAGAAAAAATAACTGCAATGCCCATACAGGAAAAGGGAAGCGGGAGGAGGAGCCATCTCACGCTATACAGTGTAATGGCCAAACAAAATGTTCGCTGAGTGAAATCGCCAGAAACAGAGCTAAGCACACACAGGAGGGACAGTTACAGAAATGCACCAATAACAAGCTGGCATTTCTGAATGCCACAGACAACAACCATTAGCAATCAGTGGGTGTGCCAGAGCTCATAGAATAGAATACAACAGGTCTTGCTGACAGCGCAAGCGCTGTCAAAGGCTCGACCTAAAAAGTAAAGGCACACCATTGCACTATGTAGATGTGGATTTGTGGTTTACTGTGCTCTCACTGAGTGGCCATCTCAGAAATATTTCTGTTGCAGCCACCTTTACCTAATACGGTGCACCAAGCATTGTGTTGGGATAAATAAAAAGAACAGGCATTGGCAATGCAATCGGTCTCTCTTACCTTGACACAGAAACTAGACCAATTGGCACTGGGTGCAGAACATGACTGGCAGACGCCTATGCACAGCTGTGGTTGGCCACATATGTAGAAATATGTACAGGGATGTTGTATGTGATAAAACAAAATAACTGAAAAAAGCTCAAAGTTAAGTCACGGTTATCATTAGTTATAACATGTCAACCTATGTTTTAAAAAAACTCGGAAATTCACCTAAAAAACAGAAAGTGCAATCACATTTATAAATCAAAGCAGGAAAAACTACTGAAGTTCAGAAGTCATGAATCGAACAATCCACACCTCGCACAAAAAACATGCAAACCATAGCCTGCAAACCATAACTCACACACCAAACACACTTCACTGTGAGTGATGGCATTCCACCCTTTCACAAGGAAAATATCTATACACAAAGTTGATCTCTTCAGTACCATGTACTAAAATGTCAATGTCTGTTTTTTCAGACCCAAAAATATTTTTGCTTTTAGCTGATTTTTTTCTACATTGGCAAGGGCCCCGTGTTTCCCCAAAACTAAAGTTTCACAAAAACCATGAAAAAACAAAACAAGCATTGACAATGTCAAAAGGCTAGTTGCCAATGTCAGACATATTTTCTTTGGCAATGTTTGTTTTTCCCTGCAGCACACCACCAGGTTGGATTATACCATTAGCCTCTTGATGCCGTAGCAGCAGCTGTCCATTTATGGGTGAGGCAATCTGACCAGCAAACAGCAGCTGGGAGATCACAGCACTGACTGGAAACTGAGAGCATTTGAATTCCATTCCATACCACCAACGGTAGTGTCCCAGCGCTAAGCAGCGGAACAACAGATAGAGGAACGGGGGGGAAACTAAGGAAGATCAAATAGCCAGGTTTTCAAAGCCTTCCTGAACTTAAGTTCCGACTCAACTTTACGAAGATGATCTGGCATGGAATTCCAGAGGGCAGCTGTTTTCACCGAGAAAGCTCGCCCGCCAATCCTGGCTTTAGCAAAGCGAGGAATCCGGAGCAGCTCCTGATGATTGGATCGCAAGGTCCTAGTCTGGCGATATTTCTGGAGTCTCTGCTTCAGATATCCAGGGCCGCTGTCTCTTGAAGCTCTGTAAGCCAAGGACAGTGCCTTAAACTCTATTCTCCTCTTAACTGGAAGCCAGTGGAGGCTACACAGATGTGGGGAGATATGATGGCGGAGTGGCATGTTTCTAATAAGCCTAGCTGTGGCATTCTGGATAATCTGCAATTTCCAGATCAAATATGCTGGGAGACCCAGGTACAAGCTGTTGACATAGTCCAGCTGAGACGTGATATGGACAGGTGTAGGGTCACCCAGGAGAACAAGTGGAACTATCAGTAGTTAAATGTTAATATTAGCTCTAATATGTGAAAGCATATCTTTTCAGAATGGCTATGATTCGTGGACGATCACCAGATATGTAGTTTATTGCATATTTGTGGCTATCCCCTCCAGCCATTGGATAGTGTGGGAT
Organism: Calotriton arnoldi; assembly: GCA_963921515.1. Taxonomy (NCBI): domain Eukaryota; kingdom Metazoa; phylum Chordata; class Amphibia; order Caudata; family Salamandridae; genus Calotriton; species Calotriton arnoldi. The sequence goes on from CAWUFW010010920.1 coordinate 424,729, forward strand.
ACAGTTTCCAGCCTAGTGGGAAGGAGGTACCTTGTGTACAAGATCTCGCAACTGCTCTCCTTGTGCTGTAAATAGGTGGAGGCTCTGGATGTGCTGATCCACATCAGCTGCCATTCTTCATGAGAAACACCCCTATCCTGAACAACTGCACTATATACTTTGGCTTTGCATTGTGGTTAGAAGAGTTTATGAGGGTCTAGGTTCCATGAAAGCACTTTATAAATGTTAAGATGTGTGAACAGCGATTAAAAATAAATCCTTTCAGCCAACCATTCCTTGGGTGTGTTATCTAGCGGCACAAAGGAGAGTATCCACAGCGGCCATATTTTCATGAACTTTAAGCAAAATTGTGCACGCCATGAAGTCAGGAGGATCATATGCCCTTGAGCATTGTAATGCAGGAATACCGTGTCAGGCAGGGAAAAATCATGAAGCGAAGTGGTGGCTCAGGTAACCACCATAGAATGAAAAATTGACAAAACACATGCACCATAACAGGAAGCCAGGTCTTGGAAACAAACAAGAGTTGTGGGTAAAAGGGGCACGGAAAATATAATAATAAAAAAGCATATGCATGCATGAAAAAAGATATTTGGTGGTAAATTCACCAAGACACTTTCACTTCTGCATAGTGTGTGACAATGACTGTCCAAAAGAGAATGGTTTTCTGACTAGTCAGTTGCGTTTCTCTTTGTACAGTTGAGCCAGTCTGCGTAGTTCATCACTTCGTCAATTGCGAAAAGCTTGTGTTCTAAAGACCAATGCAGTTATCAAAGAAAGATGAGTGTGGGGAAGGTTTTAGGAAAGGTTGTGGTTTTTATTTATTGCCTTTTACCAGTAGCACAAGGATGTTGCAGTGGCATGCAGCACAAACTTCACACCCCAGTTGTTTACTTTGTGGTGAAAGAGAGAGGATCAGATGAATGACCATTCCGTTTTGCGGGTCGCAAATTGTGATTTTTTGTGACTCGCAAAACAGAATGTACTAATGTGTCTCAGACACATTAAGCGATTCCCAAATGACCTGCCTCATCTATATTCGTTAGGCAGGTCGCAATTTGCGACCCATTGGGAATGGGCTACAATCACAGGGATAGAGGCCTGCTGGGGACAGCAGACCACCATGTCTGTGTTTGCTCTTTAAACAAAGCAACATTTTTTTTTCAATTGCAGCCCGTTTTCCTTAAAGGAAAACGGGATACGTTTAAAAGAAAAAAATTAAACACTTTCTTTTAATTTTTTAAGGGTAGGCAGTGGTCTGTGGGACCACTGCCTGCTCTTAAAAAATATTTTTGCTGCCAAACACAAAGGGGAAGGGGTCCCCTTCCGGTTTGCGACTGCCATACAACCTACTTGAAGTAGGTGGTAACTGCGATTGTTTTGCGACCGCATTTGAGGTCGCAAAACAATCATACATTCCAGTGCAATGCACTCTTGGCACGCCCCTTCCTAATAGCGACTCACAACCCCACTTTTGTGAGTCAGAAATAGGTTACTGACTCACAAAATAGGGTTTGTACATGCTACAAACCTTTCTAGCTGTCGCAAACGGCCTGATTTTCCATTTGCGACTGCTAAACATGCTCGGACATCTGGCCCAGAATGTCAGAGAGCAGAGTCAGTAAATAGAAGTCTTCTATGACCCCTTTGAACAAGAAATTCCCCTAAATGGCATACAGGTGTGCTCCACTGCCCTGAATGCCAAACTGCAAGTATATCTGATAAACTAACTTTATTTTAGTCCTGGCATCACAGTTAATCGAAGCATGGGCGCAGAAGCTTTGTCTTGCCCCTGACTAGCTTTGTCTTGCCCCTGGACCTGTACCATGACCTTGAATGGTGTACACCAAGTGTAACCTCAGTACTGATCGTGGACTACTGCCCTGTCATTGGAGTAGCGCATACAGCAATGGTTAAGAGAAATGTATAGGGTGATCAGGGCTTTTTATCTGGGTAACCCAGGTTGAGGCTTACTTTCCCACCTGTGTAAAGTTCTACTTCGAAGTGTGGACCCAGGCCTTGCGCTAACATCCTATGCACATATCTGTATGTGTAGTGAGTGCATGTATGGTATATGGGTTACCCAGAGTAATGGAATGCAGTGTGATCCTCTTTGGATTCCCTTGGCCTGGTGAAGCACAAGATGGAGGATGGAGGATGAGGACTGTGCTCTCAAGCAGTGAAAGTGTATTGTTTGCATTCCTGTAGCTGAGGGAGGGCACTCAGACTCCAACATGAGGGTAGAGAGATGGGGTGCATTTGAAGGTTGTATGAGCCCTTATGGTTAACAGGAAGCTGCTGATTAGTTGTCCTTAAGTATACAAACAATGATGAATGGAGTGCCCGAGTGCTGAGAAGGTGGTGTTGAAGTGGCAGTCTTATCCTGCGCACTAACTAGTATTTGAAGAACTCTTACACCCAATTTTCCTAACTTTACTTTCAAAACGTGATCTCCTTTTACAGTACCTCTTTTGTCAGTTTACTGTAAATATTCCCAGAACTCTTCATTCAAGATAACCCTACTCTTTCTCCTTCTGCAAGAATACTACCTTACCTTTTAGTCACTTCTGTATAGACATTAAGGGGCCGATTCCGATCTCGGTCGGAGGCGCACCCAATACCATTCGGTCGGGAAAAAAGCCATGCGAAAGCCTGATTCCCGACCGAACCGTACTGTGAGTCCGGCCGAGCGAGTACGATGCGAATTCCCCGACCGACTCGTCCGGGCGTCCCGACAACTCCGACCGACTCGCTCGGACTCGAACCGCTCCGACCGACTCGGTCGGGACCCGATTCGCACCGCGCAATGGAGACGTTTCCCGGCCGGGTAAGTACGATGCGCGCCGCGAGCAGTCCGACCGAGCCGCGCACTCCGGCTCGTAGGAGCTGTCGGAGCCGTACTTTGGGGGTCCGTGTCGGACCCCCTGTACGCGTGCACCCGTGCGAGGCGCACACAGGGGGGACCCAAGGGTCCCCCTACCTGTGCGTGTACGCCGCGAGCGCTCGCGGCGTACTCGCTGTAGGGGCGCCCTTGTCCGCCTCGCACCCATTGAGGCAATGGGAGCCCGCGTACGCGTTGTACGACCGGCTCCCATTGACTTCAATGGGAGTCCGACCGACTCGTGTCCGATAACATACGGCCGCATCGTACTCGTTCGGTCGGACTGCACGGGTCCGATTCGGTCGGAAATCTCTCCGGGTCCGGCTCGGTCGGAGAAATTTCCGGCCCGAATCGGAATCGACCCCTGAGTATCACCACCTTCCCTAGTTATGGAACTGTTTCCTTCTGTTCATAGAAGAGACAAAATGTCTAGGGTGGCTCTGGCATTGAATTGTTTCTGTAACTGAGATTCCCATTTTGGATCTCCAATTTAGGAGGAATAGCTGTTAAAGCCATTTGTTCTTTTCCCATTGCAGACGATTAGTCCCTACTTAGCGGTCACTCTTGACACCATTTCAGCCAGCCACTAACAGCCAGTTTGGGATCTGTATAACAGTCTCTGGGGCACATTATTGGGTAAACTGGTTCCAAACCAGTTTCCTCTCTGGAAGCACAAAGGAAGGCTTCAAATGTTGCTTTAGCACTTACCTATCAATAATCTACTTTCACCTTTTAATTAAATATATAATAGCAAGTTGAAAATAGCTTTGAATGAAAGTGCTATCATTTTTCCAGATGAATCTGTAGAACTTTGGCTTCCCTTCCTACATAGGCCTGCTCAAGTAAGTTGTACCTACCTTTACCTACTCAGTGACAAAGAGTGTTTTGTAGCTGTTCTCTGAGGGCTTACTTTTCCAAAATATCTAACATATTTCATTTATATATGTTAAGTTCCCAGCACTATGGGCTGATTAGCTATATAGGTTTTCCTACATGACAAAGCACTTTTCCTTGCCAAGTGTCACTGGAGTAGTTTTAAACTCCAGCCTACTCAGAGGAAAACGGTGTTTGAGGAATCATACGCATTAGTGCTCACTGTAGGTAGAGTAAATACACACTGCAGCCCACCTATGCTATTAACGTCCATTCCACTGATGCATTTTCATAAACGACTTACCATGGCCTACTGAATAGTTAAATAACAAGTTGAGGGAAAGAGCTTACTGTGGCACCGAATGGAAGTGTCAACGTGAATAGTTAACACACCAGCAGCAACAATATTCATAAAAGGCAAAATGTCACAAGCGATCATACTAGAAAAGGCAAATTTTCTACAGTGGGTGTCACTGGTAAATGTCCTGCCCAAACATACATACCACGGCCTTACTAGAAAGTTGAATTGCAAATGGAGTGTAACCAATGTAATATTACACATTTAGGGAGAAAGCACGCCGCATGTGGCACTGAATAGCATGTCACAGTGCATAGAGTCATAATAGAACTAATAGGAGTGTCCATAAAAGTTGAAAAAACAGGGAGACCATATAGGAATGGCACATTTCAGAGAGTGAAAACTAGGGGAGATAATGAAAGCTGTAGTGTTGGGGTAGCAGTGAGTATGCCTGTTAGGGAGAAATAAAGGACTAGATTGCGGCCCTGAGCAATCACCAGTGGCTGACATTAATTCAAGCATTAAAACCATCATTTTGTTGCTATTTGTAGGTAGGGAAGGTCTGTCAGCTATGGAAGTAGGAGCTTGGTGGAAAAAAAGCAAATAATTTGAAACATAATAGTGCGGTAGTCATGAGGGCAGAGGGGTAGATCATAGTTTCTGGCTACAGGGTAAAAAACAGAGGGCTACGGGGGGAAACCTACTTTGAAGGACAGTAGCAAGGATACAAGGGAAATAAATTGGAAGTTTATGACTTGAAAAGTTAAAGTATGGTCTTGCATTTAATCAAATTTGAAAAAAGGAAACGTTTTGAATGAACTTTACCATATTCATTGACCAGTTGAATTGAACAACTCATTAACACTATAAGGGCCAGATGTATGAAAGCATTTTGCATTCGCAAACGGTACGAATCGCAAAATTCGGCCATTTGTGAATGCCAAATGGCCTTTCCTCATGTATGAAAGGCTTTTGGATTCGCAATTTGGGTCATCGCAATATTTTGCGATGACTTAAATTGTGAATGCAAATAGGGAATTGCAATTTGCGAATCCCTAATGCACATGTAAGAAGCCTTTCCTAAATGCAAACTGTGCATTTAGGAAACGCTAATTACCATCAACTTCAAGTTGATAAACCATGTGCAAACTTTGCAAAATACACAAAAATGCCTTTTTCAAAGTGCCATGTAGTGCAACCATGTCTCTAGGGCATGTGTGAGCTTTACATGTGCACACTTTCTTTTTTTGGGGTGCTTCGGGGGGTCCCTAGGCCCCCGGGCACCTTTGGCTTTGCATTTGCTAATTTGCAATTACCAATTAGGTAATCAAAAATTAGCTAATGCAAAACCATTTGCCTGTAGGCCCATATGAATGAATGGAGTCATATTACCTAATAGTGATTCGCTATTTAGCGAATCAGTATTAGGTAATATTAAGGAATCGCAAACATTTTACCGATTCCTACATACATTGCATTTTTCAAATCCCAAATAGCGATTTGGTAAAAATCACTATTTAGTAATCACAAAATGGTTTTTTGATACAACTAGCCCTAAGTCTTTTGTCACATTTATATCTGGGACACTAGATGCTGCTCCTATTAACCACTCTGAAAGCAAGAAAGCAACTTTCGGGTTTCAAATATTGCATTCTCTGTTAAACTTTGCTGTTAGAGTCATAAAAATATTCATAACAAAGGTTTGTATTTTTATTTTCCACCTCTTTCTCACAAGTTCGATTTCCTCCAGCCTTTCTATTATTCTTTCCCTCCCAAGAGTTTACAGAGCCAGTGTCAGAGTTGTCAATGTGTTGTTACCTTGGGCGAATTCCTATGCATGGCGAGCACCATGGTCCTAGAACACTGAATAAAGAGCAACATGTCAGCCTCCCGCTGCTGAAGAGTCAGCATGTTTTAGCTTTTAGACCTCCCAGGGATGAACTCATATCTTCTTGTTGTGTAGCAGTCGAATCAACAGAGCTACCATTTTACTGTAGACTCTTGGCAAAGAAATTAGGGTAAAGCCAGCATATGTATGTAGGTGCAATTTCAAATCAAATCCACTAAAATTACTGGAGTCTGAACAGGATCCTTAAAAATAATCAACTTTTTGCTGCACAAGGTTAACATGAAAATAATTTTCTACTGCTTACCATACTGTTTGTAAAGTGCTGTCTGAAATGGGTCTAGTCACTGGCCCAGTATTAGAATGGATACAACATATAAAGCAAATGACAAATGTTTTATAAGTATACATGTTTGGGGAAGAAATGCATTACTGAGATAGGTGTGTGTCTGACTGGAACAGGAGCTGTGAAAGCTGCCAGATTAGATTTCTAGTATGAATCACATGATAAACAACAATTTCAAATGGAGAAGTGCATCTGACAATTATGCGCTTCCCAACATGTTAGTCCTTATCTTTACTAAGACCAAAAAGATCAGGGAACCAGAATGAGCAAAGGACTCACTGAAAGCATCTCACCTTTATGAAGCAACATTGATTAAGTACATTCATACAATCGTACAGTGTGATATCATCCAAGAAATTGTACATCTGCTCCCAGTTCCACAGTCCCTAAAAGTGTTTTAACTTTATCATTATTACTACGTCTTAATATTTAGATTGCAAGTTTAACTTTCTAAACTAGTATGCATAAATGTAAAGAGCAGTAACACCACAATTGTCTCTGATATGATAGTTTCTAGTACCAAGGATCTAAGGCAGCGCTTTTGCCAATGGGATTTCCTTTTTCCACTAACAGCCGTGATATCCCAAGAAAAATGTGCCCGTCGCTCAAACTAGGCAGTAGGATGGTGATATGATGCGTTTGGCAAACAAAACATTGTTCCAGAAGTATTTTATTGAGCAGAGGTCTGCAGTACATCAGCAGAGATGCAGCTGTCAAGATGTTTCCCTACTTACCTTGGAGTATTTATGGGTTTTCGTAGAGTTAAGCTCAAGTATACTTGAGGGCAGGTAAGCAATCACATTAGCTTTCGTCTGTCTTCTAGTCACACTGTATGGACAGCTGTGCTTGACCTTCAAGCGTTTTGTGGCTGGTCAGTGAAGAAGTCCACTGGTTGGTCTGTTGGCTTTGTGTTAACATTCTGGGGTGTGAGTCCACAGCAGAAATCAGAAAGGCTCTATATTTCAGTATGCTTATTTTACTGACTACTTCCTATATTTCATCAGTGGTCTTCACTGCTTGAGACTAGATGATGTTCTCTTGAATCCCTAAAAGTGGACTTTAGCCTAGAACCATGGATGTCATTTAGGGGTCGCCAGAGGTCGCTGTTGCGACCCCTGGCCTGCCCCTTATGACCCCTGACACTGCCTTTGCGATTCGTAGCATCAGCAGTGGTAAAATCAGTGCCAGGAACAGAAGCAGCTCGTTCTCATGGGCGTCGGTGGGGGCTTCACTCTCCTTGCTTTTTGTCCGTTTTTTATTATACCAATAGTGAATAATACTACATTATTCGCCATTAGTTTAATAAAAGAAATTGAGTACGAACAGCTGGAATATGACTTTCCCTAGCAGCTGAGGTAAATAAAAAAAATGCTTTTAAATATATGTATGTTGTGTGCATGCTTGCAGTTCTGAGTGTATTTATGTAAGAGAGTGTGTATGTGTGAATGTGTGTGTATGTGCTGGCAGAGTGTGTGTGAGTGTGTGTGTATGTGTGAATACGTGTGTATGTGTAAGCATGTGTATGCGTGAGTGAAAGTCAAAGTCAAAGGGCATGTGAAGTCACTTCCGCTACTTCTGGCATTTTGGTGAATTGACGTCCATGCCTAGAACTAGCAGTGGGTGTGGCAGATTTGTTCAGGTCATTTAGCCTATGTTGGACCTGGCCCTTTGGGCAGGGTTATCCCCAAACCTTTTGCCTTCTCCTCCTATTTTTCTAAGCTGTTTTTGTTGGCTTTAGGACTCTGGGCCCTTTACCACTGCTAATCAGTGCTAAAGTGCATGTGTACTCTCCTTTAAACTTGGTATGGCTTTCACCTGTTTGGCATATTTAATTTACCTGTAAGTCCCTTGTACTGTGGTATCCTATATATCTAGGGCCTGTAAATTAAATGCTACTAGTGGGCCTGCAGCGCTGCTTGCACCACCTACAGAAGTAGCCTTTCAGACCTGTCTCAGGCCTCTGACACTGCAGGGCCTGTGCGTGAAGTTTACTGCCACAGTGACTTAGCATTTAAAGTTAATTGCCAAGTCTGGAATTCTCCTTTTACTACATATACGTCACCCCTAAGGTAGGCCCTAGGGAGCCTTATGGGCAAGTTGCTGTGTAGGCAAAAGGTAGGATATGTGCCTTTATTGTTAATTATTATTATTATTATTATTATTATTAATGAGCTACCCCCTATTTCTGCACGTCATTCTCATAGGACTAAACCAACAGCTCCTTGGTTTAATGATGTCCTTAGATTAAGCAAAAACCAATGTAAACATCTTGAAAGGAAATGGAGGCATAACTACATTTTAGAGGAGAAAATGATCTATAAGCTAGCTCTGAAGGACTATCACTCAGAGGGGCAACTAGCCAAAAAAATCTTCTTTGAAAAGAAGATTGCAGAAGCTGGTAGTAATTACAAGGAGATTTTTGAAATTGTAAAATCCCTTTTAAGCCCAGAAGCTATCTCTAGAGATTGCCAACCTTTGGCAGAATAGTGTGATGAGTTGGAATTATTCTTTCATGATAATATCTACACCATTCAGGCAAATCTTCTTATAGATGTCCAATCAGTAATAAGCCACTCTAAGGCAACAAAGGTTTTTACTCCTACCAAGGGGAGTCCAACCTTTGCTAATTTATGCCCTTTGCCTCTTGAGGATTTCTTGGTGCTATTAAGATTCTGAAGTTGGGTTTGCCTTCCAACCCATGCCGTCCTGTAATGTTGGCTAAGGTAGCCCAGGCTATTAATTTGATTGTAAACAAAGTAGTTAACACCTCTCTACAATATGGGAAAGTTCAGGCCCACTGGAAAAGCGCAAAAGTCATACCATTACTTAAAAAACCCACAGCGGATCCGAAATCACTGGCTAATTATAGACCCATCTCTCTTCTACCTGCTTTTTCTAAAATATTGGGAAAATCCGTCAACGCACAATTGTCACAATTTCTGGAGGAGAACAATATCCTACACCCCAGCAGTCAGGTTTTAGGCCTCACTGCAGTACGGAAACGGGTGTTTTAGAAGTCGTGGATTATGTCAGAGGTGCTCTGGACATAGGAGGGAAAACCATCTTGATCATGCTGGACTTATCGGCGGCCTTTGATACGGTTCCTCATGAAAGTCTGCTCGATCACCTCAAGGCAATTGGGATTAAGAATACTGTTCTGAACTGGCTTACTTCTTTTCTGGATGGAAGAAGCCAAGAGGTTTGGATGCTGCCTTTCTATTCCAAAGTGCACAGACTGGCGGTTGGTGTACCTCAGGGCTCGGCTTTAAGCTCTACCCTGTTTAATGTGTATCTTACACCATTGGCAGGATTGGCAGGGCCTTTGGGAGCGAAAGTGATTTCTTATGCAAATGACACCCAGTTTCTCTTCTCCTGTGGAAAGGGAGCAGAGTTTGCTGGTGAGGCTATTGAAAACTGCCTCTCTAAGGTGTTCCAGTGGTTAGCAATTAATCAGCTAAAATGCAACCCAGACAAGACCGAGATCATGATCTTCTGTTCATCTTTCCCTAACCTATGGAGATCTTTCTGGCTGAAGGACGCTCTGCCTCCGGGCCCTCAACAGGGTTCAATAAGGTACTTAGGCATCAAATTTGATAGTGCACTTTCCATCCAACCACAGATCCTCTAAATTGGATTATGGGAATGCTCTCTACTTAGGCCTTCCAGAGTATATCCTAGGTAGACTTCAGGTGGTTCAGAACTCGGCAGCCTGGTTGCTTCTCAAGCTCCCTCTGAGAACACATATGTCTGCCCATCTTGAGGCACTTCACTGACTTCCAATAAAAAAAGGATATTATTTAAAGCCATGGTTTTGGTACATGAAGCCCTGCATGGCTCAGGGGCTGGCTATCTGAGGGAGAGAATCCTTGACTATGTCCCTGCCAGAACTTTGTGCTCTTCTTTGGAACACTTGGCAAGAGTCCCAAGAACATGCTGGCTTAGAACGGGCGGCAGATCCTTTTCTTATTTGGGGCCGGTCACATGGAACAAACTCCCCAGGGAGCTAAACACGATGCAGGATCTCTCCACTTTTAAGAAAAAAGAAAGACTTGGTCGTCCGACAATCTGCATAGGTCTTAGCTGTAGGTGCTGTGGTGTCTGGTAAGTGCTGGGACACTCTTTGGAGCAGCTGCGTGCTGTATAAATCTCGATAACATAACCTAACAAAACATAACATGACGTGACATGACATAACATAACATAACACAACACAACATAACATAACATAACTTATTGTGTGGCATGCCCAAGTAGTGACAAACAGCCTATTTTGTTTCTCACTGCTGTGAAGCCTGCTTCTCTCATAGGTTTGCATTGGGTATTCCCTGATATGTTTTTCTGTGGTAATTTCTGGTCTGAAAGGAGTAGCGTTGCCATGTTTGGTATGTTTGGAATAGTGGTGATAAATCCTGCTTATTGGTGAAGGTGGATTTTTCATTGCTATTTTAGAAATGCCACTTTTAGAAAGTGGGAATTTCTATGTCTTGTGACTCTTTGTGCTTTGCAGCCTGACTCCAATCCACATCTAGGGTAGAGTGACAGCTTGGCTTGTTTATACTTTTCAGACAGCCATCACACAGGAAAGGTTGGGTGCCACAAGAGAGGCATCTGTATCCATCTGCATACTGATAGTCTTCCTGGGCTGGGAGAGAGGGAGGCGGGGCACACTTACATCTGTATAGGCTGCATCCTGCCCTCGCACAAAGGGTTTGTTTACCCCCTACTGATGTCTGAAGCCAAGTCAGGAGAGGAGGGAAACTCACGGAACTTCACAAGCCTTGCTGGAAAATTCTTGTACCTTCTAGAAGAAAGGCACCAGAGTATAAGTACAGGGGCTCTGACCCCACATTTTTAGAGCACTTTTGGAACTGGGAATAAACCTCTGTCAGAAGGATTGCTGCACTGAAAAAGGACTCATCTGGACTGCTCTTCTGCTATTGCCCTATTGCCTGCTAGTTAGACGGTGGCCTAAAGGATTCCCTGTATTGCGTGTCTATTTGTTGCCCTGCTGCCAGATGCTTCCTGACTTGGGATGAATTCAGCCCTGCTGGGTTGCCAGGAGGAATAGCCAGACAGCTGTCTGCTTCTTGTGGTGGCCTGCCTGCCCCTTCTTGGCCCTGATTGTGCCTCCCATGGCACCCATCTCGTGGGGAGCAGTGTATCCTGGTACTTGGATCCCCCTCTTGCTTGCGGGATGAGTGCTTTATTTTTTCCCTGCTCTGTGTTCTGCCACTAAGTGTGTTTTGAGCGCTTCTCAGCCCCAGCGACAAACTAGCGTGATTATAATTCAGCTCAGGGGATGCGCTTCATCCTGCAATTTAAATTGACCCTTGAATCAATGGCGTTTTCCTCCCCACTTTGCACCACAGAGGCAGTGTGGGTGTGAACCAATGAGCCACCTTTGTACTGCCCACTAGTGTGGCTTCTGTCCACCCTCAGGAAGCAGATCTCCACAAGTGTGACTGCTGCAAGGAGAAGATTCACTCTCTTCATGTGGGCCCAGTTTCCAAAAGGGGAAAACCACGACTGCCGCCCAAAGGGGCGAGCGAGAACACAGCCGGTCGTCACCGATTTACTGCCACACCCCGAGGACCTCCCTCAATGCAGCCCCTCTTTCCCTTTCAGAGAGTGGAGCCCTGCCAAGGGAAATCTCCAACGCAGCCCCACTCCTTCTCCCGGGCCGACACTAGGGCCAGCATTGTCACCTCCAGGGCAAAACCGTGATCTGCACCCCCGTCTCAGTGGAGAGCCGTGGGAAGAGATACATAGCTGCCCGAGTCGTCGTTGCAGGCGGCTCAGTTCTTGTTGGGCAGCTGCCCTTGATTTCCTGCCTGTGAGGTACCCAACAAGATCTGCCTGCGGGAGCTACAAGTGTGGGTCCTCCCACTCCCACCCATTGTTGTGCCCGGGCGATCACCGGATTACGACGACAGAGGCCCCCACTTGGCCGCATCACCTTCTTGGCCCAGAGGGACCGTAATATTGATGTAATTCCCCACAAGGGAGAGCCCGCATCTTTCTAGATATTGTGAAACTGAAGATGAATGAATGGTGACATTTCTATAAACAACTTCATGGTGAGCCATTTCTAGGTGCAATACTACCAAGTTGCTAGCATTCCATGAATGCATGAATATCAAGCAGAATTAACAAAAATTGGAAACTTTAGCAAAGTCAGAATTATAGGAATGTCTGACAACAGGAAAAACATTTTTTAATGGAGGACCAGTGGTAGCAAAAAACGGCTGTAACATTGCAGTTTTGTCCATCGTTTATGTACTCTCCAAGAGATTGTATACTTGATGCCTTTTATCTCCTGGAGCTACTGAACATAATTTTTATGGACCCTATCAGACTCTTTTTCCAGATCATTGCAGTTACTGGAACAATTAAGGACTAAGATGACAGTGCTGGTGCTCACAGCTAAGTACTGATGGTCATATTTGCGAGTCCTGTTGTGTCACTCATGCACCATGCAAGAGTGATGCAACTCAGAAATAAGATATATGAAGCCACGCAAGGACACCGTGCGTGGCCCTGATCAGCTTCATAAATCTTGAGTAAAGCAAAGCAGCACAAATCACAGTGTTGCTTTAATCTGTGCTAGGGAGGCATACCATGGACTTTGCGTGGCGTGCCCACGCAACTCTCATGGTTTTTTACGCTTTCCCACATTTATCAGAACTGGTAAAGCTGAGAATGTGCCAAAAAGATTTGCTTTCCCAGGAGAGGCATAGCGAGGAGAAATATCCTTGTTACTTCCTCTTTCTATGTGTGCTGCAGAATGCAGTACACATCGATAGAGGAATATGCCTCTCAGGATTGTTTTTGTACAGGAAGGTGCCCCTTTCGGCACAAAAACAATCCTGCATGCAACACAGGCACCTTTGCATGATGGTGCAATGGTGCCTGCATTAGTGCTAGGCACCCAAAATGGCACCAGCTCGGGAGAAAAGGCAGGAATGTGCTGTATTCTTTTAAAAACGGTGCATTAAAACCCTTTTCTTGCTGCGATGCAGTGTGTGATAATGTAATAAATATGCCCCTGAGTACCCATCTGTGATGAGAGTTGCTTCAAGTAGGCTTGCACAGGCAGCCCCAAGAAGATAGTGTATTGTTGAGTCTTGGTGCAGTAAAATGATTACATTTGCAATAAGCCCATGAACTTTAGTTGCATATAATTTTATCTCAAAATATGTGAACATAAATATAAAAGCAAAGGTTAAGTAGTAAAAACGCAAAAATCAACATATGCAGTAATTATAATGCAACACAATACAAGATATAACTATTGCCGCTGGATCTCAACACAGTGTACCTGTTCAATAAATGCTCACAAAGACTAAAAAAAATTGAAAAATAGAAATGGAAAACAAAATCAATACTAATATTATAATGAGGGCATTGATCAAACAATATTCGTAAAGCCCTACTATTAGTATTTGTAAAACAGAAAATAGCAATCTTGTTGCCAAAATGCTGTTAATGGTTTGCCAACCTAAACATTCTCAAGCTGACTGATGACGATCACCAGAGACTCAGTAACAATGCTAAACAGCGGAGCTTAACAGTGCAATCAGAAGTGGAGTACAGTAAGTGGAAAATGTTCTGAGAATTTAACCAAGCTTCCAGTTTTATGTTAAGTGAATTTGGTCCCTTAAAATGAAGATATCTTGAACCCTGCATCTCCTTTCTCAGAGCGAGACCAACTGTGATGCTGAAGAGAGACAGTCAACAGACCGATCCACATGGACAACCATGTAGTGGTCCATAGGCATCATGGGCTCACACTGAACCACACACGCCCTTCTCAATGCGGACAGCACACAGGTCAATCCAGTATCAGCTTTTACAACAGAGTCAAATGATGACAAAATTCATAAAATATAGTGCAGGGAGGGAGTGAGACCGCGGGGCATATTTACTAGAAAATGTCCGAGCGTGGAGCTGCGCCAAATTTGTCAGCACAGCACTCTGACATTTTCAAAACGCAGGGATGTGCCATATTTATTACAATACAGGGCACCCCTGTGTTTTCCCTAGTGCTGGGGCTAAAATTAGCTGCCTAGCACCAATGCAGGCACCCTTGCACAATAGTGCAAGGGTGCCTGAGTTGCCGGAAATGATTGTTTATGCGCAGAAACGTGTCCCTTCTTGCACATACACAATCAATAATGGATATTTGTTACTTCTTTGTGTGCTGCATTTTTCAGCACACATAGAAGTAGCAAATCATCATTATTTAATGATGGGTTATGTGCAGGAAGGGACACCTTTCTACACATGAACAATCATTAATGGCTTTTTGCTCTTTCTATGTAGGCTGCAGAATACAGCACACATAGAAAAAGCAAAAATGTGGAGAAATAAAAGCATTTCTCCTCATGCGCCATTCTAACGCCTGCTCTTGCATGGCATTAACTTTTGTCGCTGCCAAAGATTTACACCTCCTTGTAAATCTGGGGCAGTGCCAAAAAGCAATGGGTGTTGCGTTGGAACGCCCACAGCAACACCCATTACACGCCCCTCTGCCGCAGAGGACTGCGGCTTAAAGGGGCATATTTACAAGGTGTCGTTAAGCCACACTAAGTGACTTAGCGCCACCTTGTAAATATGGTAAGTGGTGGTACGCAACCGAAGTGTAAAAAAAGGTGATGCTCCAGTGCCAATAGGGGCTTGTAAATATGCCCCCATGTTTCTTCAAAAGTGATGCTAGGAGTTGTCATTGACACCACGTTCTTGTAAGGATGCATTAATGATGCAACACTGAAAGAGAACAAAACTGTCTGGAAACCTAAACAAGAGCAGCCCTGGGATAGCATCTTAGGACCAGTAGATTTTGCAACATATATGAAAGCAGCAACATAACATTTGAGTTGTGGTCAACAGAAGATTGCAGAATTGACACAAAATTATCTGTACACTTATTTTGGCAGTACCTGGTTCGCAGTCACTATAATATTCTGTTGCATATCAACACTGTAAGAAAATGGGTTAACCTGCATGGGGTTGTGGCTGCTTGGCACAGTGCAGTCAGGCTTAACTCAGAGGCAATGTGTAATGTGACAATGTCCAATGTGACTAGTGAACCTCACACCAGGACCTCAGAGATTTCTGCAGCTCCAACTTCTTGGTACCCTTCTTGGCGGGGAGTTCCCTCCACTTGCAGAACTGTTTAAGCTCAACCACAGTGTAATTTTCCAAGTTGGCCAGCTAGAATTCCATAGCTGCAGGTATTGACACAGACAGTCAGGTAGTAATAAGGAAAGCAGGTTGAAAAAAGCAAAAAGAGCTAATCAAGGAGAATTAAAAAAATCTCAAAATGGTTTCAAAACATTTATATAGGATCATAGTGTAACACAAAACTACTGTATGACACAGCACAAACACAAGTCCAAACCCTCACCGCTGAACACCAGTGTAAGAAATTTGGTTATTGGTTTAGGAGGGTGAAACCCTACTAAAGCAGGAACCACAATCCTTGCCAGGGTGAAGTCACAGCAAACCTTAAATTAGCCTGTGCTCAAACCTCGGGTAGCTTGGCACAGAGAAGTCAGGCTTAACTCAGAGGCAATCTGTAAAGTATTTGTGCAAAACTCCATACAGTAACACAGTGAAACCACAACACAGAAGGATCCCACATCAGTTCAGAAAAATAGAGTAATTTTTATTATATAAAACCAGACCAAAACAACAAAAGTCCAATCAGAAGAACCGGTGATATGCAGGTTTAAAGATTTCATTGAAAATTGCGCCAAAAAGCACAAAGCACCAACTGGTGTATCTGGTCGTGCTAGACCGGAACACAGTCACCAATTCAGGCCGACTGCAGTGGCAGTGGAGCTGAGGCCAGCTACAGGGACCCAGTTCGGCTCGATAAACAAGAGTACTTTAAATCTTGGTTGCAGAGCGTTGTGAATGTGTCGCACAGCTGAGGTTCTGAAGAGCCTCTGAGCTGTGATGCGAGGTCCTGCATCATCGTAGAGGAACGCGATGATGAGGCCTTGCGATGCGAAGTCCAGAATCAAGGATGAGTTGTGAACTTGAGGCGATGCATCGGTTCTGAGGAGTTGTGAGGTTGTGATGCGAGAACCTGCGTCGTCCTCGAAGTTGCCATCACCAAGAGATTTGCGATTCAAGGGCCTACATCTGGAAAGCTTCACACAGGCAGCGGTTCAAATGTGGGCTGTGAAGTCGATTTGGAGTCCTTGTTTTGAGAGAACCCTTGCGTCAGAGGTGATGCGTCGGTTCTGTCTGTATTGTTCCCCACAGTAAAGGAAAGGCGTCAGCGCTGCTGGGGCAACAGATGGGCTGGCAGAGCACATTTAGGACTACTTCCAAAGGTCTAGGACTGGGTGGCACCACTTGGAAGGGTAGGACTCACAGATGGTAGAGTCCAGGTGCTGAGTTCAAGGTTGTTGGAGCCTTCTGTCCCTGAGGCTGTGGTCAGGGGGCCAGCCCTTGGAGCCACTTTCGGAGCCTGGGTTCAACAGATGCAGGCCCTGGCCTTCTCACCCAAACAATAAGGCAGCAAGCAGCAGGTCAGCACAGCAGGGTAGCAGTCCTTCAGAGCAGCAGTCCAGAAGACGGGCAGTCCTTTTAGCAGCACAGCAGTACTTCTTCCTGGCAGAGTCCACAAGTCCAGAAGTGTAATGAAGAGTTGGTGTCTGGGGTTCAATGTTTATGCTCAGTTGTGCCTTTGAAGTGGGGGGAAGCTTCTACAGGCATGCTTTTGTAGTGCACACTTGCCCTGCCTTCCATGCACTGGCTCCAAACTAACTCCAGGGGGTATGCAGCTCTTTGTGTGGAGGCAGGACATAGCCTGGTCAAGTGTAAGTAGGGCTGTGCCCAGCTCCTCCCTCCCACCCTGCCAGTAATGGCCCATCCAGGCACATCTAATCCCTCTATTATGTTTGGCTTTATAGAAGGAATACACAAAGCAAAACTGTCACTACACCCAGTGATGTGCCTAGAAGTAGGCTTTAGGCACACAGGGCCTGATTTACAAAGGTAAACTTACATTTTTGTGTATGTTTATGATTGTTTTCTACTCACAAGAGGACTTATGGGTAGTATCTTTACTAGTGTGGAAGCTCCGCACATAAGAAGATAGGACTTTTTATGTGCGGAGACCCTGCACCCATAAAAATACTACTTATGAATCTCCTTGTGAATAGCCTAATAGACATCCAATGCCTCCTGCTCAATAACAGAGTTACGTTCTTCAGTTCCTCGTAATGAATGAGATAAAAACACTCTCCATCACCATCTGCAATAATACCGTCCTCAACCCTTTGAGACTGGCATCCATTGATAATATTTTTTTTCTAAATGCACCAAAATGTCCCAGAGTTGGCAATTCCCCAGTAAGTTTCTTGATTGCCTCAGAAACTCCATAACACTATCTGGACCAGTCAAATTTCATTACTTTTATAAGGAGGGACCTTTTGGGCTGTGACAAACTAACAAAAATAGCTATAAATTTTAAGCAAAACTCTGCAAGACCTAATAAAAGAACAAACTTGATCTCTATTTCTTGTGCAGGTGCATTAATAATCCTCTTGGCTAAGTTTTTTTTAAAACTCATATCTTCACCTGAAATGGTGTGCCTGATATATGTGACAGAGATTTCCCAAATTGTATGCTTCTCTTTCTTAGATGTAGGCCCAGAATCCTACAGTCTACTGAAACAAATCTCAATGTTTCATCATGTTTGTCTCAGTCCTTCTCATACACGAAGATCTCATCCTGTGAAAACAGAACCCTTGGTAAACTTTCTAAAACCTTCTTCATCACTTTCTGGAAACAAACAGCTGCAGATACTAGCCCAAAGGGCATGTGTACCAACCTGTATGCTACAATTGTTGTGACGAAGGATGTTAAATGCCTGGATTCCTTGTGAAGTGGAACTTGGTGATAATCAGATAACAAGGCCAATATTATGAATAGTTTTCCACAAATAATCATTGCCAGAGACTCTGAGATGTTAGGTAGGGGCTGTCACATTCTGATTTTCTTTCCTCAGTCCTTTGAAGCCAAAGCTATAGGGGCAAGCTACTTGGATGATCAATTTCCTCAATCACACCTCAAGTCAATAACCTCTGAAGTTCTTCCTTGAGCTGGTCCAGCATGATATTGGAGACCTTCTTCACTTTATGTGCACAGGCTATTGCATTTTCTTAGAACACTTTTGTGCTCATCATTCCTATTGAAGCCTAACTCTCCTGCATATACTTCAGGAAACTCTAAATGAATATCAGACACTAAGGGGGTCATTAGGATGGCGGGCGGACTGTCCGCCCGCCACCCTAGCGGTGCTGGGACCGGCCGCCAGACGTGCAGCGGTCCCGCACCTCCAATTAGGATGCGACCGCCACCCTGGCGGTCGCATTCAGCATACTTGTCATTGCGGCGGGTGCTGCTGTGAGCAGCACCCGCCACAATGCCAAAGAGGCATGTTGTGCATTGCCATGCACAAAGTGGCAGGCACCGCGTGGTGCCTGCCACCTTGTGCATGGCAGTGAAGGGGGGTACCACAGGTACCCCCCAAGTGCAGCCCCCCACCCCCAGGGGCCCGCAACGGGCCCCCGAAGCAATGCACCGCCAGCCTTTCCATGGCGGCAAAGCCGCCATGGAAAGGCTTGTGTAACCCAGCATCCTAATATGGATGGCGGTGCCTGCTAGGCACCGCCACTATATTGAGGCTCCATTCCGCCCGGCCGGCAATCGAAACGATTGCCGACCGGCGGAAAAGCAGCGGACGCACTTTGCGTCTGCCGCGGGACCCCTGCCATTGTAATATGGCGGGGGTGAATCGGGTGGAGATGGCGGGCAGATCGCCACCGCCTGGCTGGCGATGGCGATCTGCCCTCCATCCTAATGACCCCCTAAATGAGGACCAGACAATAAAAATACAACCTCAGAAGAATTGGGATTAACTGTTATGCTCATAGCCCCTTGATGTCACCAGCCTAACAAATTGTCACCACACTTTGTCACATCTACTTTGCCACAGTTTCCCTGTGCAAAGACTGGATTTTTGTTATTGAATATCTAAGAACATCCAATTTTGGGACTCCATACCCTAGAGGGTATATGTCTGAATGTGTTAACTCAATGTTGTTATCACAAAACACATCACTCCAATTTCTATTCCAAATCATGCATGTGTATGGTGAACCAGAAGCAGCAAAACCATTATTTTCTTACCACCGGCTCTGATCTCACACTGCAGCATCTTTAATGGTTCACAATCAACACTTCCATCTTCTCTGATGCTCAGAACCACATTCAAGCAGTTCACAATCTGCAACTTCCCACTGCGATACACCCTTGCGTTGTGACCTTTTTTCCCACACTTCTCACATGTTGCTGATTTGGAATAACACTCAGGATTATTTATGAGATGATTCTCACTCCCACATCTATAACATTTAAGTTGTTGTCCTTTCTCAATACCTTTCTTGTCGTCTTCATTACTGCATTTGTTAAATTCATTATGCTTATCAGTCATTCTGACTTCACTCACAGACTCACTCATTTTATCCACACTCTTCGCCTTGCAATCTCTCATTTCCTGTACCCAAACATTGGGATTCTCCAATCCTTCAGCAATAGCCAGTGCCTCCTTAAGGTCAGGACTTTTGGTGACAAATTTCCCCTGAACTTTTGGAATACTAGTGCAGTTCACTATTTTATCCCTAATCAATGAATCAGTGAAGTGATCAAAATCACAAATGTGTGCCAATGTTTTCCATAAGGCCACATAACTTCCAATCTTTTCTGATTTCCCTTGTGTCCTTGTAATTTTTATGTATTTTCAACAATATATTGATATTTGACCCAACGTATTTTTCCAGCATCATTACAGACATGTCCTACAATCAGTGTTGTTTACCTTTGGCATTGCTAATAGACGTTTCATCTACATTGTCATAAGTGATCCTCCCTCTACCCCTGAGTTGTGGAGGAAAATGGATTTCATCATAACCAACAAAAATTTCTCTCCACCAATCGCCAGTAGATAAAACTCAAATAGTTGCTACCAATATTTCCAAAGTAATAGGGGTCTCCTTTCTCACATTAGAACTGTGGAGATTGAGACATATCGACTGCTGCCTTAGTGCCAGTCACTTACAAGGGAATGTCAAAAGGCACAAATTAATATATTTAAATACAATCAGCGAGGAATGCAAGAGTATAATAGATATAATATTCAAATTCAGAAGTCCAAAGACGTTTGAAGACCATCATTCATGTGCTAATTCTCCTGAGTTTGGTATTCAATGCAAATTCTCACAGTAGTCAAAATGAAGATTACCTTCACTTCCTTTGCATGATTAGTGACACCATTTCATTCCCATCGAATCATGGATCAGACAGGTTAAACATAAAGAGGTACAGGTAAATTGGTAACTGATTTAGCTGCAAATGCTTAGGGGGTCATTATGATAGCGGGCGGATCTCCACCGCCCGTATGGCGGTGGCAATCCGCCCGCTATTTTCCACCGCCCGCTTCACATTTCCCCACCGCCATATTACGACGGCGGTGGGGACCCAGGCGGACGGAAAGACTGTCCGCCAGTTTTCCGCCGGTAGGCAATCGTCACGATTGCCTACCGGGAGGAAAAGGCCTATAATATGGTGGCGGTGCCTTGCAGGCACCGCCATCCATATTACGATGGGCGGCAGTGCAGGGCTTTCCATGGCGGTGACTCCGCCATGGAAAGCCAGGCGGATTCCACTTTCGGGGGCCCGTTGCGGGCCCCCAAGATGTTGGGGGGTGCACAAGGGGGGTACCTATGGTACCCCCCTGCATTGTCATGGACATGGTGGCAGGCACCTCGCGGTGCCTGTCACCTTGTGCATGACAATGCACACAGTGCATTCCCAGCATTGTGGCGGGCGGTGCTGTGAGCACCGCCCGCCACAATGCTGGGAATGGAGGATGGCACCGCCACGGTGGCGGTGGCATCTCAATCGCCCGATGCGGGACCGCCGCACCACTGGCGGCCGGTCCCAGCACCGCTAGGGTGGCGGGCGGACGAAAGTCCACCCGCCATCCTAATAGGCCCCTAAGTGTTGAAGACTATCTTTTATAATGACAATTGGCACTTCAATCCTACACGGTTTCCACTTCCTTGTATGCTATTCCCAATTTTAAATGTCCGACACATAGCATATGCATGTGATGTCATCAGGCGTACGTCGGCCCGGATGCTCTGTTTATCCTCTGTGGAAAAGACAATTGCTTCAGTGTGTCTTTTAAAATGCTTGGCACCTTGCACAAAGGCAAAGTTTGTCATGAGCAGCATCAGATTGGCAGTGCGGGCAATCAGAAATTGCCCGAGGGGCCTGAGACCAAGGCCAGCTGGTAGCTGTTTTTGTGAGATGCAGATAAAATCACATTTGAATGGGCCAGCTTTCCCGCTGGTGCTTGAACCTAAAGGCTGCTGCAGCTTTAGAGGGAAGATCGGCGCTCATTATAACTAAGTATAGATAATGGCTGGCTTGTTGTCTTGTGCAGTATGGCAATGAGCTAAACTGAGCAGGCACAGCATGTGGCTGGTTTCTCCCCTCCCTAGTCTCTCAGCGTGACAGTGAGGCCACCGGGAGTGGATGTGCTCTTTTTGAGTATCACAGCTAGCAGTAATGTTACCTGTGGGAGGTGTGAAAGGGGCCTGTGCAGGGAAACAGATTATAAGTGGTAGCCATCTACAAGGCTCATCTTTTCTCTCCAGCAGCAGACAGACGAGCCCTAGATGCCCCCTCCGGATCACTGACATAATATTGAGTACAAAAATATCCCCATATACAAATATCGACACATAAATATTGATGTCAAAAATATCGACATCCAATCTTTAAAATGTAAAGTTTAAAAATATCGAAAAAATAATATTGATGTAAAAAATATCAATGTACAAAATATAGTTTTTTTATATATAAATAAAAAATTATGTTAAATAAATTAAAAAATAAAATTAACTTTAAAAAAATTATTTAGATTTAATGTACATTTTAACAAATGTAATAAATAAATGTAATTTAAAAATTTTAAACATACATATGTAAAATGCAATATAAATACATATATTTACTTTTAAAAAAATGAATAAACTAAGAATTATAATGTATTTTAAAATGTTATAAATATATATAAATGTACAAATAAATATATATATATACATACACCTATAACATAAAATATAATTAAAAAAAGCATTATCTTATAAATTAAAACATTAAAATATCTAATAATTTTTAAACTTACATTTTGCACTCCATTGAGTGCAACAGTAGGAAAACTGTTGGATAGCGTAGGGGTAAAAATTATTATTCCCACTCCAGTGAGTGCAACAGTAGGGAAAGTGTTGGATAGCTGAGTGGTAAAAATTACTATTCCCACTCCAGTGAGTGCAACAGTGGGGAAAATATTGGATAGCGGAGGGGTAAAAATTACTATTCCCACTCCAATTACTGCAACAGTAGGGAAAGTGTTGGATAGCAGAGGGGTAAAAATTACTATTCCCACTCCAGTGAGTGCAACAGTAGGGAAAGTGTTGGATAGCAAAGAGGTAAAAATTACTATTTTCACTCCAGTGAGTGCAACAGTAGGGAAAGTGTTGGATAGCGGAGGGGTAAACATTACTATTCCCACTCCAGTGAGTGCAACAGTAGGGAAAGTGTTGGATAGCGTAGGGGTAAAAATTACTACTCCCAACAAGTGAGTTCAACAGTAAGGAAAGTGTTGGATAGCAGAGAGGTAAAAATTACTATTCCCACTCCAGTGAGTGCAACAGTAGGGAAAGTGTTGGATAGCGGAAGGGTAAAAATTACTATTCCCACTCCAGTGAGTGCAACAGTAGGCAAAGTGTTGGATAGCGAAGAGGTAAAAATTACTATTCCCACTCCAGTGAGTGCAACAGTAGGGAAAGTGTTGGATAGCGGAGGGGTAAAAATTACTATTAGAAGACAAAAGAGGTACGGTGTTCCTGGGTGGCAAGTTGGCCACCTGGTTAGTACTCAGAGTGGTGGGGAGGTGGGGAATACCTCCTTTCGGAACTAGGACCCTCACACACCCAGCAAGCTAGGTGTCATGCTTCATCATATGGGTCTGCTCCTCGTCGAGCCGGCGCTGCGATGCTCGACGGGCACCCATAAAGGGGCTCTTTATCGGAGATCTTTTGTTCCTTGCCGTATAGGTGCCGTGGGTGTGAGGGGCCTGGTAAGATGTAGATGTGGTGTGTGGGTTAAAACAGGTAAGGGAATCCTCTATAATTATTTTTATTCTGGAGAGGTCAAAACCTGATTAAAAAGTAAAAAGAAGAAGGAGGGCGACTATTTTGTTTTAATCTGACAGAAATTACGCTCTACCCCTTAGTGGTCAACATGTTTCTCGCCTATAAAATGTCTCTAATAGATCAGTTGGCGATTCCTCAGGACCTAGTGACTAAATGAAAACTATCTACAGTGTGTGGTGTGGTTCTACATACCACTTCTTCTCTCGGTAGGACGTTGCCCCGGAGAAAAGCAGCCAACCTAGAGTACAAACAAAAGGATCAAAAAACCAAATGGAAATATTGGTACATGGTCCTATTGATTCAAGTGGGTGTGTTTCACCGTACACAACCTCTTTGAATCTCTACAAGTGATAAAAACAACGTGATTTCATGCATATCACATTCTACGTGTGCCTTCATTTGTATTTAAAATATAAAACCTCTGTGTAACCAGTTAGAGTAATTGAACAACATGGTGAGTGAGTATCAGCTCACCTCTTAAGGATTCAAGTGCTGCTTCATCAGACCGCAGCGGAGTATATGGACACTCAACGTAGTGTCGCTGTTTATTAAAAGGAAAAAACAAACAACAAAATAATATATGCTGGGTGTGGGCTTGTAGGCACAACGTTTAGTTGCTAAGGCCATGACCCTAGAGCATTAAAAGTGAAAGTGGGCATGGTTCAGGTTAAAGTAAGCCCATAGTCGTGAAATTGGTATCATTGACAAGGTTATTCAACAGACTCAAAAGTGCCCCAGACCTGCCTGCGTAGCTGCTGGCACCTTCACCATGCGCTCCGACAATATGCCAATCGTGTGGTGTGTTAAGAGCGCCTACAGCGCCCAAGCTATGTCTTAGTGCAGAGCTCTACAGAACATCAGAGTCAGCGTACCCTTCCCAAAGACCAGCGGTAACTTGTCAGCAATTCCCAGCACCTCTTACCTCTCTTAAAAGCTTGTGACCAGGCATAGTCTCAACGTGTAATCCATACTCACCTGCTCCCGCTCAGAGCAGTCCGGCTCACCTGCCCGCTCCGCTGCATCAGGAAGGAAAAGACAGGTTGTCGGTTCCTGTCTTAAATACTCTCTCATGGTGCCATTAAGCATGGTAAATGAGCCGCACCTGGTGTGTGGTGTGATGGTGTCGGCATGACATCATCTACAGTGTAACCATGGAGGCCATCTTTGAATGTGGTGAAAGTCTATAGTTCTGGCTATTACCTTGCTGTGGCGCACATCAAGGGCTTCAAATTTGGCATTGAGTGGCGCGGTTTTATCAACAATGTGAACAAGAATTTATACGGTGCAAAAGTGCTCGCGTCACTGCGCTAAATTCGTGCATAAGTTGCTGGCGACTGCCGATTGGGTGATTCGTATGTCGGCCATCTTAGAGTGTAGTATTGTACTCTATTGTTAGTTATTAGATATATCATCCTAACATAGCCTAATCTCCATATCTGACTAGCCTGATGTCGATATCATGTGGCAGAGATGTATAAAGAGGTGAGAGACTAGCGTGGAGTCCTAAGTTGATATATTCATTCGTTAAAGATGCGGACAATGGTTGTATATATCAGATTAATTAATGGTGCTCCAGGGTATGGTGTCGTTCAGGCCGTCATTTGCTAAGTCAAGACGGAACACCCACCTTTGTTCAATCCTGTACAAAGCAGTCTGTGTTATTTGTTGGTGGGATTCTAGGATGACCCAGCGTAGACTCTCTGGGGGGTGTCCGAGTTCAGAGGAGTGGGTGTATAGTTTGGTGGTAGTTTTATGGCAACGAATATTGCTCTTGTGCTCAGTGATTCTGACCTTAACGGGCCTCATGGTCATGCCAACATACCTATTGTCACAAGGGCAGGTCAGCATGTACACACAATGTGGGGTGTTACAGTTAGTGTGTTTGATTAGCGTCTATGTAAATGTGTCTGATAGAACCAATTGTTTGGTGTGTCTGGTCTGGGGGCACACGGTACAAGAGCCGCAGGGATAGTGTCCTGTCACGGGTGGGAGATCCCACAGTTGCCTCTGGTTAGGGATGTTGCTCTTCTTGGGTCTAGTGTGCACCAACATATCTTTCAAATTGTTGGTACGTTTAAACGCAAACCTTGGTTTGGGTATTGACAGAGTACCCGTGTTCAGAATTGCCCAGTGTTTGTTCACTGCCTTCTTTATTAGATTGGATCTAGGTGTGTACGTGGTCACACAGGTCAAAATGTCAGTGGGTTCTTTCTCATGTACCTCTAGGAGGCTTTCACGATTATTGTTTCTTGCTCGTTTCATGCAAGAGTGAACCTGTTTCTTAGGGTATTGTCTCTTCAGCAGATTGTCAGCCAGTATCTCTGCTTCAATTTTGTAGTCCTCTGTAGAAATACAATTTCTTCTAATTCTTAGAAATTGGCTGAAGGGAAGGTTATTTCTCAGTGTAGCAGGATGATAGCTGCTGTACAGTAGCAAGCTGTTTCTGTCGGTAGGCTTTTTGTATAGGGATGTCGTTATTCTACCCTCTTGTAATCTGATGGTGAGATCTAGGAAGGCAATGTTCGTGGCAGATATAGTGTGGGTGAATTTCAAGTGCTGGTTTTTTGTGTTAATCCACTCGCAAAATTCAGCGCATCTCTGTATGTCTTCCCGCACCCATGCTAATATGGATGGCGACTGGTCGACCGGCGGAAAACCGGCGGACTGTCTCTCCGTCCGCCGGGGTCCCCCCGCCATACTAATATGGCGGGGGGGAAATTGGGTGCGGGCGGTGAGAAATAGCGGGCGGATCGCCACCGCCATACGGGCGGTGGCGATCCGCCCGTTATCATAATGGGCCCCTATATGTTTAATTAATTAATAACAATTAATTATTAATTAATTATAAAACAATTACTTCCCACCCTATTCCCCTATAAACCCCACCACCCATTCCTAAAAAATGACACAATTAAGATAATTAATTACCAATTAATTAATTAATTAATAATTAACAAGCAATTGATAAATAATTATTAATAAATTAATTCCCACAATTAACACTATAAATAAATTATAAATTATAAATCAAATAAATATTAATATCTAAAAAATATTAATACATGTATTAAAAATAAATTACTTCCCACCCTATTCCCCTATAAACCCACAACCCGCTCCTACAAAAATGACACAGTTAATTACTAATAATTAACAACCAATTAATGAATAATTAATAATAAATTAATTACCACAATTAACATTATAAAATATAAATTAAATAAATATTAATAATCTACAAATATTAATAATTTTATTATAATTAAATTACTTCCCACCATATTCCCATATAAACTCACACCCGCTCCTAAAAAAAACCACATTTAACATAATTACCAATTAATGAATTAATACAAATTAACAACCAATTAATAATTAATGAATTATAAATTAATTCCCACAATTTACTCTATAAAATCAAAATTAAATAAATACTAATAAATAAAAAATATTAATTAATTTATTATAACTAAATTACTTCCCACCCTATTCCCCTATAAACCCACAACCCGCTACAGAACTACAAAACGCAAAATTTAATTAACATAAAATTAATAACTAGTAGAAATGTAACACATACATTAAAAAACAAAAGCAATACTTATACAAAAAAAATATATCACATATTTTTAAAATACATACTAAAATACATAACACTAATTTAAAAATCGATATTTTAAACAACTATATTTTTGCAAACGATATTACTAGCTTCGATATTTTCAAAAACGATATTTCTTACCTTAAAGTCGATATTCTTGACAACGATATTCTTGCTGTCGATATTTCTGTATCACGATATTTCCGACTCGATAATAGTGTAGGTCGATATTTGCAACTCGATATTCTGTCTGTGCATCGCCCGCTCCAGCATTGTCATTTTAGAAACTGGGAGGGGACTCATGTTCACCACTGATTGAAAATAAAAAACAACACAAACAAACAAAATAAACAAAAATAACAATGTTTTTGCCAACACAAAACCTATTTTTTTTTAAAAACATTACTGCGAAAAACGTTTGATCTGGGACAAAATGACAAAAGGAAGGAAAAATAGACATAGGGGCCGATTCCAATCTCGGCCGGTAGGGCTCCGAATCGGATTCGGCTTTACCGGATCCGATTCGGAGCCCTGTTTCCCGACCGATTCGTACGTGCGTCCGGGCGAGCGAGTACGATGCGAAATCTCTGACCGACTCGTTCGCGAGACCCTACCGCACCGACCGACTCGTTTGCAAAAGCTGACCGCTCCGACCGACTCGCACGGACACGACTCGCACCGCGCAATGGAGACGTTCCCCGGCCGGGTAAGTACGATGCGCGCCACGAGAAGTCCGACCGACTCGCGCCGTCTGGCTCAAAAGAGCAGTCGAAGCCGCACTTTGGGGGTCCGTGTTGGACCCCCCTGTACGCGTAGCCACGTGAGTCACACACAGGGGGGACCCATGGGTCCCCCCTACCTGTGCATGTACGCTGCGACCCGCTTCGACGCGTACCCGCTGTAGGGGGCGCCCTTGTTTGCCTCGCACCCATTGAGTCAATGGGAGCCCGCGTACGTGTTGTACGACCGGCTCCCATTGACTTCAATGGGAGTCCAACCGAATCGAGTCCGATAGCATGCGTGCGCATCGTACTCGGTCGGAAATCTCTCCGGGTCCGGCTCGGTCGGAGAGATTTCCGTCCCGAATCGGAATCAGCCCCATAGTAGGAGAGTAACAAAATGGATTGAGCAAGAAGAACAATGTGGATAAGGCAAATGGAGAACATGAGACAGCAGAGTGGGGAAGAATAACAAAAATATTGGAAGAGGAAAAGGAGATCAAGGGAGGAGGAAAGGAAAGGTAGAGGAGAGAGGATAAGAATGCTAAAGGGTGAACAGAAGTCTCCAGACACAAAGGATGCGCATGGTTCTCTGACTCATGGCCTGATATAATGCAGGACATTCAAGGATCTTTTTGGGGGGCGCACAGGCTAAGGGACCAATAGGTGACTAACAAATTCCGGCACCTGAAGAAGAGAAATGCATAGTCCTGAAGATTAGGTGAGGTGACCTGTGGGCGAGTTACAGTGGAATAATGGAGTGTCTAGTGGTGTGCTTAGGGGCCGATTACGATTGCGGACGGACCGCCACTGCCAGCCATGCGGTGGCGGTCCTTCCGCAATCGGACTGTGATTTTCCCCCCGCCACATTACGATGGCGGGGGGAATCGTGCTCGGACCGCGGCAGACACAAAGAACGTCCGCCACGGAACCACCACAGGCAATCATTGCGATTGCCTGGCGGAGCGGTCTGCATCCATGAAATGGTGGCGGTGCCTAGCAGGCACCGTCTGCCAAATCACAATGCTGTCTCCAGCCAGCCTTTCCGTGGCAGGTAAACCGCCATTGAAAGGCTGGTGGAGATTGGTTTTGGGGCCTGTTGCGGGCCCCCCTTGTGCTGGGGCGAGGTGTGGGTGCACTGAAGGGGGGTACCAATGGTACCCCCCTACATTTCACTGCACCAAGTGGCAGGCACCGTGTGGTGCCTGCCACGTAGTGCAGTGAAATGCACAACGTGCTATTTTATCATCATGGCGGGTGCTGCTGTCAGCAGCACCCGCCGCAATGTTAAAATGCAAAATGCGACCACCATGGTGGCGGGTGCATCCTGATTTGGTGTGCGGGACCGCCGCAGGTATTGCGGGCAGTCCCGGTCACCACCACGATGGCGGACGGACTCCAGTCCGTCCGCCATCGTAATCGGCCCCTTACTGTTGGCCAATGCTACTGACCCCATGAGTTTAGAAAGCTTAATTTATCAGAGCTTCTCACAAAATTACTCCCAATACTAAGCAACGTTTCATGAAAGGTCATTGTCCACAAATATGGGTCACTTTTTCTTTCAGTGCCTCGGCCTAATTTTGTTCCCAATCCAGCCCTGCTCACAAGCCACAATGATGCCAAAACTCGGCACTGATAGCTGCCACCTAATATAGGTGCTCTCTCTTGAGAAAAAGTTTTTAAAATGGCCTAACTCTAGGATTGACGTTGATCTTAAACTTGCCATACAATATCCATAGCATGGTTCCTGGGGAAGTTGGTGGTCCTACTTGCCTGCCCCCTACAGGCACTTGTCTCTAGTATTAAGTTCTCTGATAATAAAAAAGACTCCAGGAAGTAATAGATGGGCCCGATTCACAAAAGTAATCTGAGACAAAATCCTAACTTTACGACTTTCGATATTCACAAATGGCATTTAGTAGTAGTAAAGTTAGGACTTTGTCTTGAGTTTGTCTTACGTTTTGGTCTTAAGTCAAACTTAAGTTAGGATTTTGTCTTAAGACCAAAACTTAAGACAAACTTAAGACAAAATCCTAACTTTACTACTACTAAATGCCCGTTGTGAATACCGAAAGTCATAAAGTTAGGATTTTGTCTCAGATTACTTTTGTGAATCTGGCCCTCAGCTTTTAATCTAACAAGATCGTATAGGATTCAGACCGCCATATGAACATGTAGGCAGGCAGCATCAACTGACAATCCTAGTTCCCCAACAATCTAGAAGCCTTTGACATATGAAATACCTGAAATTTCCAGTTGCAGCAGCAACCATAAAACATACTATTTTTAGCAACTAATGCATACCCAAATATTGATACGTTCCCTTGGCTCACGGACATGCTTGAAATCCTTAAAATGAAAAATAACAGCTAGTCTGCCTCAGGATCGTTCAGTACTGAGCTAAATTCATTGCGAAGGGTTTGATTACAAGTTGCACGGTACTGGGATAGAAGGAGTAAAATCGCATGCTAACTTAATATTACCATTTCTTCATCACTACCACAAAATTACCAGTACAATCCCATGGCTGGGAAATTACCATTTAAACCCAATTTTTCTGCTCCTAAAACCACACAGAATTCCTAAAACCATCAAGTTTTTACACATGAATTTATCATCTGCTCTGAGAAGGTGGTAAATGTATGTGGGGCTTGAAGGTGGGCTGGGGCGAGCACTTGGGGAGTAGGTGAGGGAAGGAGAAGTTGTTTTTTTTTCTGGCCTTATGCTCCCTCATGTTAAAAAAAACTGAGGATGAGACTTGGAAGCTGCTGTTCTACCACCTCCTTGGAAAACCGGGTGTGAACATTCTACGAGCTCTGAATAAGGTGGAGTGAAATTCCATGCAAGAATTTCTCCATGACTGACTCGGAATCGAGGCCTAAAATTATGCGGGGAGCATTTTGTTTACAGTGTCGTTGAGGAAGGTGTCTTTTCCACTGACCAAACACAGACTGTTAAATCCAATACTAGAGAAATAAATCTACATGGCTCACGTAATTAACAAATTCACGTCGGAATTCAGAACAGTATGTAGCCAAATCAATGTAATACACATAAATGTGGTGTAATAGAAGGAGTAATGACTTTAAATGACAACTGTGCCCACAGAGAATCCTTACTTATTACTTCTATTTTTATTACTTAAGACGGCAGAAGACAAAAGTGGACATGCATCAAAGATTAATTGCAAACCAGTAAACAAGCACGCCCAATTACACTGATTTAAAACCAATTAATTTGACCAGTCATTGTAAATGCTTCAATTAATTTGTCCTGAACTGTTAATTAGTGATTCCCTCTGGCAACAGATCCATCTATAATTTGAGACATGAAGGTCAAAGTTCTAATAAAACTGAAATGACCGAGTGCATTCTTGAAAGGACGAAACTTACTTTGTCATTGTGTGTTTGGCACATTTAATTGTAGACGGTGGAAGAGACTCACATCTGGAGCATCAAATCTGCCAGACCTAAAGATGTTAGCATCCAACATTATTCTAAGCAAACTGGATTTTATCTCCCATAAATGGCCCAAATTCCTTTTATAATTTGAAATTGATCTCCCCCAAAAAATTATACTCCGAGTACAGACATACAGATTTAACACTTACCTTACAAAATATATGAAGTTATGTCACTTAACTAATGACTTGCAAAAAGTGTATGTTAAGTAAGAGGAGGAGGCAGAACAGTTCATATGCCCCTCAAGAAAAGGGCTCAGATATTAATGGTGAAGCTGGAGAAGTGGAGTGAGGGGCCCAATGTGTCCCAAATATAGTGTTTCTTACTGCTGAACCATGTAATGGGGATCCATTTTCCATACTCGCAATAGGGTCATGTGTGCCTCCCTTTCCTAACCTTGACTACGATCAGTGGATTGAGTTGTGGAGGACTGCAGTGATGGTAGCAGCTAATTATGCTAGTAGAGCAGGCCTTTTTACCTTTAGTTTGCACAAGATGATTTTCCTATCTGCCTTCTCTGTTTAAAATTGTTTACCAAACCCCTGCAACATCTTACTTCACTCCATCCATGTGGGATATGAATGTCACATGTATGTTCTCCTATCTATGTGTAATAGAGTGTGGAGTGTACGCTCTGTGCTTGAACGTTGAAGTCCAGGAATACATTTAGGATGCCTATATATGAATGGCACCAAGATGAAGATGGAGGGGAGCCTGAGAGGCAGCAATGTAAATTTCGGGGCGCCTCCAAAGCATTGTTGGGTTTCATTGAAATGGACCAGATTCTAAGTTGTAGAGGATAGAAGACAGTGGACGCTTTGGTGTATAGGAGTAGTTATTGCTCCTTGCCTGCTCCATTCTTCCCCAGCGGTGTTACCCCTTATTGGTTGGGAGGCAAGTGAATGAGGAAGTCTCTCCCTCTTTCATGCATTTGTTTTGGTTTCCCTGACAGGGAGCTCCCAGTCCCAACCCTCCTTCCTGATGATTCTAGAGGACAAAGTCTGTAGCACGACCAGTTTGTAAGGAATACTGAAAAAGATAGGAACTACTAGTCAGGCCCTCAAGCTGGACCTGTATAATCTACACTCTGTCAGCAAAATGAGAATTGGTATGGAGCAGAAACCCCAAACCATTTTGCTAGAATTTGTCATTGCCCAGTGCTAAGGAGCCTACAAAAGTGGAAATGGAGAAAGACAGCTGAGCTCCAGGATACAGTTTGTTGACTACAAACAATCTTTTCCGGGTTTGGAGACATGAACCCGAAGGTGTAACTTCACAATGTGGCTCTCCGTGGCATAGTAAATCTCGCTTAAGGGCTTGTGACACCTTGTGTGACGCAGCGCCGATGCAAGCCCTATATAAATCTGTGCTTAAGTAGACAAGAACTCAGGACAGGGGTGCATGCTCTACCCAACTACGATGAGACTGCTTCCTTCGAAACAATTACGATCTACTAATGAACACAGAAATCCTTTATACTCTGTTAGAAAAATGAGTAGGTAAACAGGGAGACCATGAGGTTAGGCTGAGTGAAATAATGGAAACAAAAACAAAACTTACAGCAATTCTACAAGACAGGGTCAGGAAAAGATGGGAGACAAGTCGGCTGGCTCACTTTGAATATGGCGAAGGTTGTAGTAAGCTATTAGCCTGGACAGCCAAGAATGATCAAGTGAGAAACATGATTAAAGAGATCAGGTGCGAGCAATCAGCTACTTTACTTGGAGATAATCGGGCCATTGAACTAGCCTTCTACAGACATTTTGGTAAAGTGTACCAGGAAGATCTGGATGTCACAGAAGAAGAGGTGATGACTTGGTTGAGTCAGGATCATGTTGGTCCATTAACAAGAGAGAAAAGTGAACAGCTGAACGAGAGGATAATCATTG
The DNA here is from genome assembly GCA_963921515.1 of Calotriton arnoldi. Lineage (NCBI taxonomy): Eukaryota > Metazoa > Chordata > Amphibia > Caudata > Salamandridae > Calotriton > Calotriton arnoldi. The sequence continues at coordinate 457,946 of CAWUFW010010920.1, forward strand.
GAGAGATAGAAAAGGCCATTGGGGAGGGTAAGAAAGGGAGGGCACCAGGACCAGGTGGTCTTCCCCATGAAGTTTATAGGGCCCTGGCCAGTATATTAAACCCTATTCTAGTTGAACTTTTTAATGCAATTTTCTTGACAGGAGCTGAAATGCCTGATTCTTGGAAAGAGGCTACCATCACACTAATTCCGAAACCAGCAAAATGCCTCAAGGACTGTGATTTTTATAGGCCTATATCGCTTCTAAATTGTGATTATAAGCTCTTTGCAAAAACTATGGCAGAAAGATTAAATGGGGTCATGCCGTTGTTGGTACATGAAGATCAAAAGGGGTTTATTCGAGGTAGAATGTTGAAAGAACTGACATATACCCTTAAAGGGTCCATAGACCTTGCCACAGCTTATGGGCTCCCCTTAACAGTAATGGCATTAGATGCCGCTAAAGCATTTGATCGTGTCAACTGGGTTTATTTAAAGACGGTGGCAAAGTCTCTCAACTTGAGTTCTAACTTTTGTAAAATTTTGGATGGAATTTAACCTGCCCCTGAAGCCAGAGTTTTAGTTAATGGGGTTTTGACAAAGGCTGTTCGGATTACAAGGGGCACGAGGCAAGGCTGCCCCTTGTCCCCTCTACTGTTCAACCTATATATCGAACCGCCAGCTAGAAGAATTAGGAGCAACACAGACATTCTACCATTCCAATATAAAGGCTGGAGCAGGAAAATAGGTTTATATGCAGACGACATTTTAATCTTTACTACCAACCTACAAAGAACATTGAGGTGTGTTTTAACATTAATAGCAGACTTTGGGAAAATCTCAGGTTACAGCATCAATGAACAGAAAACGGAGGTTATGGCCTGGAACACAGAGGTAGGCGAAGTAAAATGTAAAAAAGATATGAGATATCTAGGGGTTAAGATCACCCATGATATTGCAAAGCTTACCAAACAAAACTTTGACAAAGTTATGAAAGAGGTGGGGGGCTTGCGGAAGAACTGGTTATATCTTCCGCTAACTCTGTTCGGTCAAGTTAATCTTGTAAATATGGTAGTTCTACCAAAGTTCACATTCCTTTTTGACTCCATCCCCCTACCCTTTCAGAAAGAGTGGTTTGCAAAGATGCAAAGTCAGATTAGTTCTTTCATTTGGTCATCTAAAGGGCCACGGATAGCTTGGAAAAAACTGAGAAGGAGGTTGGAGAAAGGTGGATTAGTATTATCAGATCTGCTTTTTACTCCTGGTCTTTCTTATTAAAGAACGGGAGAATGCTCTTGGACAGACCCACAAAATCAGAGATTGGCAAGCTTTTTGAGGTGATGCTAAAGAAAGAGAATGGAGGGGAATATGGCATCATGTATAAGTATGCGGATCCAAAGTACTTTAAAAAAGTCAGGCTGAAGATTCTTGGGGGCATGGCTGAGAAGTGGTATAAAATCAGGAAGGTTACAAAATTGTCATATTTCAGTCAGTTTGCCCCCATTTGGGACTCTCCGGGCTCACCAGAATGGACAAAGGATGCGTTGGCAATCCCACTAAGGGAGGCCGGTATACTAAGGTGGAAGCACCTATTGCACGAAGGCCGTGTGATCACGTGGGAATGGTGTAATCAGGAATTGGGCCAAAGTATCTCAAGATTTAAGCTTCTCCAGGTTCAGAGTTGGTATCAAGCCACAGATACAAAAATAGGAGAATACAATGAATTTGAAGAGAGGCTATGGTCTGGGGTCGTACCGAAAAAAGAAATTGCTTTGCGGTATTGGCTGATGGTAGAGATGGAAGACGGGGATTTTACCTTGCCGGTGGATCTATGGGGGAGATGCTTGCCGGAGACCACGCTGGAAGACCAATGGTAAGTATCTATGTCTATGTTGTACAAAATAGTAAAACCTTCATACCTGAGGAGGAATCATTTATTCACCATTCACAGGGCCTACTGGACCCCCAAAAAACTATCCAAATTTAGAAAAGGAGGAGATGTTGCGTGTCCAAAATGTGGCAGCTTGAAGGAAGAGGATCTGCATATGTTTCTATACTGCCCAAAGAGCCAGTCATTTTGGGAGGCTGTGAGTAATGTCCTGTCTAATTCCTTGAATTTACAAATCAAGGTAAGCGTTTTACTAGTTATATTTGGAGGTTTGGCTCCGCAACTTATAAGTAATAATAACAATGCAAAGTTGTTTTTTTATGCTATTCTATTGGCCCGTAGAGAGATCTGTAGACAATTGGTCTCACAGGCCCCTCCAAGATATGAGGATTGGTTAAACTCCGTGAGGAGTGTGGCCAAGTTGGATATTTCAGACAAGGGGCAAAGAAGGTATGAGTTTTGGATACCCCTCTTATGTTGGTGTGAGCAACCAGTAAGACCTTTAGATCAGGGGTCCAATGATTAAGCCTTTTCCCTGCCTCGGCTGGCACCTTTTTCTAATGGAGAAGGATTTCTCGCAGAGATTGTGTGTTTGGGGAGAGAGGAAGGGGGCTGACACCACCCAAGGGCGACAACATGTGAATCCCTCTTTTTCACTCCTGTTTCAGAAAATGAGGTTTTGGACACTCCAGTTGTAAATGCAAGTGCAATGGTGTGTACGAGGCAAATGAGAGGAAAAAGAAATGAGAATTGGTATGGAGCAGAAACCCCAAACCATTTTGCTAGAATTTCTCATTGCCCAGTGCTAAGGGGCCTACAAAAGTGGAAATGGAGAAAGACAGCTGAGCCCCAGAATACAGTTTGTTGACTACAAACAATCTTTTCCAGGTTTGGAGACATGAAGCCGAAGGTGTAACTTCACAATGTGGCTCTCCCTGGCATAGTAAATCTCGCTTAAGGGCTTGTGACACCTTGTGTGTCGCAGCAGCGATGCAAGCCCTATATAAATCTGTGCTTAAGTAGTCAAGAACTCAGGATAGGGGTGCATGCTCTACCCAACTATGATGAGACTGCTTCCTTCGAAACAATTACGATCTACTAATGAATACAGAAATCCTTTATACTCTGTTAGAAAAATGAATAGGTAAATGGGTTATGACAACCTTCAGATTGCTTTTAGCAGCAAACAATAGTGACACGAAGAAAACAATGAGAAACCGCTGATTGGTAGGCATCCTACGTTTGCCGGAAACTGCATCAAGATACATTTTTCAAGTTCAGGTAGTGCAATGATATGTGTCCTTGGATACTGCTAACTTCTAATAACCCTATAAACTATTTTCTTTTTCACTGTTGTATTCTCGTTAACCATAGATTCAATAATTTTGGCTGCTTTGAGTACAATTAGTGAGCTTGAGATTTACAGTAGTGTTAATAAGGGCCAGTTGTTTTAAGGATGATTATTTCAACTCTGTGGGGCTTATTTACAACCCCCTTGCGTAGGCAGTGTGTCACTTTTTATGATGCTTCTGCAGCGGAGAGTGCAGACCAATTTCTATGAGACCACACAAAGCCACTGTGCGCGGTTTTTCATGGCCTCGTAGATATGGTGTAAGGCAACACAGCGCAAGTCACAAACTTGCCTTGCACAGCTTCAGGGAGGCGTTCCATGGGCATTACTGTGGATGTTCCCATGCAACACCCATGGGTTTTGACACCTTCCCAGATTTACAGACCTGAAGACCTGGAAATGTGTCAAAACTGTATGCCTCACCAGGGCAGGTGTAACTAGGAGAAATATATTCAATTCTCCTTGTTTTTCCTCTTTCTCTTTCTGCACTCTGCAGCACACATAGAAAGGGGAAACACCTCCATGGATTGTTTTTGTGCAGGTATGGGTCCCTTCCTGCGCAAAAACAATTCTGCTAACAACGCAGACATCCTTGCACCATGGTGCTCTGGCACTGACTGAAAGGACAGGAATACACCATATCTCATAAATATGGTTAATTCCTGCCATTGCGATTTGGCATAGGGAAACACCTGCGGCGCTGCCCTATGCCAAATCATTGTAAATGAGGCTCTATGTTACCAGCGCTGCATCAACCCAAAGCTATTTTCTCTGTTGTTCTGTATCCTGTTTTTGTCTTTTTTACTCAAAGAATATCACTTATTAGAGAAGAGAGACATTGCTTAGTTACCACTCTCCTCTGCATCTTGGGACTGAGGAGATTACTCTCACAGGTCAAGGACATGGGCTATCGAAGGTGGATCCTTTCGACAGAACTTGGAGGCCACAAAGGCAGGAAGTTTAAGTGCTGATCAGTGGTGGCTGACATGATAAAATACCAGGGGGTTAGTGGAGGGGGCGCGGGAGGAGGGAGTGGAGAGCGGCCAGCGGGAAGCATGGAGGGGGAGAGGGGGCCACCTAGAAGCACACGGGGGAGCGCACGCCAGGGAGGGAGATGGGCTTATTGAAAAAAATAAACACTTACCTGGTGTTGCCGTCTGCCTCGCGCTCCTCTGCTGCAGTTCCTGGAGTCCCTGGGAAAACATCAGACTCCCATCCAATACCCACGCGGCTCTCATATGAGAGCAGCGTGGAGATTTGCCTGAGTGGGCTGAGAAGAGCCTCCGCTCTGGTCACGGATTCTGTAGGTTTTCTCCAGCCCGGCTGCTCAATGCATCTTAATTTTATATGTCTGATAACAAATTTGACTACGACTTCAAAGTTGTACCAGCTTGTCCCTCTAATTGTGAGAAAGGCAATAGGAGCTGCATGTGCATAATATTAAAACAATTCATATGTCCATGGTGCTTGAAATTGTCACTTTAATTGCCAGATATTCAAAATCACAAATAAATCCTCCAAGGCAGCTGACATCCTTGCTGCCACAGGGAAAATGAAAGCTCTCCTCACACAATTTTCTCCATTCCATGGGGTGAAATCTCCTGAATTCTCTCCCCGTTCCCTGCCCCATCTCTCCTCTTTTCATGTGTATAGTTCATTGGTTAGACAATGACTTCCGGCTCTGTGTAAGAGAAATGGAAGGGAGCAAGTGACAGGTAGAGAGAAATGTAACAAAGATTAGTAAGGTAGAGAAAGGGCTGCATAGAGAGAGGGCTGCGAGATATAGAGAGGTGAGGTAGAGAGAGATGGAGAATGAGAGGTGAGGTAAAAGAGATGACGTTGAGAAAGAGATCATGTAGATGGACGAGAGATATGGGGAGTTGAAATGGAAACAGAGAGTGAGGGGTAGAGAAGTGTTGAAGTAGAGAGATGAGGTAGAGAAAAAAGCACAAGTAAGCCAAAAAAGTGGTAGAGAGATGACGACTCAAGAGACAGGTAGAGACGGGGTAGAGAGAGGTGCTTTGGGAGAGAGAAGGTAGACAGAGGTGAAGTAAACAAATATGAGAAAAGAAGACGTGCGATAGACAGAGGGGTAGAGTGTAATAGAGAGAGCTGATAGAGGTAATAATAGAGAAAGGGAAATAGAGGTGTGGTAGAGAGAAGGACATGAATTTAGTGATTTGTGAGGGAAAGAGAGATGAGCTATGATAATAATAAGAGGTAGAGAGAGGTCTAAAGAAAGCAAGGTAGACAGAGGGAGGTAAAAGAAAGCAAGAGAGAGGTAGAGAGGAGTAGTGGGAGAGGCAAAGAGGGTAAGCAAGGTAGACAGCGAGATATGAAAGAGTAAGAGAAAGGTGATGTAATGAATAAAAGATAGATTGAAAAATAGAGAATGGTGAGGCATGGATTGTCAGAGTGAGACAGAGTCATAAGTTGAGGTAGTCATAGAGAGGAAGTGAGGTTGAGAAGAAGTAATCCTACAGCTGCATTCACTTTGCCATACTTGTAGTCGTATTGATTTAGGGGGAGGCTGCTGTTTTAGTAGCACACCCACCGCCTACAGATATAAAGCTAGCGACCTACCGCATCAAGGCACGACCGGGGGCCTAACTCTGGCAGTATGTATCTTCTAAAAAACTCACCAAACGAGAAGGACTGAAAACAAATTCAGAAATCTGAGCACCCCGTTTGGATGTTCAGAATTAAAAAAGCTGGTCAGATGACTTTATAATTTGGGAGGAAGAACCCACAGGAAAGCCCATAAGTTTGTAAAAGTTGCCCTCACCCACTAGATAGTGGCATGCTTCATCATTGGGCCGCTAACACACCTTGGCGCAGGCCAACGCTGAGGGTGGAGCGCATTTATTTTGTTTTAGAATTTCTTTTTTTTCTTGAAAGGGATCCCAAATGCAGAGAAAGAAAGGATATTTAAAATTGTCTAAGTGGATTGCCCTAAATTTGTTTATTCGGGGTCACTATTGACAGGATTAAAAGAATGGGTATATCGGAGAGATTATGTCTCCATTAACCCCACTGCCAGTATCAACATGTTTCAGCCTCTAAGAACTGCCTCCACGGGTCAAAGGCCTTCTTCAGGATACAAATCTCTATGCTTTTCACAATCCCTCCTGATAGGAAATACCTAATGGCAGGGATAATTAGTCCTGGCAATACTTGCCTACTTGTCGACCAACTCGAAACATGTTCCCGAGTTTCACTGTTGTCGTTCTCAACACGGGGTGTGAGTGGGAACGTCCTCCTATAGTCAAACTTTCTTCAAGGAGTGGCGTCGCCGTCCACGCCACTCTCGGCCCTCTGACAGTCTGTGTCTTCTATCAGATCTGCGTGGAGATTGGCCTCTACTGAGAGTTGCAACTATTTTCATCACATCGAGATAGCAAACACACCTTATCTTCGCGTAAAGCCAGCTTAGAGTTTGGAGCCATTGATTTATAGGAAAAATTTGGCAGCAGTGCGTTACAAACTTACTGATATAGTTGGTGCACCTGTTTCAACTGTGTACAGTGCTCTGCTGCCTTTTGACTAGGTTCACGCTAAACAATTACCATATGCAGACATGCATTCGTTTGTAGGTTTATTTTGAAACAAGCTTGTTCAAATGTCTGTCCACAGTGGAGAGAGAGCAAAGGTGCATAGAGGGGCACTTGTGGGACAGCTCACAAGTTCACAAATAACTGTGATTCATTGCAGGCTACTAAAACTACCACCCAACTCCTTTGCTTTTCAAGCAGAATGTAGACAGTTTTCCTAAATCTATCTATAGTGGTACTTCTGAGCTGTGGGAGGCCTGAGGACCCATGGGCCTGCAATCTGCCTCCCGTTCTCTCTAAAAGAAAATGAATAGAGCGATGATTGGCAAAAATCACCAGTAGGGGGCTGAGTGTCCCGCTAGCCTACGTAGTGCTATATTTTACATTGCAGATGTAGCTATAATTAGTGCAAGAGATGCAATGACACTGGTGCTCAGCGTGTGAGAGACCCACTCCACACCAATTGTGACCTTCTTCTGGAGGTCTGTGGGTGCTGGGGGAAGTAATTTTCCTTGCTTGTATTATTGCCAAAGACACCCTTACTACATCCCCAGAAATTTGAATTCGCTACACACATCTTCTCTGCTTCTCTCTTTCACCCACTCTCTGCCTGTTTCTCTCGCACCTTGCCTCATTCTCCCTGTCTTGCTCGCTTGCTGTCTCTCATCCTGTCACTCTCTCATACCTTGTGACAAACTCTCATTATCTTGCTCTCACTTTAATACTCTCCCTTGTCTCTCTCATCCTGTCACTCTCTCATACCTTCTCTCTTACTCCCTCTCTGCCTTTCCCTTCCTCTTTCTTCTCCCTTCAGCAGCTGTCCTCCGAGCAAAAACTGAGTAAGCTCTGGGTTTGATCTCTAAGCACATACCAATCACTACATTTTCTGCAGAAGCTAAGCTGGTACACAGCCCGATGTCAGGTGTGACAACTGATAGCCAATTGTGGATTTTCTGTCAACAACTCTCGGCATTCTGGGATTTGAAGTTTAGTTTTTTGCCATTGTAGGTACCAGTTTAAAAGTCCTATCCTGCAATGTGAGCAAATGTTCTACATGGCATAGACCCTCTTCACAACAATGTGGAAAAGTGTGAAACATTACACTGTGCCTCGTCCATCTTTCTAAAGTAGAATAAAAAAACGTGACCTTGTTCCTGAGGTAGTGCATTTATTACTCATGCAAATGTAGGAACACAAAGTTTCAAAACTCAATCAATCAATCAAGTCAACTTCATTCAGCAAAATGTATGCAAAGAAATGTAAAGTAATGAAGAAATACAGAAAAATATCATTATTGCCGTGAGCACACTCTCACAAATGTTAATCACCCTAGTACTCACTAAGAACAAATCTCCTACGAATCTTAAAAGCATTCATAAAAATGCAAGTAGATAAATACATAAAACTTAAACACATAAAACTGAGCAAACATCAATGATTGGAGCTCCTAATTTTCATCCAATAAGTTAAAAACTTAACAAGGGACAGACACACATATACCAAAGTTAAATGTTGTAAGCAAGTGCATGCCATTATGTAGGAGGACCTTTTGTTAATTTGTGTGTAAAAGTGGGTTCATTGTAAAAGTGGCAGATAAGAGTAAAATTAATGGATGATTAGACAAGGAGGTAACTTGGGCCACAAAAACTTTTCGGGAAATGTAAAAGAAAAAATAGCTAGATTAAACTTGAACCATGTTAAAAGAAATCTATGATACGAATTAGGGATAAATGAAAGATATGGTTCAATACTGTTAACAAATTAAATAAGCATATGATCTGCAATAGATGATTTGAAACTAAGGTTCCACCAAAAGTCTAGTCTCCAAACCTTTATCTAAAAACATTTGTTTCGCTTGGACTCTGAAGCTGTAAATAGCAGGAGTCTGGGAAGAGGAGGTTTTAGGTTTGCATGTACAGGTGAACCACTCTTTTACATACTTAATCCATGGGCTTCGATGGCCATTCACCAAGGTAAGACAATTTACGATGATGGTGCGATTTAATAATTTGTTGGGTTTTCCCCAGACAAAGGACATTGTTTAATAAAATCCGTAATGTACCTGGCTCCCAGTTCGGAGTGCCAGAGCTACTAGATGGAACAGCTAACAACCTCCACATAAATGCGTTCTCTAAACTTTGGAACCTCTTGTGGTCAATATATGCCCAAAGTTCTACCCCATATGTTGAAACCGAAAACACTTATTCTTAGCAATCTCAAGGATTTCATTTATTGGTTTCAAACCCAATTTATCTGTAAATATAAAAATAGCTTTAATACACTTCTTAAACTCACTCGTATGTGTGGGCCAAGTACCCGCGACAGGCAAGGGCCCAAAACGTATTGTAGAGATATCAAAATTACCTATCATAAACAACCTAGTTTTGCAAGGGGGGCACCTGGGTTTTTGGCCCCGCGCTCTGCAGCCATCTAGGGACATCTACCAAACCCACACATTTCTGAAAACTAGACACCCTGGGGAGTCCAGTCAGGTATGGGTTGTGTGAACCCCAACGTTTTCGTACCGAGAATCCCCTGCAAACCTCAAATTTAGCTGAAAAAATCACATTTTTCTCAAATTTCTGTGTGGGAAAGTTGTGGGATCACCAGGCTGACACAAATTTCCTACGTCAGCGTTTCCCCAGGCGTTTCCCCAGGCCTCTCAATAAAAATGGTAACTCACTTGTGTTGGTGGGCCGAGTACCCAGGGGCCCAAAACGTATTGTGGAGACATCAAAATTATCTATCACAAAGACCTGGGGCCAGATGTATGACCATTGATGTTTGCGACTCGCAAATTGCATTAAATTGCGAGTTGCAATTTGCGAGTCGCAAACATCAATGTACAACAGTGTCGGAGACACTGTTTGCGATTCCCAATGGGGTCGCAAATTGCATGCCTCACGCATAATAATGAGGCTGTCGCAATTTGCGACCCCATTGGGAATGGCTGGCACTCCGAGGGATGGTGGCCTGCTGGGGTCAGAAGACCTCCATGTCTGGGACTGCATTTAAATAAAGCATTTTTATGTTTTTTAAATACAGCCCGTTTTCCTTAAATAAAGGAAAATGGGATGCATTTAAAAAATAAAAATGTAACTTTTCATTTTCATTTTTTAAGGGCAGGCAGTGATCCCTGGGACCACTGCCTGCCCTTAAAAAATGTTTGTGCATGCATTCCCAAAGGGGAAGGGGTCCCCTGGGGACCCCTTCCCGTTTGCGAGTGCTTTACCACCCTTCTGAGAAGGGTGTTAACTGCGAGTGTTTTGCGACAGCAATTGCGATCGCAAAACATTCTTACATAGCCTTTGGAGTCGCTATTAGGAAGGAAACGGCCCTTCCTAATAGCGAGTCGCTAATCCTATTTTGCAAGTTGCAAATTGATTTGCGACTCGAAAAATAGGATTAGTACATGGGCCACAGGTTTTTTGCAGGCGCAAACAGGTCTAAAACCCATTTGCGCCCGGGAAAAACCTTAGTACATCTGGCCCCTGGTTTTACAAGGGGGAGACCTGGGTTTTTGGTCCCGGGCTCGACGGCCATCTAGGGAAACCTACCAAACCCACACATTTCTGAAAACTAGACAGCCTGGGGAGTCCAGGGAGGTATGGCTTGCATGGATCCCTCTACGTTTTCCTACCCAGAATCCCGGGCACTAGGTCTACCCACACAAGTGAGGTACCATTTTAATTGGGAGACTTAGGGGAACACAGAATCGTAGAGCAACTGTTATTTCCTATTGACTTTCTACGCATTTCTGCCTTCCAAATGTAAGACAAATGTAAGACAATGTGTAAAAAAGAAGTCACTTTGAAAAATGTCCTATAATTCACATGATAGTATGGATCCACAGAATTTCAGAGATGTGCAAATAACTACTGCTTCTAATTTCTATATTTTGTTCCCATTTCGGAATTACATAGGTGTCCTTGATACTGATTTTCACTGTTTATATTTATATTTTACCAAATGAATTGCTATATACCTGGTACACAATGAAAAACCAGACGCAGCTCAGTTATTGACCCTGGGATCCCTGGTGAACCTACATGTCCTATATATTCCCACAACCAGAAGGGTCCAGCTGATGTAATGGTATATTTCTTTCAAAAATCTGTCATACTTAGGAGAAGTTACAGGTGAAAACATTGGCACAAATGGACGTTTTTTTCAAAACATTTTCAATATGCCTTACTTTCAACTGTTAGTTTCTATAAAAAAAACCTTGAAGGATCTACACAAATGACCCCTTGCTGAATTTAGAATTTTATCTACTTTTCAGAAATGTATAGCTTTCCGGGATCCATTATTACTTTCACACCCCCTTCTCTACCACTAACTGGAAGGAGGTTGAAAGCACAAAAAGTAGCAAAAATAGGCTCTGTCCCAGTAAAATGCCAAAACTGTTTAGAAAAGTTTTGTTTTATGACAAAAGTCTGCCTGTCCCTGAAAGCTGGGAAGATGTTGATTTCAGCACCACAAACCCTTTGTTGATGCCATTTGCAGGGAAAAAAACAGACGCTTTCTTCTGCAGCACTTTTTCCCCATTTTACCCCCCCACAAAAAATGTAGCTGTATTTTGGCTAATTTCTAGGTCCCCTCCAGGGGAATCCACAAACCCTGGGTACCTTTAAAATCCCCATGATGTTGGAAGAAAGGGATGCAAATTTGGCATGGATACCTTATGTGGACAAAAAGTTACAGGGGCCTAATCGCAAACTACCCCAAATAGCCAAAAAAAGGCTTAGCACAGGGGGGGCAAAGGCCTAGCAGTGAAAGGGTTAAATGCTACTAGTGGACAGGCAGCACTGATTGTGCCACCCACACAAGTAGCTCTTTAAACATGTCTTAGAATTTACACTGCAGAGCCAGTGTGTGCAGCTTTACTTCCACTTCGACTTGGCATTTAAAACCCTTTGCCAAGCCCTAAACTCCCTTTTATTACACATAGGTTACCTCTAAGGTAGGCCCTAGATAGCCCATAGGGCAGAATGCTGCGCAAAGTAAGAGGTAGGGCATGTACTTTTAAGTTTTGCATGCCCTGGTAGTGAAAAGCACCCAAATTCGATTTCCTCTACTGTGAGGCATACTCCTCTCATAGGCTAACATTGAGAATTCCTTAACACATTTTTAAGCTGTAATTCCTGATTAGTAGCTGTGTCATGTTTTATATCTTTGGAATGGTAATGATAAATCCTCTTTACTGGTAAAGTGTATTTAGCATAACTCTTTAGAAATTACATTTTTAGAAAGTGGAGATGTCTGCTCTTACAGCTCTGTATGTCTGCAGCCTGTCTCCAATACACATCTGGTGTGGGTAAAAGCTTCACTTTGTGCATTCCCTCTAGACAGCCACAAACACAGGAAGGTTAGGTGTTTCTGAGTGCACATCAGCATTCTGAGGGCTCATCCTGGGCAGGATGGGAGGGAAGAGCTGACACTTACACCTGTACAGGCAGTGGACTGTCCCCACACAAAGGGCTGATTACACACTACAATTAGTCTGGAGCCAGGGTTGGGAAGAAAGGGCTTCCGTACACTTCAAAGACCCTTCTTCGAAGTCACCTCCACTTCAAATGCACAACTGGGTATAAGTACTGGGTCTCTGACCCCACCAAATCAGAAACTTCTGGACCTGTCAAGAACCTCATTCAGAAGAATGAAGTGCTGCAACAAGGACAGACACTCTTCTGGACTGCTGATCTGGAAGACCTGCTTTTCTGCTTTACTGCTCTGCTGCTTGGTTGCTCTCTGACCCTGCTGAGGGAGAGCTGGACTCTGTCCTGTAACCAAAGTGATCTCCAAGGGCATATTTGCTTGCTTCCACATCGGAACCGCACATAGCGGTCACAGCAGTGTGTAGATATCGATGCATCCCTTCGACTGCGCTGAGAACCCCGGCTCCGCGCATCAGAACCAATGACTCTCGGCTTTGGTGCTCCATCTCCAGAACTGATGCATCACTACCACTGCGGGATCAACATAGATGCATCGCTCGACTGTGTCCCGCATCTCGCTGTTGTGACCAGGATCAAGGTACTCTGTTTACTGGGCCTGCGTGGCTCCTGCACCTGGCCGGTGCTCCATCGCGTTTGGCCAGGTCTATTGACTTTGTCCCGATTGAGTGCGGCCAGATAACCCCCATAGGCACTTATTGATTCTAAGCATGAGAAACAGTTTTATTCTTTAAAAATTCATATCTCAGCTTCTACTTATTGGAGTTTTGTTGTTTTGGTCTTGATTTATTTATAAAAATTATTGTCTATTTTTCTAAACCAGTGTAGAGTCTTTTTGTGGTGTTTTCATTGTGTTACTGTGTATTGTGTTGCACAAATACTTTACACATTGCCTCTTAGATTAGCCTGAATTTTCTGTGCAAAGCTACTAGAGCGTAAGCACAGGTCATCTTTTAGTGCGTACAATTGGGTTTAAGAAAAACTAGATGACACTGAGGGGCCGATTCCGATTCAGGCCGGAAATCACTCCGACCGAGCCGGACCCGGAGAGATTTCCGACCGAATCGGACTCTGGCAGTCCGACCGAATGAGTACGATGCGCACGCATGCAATCGGACTCGAGTCGGTCGGACTCCCATTGAAGTCAATGGGAGCCGAACATACAACGCGTACGTGGGCTCCCATTGACTCAATGGGTGCGAAGCGAACAAGGGCACCCCTACAGCGGGTACGCCTCGATGCGACTCGCAGCATACATGCACAGGTAGGGGGGACCCATGGGTCCCCCCTGTGTGCGACTCGTGCGGCTACGCGTACAGGGGGGTCCGGCACGGACCCCCAAAGTTCTGCTCCGACTGCTCTTTCGAGCCGGACGGCGCGAGTCGGTCGGACTGCTCGAGGCGCCCATCGTACTTGCCTGGCCGGGGAACGTCTCCATTGTGCGGTGCGAGTCGTGTCCGTGCGAGTCGGTCGGAGCGGTTCGGACCCGGGAACGAGTCGGTCGGTGATTTCGCGTGCGCTTGCATCGTACTCACTCGGCCGGACGCACGTACGAATCGGTCGGGAAAGAGGGCTCCGAATCGGATCCGGTTAAGCCGAATCCGATTCGGTGCCCTACCGGCCGAGATCGGAATCGGCCCCTAAGTCTTTAACCACAGGAATATACACGTTCACAGGCCTCAAAACAGGCTGTGTTCATGCTCCCATGCTTTTTAACCTATATCTCTCAGACATCATGTCATCTCTAACTGATTCTAGAGCTTGTACACCAAAATTAGAGGCATGATGATGATATGGGGGCATACTGCTGCCTCAAGTTTTTTACTTTTGATTTGTCTCCACTCTGGAATCCACAACCTGTCAGAGCATTTCCAGTGACCTTGGAAGTTATGTGCTAGTGTTTCAACTTCACTCATCTATGGTTGGAGCAGTCATGACAGCTGACTAGCATTCGCTGAAGCATGCCCAGACAGTGAACACTTGAACAGTAGCCCAAGCTAGTTTTCATGAAACATATGGGGTAGCTCTCAGCTGCCAAGTTACCCAGCATCGAGGGATTCTGTACAGATAGACACTGAGGGCCTGATTCACAAAGGGCCTCCTCACTTGTTGCAGAGGCCCCACAGTCATGAGGTGAGTCTCCGCACTCAGGGTGGAATCCCCACTATGAGAAGTCTCATTGCGGAGATTCTGCCCAGAGTGCGAAGACTCCCCCATGACTGCGGGTCCTCCGCCATGACTGCAGGTGCCCTGCGTATTGGAAAAGGTCAGTGAGCATGCAAGAGAAGTTGAGGGTGGAAGGAGCATGACATTTAGGTACCCACTCCCCTTCCACCTTTAAAAAGCTGGTGTACAGATTTACCACTTCAGAATTTCAGGATTACCCGAACCCTGCAATCGTATTAGGATTTGCTCAGCAGTTTTTGCTGAGTTTGGGAACAAATCATTTTGGAATTATGGATAGGAAACATCTTTAGGACCCACCTCTATGAGATTTTTGTCCTTAGCCAGTCTGTTCAAAACAAATAAAAAATGGCCTATGTAGAACAGATGTATATTTTAAAATCCTTTGTTAAAAATAGAAATATTTAGAGCAGTCTAAAGACTCTCGAGCCTATTCACAAACTGCATTCTGTAGTACATTAAACTAACTTAACTAAGTATTCAGGTCTTCACCTCCACCTCATATATTTTCTAAGTGCGTGACCTCTGCCTGACTGGAGAGATCTCCACATATGCACACCTACATTGTAGTAGTAGGGAGTAAAGGGAGGAGTTGCTGAAAATGAGAGACACTTACTACTAATTGGGAGGGAATTTGGGAGGAGTTAGGAGTTGTTAAGGAAAGGTTATTACAGCAAAAAAGGACACAAAACAGTAGCAAAAGTACTGAAGCTGAGACCTGAAGTATGTCTAGTACCACACATGGCCAACCACTGGAACTCGAACACACTCCCATAGAAAATAATGGAGACAGGGACTTAAAATTAGAGTCAGCAAAATTGAATTACATTGGCATAAATTGCAGCATTTTGTGAATTTCGTGTTACATCACTTACACGAAATTCCCGAAATTTTGCCTTTATCCCATATTGGGTAATTACAAGCCATTTGTGGTCAAATTTATTGCATTTCTCCATTCGCTGTAAAAATTAACCACGTACACACAGAAACAAAAGAACAAGAGCAGCTGTTGTTTGCAGTGTTTTTGTTTTTTAGCACAATTTTTTGTGCAAAATGTGTCCTTGCGTCAAAAATTGATGTGAGGACACATTTTACGCTAAAATATGTAGCTAAATGACAGATTCGCATTTTGCATATTTACCTGCAATTTCACACAATGTTGCCAAAATTTCACATAATTTTGTGAAAGCCCATAGAAAATTTTGTTGAAATAAATTAATTTAAAATAAAGCTGCACATAACTTTTAATAACTTCTAAGACACAATAAATATTTATAAGCATTTTGATTTGCATGAGAGTTTTTTAAAAATCAATCTTTAAAAAAGAATTTAATTCATTTTATCACATTTAAATAATGAAATATGTTTTTTAATTTCAAAGTCTTCTTTTAAAATAAACATGTACAATGATTTGCATTAATATATTTCATAAAAATATTGCCAATATTTTTTGTAAGTTTAATCAACTCTTTTACTTTTCTCTATACTTTACCTTTATAGATCTTTACCCCAGTGGCAGAGAACTCCGCCTATGTGTGAAAAGTATCGATAGTAACTTTAAACTCATAAATTAGGCTCCACCCCTGAATTCAAGGGGTAGTGACATGTAGGCCTTCACTTTGTAGTAAATTTACATTCAGAAAATGGTGAATTGCAAAAAGTAGTAATTGTTCTACAAGGTGTAAGAGTAAATTTACACATGTAAATTTACTTACTGTAGGAAATTTGCCCTTTCTGCAGAGTCATCCCAGATTTGACACCTTTTGCTGGATCCTATATTTTTACTGGCTGTAGTACTTTGGGCCCTTTACCCCTGCAAACCAGAGATAAAGGGCCTGTGCTACCCTTTTCAACATGGTGAAATTGGAAGATTCCTAATTGGCATATTTAACTTATTTATAAGTCGTTGGTATATGGTACAAAGTGTACCCAAGGTCTATAAGTTAAATGTCACTATTGGACTGCAGCACCAATCACCAATTGTGCCATTGACAATACTGGCACTCCAAATATGACTGCAGGGTTCCTATTTGTAGCCCAGCTATTGCAACTTTAAACTCCAAACTTGACCATTCAAAACAAACCCTTTTCATAAGTCAAAATCTTCCTTTTAAATATTTAGAAGTCACCCTACGTAGGCCTTTTTGCCCATGAGGAGGGTGCCTGGTATTTCAAAGTTGAACATTTAAGAATTTAATGTTAAGCATGGCTTTACAGTGAAAAGCCCCCAAAGGTGTTTTCGCTGTAGCAAGGCTAGCTGTTCCATACTAAAACACTGTTATATTATTAAACTTAAAAATTATAATTTCAGTTAGGAAACAGCTAGAAAAATATTTAAACAACTATTTTAATAGTTATCAAAAAAACAATTCAATGGTGAAGTTGGATTTTTACTAAACATTAAGGAAGAGGCACTTTTCAAAAGTTACCTTTTCACTGCCTGGATCTCCTGGGGGACCATTTGCATTTGTTCGTCCCTTCTGCCAGCCAGTAATTAGCATTTGAATAGGTGCGAAGTGGATTGAAGTACCTCCCAGGAGCAAACAATAGGCTTGCCTGAATGGGCAGGGTTAACCCCACCAAACCTGACAGAATGCTGGTTGGTGCTATGAGCATCCTTTCTGACATTATATTGTCAAATCTTGCTTGAATGTCAAATCCTGCTTGACAGGTGTACTGAGGATTTACATATAACATTTGGGTTGCACCTCAAAGAGGCATTCCCTGCAGCAGGCACATTTTAACTGACACCTGGCAGGACCCTTATTTTGTCCCCCCCTGCCAGGTAAACTTCAATCACAGTGGGCCTCTTTTTGACAATAAAGTATCACATTTTGCTGGTGTGTGAAATTCTGCTTGACAGGTCTGCTGGGGTTTTACATATAACACTTGGGGCACCCCCCAAGGGGTGAAGACAGGATGCCAAAACAATTCTTGCATATCCACTGTCCACTGTCTGGTTGCTTAAAATCAGACGTTTTTGTTCTACAAGACTGCTGTCTCTGGGTTTACAGGTGGTATGGGACTACCTCAAACTGAAAGCAGTGTTAGATGCTAAAGGACATGAGGATTACCATAGTATACTCCCCCCCACACCCTCAACCCTTAGATTCCAAGTTTACTGTGGCCAAAGACATTCATCGAAAATGACCAAAGTATCATTAGTTAAGGCATGCCCAGGAGTCATTCCCACCCACTAGCTAGTACCAGGAATAAATGTGGCACCTCCTGGCACCCCTTTCAGAATGGACCTGGTGAATATCAGAAGACGACTGAAAAGGCTGGGTACAACCTGAGCGGAGTCCTGAAAGACTGGACCTCCTCTCTCTGGTACACAGGACAAAGAAGTGGACTTCAAGTGTGATAATGCTAATCCCCTGTTAACCCCTTCGGTGCTTATGACGAGCTGGACTCGTCATGGCACACAGTGCTCGTGTGCTCATGACGAGTCCAGCTCGTCATAAGACCAAACACGGGGAAGCGCTGGCGCTCCCCCGTGGGAATCCGATCGTCGGGTTTTTTTGGGGAAGGCAGGGGAAGGACTTCCCCTGCCTCCCCCGCCCCTCCCCATCAATGACGTCAGCGCGCGGCGCGCTGACATCATTGAGGTTTCCCTTTCTTCCCGGAGCGCTGGAAGCCATTTGCTTCCAGCGCGTCGGGAAATAAGGTGAGTTTTGGCTCGGGGAGGGGGGTTTGATTGGAAAAGAGACATCGAGGGAAAGGAAAGGGTTTTCCTTTCCCCCGATGCCTCTTTTGTGCATTCCTGCTGCACGATCATGTGATCGTGCAGCAGGAATGCCCACGAGGGTGTTTTACGCAGCTGTAGTGTAGGAAAGGCACTATACAATTCCCCAACGAGGTAGCATTTACTGATTAGCCAGTAGAAAGTACTCCAGTTGAGTAGAGGTATTGCACAAAACGGTGGCATCTTCGTGGATAAATATGCAGGGCAGGTGTCTGCCTTCTTCCCATTTCCAGCCTGAAAAGTGAGCTGTAATCCTCGATAGAGGTCTCTGCATCCTTGATTTTCTCGAGCGCAATCATCCTGTAGAATTCGTGAGCGTGATTAAGCAGATGTGCCTTCTCTCCATTTCCACCCTGAAAAGTGAGCTGTAATCCTCGATGGAGGTCTCTGCATCCTTGATTTTCTCGAGTGCAATCCTCGTGTAGTTCCTGTGACCAGGAGGTTCCCTCTCCTCGTCTGCCGGTGAGATCCTGCTCTGACCCTTTATAAACAAGAGGCATGTGAACGGGCCTAGAAGCCCCGCTCGTTTGGCCCCGCCACACATTCGTGAGCGTGGTTAAGCAGATGTGCCTTCTCTCCATTTCCACCCTGAAAAGTGAGCTGTAATCCTCGATGGAGGTCTCTGCATCCTTGATTTTCTCGAGCGCAATCATCCTGTAGAATTCGTGAGCGTGATTAAGCAGATGTGCCTTCTCTCCATTTCCACCCTGAAAAGTGAGCTGTAATCCTCGATGGAGGTCTCTGCATCCTTGATTTTCTCGAGTGCAATCCTCGTGTAGTTCCTGTGACCAGGAGGTTCCCTCTCCTCGTCTGCCGGTGAGATCCTGCTCTGACCCTTTATAAACAAGAGGCATGTGAACGGGCCTAGAAGCCCCGCTCGTTTGGCCCCGCCACACATTCGTGAGCGTGGTTAAGCAGATGTGCCTTCTCTCCATTTCCACCCTGAAAAGTGAGCTGTATTCCTCGATGGAGGTCTCTGCATCCTTGATTTTCTCAAGCGCAATCATCCTGTAGAATTCGTGAGCGTGGTTAAGCTGATGTGCCTTCTCTCCATTTCCACCCTGAAAAGTGAGCTGTAATCCTCGATGGAGGTCTCTGCATCCTTGATTTTCTCAAGCGCAATCATCCTGTAGAATTCGTGAGCGTGGTTAAGCTGATGTGCCTTCTCTCCATTTCCACCCTGAAAAGTGAGCTGTAATCCTCGATGGAGGTCTCTGCATCCTTGATTTTCTCGAGCGCAATCATCCTGTAGAATTCGTGAGCGTGATTAAGCAGATGTGCCTTCTCTCCATTTCCACCCTGAAAAGTGAGCTGTAATCCTCGATGGAGGTCTCTGCATCCTTGATTTTCTCGAGTGCAATCCTCGTGTAGTTCCTGTGACCAGGAGGTTCCCTCTCCTCGTCTGCCGGTGAGATCCTGCTCTGACCCTTTATAAACAAGAGGCATGTGAACGGGCCTAGAAGCCCCGCTCGTTTGGCCCCGCCACACATACTCTCGGTATGCTACGTCTTCCCGCCCTTTCCCCACTATGATGGACAGCTTACTCAAAGGACCCCGGCGCTTTCGGCGCGGTGGCAAAGTTACAGACACACAGGTCACTGGAGACAATTCTTCTGGTCCTTTACGCAGCTGTAGTGTAGGAAAGGCACTATACATTTACCCAACGAGGTAGCACTTACTGATTAGCCAGTAGAAAGTACTCCAGTTGAGTAGAGGTATTGCACAAAACGGTGGCATCTTCGTGGATAAATATGCAGGGCAGATGTGGCTTCTCTCCATTTACACCCTGAAAAGGTAGCTGTAATCCTTGATGGAGGTCTTTGCATCCTTGATTTTCTCGAGCGCAATGCTCGTGTAGTTCCTGTGACCAGGAGGTTCCTTCTCCTCGTCTGCCGCTGAGATCGTGCTCTGACCCTTTATAAACAAGAGGCATGTGAACGGGCCTAGAAGCCCCGCTCGTTTGGCCCCGCCACACATACACTAGCGGTATGCAACGTCTGCCCGCCCTTTCCCCACTATGATGGACAGCTTACTCAAAGGACCCCGGCGCTTTCGGCGCGGTGGCAAAGTTACAGACACACAGGTCACTGGAGACAATTCTTCTGGTCCTTTACGCAGCTG
Source organism: Calotriton arnoldi (assembly GCA_963921515.1). NCBI lineage: Eukaryota > Metazoa > Chordata > Amphibia > Caudata > Salamandridae > Calotriton > Calotriton arnoldi. The sequence goes on from CAWUFW010010920.1 coordinate 478,220, forward strand.
TAGTGTAGGAAAGGCACTATACATTTACCCAACGAGGTAACACTTACTGATTAGCCAGTAGACAGTACTCCAGTTGAGTAGAGGTATTGCACAAAACGGTGGCATCTTCTTGGATAAATATGCAGGGCAGGTGTGCAGAATTCGTGAGCGTGGTTAAGCAGATGTGCCTTCTCTCCATTTCCAACGTGAAAAGTTAGCTGTAATCCTTGATGGAGGTCTTTGCATCCTTCATTTTCTCGAGCGCAATTCTCGTGTAGAATTCGTGAGCGTGGTTAAGCAGATGTGGCTTCTCTCCATTTACACCCTGAAAAGTTAGCTGTAATCCTTGATGGAGGTCTTTGCATCCTTGAATTTCTCGAGCGCAATGCTCGTGTAGTTCCTGTGACCAGGAGGTTCCTTCTCCTCGTCTGCCGCTGAGATCCTGCTCTGACCCTTTATCCCCTTCGGTGCTTATGACGAGCTGGACTCGTCATGGCACACAGTGCTCGTGTGCTCATGACGAGTCCAGCTCGTCATAAGACCACCCACGGGGGAAGCGCTGGCGCTCCCCCCGTGGGAATCCGATCGTTAGGTTTTTTTTTGGGGAGGCAGGGGAAGGGCTTCCCCTGCCTCCCCCCGCCCCATCAATGACGTCAGCGCGCTGACATCATTGAGGGTTTCCCTTTCTTCCCCGACGCGCTGGAAGCCATTTGCTTCCAGCGCGTCGGGGAAATCAGGTGAGGTTTGGCTCGGGGAGGGGGGGGTGTTTGTATCAAAAGAGGCATCGAGGGAAAGGAAAGGGTTTTCCTTTCCCCCGATGCCTCTTTTGTGCATTCCTGCTGCACGATCATGTGATCGTGCAGCAGGAATGCCCACTAGGCACCAGGGTTTTTTTTAATTTTTGTGTTGGGGAGTGGCCAAAAGGGCAAGGGTTGCTCCCCTTTTACGGGGGTGAATATTTTATTTATACTGTTAGGCCCACCTACCCCTTAGCTTGGCTGGTGGATTGTGTGTGGACTGGTGCATTATTTGCATATGTGATTGTAATGTTTTTTTTTCTCCTTTTTATTCTAGTGTAAAGCTTTTGATTCCTGTTTGCGGTTTCGGCAGTGGTGGTTCTGCAGTTTTGCGTAATTGCATTTATTTGGTAAGAAAAATATTTTTGTTGTGTGTACTCCAAATGAGTATTATTGTCATGCATGAATGAATTTTTTTGTAAGTGGTGCCATAATGGCAGCATATTTGTTAGTGTTCAGAGCATGAAATTCTTTGCGATGTTTTGCATTGTCTTATGTGTAATTTTTTTTCTTCTTCTTTTTTAGTGGGATATTGTTGATCCTTACTGTGTCTGTGCAGAGTAGGTGGTGGTGAGTCTAGCTGCTTCTGTCACGTGAGTGGTATAGTGTTGGAGTATATAGGTCTTTGTGATAAAGCTACATTTTGTTTATTTCTTTTTTTTTACAAAGGGTTTGTTGTTGTTGACTTGTTTGACAAGTAACCTTTATTAGTAAGCATTATGGCTAGCCGTAGAATTACTGCTCAGCAGGTGGTTGGTTTGCTTCTTGAATCTTCCTCTGAGCAGGATTATGAGACTGACAGTGCGTCTGAGGGAGAGGAGGGAGGGGAAGATTCAGGCAGTGAGTTTTCTCTCCACATGGAATCATCGGATGATGAAGGTACTCTCAGTGCAGATGAAGTGCCTGATTTAGAGGAGGATACTACTGTGCCGATGGTGCAAGAGGCATCTGGATTGCAGCCTGGGGCTGCTAGGCTTCCTACTGGAAGTGCTGGACTCTGGGTTGATCCAAACATGGTGCAGCCGGTGTTGCCTGCCTTTAGTGGTTATGCAGGGTGTAGAGTGGATTGTGAACATTATTTGCCTATACAGTATTTTCAGTTGTTTATGGATGATGTATTTTTGGGTGAGATTGTTGAGCAGACTAATTTGTATGCTGAACAGTTTTTGAGGGACAACAGTGCCAGACTTAGGCCCCATTCTAGAGCTACCCGGTGGAGTCCCACAAATCTGGAAGAGATGAAGAAGTTTTTGGGTTTGACTTTTTTGATGGGTTTGATAAGGAAGCCGTCCATGGGTTCATATTGGTCTACCAGTCCCTTGATGGCAACGGCCATATTTCCTGCAGTTATGACTCGTGATCGGTATTTACTTTTGCTTCGGATGCTGCATTTTGTTGATAATGGTTTGGCGTTGCCACGAGATCACCCTGAATGTGACCGTCTTTTTAAGATTCGGCCTGTTCTTGATCACTTTGTAGATCGATTTTCAGAGATCTATACTCCAGGGAAAGAAATATCTATTGATGAGTCTTTGGTGCTGTTCAAGGGCCGTTTGGTTTTTAGGCAGTACATTCCTAGCAAGAGGGCACGCTATGGAATTAAGCTGTATATGTTGTCTGAGAGTAGGACAGGATATGTTTTTAATTTGCGTGTGTACACTGGTAGGGATTCCACTATTGACCCCCCTGGTTGTCCGTCCACTTTAGTAGGAGTTTCAGAGAAAATTGTGTGGGAACTTGCTAGAGGACTGTTTAACAGAGGCCACCATTTGTACCTTGATAACTTCTACACTGCTGTGCAATTGTTTAAGGAATTGTTCAAAGTGGACACTTTTGCTTGTGGCACAATCCGCTCTAACCGTAAAGGTTATCCAAAAGAGCTTGTTTGCAAAAAACTTCAGAGGGGACAGTGCAGTGCCTTGCGTAGTGAGGAACTGCTAGCTGTGAAATTTGTGGACAGGAGGGATGTGTACATGCTGACTACCATCCATGATGAGAGTACTTCACCTGTGGCTGTTTGGGGTCAGATTGCTGAAGTGCGCAAACCTGTGTGCATTTTAGACTACAATAAGCACATGGGTGGTGTTGATAGAGTAGATCAGAGGTTGGAACCTTACACTGCTATTCGTAAGTCTTACATTTGGTATAAGAAGTTGGCCATCCATCTCTTCAATTTAGCAACTTTCAATGCTTTTGTTGTGTTCAAGGAGTGTTCTCCTGCGTCAAAGTTGACTTTTGTTCAGTTTCAGGAGTCTGTCATAGGCAGCCTTGTTGTTGTGGAACAGGCAAGTGTTCCTAGAGTTGGAGTGGTGGAGGATGTGGCTCGATTGAAAGAGCGCCACTTTCCTGATCACATTCCTCCTACACTCTCAAAAGACTTTCCCACTAGGAGATGTAGAGTCTGTTGGCGAAGAGGTACGCGGAAGGAGACTCGTATGTACTGCCCTGAGTGTCCTTCTAACCCTGGGCTGTGTGTGCCTGCTTGTTATAGAGCGTACCACAAGCAAAAGAATTATTGGGAGCAACCATGAGTGGTAAAGTGAACTGCCTGGTCTGTAATGTTTAAGAATTGTTGTTCTGTTTCAAGGTTGGCATTAGTGCAATGTTTCTGATTTTGTGTTAGTAGATTTGTATCTATTTGCAATTTGTTTGTGTTTTCTTTTTTGTATAAAAAAATCCTAAATGTGATGGTGGTGTGTGTAGGCTGGTGCTTGGCTGGCGGTGTGCGTGGAGTGGCGCTTGGCTGGCGGTGTGCGGGGAGTGGCTCTTGGCTGGCGGTGTGCGTGGAGTGGCGCTAGGCTGGCGGTGTGCGTGGAGTGGCGCTAGGCTGGCGGTGTGCGTGGAGTGGCGCTAGGCTGGCGGTGTGCGTGGAGTGGCGCTAGGCTGGCGGTGTGCGTGGAGTGGCGCTAGGCTGGCGGTGTGCGTGGAGTGGCGCTTGGCTGGCGGTGTGCGTGGAGTGGCGCTTGGCTGGCGGTGTGCGTGGACTGGCGCTCGGCTGGCAGTGTGTGAGTAGTGACTTGCTGCTGGTCACTACACACACTGCTAGCCGAGCGACACTCCACGCAATCCATCAGCTTGTGTGGTTGCTGTGTTAGGAATGTGGGCGTGTGAAAGTGATGGGCCCTTGAATGGCGCTGTCTGCTGGTGTGAGTGTTGTAATGTGATGGGCCCGCGGCTGGTGGTGTGAATGGTTTTGTATTTGTCACACGTATGAAAGGTGTATGAATGGCCTGTAAAGAGGTTGGTGCCTTGTCGTGGCTTTACAGCTCACGAGCTGTGAGTCAATGGTTCAGTTTCTCGTCCTTTCAATTATTAACAGTGCATTTCATTTTTGTGAAATCACTTGTTAATACAATTGTATATACTGAACCATCACTCACCCTCGTGCCAAATCCAACCAGTATGTGTGTGTGTGCTTGAGGATTAGATGGCTGTGCAGTAATATTTTTTTTTTGTCTTTCTCAAGCAGGGTGTACCTTGTCCCTTTTTGTGAATGTTGTAATGTGTTTGTTTCGTGCCTGGGGGTGTGAATGGTCTTGTGTGTATCACGTATGAAAGGTGTGTGAATGGCCTGTAAAGCGGTTGGGGCCTTGACGTGGCTTTACAGCTCACGAGCTGCGAGTCACTGGTTCCGTTTTTTGTCCTTTCAATTATTGACAGTGCATTTCATTTTTGTGAAATCTCTTGTTAATAAAATTGTATATACTGAACCATCACTTGCCCTCGTGCCAAATCCAACCAGTATGTGTGTGTGCTTGAGGAATAGATGGCTGTGCAGTAATCTTTGTCTTTTTAGTCTGTCTGCCAAGGTGTACATTCCGTCTAAGAATAACCTACCAACTGTAGATATTGTCAGTAAACGAAACACCCATGGGAGTACATGGTGATATCTCTCTTGTGGATCCCAACAAGTTATGGTACCCACAATGTCCTGCAAACCTCAAAATGTCTGTCACATTTTCCTTGCAATATTGTGCCAAAATTTTCACGCTGCAGAAATAAACAACACATTATCTCAAAATGACCTGGTTTTGCAAGGGGGTCACCTGGGTTTTTGGCCCAGGGCTCGGCGGCCATCATAGGGAAACCTACCAAACCCACACATTTCTGAAAAGTAGACACCCGGGGGCTTCCAGGGAGGTATGGCTTGCGTGGATCCCCCAACGTTTCCTTACCCAGAATCCCCTGCAAACCTCACTTTTAGCTGAAAAAATCACTTTTTTCACACATTTTTGTGTGGGAAAGTGTGGCATCACTGGCCTCACACAAATTTCCTACCACCCAGCGTTCCCCCAGGTCTCCCGATAAAAATGGTGCCTCACTTGTGTGGGAGGCCCAAGTACCCGCGACAGGCAAGGGCCCAAAACATTTTTTGATAGGCAATGTTGATGTTGCCTCAAAACGTTTTGTGTCCTTGCCTGTCGCGGTACTTGGGCCTCCCACACAAGTGAGGCACCATTTTTATCGGGAGACCTGGGGGAACACTGGGTGGTAGGAAATTTGTGTGAGGCCAGTGATGCCACACTTTCCCACACAAAAATGTGTGAAAAAGGGATTTCTTTCAGCTAAAATTGAGGTTTGCAAGGGATTCTGTGTAGGAAACGTTGGGGGATCCACGCAAGCCATACCTCCCTGGAAGCCCCCGGTGTCTACTTTTCAGAAATGTGTGATTTGGTAGGTTTACCTAGATGGCCGCCGAGCACGGGGCCAAAACCCAGGTGACCTCCTGCAAAATCAGGTGGTTTTGAGATAGGCAATTTGAGGTCGCCTCACTACGTTGTGGGCCCTTGCCTGTCGCGGGTACTTGGGCCTCCCACACAAGTGAGGCACCATTTTTATCGGGAGACCTGAGGGAACGCTGGGTGGTAGAAAATTTGTGTGAGGCCAGTGATGCCACACTTTCCCACACACAAATGTGTGAATAAAGTGATTTTTTCAGCTAAAATTGAGGTTTGCAGGGGATTCTGGGTAAGGAAACGTTGGGGGATCCACGCAAGCCATACCTCCCTGGAAGCCCCCGGGTGTCTACTTTTCAGAAATGTGTGAGTTTGGTAGGTTTCCCTAGGTGCCGGCAGAGCTAGGGTTCACAAACTACAGCTAGGCACTTTGCCAAAAAAGGGTCATTTTTCACTGCGAAATTGAGGTGTGACCACGTTGCGTTTTGCGCCGTTTCCTGTCGCAGGCACTAGGCCGACCCACACAAGTGAGGTACCATTTTTCTCGTAAGACTTTGGGGAACGCGGGGTGGGTGGAAATTTGTGGATCCACGCAGATTCGAGAACTTTCCACCACAGAAATGTGGGGAAAATGTGTTTTTTTGGACAATGTTTTATGTTTGCAAGGGATTCTGGGTAACAGAACCTGGTGGGAGGCAGTCAAGTCACCCCATCCTGGATTCCCCTGGGTGTCTAGTTTTCAAAAATGTATAGGTTTGCTAGGTTTCCCTAGGTGCCGGCAGAGCTAGGGTTCAAAAACTACAGCTAGGCACTTTGCCAAAAAAGGGTCATTTTTCACTGCGAAATTGAGGTGTGACCACGTTGTGTTTTGCGCCGTTTCCTGTCGCAGGCACTAGGCCGACGCACACAAGTGAGGTACCATTTTTCTCGTAAGACTTTGGGGCATGCGGGGTGGGTGGAAATTTGTGGATCCACGCAGATTCCAGAACTTTCCACCACAGAAATGTGGGGAAAATGTGTTTTTTTGGACAATTTTTTATGTTTGCAATGGGATTCTGGGTAACAGAACCTGGTGGGAGGCAGTCAAGTCACCACATCCTGGATTCCCCTGGGTGTCTAGTTTTCAAAAATGTATAGGTTTGCTAGGTTTCCCTAGGTGCCGGCAGAGGTAGGGTTCAAAAACTACAGCTAGGCACTTTGCAAAAAAAGGGTCATTTTTCACTGCGAAATTGAGGTGTGACCACATTGCGTTTTGCGCCGTTTCCTGTCGCAGGCACTAGGCCGACCCACACAAGTGAGGTACCATTTTTCTCGTAAGACTTTGGGGCACGCGGGGTGGGTGGAAATTTGTGGATCCACGCAGATTCCAGAACTTTCCACCACAGAAATGTGGGGAAAATGGGTTTTTTTTGACAATTTTTTAGGTTTGCAAGGGATTCTGGGTAACAGAACCTGGTGGGAGGCAGTCCAGTCACCCCATCCTGGATTCCCCTGGGTGTCTAGTTTTCAAAAATGTATAGGTTTGCTAGGTTTCCCTAGGTGCAGGCAGAGGTAGGGTTCAAAAACTACAGCTAGGCACTTTGCCGAAAAAGGGTCATTTTTCACTGCGAAATTGAGGTGTGACCACGTTGCGTTTTGCGCTGTTTCCTGTCGCAGGCACTAGGCCGACCCACACAAGTGAGGTACCATTTTTCTCGTAAGACTTTGGGGAACGCGGGGTGGGTGGAAATTTGTGGATCCACGCAGATTCCAGAACTTTCCACCACAGAAATGTGGGGAAAATGTGTTTTTTTGGACAATTTTTTATGTTTGCAAGGGATTCTGGGTAACAGAACCTGGTGGGAGGCAGTCCAGTCACCCCATCCTGGATTCCCCTGGGTGTCTAGTTTCCAAAAATGTATAGGTTTGCTAGGTTTCCCTAGGTGCCGGCAGAGGTAGGGTTAAAAAACTACAGCTAGGCACTTTGCCAAAAAAGGGTCATTTTTCACAGCGAAATTGAGGTGTGACCACGTTGCGTTTTGCGCCGTTTCCTGTCGCAGGGACTAGGCTGACCCACACAAGTGAGGTACCATTTTTCTCGTAAGACTTTGGGGCACGCGGGGTGGGTGGAAATTTGTGGATCCACACAGATTCCAGAACTTTCCACCACAGAAATGTGGGGAAAATGTGGTTTTTTTGACAATTTTTTATGTTTGCAAGGGATTCTGGGTAACAGAACCTGGTGGGAGGCAGTCCAGTCACCCCATCCTGGATTCCCCTGGGTGTCTAGTTTTCAAAAATGTATAGGTTTGCTAGGTTTCCCTAGGTGCCGGCAGAGGTAGGGTTCAAAAACTACAGCTAGGCACTTTGCCAAAAAAGGGTCATTTTTCACAGCGAAATTGAGGTGTGACCACGTTGTGTTTTGCGCCGTTTCCTGTCGCAGGCACTAGGCCGACCCACACAAGTGAGGTACCATTTTTCTCGTAAGACTTTGGGGAACATGGGGTGGGTGGAAATTTGTGGATCCACGCAGATTCCAGAACTTTCCACCACAGAAATGTGGGGAAAATGTGTTTTTTTTGACAATTTTTTATGTTTGCAAGGGATTCTGGGTAACAGAACCTGGTGGGAGGCAGTCCAGTCACCCCATCCTGGATTCCCCTGGGTGTCTAGTTTTCAAAAATGTATAGGTTTGCTAGGTTTCCCTAGGTGCCGGCAGAGCTAGGGTTAAAAACTACAGCTAGGCACTTTGCCAAAAAAGGGTCATTTTTCACTGCGAAATTGAGGTGTGACCACGTTGCGTTTTGCGCCGTTTCCTGTCGCAGGCACTAGGCCGACCCACACAAGTGAGGTACCATTTTTCTCGTAAGACTTTGGGGAACGCGGGGTGGGTGGAAATTTGTGGATCCACGCAGATTCCAGAACTTTCCACCACAGAAATGTGGGGAAAATGTGGTTTTTGACAATTTTTTATGTTTGCAAGGGATTCTGGGTAACAGAACCTGGTGGGAGGCAGTCAAGTCACCCCATCCTGGATTCCCCTGGGAGTCTAGTTTTCAAAAATGTATAGGTTTGCTAGGTTTCCCTAGGTGCCGGCAGAGCTAGGGTTCAAAAACTACAGCTAGGCACTTTGCCAAAAAGGGTCATTTTTCATCGCGAAATTGAGGTGTGACCACGTTGCGTTTTGCGCCGTTTCCTGTCGCAGGCACTAGGCCGACCCACACAAGTGAGGTACCATTTTTCTCATAAGACTTTGGGGAACGCGGGGTGGGTGGAAATTTGTGGATCCACGCAGATTCCAGAACTTTCCACCACAGAAATGTGGGGAAAATGTTTTTTTTTTGACAATTTTTTATGTTTGCAAGGGATTCTGGGTAACAGAACCTGGTGGGAGGCAGTCCAGTCACCCCATCCTGGATTCCCCTGGGTGTCTAGTTTTCAAAAATGTATAGGTTTGCTAGGTTTCCCTAGGTGCCGGCAGAGGTAGGGTTCAAAAACTACAGCTAGGCACTTTGCAAAAAAAAGGGTCATTTTTCACTGCGAAATTGAGGTGTGACCACGTTGCGTTTTGCGCCGTTTCCTGTCGCAGGCACTAGGCCGACCCACACAAGTCAGGTACCATTTTTCTCGTAAGACTTTGGGGAACGCGGGGTGGGTGGAAATTTGTGGATCCACGCAGATTCCAGAACTTTCCACCACAGAAATGTGGGGAAAATGTTTTTTTTTGACAATTTTTTATGTTTGCAAGGGATTCTGGGTAACAGAACCTGGTGGGAGGCAGTCCAGTCACCCCATCCTGGATTCCCCTGGGTGTCTAGTTTTCAAAAATGTATAGGTTTGCTAGGTTTCCCTAGGTGCCGGCAGAGCTAGGGTTCAAAAACTACAGCTAGGCACTTTGCCAAAAAAGGGTCATTTTTCACTGCGAAATTGAGGTGTGACCACGTTGCGTTTTGCGCCGTTTCCTGTCACAGGCACTAGGCCGACCCACACAAGTGAGGTACCATTTTTCTCAGAAGACTTTGGGGAACGCGGGGTGGGTGGAAATTTGTGGATCCACGCAGATTCCAGAACTTTCCACCACAGAAATGTGGGGAAAATGTGTTTTTTTTGACAATTTTTTATGTTTGCAAGGGATTCTGGGTAACAGAACCTGATGGGAGGCAGTCAAGTCACCCCATCCTGGATTCCCCTGGGTGTCTAGTTTTCAAAAATGTATAGGTTTGCTAGGTTTCCCTAGGTGCCGGCAGAGCTAGGGTTCAAAAACTACACCTAGGCACTTTGCAAAAAAGGGTAATTTTTCATTGTGAAAATGTGGTACGTCCACATTGCATTTTGAGCCATTTCCTGTTGTGGGAACAAGGGCTACCCACACAAGTGAGGTACCATTTTTATCGGGAGACTTAGGGTAACACAGAATTGTAGAGCAAGTGTTATTACCTATTGACTTTCGATGCATTTCTGCCTTCCAAATGAAAGACAATGTGTAAAAAATAAGTCATTTTGAAAAATGACCTATAATTCTCATGCTAGTATGGGTACTCCCAATTTCGGAAATGTGCAAATATCTACTGTTTCTAAAATCTACATTTTGTTCCCATTTCAGAAATACATAGTTGTCTTTCATAACAATTTTTCCATGTATACATTTTCCCAAAATAATTGCTATATACCCGGTACTTAAAAAAAAATCATTGCAAGATGTTGCTCAATTATTGGCTCTGGGTTCGTCGGGTTCTTGGTGAACCTACAAGTCTTATATATCCCCACAACCAGAAAGGTCCAGCGGATATAACGGTATATTGCCTTCAAATAGCTGTCATAATTAGAAGAAGTTACAGGTGAAAACGTTGACACAAATGGCTGTTTTTTTCAACTAATTTTCTATTTTTCCTTTATTTAACTGTTAGTTTCTATAAGGAAAACTTTAAGGATCTACACAAATGACCCCTTGCTGAATTCAGAATTTTGTCTACTTTTCAGAAATGTATGGCTTTCCAGGATCCATTATTGGTTTCATACCCATTTCTACCATTAACTGGAAGGAGGTTGAAAGCACAAAAAATAGCAAAAATAGGCTATGTCCCAGAAAAATGCCAAAACTGTGTAAAAAAAGTTGGTTTTCTGACAAAAGTCTGCTTGTCCCTGAAATCTGGGAAGATGGTGATTTCATCCCCACAACCCCTTTTTTGATGCCATTTGCAGGGAAAAATCAAGATACTTTCATCTGTAGCCCTTTTTTCGCATTTTTCCAAAAAAAAAAAAGATTTGGCTGTATTTTGACTAATTTCTGGGTCCCCTCCAGGGGAATCCACAAACCCTGGGTACCTTTACAATCCCCATGATGTTAGAAAAAAAGGACGCAGATTTGGCATGGATACCTTATGTGGTCAAAAAGTTACAGGGGCCTAAGCGCGCACTACCCCAAATAGCCAAAAAAAGGCTTAGCACAGGAGGGGAAAAGGCCTAGCAGCGAAGGGGTTAAAGCTACAGGAACACAACAATATAAATGAGGCATTTTCCTGCAACTATCCAGCTGACCACAGGCAATTGGTCTTAGACTGGACCCTGCTATTTTGTCTCTGTCTGACACTATGTGAGTGTCTAAGTGCCTCTCTAGAGGTCCTGGTGGGCTTTAGAAGTGCACTCCCATGATGGATAGGGGCTTAAAGGACTAAAGACAGCGAGATAAAACTTTTTAGCACAATGAACCTGACCCTTGCTCCCTTGTGGTCAATGCCAAATTGCACCTAGGTTACGGTCTACTGTGTTTTATTATATATTGTTGGCAGTTTATGCTTATTAGCACTATTAAAGCCTAAAACTGTGTGTATGTAATAACTTTTGAATATGACTCATTTTATCAGTGACTGTTATTTTTTATGCCACTTCTCAAGTTATGTCTGATCATGAGTGAGGTGATGAGCAGTTCTTTTAAGACTGTTCTGGTTGTGCAAATGACCACAACTAGCCCGTTTCAATGTGTTTCTAGGTTTAGGACTATATCCAGAACATTCCATTAAATTAAATGGTCTGTTTTCTTCAAAAAGGTGTCACAGATCTTGGAGTCTAATCATAACATTATTCAACATATTTGCTTTCAGGGTTTTTTTGCATTCATAATAGACTTTATGACACCCAGTGCCTACCTAGCCTAGCTGACCTATGTACAGCGTCTTTCCACAACTGGTACCCGTAAGACATTGACTTTTGATGAACCTTGAGACAATGGGCATGGGCTTTGACTTTCAGCCACCCTCTAAAGACAGACTCTTGAATTCTAGGACCAAATATAACAGAAACAGCCGTGCCATCTGGGCATATGAAGTGGTATTTGGTCAAGCCTTTCACTCAGTTGCACCTTCACTAGTGTCCACTGAGCACAGCCTCCGGCAGGTAAAATGGATACTCGCCTCATGGTGTGGACATCTGACATTCTCTGTGGATATTCTCCTACCCTCACAGATTGGCATAGCCCTGAGGCAAACGTTTTTGCATTCTTACAGGCCGCACACTGCATCTAATGCCAGGGTCTCAGTACCTGGACTTTGGCTAAGCAATTCATGTAGACTCCCACCCCTTCCTCACTCAGCATTTATTTGGGATATGCACATAATCCATACCGGCAGTCTATCCCCACTTAGAACACTCTAAGAATGGTTGTGCTTACTTCCACTGAACACACAATTGAACCTTTGGACATTCCTTGCAAATGGACATACTATGGACATACTATAGCCTTAGAGCCCACTGTTGCGGGCTTTACCGGCCATTAATGGGCTGCTCCAGCGTTATAGGCCCATGCAGAATCTGAGGTCCTTTAACAAGGGAGTGGGCCTTTGATGGGTGGTAGAGCCCGCTACTGAGGGCTCTAAGACCATTCGAACATTCCGCCCCCAGAGAGCAGAATGTTCGAATTTGTAAAACAAAGGCCTCAAGGAGCTTGGGGGATTGAAATCCCCTAGGGCTCCTTTAGGCCTTTGTTAAACATTGGAATGTTGATGCTCTGGGCTTCTACCGGCCATTAGAAGCCCAGAGCGCTCCACTTTTTTCAATGGAGTGCTCAACATTCCAAAGTTCAAATTTGCTATGATAACGTTTTGTACAACATCGTCTAAATGTAATGTTAGAAGCAATCAAACGATGTTTTTTCTAAAGCTGCACACAGTATCAGTAGTAATCCAAGTAGTACTGGAAATAGGACTTAGCCATGTGTTTATTATATACTTGCACTAGTACAGGGGTATATTACTGTTAGGGTATGGCTGTCTGCGACCCAGATGCTAAAAATTGCAATTCTTCCCTGGAAATAAAGGTGTTTTTTGATTCACTCCTGAATTTCTCCAGCCTTCCCAAAGGGCGGGGTCTGTCTGCTTTGTCTCACCCATTAACACAGTAAGAGTTTCTAATAATGATGTCCACAGATCTTAAGGAGCTCTCCAGACAACATGTGATATCACAAAATAGTGACATCAAAATGTTTGGCTGCAATGAGCAAAGCATATTACACGTCCATTCTCAAAATTGCTTGACTAGCCACACCACTTTGAATGCTTTCCAATGCAGATAGTTATAAAAATATTTTGAAACTACAGAAAATGCTGCTGAAAGAATTTAAACCCAATTTGGAAAGTAATCAGAAGAAAATTGGTTTGTGTGCATCCACATTTGGAGGCATATTTACAAGGACCTTGCATCATGCTTGCAACACGCAATGTGGTACATACACGATGCAAAGCTCCAAGTTGTATTTAAGAAGTAAAGCAAAGCCACTTTGCATTTCCTTGAATGGCTTCATAAAGGGAGCCGCTGTTGCTGCTTGTGCAAGGGGCGGACCACAAGCCCCAGTTCTCTTCACGGCAGGGAGCCGCAGGATGCAGGACGCTGCCGGCTCTTTTCGTGCCAGAAGGCGCTTGTCAAAAACCCACCAGGGCTCCCGCAGCGAGGGAGCTGATGTTGCTGCTTGTGCAAGGGGCAGACCACAAGCCCCACTTCTCTTTGCAGCAGGGAGCCGCAGGACACTGCCGGCTGTTTTCGCACCAGGAGGCACTTGTCAAAAACCCACCAGGGCTCCCGCAGTGCGAGACGTGCCCTGGCGCGTGCTCAGGCAAAGAGCGTGCCTGTCTGCACATGTCCACGGCTGACCGAGGCTGGGCCACGCCCTTTGGTTTTGCTGTAAGGACTAAGGTACTGTGTGCTTCTTTATCTTGTTATAATCCTGAATCCTGGCAGTGTCCTCTATTCTCCAGCTGGCAATCTTGCTTCTTTTTGTGATCTGTGCTAGTGTTTTATGCTCCCATTGCCCTGTTCCACGAGCCTGTATAACCTGTTGAGGGGAGCCACTCAGACTCTAAGAGATTTGCTTAGCATCCATTTCACGCCCTGAATAATGGGCGAAAGGAAATCACCTGCTGAGGCAACAGGGGGAGCTAATGCCACCACTATAGACTCGTTCCTAATCAGGGCAGCCAACGTTATCTCTTAGGAGATAGCCCTGACTGAGAGGAGGCTATCACTAGAAGCAGAATTGATTAGCCAGGATTTGTTGTCATCAGACAATCACGATATTGACAAGAATGTAAAACCCGGTATTGGCCCTAGATCCTCACCTGCACTAGCACTTTATACAATGATCACTAATGGCACGTACTGCAATGATGGGCAGTCAACAGGAAAAAGACTGGGGGGAAGAGAGTGACTCGGTCCCAACTACAGAGCAAGCCTTCATTACATGTTAATACAGATATGGACCAATTGATAGACATGTTACTCCCCAGGCTGGAACTCCTGCTTAAAATGTTGATAGCCCCTATATGCTCATGGTTGGAAGGTATTGAGGCGAAGCTAGAGGCCTTCTCCATGATAGCACCTGGGCCAATAAACCCTGCCACAAACCCTGGGCACAAACCCCACACATGCGGGCCTGATTTACACACGCCCCACAACTAACGCATACTGCAACGCAAATGGGGTGACTCATTGAAATAAGTCCTTGATTCTGAGGGAGACTCAAGGAGATGCCGGGCCTCTAACAATACCTGGGCCTCTAACAATAAATCGGAAACCATTATACAGGAGAACGACGTGACAGAAGGGTGGGTTGGGTGGGCCACAGGGTTAGGGAAAACATGGCAGGAGATTGTGTAGTAATTAATGTAAGATATCCCACTCATGCTAAAGCACTCGTTGAGAGTACTTTTATTCAGACCTCGAAAACATCAATCAAGGTTGTTCCCCTGCAGTACTTTTATCCAACTAATCTCTGCCGCCCCATTTCCCCAAGACAGCTCACCCTAAGACCGACTAGAATGGCCCCGGTTGACACTAGTAGATCCATACTTCCCTTAACCAATAGCTTTGATCCCTTGCAAGAACAGGATAGTCTATATGTTAATAACTGACTACCTCCTGCTGGGGTTGAGCTGCAGGGCCCAAGAATTGTACCGCAAGAAGTAATATTTTCACCTCTCCACCCAAACTTACTTCCGTTCTCCCAGATTCTTCTTGTCTGAAAATCTTGTCCTGGAACATAGCTGGTATTAGATCTAAAGGTGATGATGTTTCATGGCAGAGGCTGAAAGTGTTTTGCCATATAATTGCACTACAGGAAACGTGGGACACTACTGAGAATTTTTATTTGGATGCCTTTCCTTCCTATTTTAAAAGTGCAGTTCCATCTATAGTAGGTGGACCGAAGGGAGGTCTTCTTCTACTGGTCTCACTTAAACTCACTTGCTCAATCAGAACCATAGAGTCACAATCAGCCCACCTGTTAGCAATCGCCCCCCTTTACTAGAAGTACATTTTTACAACTCCTATTGTAGAAGCTCTGCTACTGAACATTTAACAGCACTGGAGAGGTTCCTTGAACAATATGGTGAGAGGCAAGATTCATACTATGAGGCCATAATCCTAGGTGATTTTAATACGCATCTTTGTCACTTGGGCTGAATTTCGGGGAGGAGCCACATGGATGCCCTACCTCCAGTGGCCCACTTTGAACATACGGAATCAGGCCATTTAATAGAGGAATTCCTGGCTGCAAATAATGTGTTCTGTCTAGAACAGCTAGGCACGGATACACCAGTCCCCACTTTTGCAGGCAGAGGCTTCTCTAGTACTATTGACTTCATAATGGTCTCTGCTCCCCTAGCCCCCGCAGTTCACAAGCTGACGGTCTCTTGGACCACTCACAGCAACCATAACCCTCTAATGCTTGAACTGGTGTACTGGATTGAAGCCTGTTGAGGGGAGGGTAGGAGCATCCCAAAATCTGATCTTAACAGAAAAGTTCAAGCCCGTAGGTTAAAATGGACAAAGGTGGTACCAGAGACTTTTTTAGATAGCCTATATGCAGAGTGTGCTGATGAGATTCTGCTTTGCATGGATACAAGATCACAGGACACAGTGGTTTTAGATGCATTTTATAAAATAACAAAGTGTATATCCAATGGCCTTATGGTTTAAACCAGGCCCAAAGGCCACAATGAGTTAAGGTGGGTTGATGGTACCTGCACTAGGGCCCACTGGAATTTAATCCACGCCCTCACGCAATGCCCAAGGGATGAGGCACTGGTTAGATCTGTTAGGAGGGCCTATAAATCCGCAACCCAAAATAGGAAGAATATTATTAGGGCCCAGGCCTGGGAGGCACTTGATGAGGCAAGTGTCCTGACAAACAGTACAAAATTCTGGGAAGTGGTTAATAGTCCCTTCTTTTCAGATACAGCAAACGCTAAAACAGATTGTACCATAGATGCCGAAAGATGGGTTCTACACTTTGAAGGGATGTACAGTGGGGATGATGTAGGGGGGTTCGATATACAGTGGGACTCTGGTATAGATAGTGCCCCATCGCATTTTAATACTGAAGAGGTACAAAAAGCTATCCTGGCCACAGCTGGAGGGAAAGCGCCGGGCCCGGACAGGCAACCAGCGGATCTGTATAAAGCAGACTCCCTAACCTGGGCCAGGATCCTGGCACGAGTGTTTAATGGAGCCTGTTCCTGTGATCTTCTCTCTTCCTGGTCAATGGCCACTATTATACCTATTTTTAAAAAGGGCTCGAGGGACGATCCAGTATGCTATCGACCAATTTCCCTTCTATACTCACCTGCAATATTCATGGGGAAAGTGGTTCTGGATCAGATAACCACCTGGCTGGACAAGTTTAATATTGTCTCAGACTAACAGTATGG
The DNA here is from genome assembly GCA_963921515.1 of Calotriton arnoldi. Classification (NCBI taxonomy): domain Eukaryota; kingdom Metazoa; phylum Chordata; class Amphibia; order Caudata; family Salamandridae; genus Calotriton; species Calotriton arnoldi. The sequence continues at coordinate 494,846 of CAWUFW010010920.1, forward strand.
CTTTAGACAGGGGAAAGGGATGTTAGACCAGTGTATTAACCTACATTTGTTTGTGGGGAAGTATACAATAGCAAAAAAGGGATCTTTGCACATGGCCTTTATGGACCTAACGTTGGCCTTTGACCGCGTCAATAGATCCAAGATATGATCAATTCTTTTGGACCTGGGTCTTGAGGTGGATCTAGTGGCCTTTTTACACTCTGCCCATAATAACACCAGTGCAGCTATGAGATACAATGAGGATGGGTGTGTGTCAGCTTCATGGACTGTCAAGAGAGGGGTCAGTCAGGGGTGTATTCTGGCCCCCCTACTGTTTGCACTGTATATTAACAAGTTAAGGGACATCCTCTCGGCTACCAGTAGAGACATCCTGAGAGCTGGAGCCAAACTCATACCCGCACTTCTGTATGTAGATGATGCAGTGTTGTTCGCAAGGACGGGTGTAGGACTACATAAACTTTTAGACGCTTTTGTAGATTTTATGAACTCACTTGATCTAGTTGCAACCAATTTTTCTAAATCACAACCCATGACAATTGGCTCTAAGAAGGCTGTGAAGTGTAAGTTCTTCTGCAGGGGGGCTGAACTAACTGAAGTCCAAACCTTCCCCTATCTATGGACTTTGCAAAAAGGCTGGAAACAAAGCCCGCCCTTGCACTGTCAAAAGTGTATAGGGAAAAATGTATCCTAATGGCCTCCTATGGCTGTGACGTGTGGGGATATAAGGATGTGAACCTCTCTATCCGCTCTGAAGACTTCAGCAAATAAAGAATAGAGTTGTCAGATTCTTATGCATAAGACTCTATTTCCATCCCTTCATGAAATTTCACATCAGTGACATTTCTTTCTCACTACAGATGACCAAGATCCAAAACATGCCCCCCATCAACAATAAAGATCATCCACAAACACCTTAAATTCCAGAAAGCAATAAAAAATCCTGGTTTTCCTGAAAAAATGACTACCCAAGATTAAGTCATACAAAAGAAAGATGGCACATATCACAGCACACTGTTGTATCTGTATTTGACCTTTCTGCATTACTACATGCTTACGAGGAGCAACTAGTTTGCTGCAGATTGATTAGAGTGCTCATTGCGGACATTGTGCTGGGATTTATTGGCGGTCAGCACCAGCTAGCATTTATTAGAAAGGCTTAGAAGGGCCTGATTTATGAGGAATTGGCGTAGGTCAGTGCCGCAAGTCTTCTTGCTGCGCTGCCCTACGCGAATGTGAAAGGGCAAAATGCACCGCATCTATGCAATAGAGTGCATTCCTGTCCTTTCTACCTGCGTTGGCGCCCTTTTGGTAGAACAGTGCTAACGTAGGCACCCATGCCTTTTTGACGCAGAGTAAGGCAGCGACTTGCACAGCTTTGTCTTACTCCTTATCTATGAGGCCATGCAAAGCCACACCTCATAGATATGTTTGAGAGACTTACGCAGCCAGAGCATCAAAAAAAGTGCTGCTTCGGCAGTGCAAGCCTCTCATAAACAAAATTAGCATGTGCTATGGCATACAGGTGGTCCAGTGCTGTCTTGTTTGAGATTTACACTTGAGGGGCACCCTCCAGAACAAACCGTCCTAGGCTAAGCCATGTAAAATGTGTAATTTTGTGGAAACTATTCATTTCATTTTTGGGGATATCACGTGATGTTCCACTTGGTACTTGTTGTGCACCTGGTTTTATTCGGCGTTCGGATTCCACACAAATGTAGGTCACGCTATGGATTTCCTGCAGCGCCAGGTCACACAGTTTTAGTAGCTCTGGCTCCTGGTGAAAACCAACAGATTACGTTATGCTCGATGTGCTGCGTAAGAGGGGGTTGACATTCACTGACTCAAAGCTATTGTGCACTGCGAATGCGTCAACTCCTCAGTGTTTATGCTGGAACGTTAATTGGTGCTGTTTACAAAGCACAATTTGCCGCACTAATATAAAACCTGGACCTTAGTGTTAAGTGTACATCCCCTATTCTGGTTTCTCCCTAGAGCAGAGAGGGGAAATAGAGATACGCCATCAAATAGGTGGGGATAATTTTGAGTTTCTTAATCAAATAGGGGCTTATTTACAAGCCCCTTGCGCCACTTTTGCGTCATTTTTAACATGGGAAAAGGGACGCACATGTGGCGCAAGGGCCTTGTAAATAAGCCCCCTGGTGTTTAAGGCATCGTTATTCACGGTGTTAACGAGTGTGATTTAGCCCAGTGTCAATAAGGCAATATGCTGCCGCTGGATACTGGTGCTGGTGAAATAGCTTTGGCTTTTAGACGACAGCATTAGATGTTAGCTGAACAGTGCCGGTAAGAAATGGACATTACTTTTTTCACTTTAGAGGTAAATGAAAGGAGCAGTATGTTCAGGTTGTTTGTTGGGAAACTGGCAAGCCTATCTGCATGTTTAAAGTGGTGCACACCAGGTGGCCACGAGGAGAGATTAATATCATCCCTAGAGAACATTGCTCTTTTGGCCTTACCTGGTGGAAAGATTATTTTTAGCATAACAAGTTTTCCAAATTGCAAATTAGCCGTCTGTTGTCATACATTGAAATTATTTTGAAGTCAGAAAACACCTGTTCCTTCCAACTGCAGAATTCTGGGCTGTCAACAGGTTAAACCGTTATGTGTGACAAATAAATATAGAACCGAGCCATTGAAATAGACAGGTTTTAATTGCACGCTATTGGAAAGCACAATGTTTAGTTCTATTGTTTCTTTCTGATTTACCGGCCTTATTTCATTAATGTGTATGTGGGAGGGAAATGCGTCATTGCAAGGATTGGCTTTTGTGAATAAGTCGTTCTCAGGCGTAAAATTACACTCATCAAGGTCTTATTGAATAATGTTCATTTGCTTACGTAATATTTGTTTATGCATTACTACACTTGGGGGCATATTCTCAAGGAGGCATCGCCGATTTATCGGCACTTTAGCGCCGCAAAAGTAGCGATAGACTCATCGCCCTATTCACAAGCTAGTGCAAACTGCCGATATCGCCAGTTTTCCTGCGATAGCTGCCGCAAAACACATCGCCACGGATGAGAGCGACAATTAACGCTAATGACATGCAGAGTAGGCGTTCCCATGCAAAAACACACAAAAACACCACTGCGATATTCTCAACGACCAGCCAGATCTGCGATGCGGGACAAAAACAGGCGATAAGGTGCGTTAGCAGCAGGTACTTAACACCTGCTCATTACTGGTCTTAAGTAGGACGAAAACCTGCAGTACAGAGGGAGCCCAGGCCAGAGCCACATCTGAAGACCAACAGATGCCATGGAGCTACTAATCATGCAGCTTGGAGACCCAAGAGGGCCACAACACCCACCGCCACCACCCCCAGGACCACCCCCCCCTCAGGACCACCCCCTACCCGGACCACCACTGAGGCAACGCAGAACAAGACAGCGGACCTTCCGGAAACGCATCAGCCTCACAGACTTAACGCCAGAGGATGTCATTGCCCACTACAGGCTCAAAAGGACAACCATCCTCCGCATCCTGACCCACATTTCCCACAGGCTGACGGTACCAACACAGCGGACAACCAACATCCCTCCGCAGACAAAGCTGCTGGCTGTGCTGCACCTGTTGGCCTCTGGTACCTTCCAACCAACAACTGCCAGAGTCGGAGGAGTCTCACAGCCAGCCCTATCAAAGGCCATTAGTATTTAGGAAGACAAGGGTGCCCCAATATGTGAACCTGGGGTAATATGTAGTTTAAAGGAACAATGGTTCTAGAGTGGCCTAAAGGGTCCAAGGGGAAGTAACCCTGTAGAGGGCACTGAGGTAAGTAAAGGAATAGGAACTTAATTCATAAAAGAGAGCAGTAGGAAATATAACGAGGGACATATAGGTCAATGTATGACAAGTGTTTATTACACAATGAAGGTATTCAGGTGCTCACACAGTAAGTGACAATAAGCGTGACGTGAGAAGTGAGGGTGAACTTAAAATAATGACATCGCATTGACAACAGAAATAGAAGCTCCTTTAAAGATTTTTACAGAGTATAAGGAGTCTCATGTTGTAGGGGGTCGACGACGTTTCGAACTCAATTATTCGAGTTCATCTTCAGGACAAAAAGTGTGAGCAACTTGAATTGAGCTGAAGAAAGAATGTAATTAATATCCTTGGTAAAGGCGTCTGCGTAGCGCTGTGCTTCTTAAGGTGACCGGGATAGCCTGCGAACTAATGCGCGTTTTGGTGGGGCCCGGTAGGGGGGAAAACAAACTTGGTTTGCTGGGAGCAATTGCTTAAACCCCTTCGCCGCTAAATGGCAATGTGCTGTGCCGGGGAATTAATTAAATTGGCCGGTCACAGTTCAGTAAATGGAGGCCTGGGAGATGAAAGGAGCGTGTCCTGCTCAAGGGAAAATCCGCGCTGAGTGCGAGCTCAATTCAAGTTGCTCACACTTTTTGTCCTGAAGATGAACTCGAATAATTGAGTTCGAAACGTCGTCGACCCCCTACAACATGAACTCCTTATACTCTGTAAAAATCTTTAAAGGAGCTTCTATTTCTGTTGTCAATGCGATGTCATTATTTTAAGTTCACCCTCACTTCTCACGTCACGCTTATTGTCACTTACTGTGTGAGCACCTGAATACCTTCATTGTGTAATAAACACTTGTCATACATTGACCTATATGTCCCTCGTTATATTTCCTACTGCTCTCTTTTATGAATTAAGTTCCTATTCCTTTACTTACCTCAGTGCCCTCTACAGGGTTACTTCCCCTTGGACCCTTTAGGCCACTCTAGAACCATTGTTCCTTTAAATTATCAAAGGCCATCACACCTGTCCTGGATGCCATCATCAGTTTCATACCCCAGCACCTTCACTTACCCCACACTGCGCAGGAACAGCTGGAGACCAAGCAAGGCTTCTAGGCCATAGCCGGATTCCCGCACGTGTTGGGGGCAATCGACTGCACACAATTACCGCAACAGGAAGCACACGCATTCCATCAATGTGCAGGCAATAGTGGACCACCGGGGACTGTTCACCAATGTCATCGCCAACTACCCAGGCAGTGTGCATGACTCATACATCTTCCGACAGTCCATCATCAACCAGCGCTTTCAGGATGGCACCTATGGAAATGGACTGCTCGTTGGTAAGTACCAACGGAACATACCACACACCTCAATTCCACAATCACACAACGCACAACTGTGGGAATGGATACGTAACAAAATCACATCCAACATGCCAAACAACATGCACACCTGCCAGACATGACAACACAAGTAACCGTGGTAAGAGGGGCCAGAAATGTGGACAAACCATACACTAAGGCATCGCCCCTCTGCCACACATTTGCAGAATGTGGGGAGAGGTGGGAACCACGATTGTGCGAAGGAGGCAATGGACCTATGAATAACAATGTACACAATGCCAAGTGTGGCGGTGATGTGCTGGACAGTCTTGAGTATGCAGAGCACAGACATGTCCATGTGGACACATACTGCAGGAGTCTGTAGTGTCGTGGACAGTGGACGCAACCATGTTATCACAGGCAGTGGGGAATACCTTGGACAAGTAGCCATGCCGGCCCCCCTGTAAGCGTAAGCGTAGTGGGCAGGCCCGGCGCACGCCAGTCCAGCGTAGGAGAGTGACTAAATAGGCCGGGGCTCAGGGAGTGGTTCACTTCCGGGACGGCCACCGAAGTAACCACTGCGTGTGGCTCTGTGTCCACCATATCCTGACCATAGGCCTACACACTCGTGGCCGACCACCTACAACGGGCAAAGTCACACCTGCGACGAGGTGGCTACGTCCCACGCCACCCGGTGCACATCTCGTCATCGCCTGCAGTGGCGTGTCTGCCAGGGCGGCGTCTCTCACCCTGCCACGAGGCTGCCATCATGACCGGTGGTGCCTGCGCGATCCTGTGCGCCTGCCGCACCCCAGCCCTCTGATCCCCAGACCCGACCTGCGCCCAGCGGTGAATTCCCACCCCTGCACACCCAGGCCTCACTGCTCACCTGCCGCCAACGAAGTCTCTCCAAGAGGGCCCACCACGTGCCAGTGCAATCTCCAAGGCCGGGCTCCGCGGGCTTGGCAGCCTCCTCAGCCGATCGCTGGCTTCTGCGCAACAGGCGCCCAGGGCACCCAGTGGCCCCGCACCGCGGAGTTGCGAGTTGGCTTCTGCTGCCTTCTGACCACACTGCGGTACAGCAAGTAACATACAGATCCTTTCCAGTCCGCCCCTCCAGGCCTACTGCATCATCGCAGGCTGCACACCCGCTCAGCTCTTCCGGTGGGCCGAACTCAGTGCACCACAAGTCACCGTCCAGCCTCCAGCATGATAGCATGATGCACACCCGCTCAGCTCTTCCGGTGGGCCGAACTCAGTGCACCGCAAGTCATTGTCCTGAGGGGCTACCCCACAAGTCCGCCTCCAGTAGCCAACAGCATGGCCACCGGTAAGCCTGGGCAGATCGTCTGGAGACGCACTCCGAAGCGCACAACATCCCAGCGCCGCCGCGGAGGTGCACACGTGTGAGGAGTGCGGAGAAATGGCCCGGGGCTCTGGGCGTGGTTCAGTTCTGGGCTCTGGGCGTGGTCCAGTTCCAGCCTGGCCACAAAAGTGACTATAGCGTGTGTCTCCGTAGTAGTGTCTGCGCTACCCGGCCTGTAATCGACAATGTTGCAATATAGCATGCACCAGGAGGGCGGCCTCGCCCGAATGGATTAATAAAGGGGCGCAAGACCGCTCGGGGTCTCGGCTCATACATGCCAACTGTTGTGAGTGTATCTACATTGCCGCAGCCTGAACCAAAGGCCTAGCCTCAATATCAGCACGAGTTCAGCCAGGCCAGAACTCCACATCTGTTTCCGCCCTATCCTTACCATAGGCCTACACACACGTGGCCACACACCTTCAATGGCCAACATTACAGTCTTGCTGTCAGTCCTGCGGACATGCGCAGACAGGCATGACAATGGTGTGCCGTAGGAGTGCAAGTGATGCAACCGCGCAGCACACACAAGTAAATAGGCTCGGTGGGAGGGAGGAGCAGCTGTGAGGCTATGTAATACACATTGTCCTACCACATTTGCCAGCAGCAATACATGGCTAACATGAATCCCAAGGTCGCACAAATCACACACCACGAAACTTGCATGTCTGCCAACACAGCACGCAGAACCACCAGTTAACACTGACCTCACTTACCTCTCACAGCTGATCAAGGATATGCACTCTGCCCGCGGATGATGACACCCCTCCGAGACCCGAACACCCCGGCCCAGAGGCAGTACAATGTGGCCCACAAACGCACCAGGGGCATTGTTGAACGCACGTTTGGCGTGTTGAAATCACGTTTCAGGTGCCTGGACATCACCGGTGGAAGACTCCTGTACAGCCCAGAAATAGTGTGCAAGATGATCACTGCATGTTGTGTATTGCACAACCTATGTGTACGCACCAATGCCCCATGGATCCAAGTCCCAGAAGCACTGGACGATGATGAGGAAGATGATGCAGGTGGACCACACCCCACTGCAGCAGGAATAGCCCGAAGGAACACAATCATCAACAATTTCTTCGCATGAGCACGTCACATTGTGACTGTCCACAGCAATCATGGCACAGTACAAGATGACTAACTACTCAAAAATAAGGGGACCCCTGATGGCGGCTAAAGGTAGAGGAGCAGGGGATATAGACACAAAATACAAACAGAAAACTCTACCTATATGATTGAGCTATGCTATACGTCCGTTTATAATTTAACCACTCTAATTGTGCTTAAATAACCATGCTCTTCACAGCAAGTAAGTTGATATAAACATTACTTTATTTTTTCATTTAAAGCCAAATTAATATGTCACAGTGAAAAATCATATAGTCGAGATTGCAGAAGAAACAGGTCCCATTTATTCATTCATCACTCACAGCATACATACAGTATCATACTCAGACATCCTCGCTCATACATAAAAAAGAAAAGCAATAATTCTAGAAATGTACTAAAAATTCAGGTTACCCTATATGTGACAGTGGTGTACAAACAATTTAACCACCAACTGTCTTCATCTTAATGTTCAAAAACATCAGAAAGATTCAACATTAGAAAAAACTTTTCAAATGTATTACTCAAATATCAAAGTTGAGTAGGATACAACAGTTCATAAAGGGAACTCATTCAAGCGCCGACGCGTGTTTCGGTGAGACACCCATTCGCTGGGTATCACCTTCTTCAGGGCACATATGGTGGTAAAAGAAGAAGAATAATGGGCAATGTGGACCTGTCAGAAGCGAGATATGGCGGTATAAACCTCCTCTGTTAAAGATATTTAGGGACCGCGATCAAACTTTCTGGAAAGGTACAGCCAGGAGAGTGCTGTACAAATTTGAAAGTCCTGGTTCCGATCGTAAGATTCGTGGTCTGCGCTAAATGGTGGCTCAGGGATTTTCGTAAGGACTGAAAGATTATCGGTCAGTAATTTCCAAAAGTCCGACGTCTTCGTGTCTTCTCAATGTATAAACTCAGACTAGAAGCGTTAAAATATAAGATGACCTAGAAACGTCGCGCTGGTCGGTCCAAGCCGTTTGACTTTTTGCAGCGGGACGCCATGTTACTATGCCGACATTTGGCTGACTCAGTGGCCATATCTTGGTCCAGACACCATCATTATCTACGTTGCAAAGCGAAAAGGAACATAAATAAGAGACTATCGAATTTGAGCACCAGCGCGACGTTTCTAGGTCATCTTATATTTTAACGCTTCTAGTCTGAGTTTATACATTGAGAAGACACGAAGAGCATGGTCATTTAAGCACAATTAGAGTGGTTAAATTATAAACTGACGTATAGCATAGCTCAATCATATAGGTAGAGTTTTCTGTTTGTATTTTGTGACAGTACAAGATGACCACATGACCAGCATTTGCAAATAAAGTCTTAGCAACACACATTCCCCGTGTGCATGTCAGTCCTCTGCATTAGCACATTAATCTGACGGGTGTAAGTGCAACATTGAGTGCTTACATTCGCATATGTTGCAAGAAGAGATGGTGTGTATGTCACCTCTGTACCGAGAGGCTGTTTAGGGCGTCACGTATTCGATATGCCATATCAGGGTGTCACATGTAGTACGTCATGCCACTCATCAGCGTCCCACGTGTACATGAACATGACATGAAGGCCGTCATTGGTGTTCAGGAAAAGACAACAGGGTGCCATTTGTGGTCAGAGATGTACCTGCCTGATGCAAATTTACACCCTGTGTGTCGAGTCCCACAACATGTACAACATGGCCGTAAGGGGGATGTGGGCACAGTGGACACCTCAGCAACATTGGGAGATGCACACCAGCCTAGAAGCCAGCAGGTCCACCTTGCATGGAACACACCAAGGTGTCCCCTGGTCAAATGTGCCATGTACAGGTCACATGTGTACACGGACGTCATCCATCAAGAGAAGTGATCAGTGCCAGCTAATAGGTGCAAGGTGGGTGGTCAACCGCCTCCTCACAGCTACCTGCACCCATCACTGTCAGACTGCAGCAAAACAACACTGCTACATCAGTGCATGCAATACTGACCGTGAGGGCACATACATGGCAGATAAGGGTTCCACCATGCCGGAAGGCGAAGCAGTGACATCCCCCCCACCCAATACCCATCACATTTCCAGAATGCAAGCAGATGACAAACTGACATTGTGGATGACAGCCCCTCTGTCTGAACTAGAAGGCGGTAGCACTTCTGCACCTCCGACCTTGGGAATGCATGCGCCCGGCACACCCTGAGGGATACCATAGCAGCTGCTGAGGGCTCCCACACTACGCACAGCGCTAACCAGAGACCAATGTATACACACCCTACACACAGGAGTCCTTGCTCGTAGTTCACTTGCATGGTATGACCTTCACACTTTCACACCGACCATTCCAGGAGTCCAAGCGCTCGACACTCAAACCAATCATTGCTCCGAGCTGTGGCTTCCACATAACTGTGACTTTGCCTTTGTGACACACAGCCCTATTTCATACATTGACATGGGGCTAAGTTTGGAAATAGCGAGATTGTTGTTTTGGAGCAATGAGGCCACAGCTAGTTCACACATTCCCAGTCATCTCACTGCCTATCTGGGTCACGGACATACATGCGCATTGAAATCAGTTCCCAGGGAGCACCGTTGTTTGGAAACACTGCCCCTACATACATTCATGCGTTTCATACTTGCTTGATTATGGACATGACTCATCTGTGTGAATTTGAATGTCTTAATCACATTCGGTGGAGTGGTGAAGGTGGACCAGTACCTGGCCATGCACACGATTCTTTACAATGTTGCCCCATGGAGGGCCAGCCAGGGTCCTTTGGGGAGGGAAAAGTACATCGTAGGAGAGGGAGTTCAGTCCGCAGTCTGATTTCTGTGTCATTGGTTGCCTAAACAAATGAAGCAGTCCATGTCGGGGGCCAAGGTGAGTGTCGCAGAGTGTTAAGGGGTACAGTGGAGGGTGTTATTCCTGGGCATGATGCAGAGGGCAGAACCAAGCAGAAAGAGGCCATATGGCGGAGATGAATGCTACCGCTTCCTACTTAGCCCAACGGCAGATTCATCCTCATCATTGTCCTCCTATGTGTGACGTGCCTCACATGTGGGTGGTGGTGTTTAGTCTGCGGCACTGTGTGGCAGTGACACATCAGGGGCTGGAGGTGCATTGTCAGCCGCACTGTGAGGCACTGACACATCAGGGGCAGTGATGTGGAGGGAGTAGTGGCAGCAGCATTCATCTGCGCCAGGCCTTGTGGCAGCACTGCCATGATGAGGTTCTGCAGGGCATGGTAGATCCCTGCTACATCTAGCTGGTGTGCAGCCGTGGCAGCTATTCTTCCCACCTGCATCCGCTCCATGTTCTCCATGTTCCTCCCCATGTTGGCCAACTCACGGCTGAGATCGCTGGAGGCACTCTGACTAGACAGTTGTTCTTGTCTACGAGTCATGACTCCGGCGATGTCAGCCACGGATTATTGGAGACCATGGAGTGGACTGTGAGTGTCCGTTAGGGCCAGTAGGTGGTCCCTGATGGGACTTGGACACCCACGTATGGCATCTAGTTTGGCTGCCATGAGGTTGAACCCCACCCGCACCTGCTCTGCCGTCCCCTTCTGGCCCTGCGACACATGGCGTTGGAATGCCATGTGTTGCTCGTGGGGATCCTATGAGACGGCCGTGGTGGTGGGTGCTTCCTGCTGTGTGGTCTGTGCAGGGGGTGGGTTCGCCTCGATGCAGCTGGGCTGCCCTACTCCTGGGGGTGGGGTGCTGAGGGTGTCCATGAGCTGTTGGAGGGCGTCGGGTCGATGGTGTGTAGGTCCTCTTCATCATCAGTGATGAGGAGTACGGTCTGCTCTGCAGGAGGTGATGATTCTCCCTCTGCAATGTGATGGGGAGATGCAGTTTGACATTGTGTTCACATGTATGTTGACGCATTGGCCAAGTTTACAGACAGACTGCATGTCAATGTACATTGTGACTGTTTGTGTGGAGATGCCTATTTAATGCTGGACAGTTGTCATTTCTCCACCATCAAGGATGTGAGGTTGTATTTGTCCATTGACATCTCACAGTTTCCTGCTATGCCAGATGCGAAATGCCATTTTCTTCACACGAGCGGCAGCAGTTGTGCCCTCTGTTCTGTTGTGAAAGTGTTGCAGTTTGGTCCACTTTGTTGTAAATGTTGAGGTGCTCTGAGTGTTATGTGTGTGTGCTGCATTGTGGGTGATTTGCCCCTTCAGCTCTGATTTGGCTGGCCCTTATCCCTTTCAGGCGGTGTGCCTTTCACTTCTGTGCTTATACAGTGCTGAGCTGTTGCAGACTTGGGTAAATTGGGCTCTTGGTCGGAGTTGTGACTCTTGGGCATGGTTTGTCCGCAGATGTGCTGTACTTACTTGTGCATGTGTGCCATTGTGCCCATCTCCCACCGTCCCCCCAGTCCCTGGTGGTTACTCACCCTGTTGCTGTTGTGTCAGGTCATGTTGAGCAGTGTCCGATCCTCCGACTCCTGCCACCGTCTCCTCACTGATGACTGTGGACACCATTTCCTCCATCTCATCCAGCTCCTCCTGTGGCGTAGGACTCCCACCCCCAGTCTGCATTGCTGCTTTGCGGTTGTTGGAGAGTTTCAGCTTGGTTTTGCGCTTCTCATCATTCCAGCGCCTCTTGGCCTCTTCCATTGTCCTCCTCAGCACTCCGACTGCATTCTCCTTGTCCACGATGGACTGCCATATTCCATTTTGTTGTTGCCAATGACACAGTGGAGGTGACGAACAGTTGTTGATGGTGTTCTGCACCTCCGTAATCAGGGTCCTGTTTTCCTGCGGACTGAACCGCGTCTTCCTCTTCTTCTTCTCCTTGCCCTTCCCTGACCCCGAGGTCCCGGGCTGGTCCTCCTTGGGGCTTGTGGGGTTCGGGTTGTCCTTTGTGCTTGCTCCGGCTACCTCCATGGTGCTTCGCAGTTGTTTGTGTTTTATTTGTATTTCATTTTTGCCCCTTTTATAGTGATTGTTCCCGCATTACTTGTGGGACTTGTGGGCCTGGAGCTGCTTTTCGCTGGATTTTTATCGCAGTTGGGCCCATCGCAGCTTTTTTCACTTTCGGGTTTCCTTTTTTATCGCCGTCACGGTAGTTGTATCGTGGACATTTGTGGCGTTCTCGGGAAACTATCGCATGTTACTGCCGTGTTGGGAATATGACGTTGACACAGAGTTGTTTTCCCGTGATAGACAGCGATATGAAAAATTGCGTTAGCCTATTTTGGCGATATTTATCGCACGTTCTTGTGAATATCCCCCTGGCTTGCTTAGTACTAATGCCTTTGCCCTGGGATCCTCTCTTGTCCTTCTCCATTCTCCCACATGAGACACTGAACCCAGTAATTATCCCAGATCATGTGAGCTCCAGGGTTGAAAGTAGGTAGGATCCTTTTAAGAATATACGATTGGAGTGATGTTGATGTAATGCTCCTGGGTATTAGTCTGATAGGGGAAGTCCCTAATAGAAAGAAGGTGATGGACCAACCAGGTGAAAGCCTGCGAGAAACAGACTCAGGCTGTGAAGCCCTAAAAGACACAGAGAAGATATAAACTGAGAGGCATATATGTATGAACTGTCCAATAATAGAAAGAATAGATACCTTGTCTACAACTTCCATGGTTCTTCATCGCCTCTACAGAGATTCTTACTATGTCCTATTGCATTTAGGTGATCTTTTAATTGAGAACTCACAAAATTAGCATACATATGGAAGATGCATTATAAATGGCTATACTTAATCAAGGGTGGATTTAGGGTGGTGCGACCGGTGCAGCCGCACCTGGCGCTGACTTTGGTGGGGGGGTGCTGTGTTTAAAAATAACTTTTGGTTTAAAAGCAGGTGAACTTCCTTCCAGCAGTTTTCAAGCAACAATAAAAATGTCAAGATAACTCCGGTGTTTAATGTTCCCACTGGTGAGACATCGGAATTTTGTCTAGTGGCAGTTTTGGCTCATCATAAAGTAGTGCAGAGGGTAAATGTGCCTACTGCAAAGAACGTGTACATGCAGGTCACAGAACTGAGTGTGAGTGAACTATGAGTAGCACTATAAAAAAATGAAATGTTTGTCAGAGAGAGGTTATGGCGAGATGAGGGGCACTGTTGGAGAGTGGTAATATTTGACTGAGAGCATGGCTGGCATTGCGTCACTGGTCAAAGTATGTCAGACCATTCGTCATATTTAGGGCAGATGTTCCAACTTATTTTTTTTTCCTATTATGAACCACTAGAACAGTGTGGCAAATACAGGAAAACAAATGAATGACCCCTACATGTATGGAGAAAAATCTCAGCATTTCAGGACATTTTTGTTTTTGTTTTCAAACACAAACTCCCACTTTGAGAGTTTGCTTTTGAAAAACAAAAACTTTTGCTGTGTGAGCACACTGAACAAGGTGCTCACACAGCAAAGCTTCTGTGTCTTCAAATGAGATGCTGTGGATGAAACTACTGTGAAGGCAAAGAAATCTCAGTCAGGTTAGTGAAGATGTTTAAACATGGTTAGCTGCAGTCTATCAGGGCAGGAGAGTACATCTTTCTGCCTACCTCACAGAATAAAGTAGAGCTCGCCAAACTTCAGTTGACCCCTGAATCTAGTATTAAATGTAAAACCATATTCTAGCCTGATCTAAAACCACAAGACTGTGAGTGGGTCAGGAAAGTATAAGGTAGTTAAAAACCCCAAGGCCTTTTTATAAGTGGCTTGGTAAATTGTGATCTCTGTGGAAACACTATTTTGATCAAGGATCAAAATTATAAGTGGTGCAAAGCTTATTGCACCTGGTAATTACTAGGTGCAACAAAGTCTTCATTAAATCTTGCATCTCAAACATGCCAGGATTTAAAGAGTGAAAAAGGCTGTGAAATCCAGGACTAGGCATGTTTTGGTGAAGTAGGCACCAAAATCTCCATGATATGTCTCATTTTCAGGACAAAACATGAGATAAGTGATAATTATCACACTAAAAAAATTCCCAATACCTCAGTGTCAGATTTTATCATAATCAGGCTTCCAGAAAAAGGAGGAATTACATGGGGAACAGTGGCGGCTCCTCCGCTAAGGCACAGGAGCGTCGCCCCACTGCTTTCAGAGCAGTGTAGTTGAAAAATAGAATAATAATAACCGAACGTTATCATTTTATTTTTCCGTTCCTAGGTGCTGGGCGGGGCTGGCCAGGGCAGGGCCCAGGGGGAGGAGTGGTTTTCACTCCCAAAGTGCACATGACTGTTTGGCGGCCCTCTTGGGCCAGCCAAACAGTCATGCACACTTTACATCTTCCCCACCAGGCTGTAATGCACAGCCTGGCAAGGAACATGCACAAGCTCCCTGTCCCCATCTGAGCATCGAACCGCGGCACTCAGACCAATCACAATGTTGCATTGTAGTGTTGCGACTGGCTTTGGGGAACCAATCACAACGCTGCATTGCAGCATTTCGATTGGCTTAGGAGAGCTCGGGTGTTTCCTGAGACAGAGGTGAGGCGGCAGCTGCGACGTGACTGCAGGTAAGGTTTCTTTCTTTTTTTTTAAAGTTCCTTCCTTGCACCCAGGAGAGGCTTTAATCAGTTTAGGGATGGTGATGCCCATTAACCATTAGGAGGTAGGTTGTAAAGCATATTAAAAGTGCATCATTGATAGTATTGTACTTGCTTAGTGAATATTGGGGTAAAAACCTGAAGACAATTATTTTATGCCCATATGCTCTTTATTGTATTGATGGCAAACTGATGCCTCAGTCACTTACGATGTTTGATTGCTTTCCCTCTTTCCACTGTCAACTCCCCTCAGCCATTATTCTATTCTGATCCATGCACATGCAACTTTGTTCACTTTTGCCTGTTATTGGAAGCTGTAGAACTTTGGATCATGCTCAGTGAGTGGAGAACATAGCTTTGGAAACTGAAGCACCAGAAGGGCCCACTCTGACCCTGTCTGTGACCACACACCTCTCTTTTTGAGGCTTGAATCACCTCGTATTCTTTCTTGTTCTAATCACTTCATTGAAGTAGCCCTCCCATTTGTACAATTCATTGACTGTGTAGGTATTGTTATCTGTGGGTTGTCTGTGGTTTAGTTAAATCTTTCTTCTTTTACAGCCATTTGTCCAAATGATAGTTTTATGAATCATTTCTTCAGACTTGGGTGTCAAAAATTCTTAACAATTTGAATATCTCAACACTGTGGGTAGGAGTACTTTTGAGGCTCTAGTTGGCTTGTTATCTGAACAATCATTTCTCATTCACTGTGTTGACCACTGAGAAAAGGTAGGGATGGACTGATAGTCCGGAAGATCTTCGGTTGCTACTACTTAAAGGTCATCTGAAAGATGTCAAAGATGACTCTTGCATAAAATCTACCCTGCTTCATGCGGTCTGACTTGATTTTCTGTCAGAAGGCAGCATACTTGCATAATGAGATTTGCTTAAAATGTGTTGGAGATCTTTTGATGTCTTTTAGGACATCACACTAAGCCTGGGATATAGATCGCATGGATTACAAAATCCAAAATGCATAAGCAACTGTTTTGAAACTGCAGACCCAACCAATAAAATGCTCCACTGAATCATCCATGAAGTACAATTCCACTTCCCGCATTACAATGACACATAAATGAAAATCAAAACAAAACAGATCATGAAATGGTTGAGCCAAATGCTAGCCCTACCAGTTTCCTCAAAATACAGATGGGAGTATTAGCTGGAATTCAAACATTGCATTTTTCTTTGTGATACACCTAATATCCTCTGGGACACTCTTCACTCTACAGTAAGCCTATATGTACATTAATAAAATGGTGATGTGTGCTTGACAGTAACAAACACGTCTTAGGACTAAAATTGAACAAGAAAATACCATTCTCCAGAGACTCCTTTCTTATATAATTTCATGTTAAAATCATTTTTCTACACACTGGGCTTTTTCATTATATAATCATCACGAGAAAATGCAGGGCAAGATTTATCAAAGCCAATCAGTCAAACAAACTTAGCCACAGAAGTTAAATCATTATATAATACATCATTAAACTTGCAATTCATTACAGTATACATAATTCTGATCCTGCTATCTATATTTAACCTATACTGAAATACGGATATATGCAATCTTTTACTAATCATATTTCAAACCCTTATCAATACATTAATGCATCTCATATTTTAGATTATTAAAACAATAAATACTATGTCTGGGCATAAAATTCTTCTCCGCTCCCAGAATTTGCGGAATTCGGAAACTCTACGTTCCGCGGAGAATCTGGAGCTCCCGATAAATTCCGCATTCCGCCTCATAGCAGAATTTATTTTCAGTTGGCGCACCAGCGAGACTTGTCGACCACCCGCAAGCGCTTGCAAGACTTATTGGCCGCTAGTGCGGCTTTAGGCCGCACCTGCGACATCTGGCACCTTAAATCTGAAGACAGCGAGAGAGCGCCAGTGACTGCATCCGCAAGCAGATTTTCTCCTCCAGAAGCTGCTAAATCGACATTTTTAATTTAAAGTTCTTCTCCAACTGATCGTTCAAGCTGTTTCTTAGTGCGAGGAGCCTTTTTTTATTTTGCGTTTTTTTCCAACAAGTAGGAACTGCCCTAGAGACTCCAACTTCCTATTCCTGTCCAACAGTGCTTTGTCCATGTTTTGGTCAATTTTCCTTTGGATTTGGAGCTGGAAGGATCACTCTCTTTGTCTGCTGCATCTATACCATTGGATATAAGGACTTTGGTTTTGTGATATCACAAGTAAGTTTCAAAACTGTTGTTTAAGGGTGTTGTTTGTTTGATATAGGTCATGCACCAGTATTTATGTGTACTTGTATTCGATTTTAAAAATCAATTGTGGTGGGTGGCCTGCAGTTTCAGTAGGGGCCTACTTATTTTTTTGCATTTAATTCTTCTTCTTTTGTAAAGGAAAAATGGTGCACAGTTCAGTTTATTTTCTCCATGTTTTTCAAATACATTTTCAATATTCATTTAATTCACTGTGTGGCCTAGTCTGCCACTGGGCCTTTCAGACAGTAGGCCCAGTAATAGTCATGGGTGCATGAAACAACTGTTTCTGTGGTGCCTGTTGAATTGAAACATCATTTGGGCCATGGATGGCATTTGATGAAATTACAAAATGCTTTTTTTGGGGTATTTCACGTTTTGTTCTGCAAATAGTGTATAGGTGAGATAATATATATTTGATGCCTTTAGAGGATGTGTCAAATTTTAGAACCCATTTAGTTTTCGTTTTTGGCATTGCTGAATTAATGTTGTTTTCCTCTGTGTTACCATGCCTCAATTGTCTGGCCAGTGTGTGAGTGTGTTTGCCATAGGCTACCATTTGTCTTTGTTCCCCATGCCATGTGGCTAGAGGCCATTTTGTATAGTCAATGTCCATAGGCCTGCATGTGATTTTAGTTTTCTATGCTTCCTTGGTTGTTTGACCACTTGTCCGGTGGACCATTTTGTACAGCCAGCCAGTGTGATTTTGCATAGGCCTGCATGGGTTCTTTGTTGTGGTCAAGCCCCCTTGCTGGTTGTTGTTGTTTAACCATGTGGTCGGCGGTCATTTAGTGTATCTAGGCAATGTGTTTTTGCCATAGGCCTGCATGTGTTCTTTGTTGTGGCCATGCCCCCTTACTAATTGTTGTTTTTGTTTGACCATGTGGTTGGTGGACATTTTGTGTAGCCAGCCAGTGTGCTTTTGCCATATGCCTGCATGTGTTCATTGTTCTGACCATGCCTCCCTGCTGGTTGTTGTTGTTCGACCATGTGGTTGGCAGCCATTTTGTGTATCCAGACAGTGTGCTTTTACCATAGACCTGCATTCCTCCTTGCTGGTTGTTGTTGTTTGACCATGTGGTCGGTGGCCATTTTGTGCAGCCAGCCATTGTGCTTTTGACATAGGCCTGCAAGTGTTCTTTCTTGTGGCCATGCCTCCTTGCTGGTTGTTGTTTAACTTTGTGGCTGGTGGCCAATTTGTGCAACCAGCCAGTGTGCTTTTGCCATAGGCCTGCATGTGTTCTTTGTTGTGGCCATGCCTCCTTGCTGGTTGTTGTTGTTTGACCATGTGGCTGGTGGCCATTTTGTATAGTTATCCAGTGTGCTCCTGCCGTAGGCCTGCAGGTGTTCTTTGTTGTGGGCCCTGCCTCCTTGCTGGTTGTTGCTATTTGACCATGTGGCTTGTGGACATTTTGTGTAGCTAGCCAGTGTGTTTTTGCCATAGGCCTGCATGTGTTCTTTGTTGTGGGCCATGCCTCCTTGCTGGTTGTTGTTTGATCATGTGGTTGGTGGCCATTTTGTGCAGCCACACTTTTTTCCAGTTTTCAAAGAGCGATTGATAGGAGAAGGCTATGCCTTTTTGTATTTGTTATTTGTTTTACTTTTCCCTGATATCAGTTGAATATTTTGCTTGGGGATCATTGTGTAATAGTATATATTTTTATATTGGTTAACAGTTATATATGACATGATTTTTGCACTTTTCACCTGCACCCCTTGCCTCCCAATGTGCTTCTCATAGTACCCTAGTATACCAGCAATTCATTTTTTTTCTATTAATTTTTGTAATTTGTTTTATTTTAATTTTTTTTTTTAATTTTCTTTTTTTTCTTTTTACTTTACTTTTAACATTTTCTTTTATTTCCCATCCAACTACCACTTACCCGCCATAGGCTCACAGCTGCACAACAACCTTCATTTCTTTAAGGATTATTCCATTTTCCCATGGACACCATTCTTGACCATAGGTGCACAACACACACCAGCATTACTTTTTTAAGGATTATTCCATTTTCCCCTGGACACCCTGCCTTCCATAGGTGCACAACACACAGCAGCATTCATTCTTTGAGGATTGTTCAATTTTTCTCTGGACACCCTGCCTGCCGTAGGTGCACAATACAACCCAGCATTCATTATTTAAGGATTATTCCATTTCCCCCTGGATACCCTGACTGCCACAGGTTTCTCCCTTAGATGCATGAATTCACACAAGGCAAACAGTTAAATTGTTATCCTGATTGGAAATTAAATATTATGTTCTAATGGTGTGGTTTGACTTTGAAATGCACTGTAGTTGTTCATTATTTAGGATGATAATGATAACTTAAGTAACCACACTAAATTATATTGTCTGTACTACATCAAACTGCAACAATGCCATGTTTCACTAAAAAAACTTGTCTTGCTTGTTTGCTTTTAGGTGCACAAGAGACATCACCCACAGTACTGCCAGACAGTCATGTGAGTCTTTCCGTCTCTTCTGCTTGTGTAGCTAAGTGCCACTGCAAACTGACAGATTCAAGATGGCCCCAAAGAAAGGTGCTGCCAAGGAAGTGGCCAGTGGGGAGGAGAAGAAGCAGCTTTCCATGAGTGGCGTATCGACCACAACCTTTTTGGGAGACGTGTGCCGGCTGCACCGGCCTTCGGTGAGGAACCTGGGAGCAGCACTCCTGCATCAATGGCATCACCCCAACCTAAGCCCATGCTTCTCAGTGAGGCAGCCACTGTAGTCATGTCAAAGCCTAAGAGCAGTGACATTGAATTGGATTTGTCTCTTTCCCAAAGTAGTACCCAATTGTTTCCAGAAAGTGGACAACAGCTGCAGCCATCAATGGATCTTACTGAATTAGGAGCAGAACAGGAGTTTGAGCCTCCTGCTGATCAAGAACCTCCTCATTTACAAACATTGGCTTCCAGATCTATGGCAAGAAAAAGGAAGGGTACTCCACCATCTTCTCCAAGCCCCCCTTCTGATGATCTGGACATGGATTGGACCCCAGTTGACCCCAAGACATGCCAGGAGAGGCTTAGGAAAAGGAAAGTTCCTGAAAGCCTTACAATTATGGAAGAGGGCGAGGATGACAACGAGCCAATCATTGTGGAAGTTGGCACAGTGGAGACTGACATTACCCCTCCTATTCAACTTGCTTCAAGGGATGTGGCACCAATACCACAACTGCATCAGCTCCCCTAATTGCAAGGCCCATGAAGGGACCTGCATTCACCACTAGTTCTGTAGCTGCAGAGAGCCAATCGTCGACACACCTGCCTACCACCAGTTCTTCGGGCATTGGTAGTGGCACCAGGGGCTCACATAAAAGGTACTACTCCCCAGTTTGGGACTTCTTTACGGTTAGCAAGTAGGTGGACAACATCGCAATAAGCTCCATTTGCAATGCTACTGTTCGTCGAAGTAAGCTTGGTACAAATTATCGTACTGGAGGCCAAGTGAGCGATTAGAAAAAGCATCACACACTCCTCTGGGAGGCGCACCTAAATAAACTTTCTGCATGTGGTGGTGGTCAAGGTGATGTGGGAGGGGTATTGGCCCCGGAGCCTCCCATCAGAGTGGGAGTTGTAGGTGGTAATGAGGAAGAACAGAGTGATATCTTTATGCAAAGTAGCCCTGTCCCCAGCACCAAACCAGTATCACCTGCCTCATTAACAACCTCTCAATGGCACAAGAGTCAGATGGAGACAACCCAGCATACAGTAGTGACTGTCCTAAGATGTGCTTTGAGTATGCCACCTCTTGGTCCTCTCCAGAAATCACCTGCATCAGTGGCACCACCAACCAAAGAAATTCAGGCTACTATTACGAGCATGTTTAGTCAGGAGGGGCCCTACCCCGCAATCACCCAATGGCCCGTTTGTACAACACCAAGCTGGCTAAAATGTTAGTGCTGGACATCCTCCCTTTTTCTTTTGTGGAAGGAATGTTTTTTTTTTAGAGTTTGTGGCAGCCATCTGCCCGAAATGGAAGGTTCACAGCAGAACCTACTTTGCCAGAGTGGCTGTTCCAGCGCTCAATCACGGTGTTCTGAAATTGGTTGGTAAACTTTGCAACAGTATGCTGTTCATGCTATTCTCCTGCTGACAGACATGTGGACCATTTGTCAAGCCACTGATTACATGTGTATCACTGCACACTGGATCACTTTTGTGGTAGCTAGGCAGCAGCTATCCACAGGTCCCAGCACTGAAGAAACATTTAAGGGCGTTTCACAGCATGCAACAGTAGTCATGTTAGCCATGGAGAAAACCCATACAGCTGCAAACATCTTGAAGACTTTAACAGCAAGATGTTTGAATGGCTGAAACCCAGAAGTCTCAGAAATGGATTTGTTGCTACGGATAATGGCAGTAATATAGTTGAACCCATGGCAGATGGTCGCTATTTCCGGGTCCTCTGTTTGGTGCATTGCATCAACATCATTGTGCAGGACTTTCTCAAAAAAGAAGTCCTAGTCTGCAACTTACTGACCATCTGCAGAGGAATCTGCACTCATTTTAGCCATTCTTTTAAAGCCCATGAGCAGTTGAGGATCATTCAGCGTATAATAGAGTAACAGTTAAAGCTCTCGTACAGGAGGTGCCAACATATTGCCAACATATTGGAACATATTGGAACTCAACATATTACATGTTACAACATATGTTTGAGTAGTACAAACCGATCAGTGAGTATGTCATGCAAAGAGGAGGGGATGTAACTAAAAGCATGACCATTGGGATGGACAAATAGAAACTTGTTAAATGCCTGATAGTGATGCTACTTCCTTTTGGGGTGTTCACACGGGAAGTCAGCAAAGAGGACAGTATGATGAGCCAAGCTACCCCATTGTTGTAGCTGCTAAAGTAGAAGTTAAAGAATGTGTCTGACAGTTTCACAGCTGCGGGTGATGAATACAAAGATGGGTACACCTTGATTCAGATCTTAATCTTTCGCTTGACAGAGAATACAAGACTGCAAAGAGACATTGTGTCATCCAAAGAGTACATCTGTGCCACAATACTACATCCATGTTACAAAAAAATACTGCCCACTCTCATTCCTTTTTCAGAAGGGGATGTTTCAGAATACAAGGAATGGATTGTTGAGCGAGCCAGAGTCCTGGAAGAAGAATAGCTGGAACATAGAATCCCGCTCATGGAAAGAAGTTCTGGGATGCTGCCTTCAACTTCCAGACAGGGCAGTCCTGTTGTCTCACAGCAGGTAACACTAGCAACAAGAACACCAGCAGCAACCAAACCAACAGGAACACAACAATCATCCACAACCTCGACATTGGGTTGGTTTCAAATGGCAGGGCTTAAGTCTAGTGCAGAGGTGAAGGCAAAACAGGTCGAGCAAGAGGCAGCACCAATTACCATTGAGAGGATGTTCAATGAGTATCTGGATAGCCCAAGAGAGGTCTATGTGGATCAAAACCCATTGGTGTATTGGTATGTGAAGATGAGGCAATGGCCACAGCTCAGCAAGCTGGCAATAAAGTATCTGGCCTGTCTGATGGCCAGTGTGTATGCTGAGTGTGTGTTTAGTGCAGCTGATGCAGTAATCACAGTGAGAAGGACCAGTCTCTTGCCTCAGTTCACGGAGAGGTTGACCATGATTAAAATGAACCAACATTTTATACCACCGAATTATACCATTCCTGAATCACCACAGGAGGAGAAGGAGGGTTATTGGTCAGACTCAGATTAGAATGTGTTAGCTGACCAACTTCTAGTCAAACTACCTGAGTCTGAGGACATTCTCTACTTCCCTGACTGAGTAGGCCACCATAGAACTTTTTGCCAAATTGCTTTGCAAAAAAACCCATCAATATAGCTAGTGGAACGTTATATTAATTATTTTATTTGTTTGTGTGACTGACCTATGCAGCCCCACCATTTTAGGCACATGTATGGCTGGATTGGAGTTGCACCAGGGTGCAGTGAAGAAGCCCCCCCCATTTCCTTGTAGGATATTGGAGAAACAATGCCTCGGGTCCCGTGACTATCCTATTTTGATCCCCTAGCAGGACTGCCCCAGAACATTTGATTCAGAAAGACTGCCCCAATGTGTGTTGCATGCTTGGACTGGAACAGATATTTATTGCAACAATGAGTGATTGCGAATGATGAATAATTCATGTGGTGGCAGACAGTTAGGGAGGATATGTAAGCATTGACTGATGATTTGAAAATGATGTGGCATGATGGGTGAGAACATTTTTCCTAAAGGTGATTCCCCTTTCACACTTAGTGAGATTTAATTGCCGGGTCCACTCTGTTTTTTTCTGGTAACTGGTTCACAAATTAATCTTCAAAGACCTTTGTAGACAGTTTAATAACAAACATAAATCTACACAAAAAATTACTCAGGGTGTCTTTTCTTGTTCATCAACAGCAGTGCACTTCAGTTCAATCTCTCTCATTTGGGTTGGGACTCAGGAGCCGGAACGGAGTTGGACAGATTTGTCGTTATTCGGAGTCAGGTGGATATTGGATGGACTCAGGGCGGGACTACCTTAACAACAGCCAGAAGAAGAAAAGTTATCAACTTCAGGGAAACCAACATGATGATGACTCTATGAGGCCTACTAAGCTCTGTGGACTGGTGAGAGATGTGTTAATTTTAGAAAATCAATGCTGCTGAGTGTGTATGCTGGCTCAAATTTGAAACTCCTCTATTATGTGGTCGGGTGGGGGGGGCTGTGTTTTAAATAACTGGACATGGACATGGGATGTCATCACATTATGCACGCACTTGGCTAAACATTATGATGAAAGTGGTGAGATTGATCACCCCGGTACATGCAGCCACTTGTCTCTGATTGGTTGTAATTTGCTCTCACTTCTCAGTTAACGAATTGCACATGAGTCATAAAATGACTAATTGAAGCAGGCTGTGCTCTGGCTCTACCTCTCTGAGTCTTCTTGGTACATTTAGCTTCTGTTCTGCCCTTCTCTTTGACTCTATAATATTCTTTCAGTTTTACAATCTGCAGGCCTTATTTTCTCCTGCACAAAAAGGCAAAAGCTCCATAACACTTACCTTACCATACCGCTTCAGCCAGGCCCCCAAGATTGACGGACAATCTGAGAAGACTGCAGATGCACCAACCAATTTGGCAATGCAGTATCATTTTTCTTTTAAGAACTGTGTCGGGTTATCTCACTCCTCCATAATTTGTGTACTATTTTTCAAACTTAGATAGCAGAACATTTAGATATATGAATAACTTGGGTCTCCTGGGCTGAAGGACTGTTTCTGTTTGCAATGCATTTAACTGAACGGTGTCATACTCATTCCTTCATTTCCTTCCATAACAAACTGATGATATGCTGTTTATTGCCGCAATTAATATTGTATCGTTCTGTAGTGTTTGTCTTTGTCACACCTTTCCCCAGATCCCCTTTCCCATCCATTCCTCAAACCCCTAACTGTCTTCCCTCGAGCTGTGTGATTTATTGAGGCTTGACTTAATTTACACCATAAATAGATCACACACTTGGAGGGGCAGATGTAGTGAAAGAGACACCAACTTACTTCAGGATCTTCTATTATCTAAGCAATAGCCCTCATGGCCCTATTTTATTTTACCTACCCAAATATAAAAGTGATCCATATTTTTGATATAGAACAGCATTCGTCAACATCATAATTCAGGCCTTGTGGTGCATAAACTCTTACCTTGTCCATTCCAGACTGTGACTCAACTCCTCCGGACTATAAGATTTTGTACGTTTAGTACTTTAGTTTTAAAAACTAGTTCCCCATTTCTCAAAATAAGTTACTATTGCTCATTTTTGTTTTAACAGGTCTTCTTTGCTGTGTCATGGTGGTAGTATGGTCTCAGTCTTGCTAAGGTTATGATGATGATAAATAATATGAAAACAGACTAACTCTGTGTTTCTTTCAATCTAGTTGCCTGTGATGGATAATACTTTGATTAATCCTACAGTAGTAGTTCACCAAGGTGGGAGTGGGACCTCGCTTGTGATTCCTCCCAATAGCGCGCTACTACTGCCATCACAATAAGATGGCACCTTGGGAAACCCTGCAGTATGAACACTGAGAGGTAGCAGCCCTCACTTCATCTATTGAGGTAAGAAAACTATGGGGCATTGTTGTAATATAGGCAATGGCACTCCCCCCCAGGGGTCATTATGGTTACAGAGGGTAGTTGGACTAGGGCATCGGAAATTCTGTGGAGTTGAGCAAAGTTTTAGTGTCGCTCCATGGAATTCCATGTAGCAGAACTCAGCGAACTCCACCCAGGCCTAATAAATACACATACCTGAAATATATCAGTCTACTTATGGCAAAGAACCTGAGAGCACCCTAGTGAAGGTGCAATGTGTCCTGATTTTCCTGATCTGAATTAAAAAATGAACTGTAGAAGAATAAAGAAAACAAGAGTTCAGGTGCTGTAAATACATCAGGGTTAGCTTGCATTGTACAAAATATAAGGATTGCAGAAAATGTTGTTATTTTAAATATTAATGTTAATTAATTGTATTTATTTACTTTAAATGTAAAACAATTAAACAATGTTGCAGCATTATTAAGTGCATTTTAAACTAAAACTGTAATTATTTGAATATTTTAAAATATAATTATTTTCCAAAGATTAAATTAAAAAAATCTCACTTAAAAAAACAAAACGATATTTGTATTATGTATTAAAATTATTTAAAGTAATACATATGAATGTTACATTCATTTTTTAATTTGAAAAGAGGCTATTAAAGTAGGTTAAAATAAAATAATAAATATATTTTATTTATAGGCAATTTGTAGAAGTAAATAAAGTGTATTTATATTTTTTAATAGTTTAAATAATTTATTTTGTATTAACATTAGTTCCTATTGGGTTTTGTTTTAAGTTCCTTCTTCCATTATTTTCTATGGTAGTGTGTTCCAATACCAGTGGACGGCCCTGTGTGGTGCTTGACTTCCAGCTGTGGGCAGGAGTATATTTAGTTATCTGTTTGAGGTCCATTTTGGCTTTAACAATTATAGAAATGCAGTTTGTAAAGATCAAAAGGCTTACTCATTTCTGAATGGGTATTTGCCCCTTCCTAAAACCCTCCCTAATCTTCTCTAAGCTCTTCCTTGTCCCTCCCTTAACCTCGCTCCTTTAGTTTTAAGTGTTCCCTATTTTCCAGTCTCCCCTCTGTTCCTCCAATATTTGCTACTAAAACATCTGCAGTCATGGCAGAGATCTCCATGCAGAAAATATATGAGAGGTGGAGTCATACATATAACTTGTATTGCAGCACCCTCCCATAGAAATTAATGGAGCTAGGGATCCCATAGAAAATAGTGTTAAATTAATGTAATTCAGATAGTTGAAACTATAAATGCATAGGGCCCAATTCAGAAAGGTAAAATAAGACGACAGTCTAACTTTACGACTTTCGGTATTCACAAAGGGCATTTACTACTCGTAAATGCCCTTTGTGTATACTAAAAGTCGTAAAGTTAAACTTTTGTCTTACTTTATCTTTGTGAATCGGACCCAAATAATTTAATGTTCACAAATGTATATACAAATAGTATAGTCTTTTTAATTAATTATAAAATTATAATATATTTTAATATTTTTTCATTTTAGGATTAATGAAACAATACATTGTATTAAATAAAGGTAATTTACTTTTAAGTAAGTTAATACATCACTTTCTAATAGTTATTAACGCATAATAAATGATTGTACTTTTATCGTTAGTTTTGAATTTTAAAATTGTAATAAATAAATGTAATTTACTTCTAAATAATTGCATACATCACTTTTTATTAATTATTAATGCTTACTAAATTTTTATACATTTTATCTTTAGTTTTGCATTTTCTTTCATTTTAACTTGAGAAAACCTTTTTAAATATAACATAGTTACGTATTTATATTTAAATTAATTCAGTAGTATTGTAGCATAATTACAGTAGTTATACATTTAAGATAATTGAATACAAATATTTTTACTTGATATTTATCCTAAAAATATGTGTACAGATGTTTTATAAGTTTAATAAGCTTGTCAACTTTTCCCTCTAAGTTAGCATAGGAAGGCTCCACCGTTGTGGTAAAGAGGAGGTAAAAGTCCAAATGTTTGTGACTCTTCTAAAACTAATTTTACAATGATTTTATGTCACATATTATTGTAAAATATGTTTATTTATTTTAGATGTAGAAAATATATTTAAAAAAATAGGTTGATTCCACAACTACAAGGCTTCTTAATGTTTACACCTGGGGAAATGGGTTTTTCTACAGCTTAGCTATTGTTCCTTACAACCAAATGTGTGGCATTTATGGGCCTGATTCACAAAGGTAAACTTACACTTTTGTGTAAGTTTACTACCTGGTGCGGAATAGCTACAAAAAGATAGGTGGAATACCTGCATTATCAAAACAAAAACATTCAAAATGTAAGCAGCCAGATATAGGATTCTGGATTTGAAGAAAAGAATTTGGGTTTTGTAGCAAACTTTATAGATCACTTATAGAACCCCTCTCCCTGCAGGTAAGTGCGAATATGTATGTGAGTGAGAGAGAACTGCCACTTGTGCCCTGTTTGCTAAGAAGTGAGAAACAACATACCATATGTTTTGAGGGCTGGAAAGAAGCTAACAAATGTCTTTTTCGACTAAGGAAGGCTGATGTAAGAATTGATAAAGTGATGCGTTTTTGTATAAATAGATACAGTACTGTTTTCTGATTGAAAGCCTGATTATGCACCAGCATCAGCTGCTCTGTATGGATGCTTGGGCTCCATCCTTCCCTTTTCTAACAGCTCTTTAGTAGTGAGTAAATAGCACAGTAGCTCACTCTAGGGTTTGCTTTACATAATTGAACTGTCTCTTAAACCTGCCAGTACGTTCCACTTGCCCATGCCTGGGCTCATAGCAGACAAGGCTTCTAAGCTTGCGTGGGGAATTGGACAGTTCACAACGTACACACACAAGTGCAGAAAGCACTGTAGGTTTGTTGCCAAAAATGTCATTTCAGCTTTGGTCATTAAAATAGACAGCCTGGCCTCTAGCAGGAGGTGTCACTCACCTTTGACTCTATCTTTAACCACCTTGTCACATGCTGCAGTAGCATCAGGCTAGGGTTAGAAAATTCACTGACCTCACACCAGTCGGTGGCACATTAGGGAAAGGCAGAGTTTTGTGTTCCATCCTCCCATGGGCCATAAATGTGTGCTTGCCTTGAACTTCATTCACTCGGTGAGCTGAATCCTTGGGTAGGCCTGAACCTCCATCTTATTTTAGCTGTGCCACTCCATGAACCTGCTCAGAATCTCAATTTCTCAAGAGATGGACAGCCTCTCCACCTCCTGAGGTATGGAAAAAGATGTTGGATGCACTAAACATGTGTGGAGGATTCAACAGAAACAAGGTTCTTTTCTGTCTCTCACCATGCCCCAACAGTGACCCTAAACAGAAAAGTATGAGAGCTAGTGTTCATAACAGGGAAAGAGGACTGGGACAAAAGAGAAAACTGAGCCACAGGACTCTAGGGCTCATCTCATCAGTTGGTAAAGGATGCATGAAGTGGATAGCTACAAACCACAAGATATGTTAAGTAACTTATAATACAAAAGTGACTACACAAATATAATGGTACAAAAATATCGATGTAAAAATATAGATATCAAAAATAAGAACTTGACATATCTTAAATTTGAATGCCAATACCATTAATTACAGATTAAATTATGGCAAGTAGAAAAATATCTACCACCGTCACATAGACTACAAAAATATAGTATTGAAAAGTGATAACAAATTCAACCAAAATATCAAATACTAAATATCAAAAATATGTATTTCATATATAATTAAATCAAATTCAATCTTTATTTCTTTTAAATATAACATTTTTGCATAGAATCAAAAAAGGTTCCTTAATATTATAGGGCCCGATTCACAGAACTAACTTAGGACAAAATCCTAAACTTACTACCATTTTGGTATTCACAGAAGGCACTTACTCATTTTGGTATTCACAGAAGGCACTTACTCATTGATGAGTAAGTGCATTCTGTGAATACCAAAATGAGTAAGTTACACTAAATGAGTAAGTTACTCAAAATGAGTAAGTTACTCAAAATGAGTAAGTAAGTGCCTTCTGTGAATACCAAAATGAGTAAGTTACACAAAATGAGTAAGTTACTCAAAATGAGTAAGTTACTCATTTTGGTATTCACAGAAGGCACTTACTCATTGATGAGTAAGTGCCTTCTGTGAATACCAAAATGAGTAAGTTACACAAAATGAGTAAGTTACTCAAAATGAGTAAGTAAGTGCCTTCTGTGAATACCAAAATGAGTAAGTGCCTTCTGTGAATACCAAAATGAGTAAGTGCCTTCTGTGAATACCAAACTGAGTAAGTGCCTTCTGTGAATACCAAAATGGTAGTGAGTTTAAGATTTTGTCTTAAGTTAGTTCTGTGAATCGGGCCCATAATTATTAAAACATCCCTAAATTACAATATATCTACCATATTTATTTCAATGTAAAATATATACTTAATCATGTACATTTCCATGCAACCTTAATTTTAAATAAAAATATAAATTCCATACAATACTTTTGATAACTATACATAACTGGGTATCTCTCTCTCTCTATATATATATATTTATATATATATATATATTCACTGAAAAAACCATAGGTTTCAGGCACGTTATAGTTATAAATTAGCTTTTAAAAAACCTTACACATTCACTGAAAAAACCATAGGTTTTAGGGACAGTTATAGTTAGTTGGACATTGCACTCGTACAAAACCCGTGAAATTCCCCCGTTATAGTTAGTTCAGCTAACTATAAGTCGCGCCCCCACAATGCACTGCTGATGACGTCACATATTACATCACTCATGACATGGTCAGTGACATCACTGATGACATCTCAAATGACATCACTGATGACATCACTGATGACATCATCCACGTGATAATCTGATGCACCTCCTCACACCCTAATATAACCTTTGATACACCCACTCTAAATTACAGACTGCCATTCGCAAAACCATAGACACTCCAACACCAATAACTACATACCCGCTCACTGATTCTTAGGTCTACACACACATCCACTCACTCACCCGTACAGTCACTCATACTTACGGTCACTCGGTACAGGACTATCATATGCACTCATACACCTACATAGACACTCACACACCGCCACTCATCCATAAAGGTACTCACACACCTAGTCAGTCATGCAAATAATTAATCACACTGCCATTTACTCACCTATACAGTTATACACACACCAGCTCACTTACTCATACAAATACTAGCACATTCTTACGCTCTTATACAATCACTGATACAAGTACACACTCATCCATACAGCCACTCTCACAATCACACACTCTCACTTATAGCCATTTATATACTCCAACACACATATATACTGCCTTTCACATATGTAGTTACTCACACATGTACCACTGAGATATACATTCACTCACTAACACACCCATACACACACTCACCCACCCATACAGTCCATCATAGATGCACTCTTGAAACCATGCACCCAGTGAATCACCCACTCACACATCTATGCACAGAGTCACACACACCCCACCCCCACAAACACTCAGGCACCCATACAGATACTCAGACAACCAATCAATAACTCATATAGACACTCATGTAGCTATTCACAAACCCATGCAGCCACTTACACAGCAACAGACAGACGGATACAGACATTCACCCAGTTTAGTCACTAACCCATGCATTCAGTAAGATACGTTTAATCACTCACTTATGGAGTCAGTCACGCACCTACTAAATCATCCATTCAGACAATTATACACCCACTCATTCTTCAATACGCCTTTCCCTATATATATTAAACATATTTAAACTTTACAGAAACACACAGTCACTGGATGATGTCATCAGTGATGTCATCAGTGATGTCATTTGAGATGTCATCAGTGATTTCATCAGTGATGTCACTGACCATGTCATGAGTGATGTAATATGTGACGTCATCAGCAGTGCATTGCGGAAGCGAGTTATAGTTAGCTGAACTAACTATAACGGGGGAATTTCATGGGTTTTGTACGAGTGCAATGTCCAACTAACTATAACTGTCCCTAAAACCTATGGTTTTTTCAGTGAATTTGTAAGGTTTTTTAAATGCTAATTTCTAACTATAACGTGCCTGAAACCTATGGTTTTTTCAGTGAATTTCAAAGGTTTTTTAAATGCTAATTCCTAACTATAACATGTCTGAAACCTATGGTTTTTTCCAGTGAATTTCAAAGGTTTTGTAAATGACAATTTTTAAATGTATTAATTTGTTATATTTATTTTTTTGATACTGATTTACTACATTTTTTTAAACTATTTATTTTTAGATATTTTATTTTTTAAATTACATTGTAATTACATTATACATTACATTACAAAATATACTTTCTCAGAATGAATTACTTTAGTTTAAATACTTTGCAAATAGGCAATAGACTTTTAAGTACAGTAGTTACAGTTGTTCCAATGGGCAACACAATTTCAAACACAATGCAACATTGAGCTCAATGTGAATTTCTACTTAAGTGCAATTAGTTACTTTATGGATTACTTTTCTAACCACAGGACTGGATCCTAGATTCAGTCCTGGGACATCTCCTGTAAACAGTTGAGTAAAAGCGTTTTGGTTACAGTAGTGATTTTTAAGGAATATTATTGTATTTTAAAAGTTGACACTTAGAAACTTTTTCACATAGAATCACCAATGTTATCCTATGGGAGGAAATTCACTTAGCAGGTAAGTAGTGTTATCGTTACTTTTTCTTACTCAGTGGTGGATCCTGGATCCAGCACTGGTGCATCTCCTGTAAACAGTTGAAAGAATGTGTTTAAGTCATACAGGCGATTTTTAAGGAATATTTGTAGTTTGTGAAAATCGACACTTTGAAACTTTTCTGCTGAAAACCAGACAATGGATTCCTATGGAAGGAAATACAAGTTTCTGGTAAGTACGGTTAGAATTACTTTTCAGGGTCAGTGCTGGGCTAAAAGATGCAGCACTGGGTTCTCTCCTGATAACAGGTGAGTAAATCGGAATTCATAGTTCTGCTGATTTTAGAGGAATATTTGTATGTTTCAAAATTCGACACTTAGAAACTTTTTCAGCAAAAAGCAGGCAATGATATCCTATGGAAGGAAATTCAAGTTACAGGTAAGTACGGTTAAAATTACTTTTCAGGATCAGTACTGGGCTCAAAGATGCAGCACTGAGGTCTCTCCTGATAACAGGTGAGTAAATCGGAATTCGTAGTTCGGCTGATTTTAGAGGAATATTTGCACAATGGTGAAGGAAGGGGGTGGGGCCTGAGGTGACATGTCTGCAAACACGCCCTGTGGCGCGTTTTAAGTTGGAGAATTAAATCCTCCTCAATCCCGAGGGTCCCTAGGGGCCAACTAGCCCACCAG
Organism: Calotriton arnoldi; assembly: GCA_963921515.1. NCBI lineage: Eukaryota > Metazoa > Chordata > Amphibia > Caudata > Salamandridae > Calotriton > Calotriton arnoldi. The sequence goes on from CAWUFW010010920.1 coordinate 527,635, forward strand.
GAACCTCCAGTATGCGCCAGGGGGCTGCGTTGCAGAGAGGTGTACAGAGGCCACGCCCCTTTTTACAACACTCTGCAACGCAGCTCCGTGGCGCTTACTGGAGGTACCTGGTGGGCTTGTTGGCCCACAGGGACCCTCAGGATTGAAAAGGATTTAATTTCCCAAAGCATTTTTTTTTTTTTAAATCGGCGGGATGCGCTTAGGGTGCGCGGATCCCGCCGATAAAAAAAAAAAATAGAAGCGCGGTCTCCCAATGCACATCATTGGCTGAGTGAGGTAATGATTGTAGCTCAGAGGATGATAGCCTGCTTTTTCGGAACCCAGGAAGAGCAAATTATGCTATATTCAGGGCTTCATGTTTGCATGTTGTTGAAAGAATGGAATGGAATCACATCTAATGGCTAGAACAAGCCATTACCTTTAGATTGTACTTTCAGTGTGAGCATATGAAGTATGAAAGAAAACCGCAACCTAGACCTGTGCAGTTTGAAGATTGAATGAATGGGATCACAATGCAAAAGTGAAAGAACAGAAGAAAATGAAAAGCCAGGTTAAAACTACTGTAGGCTATTGGCTTGATTCAAGATGAGGAATGATGAAAAGAGCATGGATAGAAGATACAATGATTCCAGTGGGTGTGTTTCCTCCAATCATCAATGAGACTAATAAAAAGAAATAAGACATTAAGAATGAGAATGAGGACATTAAAACTGAGAAAGAAAAAGAAAGGAATGACATCCAGAATGATTCAGATGAGCATGATAGATTTTCAGATGATTTACTAGATCCAAGACTTCTTCTATCTAATGTTATACAAATGCCCAGACCGCCTCAAGATATGGGGCAGGAGAGCTGAGTGCAGGTATACATACATTGGGAGTGCCAACTGCACTGCCCAGAAATGAAGCACGTCCTACTGGCATTGTTACTGCTAATGTTATTACATGTGTTGATATAGTTACGCCTGTCATTGGTACAGCTACAGCCACTACAACACAATCAAATGAACCCACAAGGAGAGAAATAAATATTCTCCAATTGAAAGCTTAATTTGCAGAAATTGTGCAATGCATGATTGGCATTGAAGATTGGCTACATATTATGAGGATGAATTGAGATATCTGAATAAAGAAGCAGCTAGATGTGCATGTGAAGCATATGCTAGGTTGAGGATTTGGCCGAAGAATATAACATTTATCTATATGAGAGAAAATATTGGCGTATAAACTACATAATGGACCTAGGTGATGAGGAAGTGAATTAAATGGGCTTACTGACTATACAAGCCCTCATTAGCAAATTAAATAACAATGTAAAAGATTGGTCACATTTAAGACAATACAAGCATAAGTGGGAAAAGAATGGAGGTGGCAGGGCACAAACAAAAATGAATGAAGAAGAAAAAGAAGGGAAAGCCAGGATAAGAGAGCCTGAAATAGGAATGGTTGTGTCTGTATTTCCTTTGCGAGAAGTACCTGGAGGTGATTATATGAATGTTCCATTCCGGAGATCTGACCTCCTTGCATTTACAACAAACTTTCTAAAGCTTAGAGAAGATCCAGGTAAATGGTACATGGAGGTGGAGAGACTAGTGACAGTTTTGAAGAATCTTTGGAATATTTTAATATGCTGTTCGAAATCATTGTCCCAAAGGATTTGTGGGCTGAGTGCAAAGCAGCTGAACAAAGCCAACAGAGAAACCTGAAAGAGTGCCTCCTCACAATGATCCAGCTGCTATTGTAATGGAAAAGTGCAAGGAATTGAATGTGCATTTGCAACAGAAAGTTTCAGAAAAAGTGGTGAACTGGTCAAAGATTATGACAGCTACATAGGAGCAAAAATAGTCTGTGCTTGAAAAGTACGAGAGCCTAATGAAGATTTACAAAAAGATATAGCTGAATCAAAGATCCAGCAAAAGAAATCATTTGCAGATTTGTATCAGTTTTTATTTGGGGTTTGCGTCTGAAGCTAAATTCTCATATACAGTAAAGTGTGGTATGCTGGCCGACTAAAAGTGTTGATAAGATTCTGAAATATGCTAAGCGCTGTAATGATTGCTTTGACACGAAGAAGAAAACCTAATGAATATGCAGACAATACACTTTCAGAGAAATGGTAAAAATCAGGTGATGGATTTAGATTTTGAACCTAATTTTATAGATGGTGTAAATTTTGGTGAAAATTCAGACATGCAAGGAGTAAGTGTGCAAGGAAAAAGAGAGTTGAATGGTGGCCTTCAAGGAAGAGGTAGCGATCTTGTGAGTAACTTTAATGGGATGAGTTTGAAAAATAAAATGCTGAAGCAGTGGCATAGCTGGGGGTTGGGAGTCGTGTCTGTTGACCACCCCCGCCCCATTAACAAGTTGTCCATTGGGCGCCACCCACCCCCCCCCCCCCCCCCGGAACAAGTCGTCTGTCACCCACCACCTCCCCCATTCTTACCTGCACCTGGGTGGCAAACGTAGGAGCTGGCCCGGGTGGCAGTTCATCTAGCTACGCCACTGTGCTGAAGAAAATCTTACTTCTCAATATTGTGGCCATTTTAAAACATTGGAAATGGAAATTTAGACAGAATCACGATCAAATTAAAAATGAAGTTGTTCCCCAAATGCAACAGATCCCAAACCAGATAGTGCAGAATGGGGTGGTTCAGTTAACGGCCACAGCCCAAATGGCTTTTGTGCAGAACATGCATAATCAGAAGCAATTCAATGTGAATATACCTGTAGCTCCAGTGATGCAGCAGACCATTCTAAATAAAATGCTGTTTTTCAACAGAATCCTTTAATGACTGATTAGCAATGATTTTTCCTAGATTTTAATGCCTTTCACTTTTCATTCTGGACTGAATCAGTTGCAATGATGCTGCACAAGGTGGGAGGAAGATTGCATGGTTGGGGCAGCCCTAGAGATAAGCAGAGAGGCCCATATGTAGAAAGTGAGGTGAATGGTCACCCTGTGCAACTTTAAATTGATACAGGTACAAGCAACTCCACGGTTCATCCCATTGAGATTCTCTACCTACCCTGGTCGAGAAAACAAATTCAAGTTGTAGGCATCAGTAATAAACAGTTCTCACCAAATGTTCTGGTAAAAATTGGCCTGCTGATGAATGATCACAAATGTATAATATGTTATACAAATCCTGTTAATCTATTAGGGAGAGATTTGCTCTGCAAAATGAATTGCATGAGTTATTTCACATCAGTTGACATGGCAAAACAAATACAAGATGAGGTCTATAAATTTAAACTATAATCACAACAATCAAACGTTCATTTGTTCCCAGTTCTTACACAAGAAGATTTTCTTCTTCATTTAAGACACACAGTGAAAGAGAAGGTGTAGGATTTTACTGGCAAAGAAATTGGGTTAATTAGAAGTACAGACCCAGTTACAAATAAGCTAAAACAACCCATACAAAATGCAGTCTTCCCTCAAACCCCTTATGAGCTTACTAAAGAATCACATGAGGGGGTGAAGCTCGTGATTGAGAATATGCTTTCACAGGGCATTTTAGGAAATATCCTAAAATGTCCCTGCAATTCACCAATTATGGGCTTGAAGAAATCAAGTGGGAAATGAAGGGTGGTCTAAGACTTGCTCAAATTAATAACATTTTAGCTCCATGTTGTCCTGTGGTACCTAATCCTGCAGTGATTTTATTTCATATTCCTTCTGATGCAGAGTGGTAAACAGTCATTGGCTTGTGCCCAGCATTATATTTCATCCCACTTCATGAAGCTAGTCAATATCTCTTCACAATCAGATTTTTGAATAAAGTACTCATTTGATGTCATTTTTCACAAAGGTATACAGAAAGCCACTCAATATTTATTCAGATCCCAAAGAAATATTTAAAAAAATAAATGTGCAGCTGCCCTGTAACTCAGTGCTGGTGCAGTACTTTGATGATCTGACAGTTGTATCCAAAACAGAAGAAGATTGCAAGTTGGATACAATTGGGCTCTTGAATCATCTCTCTGAAAATGGGCATAAGATCTCTCCTACAGAATTGCTGTGTTGTATGAAATAAGTTATTCATTTGAGACACCACATTGAGAAAGGGGAGAGAAAAGTGTCCCGAGAACATGTTTCTGCAATCTTGAAACTGAATCCACTAAATATACAAACAGAAGTGAAGATTTATGTGTGAGGGGTTAGCTACTGTACACAGTGGATTCTAAATGTGTCCCTAATTGCAAAGCCTTAACTGAGGCTTACTCACAGCAATGTAACTTATCTGGTACCATTCAATGACAAAAGCATGAGTGTCTTCTTCGAGCTCAGACACAAACTCTGCAGTGTACCCACTCTAGGAATGCCAAATTAGGAACAAGATTTCTATTTGCTCTATCAAGAAAGAGAAAGGTGCACATTGACAGTTCTTCCACAAAAACATGGCTTACTTGAAAGGCCTGTGGCTTATTTCTCTTCTACAATAGATCCAATTGCTGCCACAAGTCCTAGAATGAAGACATTATGCTAAGTTGCACACTTATTGTGCGAGTCCCTTATGCAATTGAGATTTTAATAACTCGTATACAAACTCAACATTTGACAAACAACTGTCTAGCTAAATATGAGCAGACAATCTTAGTGACCAATAACATTTCAATCAGAAGATGTAATACCCTGAATCCCGCAATGCTTTTGCCAATTGCAGACATAGACACTGATGACGAGGATTGTGATCTTAATTCCATTGATGTGACAGAATTGTGTACCAAACCAAGATCAGACATATAAAATGTACCACTTGAACTTGTTATTTTGACTCTATTTGTAAATAGTTCTTGTCTGAGAGACCATCACGGTACTTTGTCATCAGCATAGGCAGTCTACACCATATCAATTATCATGGAAGCATCATACTTGTGTAATGTAATTTCAACACTGGTAGCAAAGTTAATTGCACTAATGAGAGGATGCTGCTTATGAGATGGATTTCATGTTACAATTTACACTGACAGCCAGTATGGTTTTTGAGTGGTCCACAATTTTGGTGAATTGTGGTCACAAAGGAGTTTTATGACATCTTCTTGTACCCTGATTGTAATGGGACTTATATTTTCAATCTGATACATCACATTACTGCAAGCTGAAGAGTTTTCAGTGGTCAAGTGTGCTGTCTTTAAAACCGGACGTGATATGAAAATGTTAGGAAATAAGTAGGCCGATGAGGGTGCAAAAAATTGTGCTGTGGAATCCGTCACAATCAATTCAAAAGAACAAGAGCAATGTAAAACTAAGAATGACAATGTAAATAGTTTCTTGTTAGCTTCAGTTCAAGGTTTGTGTAAGCTTAGAGAGCTCCAGGATGAGAAACCAGATGATGGAAGAAAACAATGGGAATTAGCAGGTTGTACAGAAGATCCCAATGAGGTTTGAGTAGCAGCTGAGAAATAATATGTTCTACCTAATTTGATGCCATCACCAATGTCCAGGTTAATATATGGTCCTGAGAAAATTGGGTGTGATTCAATGGCTAGGCTATTTAATAAATACTGGTACACCCTACCCTTTAGATCTGTAGCACACATTTTGTGTCTGTGCTGGGTTACCTGCCAGCAGATAAATGCAGGGAAAATAATGATGATGACGATGAGTCACATAGCAACTCTGAGGGTTCATTTACTAGAATTCAAGTTGACTTAATTGAGATGCCTATTCACAACAATCTTAGGTACATTCCAGTAATTATGTGTCTATACTCTTGGTGGGCCACGGCCTAACAAACAAGGGGATGTGACAGCACAACTTTAGGCGAACTGTTAATGAGGGAATTGATGCATAGATTTAGCTTGCTGACTTCTTTCAATCTAGATAAAAGTGTGCACTTCAGAAGAGAAGTGATGAAGCTACTCTGCACAGCCTTACAAATTGAGCAGAAGTTTTATTAGAGTTACAGACCAGAAGCATCAAAGGTTGTCAAAAATGTCAATGTTGCACTGAAATCCAAGTTAGCAAAAGCGTGGGCCTCAACATCACTGAAATGGAGAGATGCACTTCCACTCATTATCATGAGTTTTAGGAATACTACAAATAAAAAAACAGGACTTTCCCCATTGAGGTACTAGTGGGCAGGGCCATGAGAATTCATTGTATTCCTTCACCTGCACACGTGTCAATAAGTCATGACATTGTACTGGATTAATATAAAGGTCTGGCTGATTAAGATCGCTGTGTATCTCATCAATTTAAATTGCCAACACCATCTGCAAAGGAAGAATTGTGCCACAATCTCCAGCCCAAGGACTGGGTTGTGATGAAGAAGCATGTTCGAAAGTCTTGCCTGGAGCCAAGGTGGAAAGGCCCTTTTTAAATAATCTTTGTAACAAAGACTGTGTAAAGTGTGCTGGATTGCCACAGTGGAACCATACATCTCACACAAAGAGAGTGAGGACTGCAGATGAAGAAGTAGAGTCAATAACCACTGATTGGCACGACACTTACCCGGTCGAACGCTGCCACACCCGGCGTAATCTCTGAGATCTGAGGCATGAGCTGGGAGAAGTGTGCATCGGTGTACAATGCGCTGCGAACATGGTGGCCAGAAGGAAATGAGAGCGAAGGCAAAAACACGACGTCTGGGAAGGAAACCACATTTCCAGACGACCGTGCAGCGTGCCGTCAGCGTGTCGGGAAATGACGCGTCATCAACCCTGAGGCTATTTTAGCCACCAAAACCTGCGGGAACGCCACAAATTATACAGAGCATTTTGATGCCCCCGAGGAAGAGAGCTTCTGTTTACCGTTGGGACCATTATGGTAAGGGTGTCTCAGACACCGCCTTGTTGTTCAGATACAGCCTCTTGTGGAGAGAAGTGTTTCCAGACATTTGAGTATTCCTGGTGCAATGTTCTTGGTCTTGGGAAACCCCTGAAGGTTATGATACCTGGAGCTTGGGGTTTATTGCACGCAAAATACCCTGGATTATGTTGCAGACTTCTTTGTCTTCAGATAGGGTAATATCTGAATGAGTGTCAGGTGGTATAAAACCTGCAAGGATTGTGTTATATATGCTACATTACAAAAGAGTTGATAAAGACAGAGAAACGTGAAATGGATCTTACCTTGATGGATTTTCAGAAACTATATAACTAAGGAATGTTATAAAGAAGGAATTACCATCATAAAAAGAAGGGCTTATCCTTTGTTGTATGTTTTCTTGCTCATGTTTTCTAACAGGGGGACCTAGAAAGTTGAAGCTCTGTCATAAGTCTCCCCCCCTGTGAAGTTAGGCTTATAACAAACAAAGCACCTATGAAGTGAATCTATATATTAGTCTTCTGGACGTAATTTAGATATTAAGAGGATACAGATAAATGCCAATCGATCTTCTTAAAACACACTGCAGGATCTTTGTTATTTTTCTTTACAGGTAGTAGAGAAAAATTATGTTTATTGTCGCAATTTAAAGGTGTTTAGCTTATTATACCCATGGATACCTAAACAAAGTCTTTTTTATGCTTCCCAGGTCTCCTTCCCCGCTGTTCCCTTCCTTTCCTTCCCCCATTTGATCACCTCAACCTTCCATGCTGTAATAACATTCGGAATTGAGGGTGTCAAGAGATGGACCACTCTGAGCAATGAACCGATCCTGGGAGGCAGCTGAGGTGCCCATGACAGAATAAATTACCTAAGGGTAATTTCCTCTCCCGGTCAGTTCGTTTACAGTATGGCCACCTTGGAATATGTTTTAGCAACCTTGGCTTTTCTACAGCTGGAAATCACAGCCTCTAGGGCTGAGACAGCAGCATTGCAGGACAAGGTAGATAGAATACAAAGAAACCCTTTTGATGTTCAGACTGGACGAAATATGGGGGGGCCTCATGGCAGTTTGGGAGTCCAGCTTCAACTCCTCCAATTACCGTGGAGGTACCCACACCTATACCCTTAGCTGCTCCTGAGCGATTTCAGGGAGACGTTTCCAAGGTACATGTTTTCATGACCAACATCATGTTGCATTTCTTTTGTAGACCCTGGGCCTTCCCTACCAATCAAGCCAGGGTAGCCTTTATGATCTTGTACTTCACCGGGGACACAGCTCAGTGGGCCGTACCTTTTGTGCGAAGGGATGATCCCTTGTTGTATGACTAGGACGAGTTCCAGAAGGAATTTGAAACAGTGTTTGACCGCTGAGCTGCGTCTTTTTCTGCCGACAGAGAGCTCCTAGAGTTAAAATAAGGTGATAAAGACCTTGTAGTTTAAATTAATACCTTCCAATGCTTAGTAGCAGAAACACAGTGGCCTGAAGAAAAAAGGGCTGCTCTATTTTCCCGAGGGCTAAAGGATGAGATAAAGGATGTTTTAGCTCAAATTGATCCTCAGCCTTCTACCTGCACTGATCTTATCAATCTCACTTTATGCACATTATGGTTGGATAATCGTATGGGAGAAGGTAAAGGAGATAAGAAGAGGACCGAGCGACCTCCTACTAGGTACGACAGATCCTGATACATGGGGGGGTCATCTGGTTTAACCACCGAACCCATGGAAATTGGCACAGTTCGTGCCTCACTATCTCAAGAAGAACAAGAACAAAGGCGCTAAAATGGTCTTTGTATGTATTGCGGTAAAAAGGGCCATTTCGTTAAGAGTTGTATGGCTAAACCACGTACCAAAATTGGGTTCAAGAAGCCTCAAGTAGCCATAACAGAGACAAAGCCGGAAATCTAAAGAACTCAAAGGTACTAGAAGGGAGATCTTTGGGTGATATGAACATTCCTTCCATTGACAAAAAAGCAAGCCTTTCCGTAGACCATTTCTTTTTGCCTAACCGATTAAAGACTGACATGGGGTGGCAGAGAGTAGACGCAATGATTGATTCTGGGGCCACATGGTTATTTATGGATGACAACGTCGCTAAACGGTTACTGATTAGCCTGAGAAGAAAAGAAAAACCAGAAGAAGTACTAGCAGTTGATGGGATGGAACTGAGTACAGGCCCAATATGCTTCCACACAGATAGTTTAGAAAGGAGTTATGGAGAGGGTCATACAGAACTCCTAAGGTTTAATATCATCCAGGCCCCCCAATATGGCATAATTCTGAGCCTTCCTTGGTTAGCCCTACACAACCCCATTATCAATTGGGAAGACAAAACAGTAGTCTTCTCTAGTCCTTGGTGCAAGGAGCATTGTCATTCCCTTATGTCGGCTCCTGTGCAAAGCTTAGATACCGTGCACAGCGTTGCCACTGCTGCAAAAAAGGACATTAAACTACCCTCATGTTACCAAGACTATCAGGACATGTTCTGTGAGAGGCAAGCCGATGCCCTACCACCACATAGACACTACAATTGCCTGATAGATCTAGTTCCAGGAGCAGTAATACCTTGTGGGAGACTGTACGCTCTTACCGAGCCAGAAAGCACCGATCTACGAGAATACCTTGATAAATACCTTGATAATGGCTTCATACGTCCCTCCAAGTCACCAACAGCCTAGCCACTTTTTTCATACCAAAAGCAAATGGTGAGAAAAGAGCGTGTATCGATTATAGAGCCCTGAACAATGTTACAGTGAAGAATTGATACCCTCTGCCACTAATTCCTGTCCTTCTCGAACAGGTCAAGACAACAAAAATCTACACCTGATTAGATTTAAAAGGGGCTTATCACTTGGTTCGTAGACTTCCTTCCATACTAGGTACGGATTATATGAATATACAGTGATGCCCTTTGGCTTATGTAATGCCCCCGCAGTATTTCAATACTTTGTGAATGAGGTGCTGCTGGAGTTTCTAGATGATTTTGTGGTGGTATACATCGATGACATTTTAATTTACTCATCTACCGTGGAAGGCAACTATCAGCATGTTTGCAAGGTGTTAAAGGCACTCCGGCTGAATGGTCTATACTGCAAACTCAGCAAGTGTGAGTTTCATGTTCACAAGGTGGAATCCTTGGGCATAACGTTGTCACCCACAGGGCAGGAAATGTCTGAACGCAAAATCTTAGCAGTAAAGGAATGGCCTAGACCCACCAACACCAGAGACATACAATGTTTTTTGGGGTTTGTGAATTTCCACAGGAGATTCATAAGCCACTTTTCGGATACTGTACCCCTACTACCAAACTGTTGAACAAAAAATACCCCCTTTCTATGGACTAGTGAAGCCGAATTATCGTTTACGAGCTTAAAGGAGGCTTTTGTTACTGCTCCCATTTTGGCTCATCCAGACCCGGAAAAACCTTATACAGTGGAGGCTGACGCAACAGAAGTAGCTATTGGAGCCATCCTCTCACAAAGACACACCATTAACGGCCAACTGCATCCTGTGGCGTATATGTCACGTAAACTGAATGAAGCCGAGATAAGGTATACCATTGCGGAGAAGGAGTTGCTGGCAATAAAAGACGCCTTAAGTGAATGGCAACATCTATTGATGGGGGCTAAGCATGTAATAACCATATACTCCGACCACCGTAATCTGCAGTTTATGTGGTCCGCCAGAATGATATCCCCCAGACAACTAAGGTGGATGCTATTCTTTGCTGAATATCAATTCATTGTTACATACAGGCCTGGAGTAGAAAATAGAAAAGCTGATGCCCTTACCAGACAAGAGTCCTCCCAAGAAAATAAGGTTGACAAGCTTCATTCCATTTTGAGTCCAAAGCAAGTCATAGGTTTACTTCAAACAGACTTGTTTCTACAGAAGGTAGCTCAATGCATTCAGTCCCACAGTTGGAAGGTATGGCTTAAGAAACATCCCCAGTGGATCTTGGTCAAGGGACTTCCGATATGAGGTAATCAACTATTAGTGCCCAACAAGGCGTTATGTTAAAAAGTGTTTCAGTGGTGCCACAATGCCCCTAGTGCCAGACATAATGGTGTCAACAAAACCCTCGATAGGGTATGTCGTCAACTTTGGTGGCCTTCCATACGAGCTGATGTAATGGACATGATACATAGGTGTGAGACCTGTGTACAAGCCAAATTGGATCGTGGGAAACCAAAAGGATTGTTGCAACCACTTCCTACCCCAATGGTTCCCTGGGAGACCATTTCTCTAGACTTTATAGTGGGATTGCCAATAGACAAAGGATGTACCGCCATCTTGGTAGTAGTGAATAGCCTCACCAAGATGGGCCATTTCATTGCGTGTGCACAGGTACCCACCTCCGGACAACTGGCAAAGACACTTATGCAGCATGTTGTACGTTTACATGGTCTTCCTACAACTAGTCTCTGATAGGGGTCCTCAGTTTACAGCTCATTTCTGGAAAGCCTGGTGTACCGCTTGCACATAAAATCATGCTAAATCAACTAGTTTTCACCCTCAAACAGATGGACAAACAGAGAGACTCAACCAGACTTTGAAACAGTACTTAAGGTGCTACGTGGAAGGTAATTTGGATGCATGGGTTGAATTACTATGGCTAGCGGAAATAGCCTCCAACAGCTCCAAGCACCAGTCAACCAAGATGGCCCCCTTCTATAGTAGCTACGGTTTTTATCCCCATTTGATACCTATGGTACATCCTGTTTTCAACAAAAAACTGCCTGAAGTACAGGAGAGAATAAAACACATGCAACAGACTTTAAAACATACATACAAGAACCTTAAAGATGCAAAGGTACGGTATAAAACAGGAGCTGATAAACACCGTAAACATAATCCTGTGTATCAAGTGGGTGATGTTGTCCAGTTGTCTACCAAAACATTTGTTTTTGCAGGTACAGCATCTTCAATCCTAAATTTATTGGACCATACAAAATCAAGAAATGCATCTCTCCAGTTACAGTACTCTTAGCACTACCAAGGTCAGTGAGGATACATCCAGTTTTTCATGGTTCGGTTCTGAGGCCCTCATATACGCCTGTCAAGAAAAGACCTCTTCCAATATGGATAGACAATGAACCCGAATATGAGGTAAATAAAATATTGGATTCCAAGATGAGAGGGTTGCGGCTTTGGTATTTGGTTTCCTGGAAAGGATATGGCGCAGAAGAGAATTTGTGGGAACCTGCTTCAGAAATGCACGCTCCAAGATGCATAAAGTCCTTTCATGCTAGACATCTAAATAAACCAGGTTCGTGTAAGCGTTCTCCAGGAGAAGGTTGTGCTATCATGACACTCACCCGGTTGAACGCTGCCACACCCGCTGTCATCTCTGAGATCTGAGGCACGAGCTGGGAGAAGTGCGCAGCGGTGTACACTGCGCTGCGAACATTGTGGCCAAAAGGAAACGAGAGCGAAGGCAAAAACACGGCATCTGGGAAGAAAACAACATTTCCCAGACGACCGTGCAGCACGCTGTCAGCGTGTCAGGAAATGACGCGTCATCAACCCGGAGGCTATCTTAGCAGCCGAAATCTGCGGGAATGCCGCAGATCATTCAGAGCGTTTTGATGCCTCCGAGGAAGAGAGCTTCTGTTTACCGTTGGAACCAGTACGGTAAGGGTGTCTCTGATACCACCTTGTTGTTCAGATGCAGCCTCTCGTGGAGAGAAGTGTTTCCAGACATTTGAGTATTCCTGGTGCAATGTTCTTGGCCTTGGCAAACCCCTGAAGGTTATGATACCTGGAGCTTGGGGTTTATTGCACACAAAATACCCTGAATTGTGTTGCAGACTTCTTTTTCCTCAGATAGGGTGATATCTGAATGAGTGTCAGGTGGTATAAAACCTGCAAAGAATGTGATATTTAATTTGCTTTGTGTTATATATGCTACACTGCAAAATAGTTGATAAAGACAGAGAAACGTGAAATGGATCTTACCTTGATGGATTTTCAGAAACTATATAACTAAGGAATGTTATAAAGAAGGAACTACCATCATAAAAAGAAGTGCTTATCGTTTGTTGTATGTTTTCTTGCTCATGTTTTCTAAAAGGGGGACCTAAAGAGGTTGAAGCTCTGCCATAAGTCTTCCCCCCGTGAACTTAGGCTTATAACAAACATAGCACCTATGAAGTAAATCTATATATTAGTCTTCTGGACATAATTTAGATATTAAGAGGATACTGATAAATGCCAATCGATCTTCTTAAAACACACTGCAGGATCCTTGTTATTTTCTTTACAGGTAGCAGAGAAAAATTATGTTTATTGTCGCAATATAAAGGTGTTTAGCTTATTATACCCATGGATGCCTAAACAAAGTCTTTTTGCTTCCCAGGTCTCCTTCCCTGCTGTTACCTTCCTTTCCTTCCCCCATTTGATCAACTCAACCTTCCGTGCTGTAATAGCATTCAGAATTGAGTGTGTCAAGAGGTGCACCACTCTGAGCAACGAACCGATCCTGACAGGCAGCCGAGGTGCCCATAACACTGATTCACAATCTCAAGTTCGAGTTTGTTTTGTGGATCGAGAGGGGGTGGTAAAGATCAACAACAAAATTAAGAGAAACAAGAACAAACAGAGGTGCCAGAGAGCCGGACCGCAAGATATCTTCCAATTATTGAAAGCTCTGAAGGCCTGGGATGATAATCCTTTACTTATCCACCGCTAGGGCTGCTGAATTGTCCATCCTAAGGGTGCAGTGGCTGTCTGGGACCTGAAGCACCCACCCCACGAGCAATGGTAGCAGGACAGGGAGTGGAGGATCCATGGCCACACCTGCGGCCTAGAGTATTCACCACGTGAGGCTTCCGGGTCCGCTGAGGAGAAGATTGGAAGTGCTGGGGCGGTCACACATGAGAAGACACGGTGGTGGTGCCTGCTCTGCCGAGAGTAAGCCACATGGACCTCTGCCTGCTCCTGGGGTCTCAGCAGCCCAGAGCTTGAGACACAGAGGGGCTGTCACATGGGAGACCCGGCTGCAGGAGGTGAATGAGAGGGGCATTCTCCTGACTCTCTGAGCATCTCCGGAATGGTTCCCAACTGGTACTAACATGAACTATTTCTTATGTTCTTTTACTTTGGGTTGTAAGGGAAGGGCAGTTTCTTCAACGTGTTGGGGTATTGAAGTGGGTGGGGAGGGGGAGGACTTTGTCTTTATTCTTGTTGTTATGTTAATGAACATCACTTCATGCAAAGGGATCCCACAAATGTTCTGTAGGACGCTGATATGGTTCTGGGCATGTGTAAGGGACAGTGCGCCCAGTGAAGAAAGCTTTCTAGGAAGGATCTGTGCCACTTGCACAATATGTGACATGATGTTGAGAGTCACATTGACGACATGGAATGTTAGGGGCATAAGTGACTGGTGCAAGGTCCAGCAGATATTCACTTACTTTAGAAGACATAAGGTAGATATTGCTTCCTTCTGGAGCTCCATCTCACTGAGCACTTCCGTACTAGGCTTAGTTCTGGATGGACTGGAGAAGCCCATGCTGCCACACACTCTGCCTATGCCAGAGGTGTTGCAATTGTTATACAAAAAGGAATGAAGTGGCACACCCTCCATGTGATAGAAGAACGGGAGGGACAGTATCTTAAACTACAAGGAATCCTGGAAGGAAAATTCATACTTGTATGTATATGTGGCCCCAATATTGATCCTCCTGACCTTTTCCTCTCTGTATGATTCAAGCGACAGGGCTTGGAATGTGCTACCATTATTTGGGGAGGGGATTTTAATGTGGTGCTAAATCCTGCAGTAGATAAGTCTCAGTATGGCCGCAAACTGCACAACTCCAGACTATAATGGCAGACCAGGCGCTTTAGAATGTCTGGCATGTGAGATATGGTGAAAAGATTTCTGCCACATGCATCTAGGCCTCCCAGGAGGTCTGGTTGCGTTTGACTACTAGCTGGTGTTGGAGGATGTGACAGCTTGGGGTGAGGAGGCAGACCACCTGTGCCACACTCTTTCGTGCCAGGCACTGGTGCGACTGAGGCTTAGCATCTCTGTTCAAAGTTGCGCAGAGTAGTCCATATATTTACCGAACTCCTAGACTATCACAACCACTGCGGCCACACCACTAGCAACATCACACAAGTGATGATGCACTATTACTTTCAGCTGTATAGCTACGACTTCGCTCTGGCCATCGCCGTCACAGGGGAGTACTTGGACTCCATCCAGCTGCTATTGCGGCATCATACTCATAGAAAATACCTGGAGATACCCATTGAAGTGGACAATATAGTCAAGGTAATCCATAGCATGTACAGTAAAAACTCTCCTGGGCAGCCTCATAGTTCAATTCTACAAAGTAAATGCTGAGCTCTTGGCTCTGCACCTTCTATGTATGTATGAGGAAGCTAAAGATACTGGAGTACTTCCCCATCTGTGAAAGTGATGCGCCTGGTTGTGGTACTTAAGCCTGAAAAACTGGCCAGCTCCTGTGACTTACACAGACAATGATGGCCATGGAATCCCTTGCCGCCTAACTCTGGCAGCATCATGCGCAGTGGGGACTTTATTTTAAATCATGCACACTCATAGTCTCGATGTATGCAGATGATGTGACGGTATATGTGTGGGAGCCGTAACTTTACCTAGCCCCCATCCTACGCAAGTTCCTCAGATTAGGGGGGCTGGTAGGGGTCAACATTAACTGGGCCATATCTGTTATTTTCCCCCTAACATCCATTACTACACGATTCGTGGTTGACTTTCCCCTCAAATGGCCTGACTCTGCCGTTTAATATCTGGGGATCTGGGTGACCAGGGACATGGGTGAATTGTGGCGTGAGAATTATAGCCGTGCTATGACCTTGTTGGAAGAACGAATCCCACAGTGGGTCGGACTGCCCTTATTCATTGTCGGGAGGTTAGCTATTGCTAAGATGATTATACTCCCCAAGTTTCTCTACCTCTTTGCTAAGCTCCCTATGTAGCTGACACTGGCCTTCCTCAGTCACCTGAGATCTCTACTGATCAATCTTACCCAGGGGGTAAACAGCTGCGACTGACGAGAGAAGTACTTACCCTGCCTTTCGAGTAGGGGGGCATGTGTGCTCCAGATATGAAACTTTACTACTATTCTGCACAAGTGCAATTTGCACACCCCTGGATCCACCCTTTACCCCTCATGTGGCTGTGGAGTGGGACAATACCGCCCCCTGTCCACTGAATATAGCAGTCTGTATGACAACAGCATTTCCTAGGGGCACCATTGATACAGTGGGCTGCACAGTCTGGTCCTGTACAGAGCATACTTACCAGTCCTTTATTAATCAGCACTGCCACTGGCGTGAAACCCAATCTTCCCCTCTACACTTGAGGACAAAGTGTGCCAACAGATTCACTGCATGATGCTGTAAACAGTGGAGGACCTATACCCAAATGCATCCTTTCTTGATTTGCAAGACTTATAATTGACTGTAGTGTGCACACCCCTGGATGTTTTATTGAATATATAGGCTGTTCGACGCTTGCCAATGGGCACATCCTACCTTCCCCAGGAGTCTTCCAGATTCCCTCCATTAGACACCTTACAGCGCCCTCTCCAGGTGCCTGCTCACATGACCGCACTCCACCATGCAGATGACAGCACCCATTTCTATGCCTAGGGTGCACGCAGACTGGCAGCATGACTTGGGGATTATAAAATCTACCCGACAATGGAGATATTGTTGCTCCCAAGCAGGAGTACTCTCACAGAACTATAAGCTTCAACTTATCCAGTCAAGTCTTTGCATAGACTATACTGCACGCTGCTTCAACTACATAAAATAGGTCTGGTTACTGACACCAGATGCGCACGATGTCGAAAATAGGGTGCACATTAACCCTGGGCAAAGCACTACGCTACGCTCGCGTAGTTTGCGAAGTTTGCGCTACTTTGCACAACGCGAATTGCACGTAGCACAGTGCAAACACGTGTAGCGAAGCGAAGTGCAGCGGTCATTTTTTGCTTGCTCGCGGTCCTCAACGTCAAGTTGGCGACCGCGAGCAAGCCAAATGTTATCCAGCGAGACTTTTTCCTCGTTCGCGATCAGCAACATCAAGTTGCCGATCGCGAGCGTGGAAAATAAACCTCCCGGCGAGATTCTCAACGCGGGGAGGTCAGGTTTCTCATTGCGAGTGGTCGCGTATGCTCGCGACCGCTCGCGATGAGAAACTACCAGTCCGCGTTGAGAAATCTGCCGCTCGAGTAAAAATCTACTCGGCGGCAGTAAGACAGCTCGCACTGTGCAAGATGCCGTTTTCAATGATTGCACAGTGCGGACAAGCATCCGGCACTGTGCAATCATTGCGAACAGTGCACTACGCAGTTCGCGTAGTGCTACGCGTAGCTCGCGTAGTGCGAACTGCACTTTGCGTAGCTTCGCATAGCGCTACTTCGCAAACTACGCCCAGGCTTAGTGCACATGTCCAACATCTGGCCTGCAATGCCCACAAAAAGTTGAATGCTGGGGAAATGTATGTATGAAAGTTGCAGAAATCACTGACAATGTTGTGCCCTACATGCCCCTGGTGGCTCTGCTAGACTAGTTGGTGGGCACATCGGGCGCTGTGCGTAAACTCATAGCGATGTGGTGGCCAGGCATTGGGGGCGAACAGCTGTGCCCAAAAGTTGGAAACTGGATTATGGACACTGTATTTTTTTCAGGAGCAATTGAGTGAATATTGGCTATTAATGCCAGTTGCCTTTGGACCTAAGGAAATATGGGCCCTGTTCCTACTATATATAGTGACTCAATCTGTGTAAAGCCATGAGGGCAAAGAATGACCTTCAATCATGGCTTGGACAATGGGAATAGTGACCTGGCACACCATGTAAAGACAAACGCACTATGCTAGAAGATACACAATTGAGGGAAGCTATATCCCCGGCATCTGAATGTACGGTGCCATACTCAAGCTCCATATTGATGCAAGATACCACCATGTGCAGACTGTATTGATGATATGACTATGTACACACACACACACACAATGCTATCCTGCTGAATGATATACATGTTCAATGAGTGTATGTACATGTTATCTAATAAAACCACAAAGAAAAAAGATGAAGATGCAGCAGTAGTCATAAGTGAATCTGAAAAGGAGAACATGCATCTAGGAGATAAAGTGGCCCAAACCTGTGAAAGGAGGGAAAAGAGAGTTCAAGAACATCCAGAGACCAAAAACAATCAGAGAAGCTCTAGAGCAAGAAGAACAAGACTCTGAGTACAGTGAAAGTGAACAGCCAGTAGTTAAAAGGTCAACAAGAGTATGAGTGCTAAATAGAAAGTATGCAGCTCCTGAATAGTCCTAATTAGTCAATGCAGAGTCAGAGGATGATGATTAAAAAGTTAATGAGCTAACAAAATGTCAATTATTTTTTGAAGTACCTCATGAACCCTGATAAATTAAGAACCTTTAATGATAAATCAACTTGAAGATGATCTATGTTGAATAAATTCGTGAACTGAATGTTGCAACTGAATCTTTAGAGATTTAGAATTTTTCTTTTAGCTTGCACAGTCTGCATAGTTGGTGGCTGTTTTACTTTTTGTATCTAGTCGTAAATTAAATGGGTTTCCTTAAATTGAATTAATGATATATAAACTAAATCAATTCACTACATTTTGAAAAAATCTGTGGTTTTCTTGAATATTTAGACTTTTAATTTTGCATAATAAATACGTTGTAGATTTTTCATTTTTGTTTTATTTAGAGGTTTTACAGAAGAAATATGGCAATTATCAGACAACGAAGTTGCTCAATTTTAATGATAGTCTTAATAATCATGATAAGGTAGTGGCTACTTACCCAGCCGTGGGTAGAAAGTGAATTTTTTCTGCTATTTAGTAGATATTATTTACAACTTGGCTGTTGACCTTGAAAATAGCAGAAAAACTTCCCTATTTACCCGGCAGCTGGCTAAATAATAGAGATTCTGCACTGTTTGGCTGACGGCCATGGAAGTAGCAGAAAAACGTCACTATATACCCAACTGCTGGCTAAGTAGTAGACATTCTGCACTGATTGGCTGGTGGCCATGCAAATACCAGAAACACTTAATTATTTACCCGGCTGCTGGCTGAATAGCACAACAACCAACAACTTCACTAATTACCCGGCTGCTGGCTAAACATTAGAGATTCTGCACTATTTGGCTGGCAACCATGCAAATAGCAGAAAAACTTCACTATTTACCTGGTCACTGTCAGCTTTTGGAAAACTTTCCCCCCGCCCCTCGGAGGCTGCCAACATCCTGTTCTAAGGACATCCCTCCCCCTTTGCAACCCATCTCGCGGGTCATTAAGTCATCAATGGTTTGCAATACCAATCACAAACTATCAATAAATTCCTTTCTGAATTGGAAAGGGAAGGGAGAAAACCTTTCATGAACCCTCCTATTTCCAATTCAGAAACGGTCGCAAAAGTCCTTTTACTAGTTTTAAGACATTTCCAACTTATAAACAGGGTTTTGTACATAACAATATGATCTTTTGTGGTCACAAACCTTGGGATTTTGTGACTTGAGGCCCTTAGTGCTAAACCTGGCTCAGATGTAGGCACTAACTTATAGGTTTTAGGGTCCCAAATGTTTGAATGTTTCCAAGTGTTTTTGACAGACATGGCACAGAAATCATCTCCATTACATAGTGAGCCAAGGCATAGTGACTTGGGAGGCCCTTTAAGGAGCTGTCTCGTGCTCCGCAAATGCTCCTACTCCTTTATATCTACCTGCAGATGCGACTAATGGTATAGATGATTGGAACCTTTGCAAGACTAGTTTCAGTTGTTTACTCCCAAAGCTATATACTGTGTCTTACTCACAAAGCCATGGGAATGTACAAGGGCCAGATGCAGGATTACCAAAAGGCTTTATATTATGAGAACACCTCTTTTTCTGCAGCAAATCAATGCATTCTGGAATTATTAATTCTGGTTCCATTCAATTAAACAAATCAGACTAAGACACCTGAAAATGATTTGTAAAAGCAAAAAACAGAAATGGAAATGTTGTTTCCCAGTAACATAAAGCCATCTAACATTTTGGGTGATTTATCAATAAAGAAACAGTTGCATAGGGCCCCTTATGAAGTGACCAACACAGTATATTTGAGAGGCTTCATTCCAATCTCATGACAGAAAAACTATGAGCCTGATTTTGAGTTTCAAGGACAGAGGTAACTCTATCACAATGGCAGAGGAAAATACCCCCGACATTCTGAAGGACTTCTACCTGCCAAATTTAGAGTCGCCCGCTGGCCTTTGGACAACTGCCTATATTGGCAGGAACTGCTATCAGGGCGGTTCCTGTCTATGCATGAAACATTTGACGGACAGTACAGTCAGCCATGATGGCCAGCTGTCAAACCTTTTAAAAAAAATTATTTTTCTAAAGCAAACTCCCAAGGCAGGAGTTTGTTTTTAACAGAAAAACTAATAGTCCCAAATTCTGGGAGTTTTTCCCCAGGGTGACAAGGTCATTATTTTTTTCCTCTCCCTTACATTCAGGTTTTACTCTAAATAGGGTAGATGGCATAAAGTCCTTCCTTCGATGGCCCGTACTTTGTTGGGCCATCAGAGCAAGTATTCTGTCGAGAAGTCACAAGCAAAGCGATTATAATTATTTGAACTGAATGTGATTGGAATATGAATGAAGGATAAATAAGAGAAAGACATATAGGCATCAAAGACACAGAAGAATACAAACTCACAGGGATTATTATTCAATGATTTTATTATAATTATTGTAAGAAATAAGCCACTGAATAAAGAGACATTTTGTTACTTTATTTCTTATGCTCTACTGATAAATCATTTCACAGTTCCACTTTAATACTCAATTTCCAGGCAGGGGATGTAAATCTACTATTGAGGTTTCAGAATTGAAACACAGAACAGCCTTTGTGCTAAGTGATGACTCTCACACCAGTAGCAATAGTGCTGGCTCCAAGCAGAAGTATCCTAAACAAGGACACAAATAAGCAGGAGATCTCAGCACCAGGCTGTCATCAGCCTTTCTGAGTAGTCCTCAGGCACTGACAAAAGGGTAGCCTTGCTTAGCAACTTTGACACCTTTAACAAGAGAAACCTATGAGCTACCCCTTACTTCTACCATCTACCCTATGTCTTCACTCAGGAAGAACTAATCAGCACCCCTCTGCTAAAAAGGATGTCACAAAAAATATTTTTTGGTAGCCTTTTCTCCATTCTCCCTAACTTAAGTTCTGGGTCACCTCCCTCTATCCACAGGGCAGCACTCAATACACTCCCACTGTGTAGAGAAGCTGTATCTACTCTCAATAACATCATGCACAATGCATCCCACTGGTCCATGTACTTTCATTACACAGGGCGTCTTACTACTACACACTCAGGGGCAGATTTGCTGTGGGCATGTGCTCCCCTTGCATCATACAATGTGATGCGAGCCAACACAAGCCCTGAAATGTGGTTTACTAAGCCACACAAAGGTTCCTGAATGGCTTAGTCAAACCAGAATAACGCAAGGCAGCGCAAATAGCTGCCTTGCATTAACTTGTGTTGAGAAGGCATTCTCTGGGAGGAGCATGGGGGTTCTCATACATCCACCAATGGAATTTGACTTAATCCCAGATTTACAAGTGCGGCATAACAAAGAGAAATATCTGTATTGATACTCGTTATTTCCTCTTTCCATGTGTGCTGAAGTCTGCAGCACACATAGGAAGACGAAAATGTCTCAAAGGATTGTTTTTGTGCAGGGTGGTGCCCCTTCCTGCAAAAAAACAATCCTACTCATAAAGCAGGCACCCTTGCCTCATGGCACAAGGGTTCCTGTGTTGGCACTAGGCAGCACACAGTGCACCAGTGCATGGAGAGAGCAGAAATACATTGTATCTTAGTAGATATGGTACATTTCTGCTCCCTCCTTGTCATGCAATGCAGTACAGCAAGTTGTTTTGCATTGCATGACTTCTTAATAAATCTGACCCTTGCTACATGCCCACCTCACACACCCACACATGGAATAGCACAAAGATCTGAGGGTCAAACAGAATCCCTCTTTCGACCATCTGTGACAATCTTTCTTGAGCCTCCATCGGCCCCTTTTCTGCTCATCAGAGACTTCTTATGATCTTGAGCTCCCTTTTGCTGATTGCTATATCCCTTTGACCCCTTTCTTTGCCATTAACCATTTTCCTGACTTTAGCCAACTGAGTTTCTCAAGCCCTTTCTGCCATCTTTCATAGATCCCACTCATTTTCACCCAGCCACCTTTAAACTCATCTGCCATGTCTCAGTCCCTATGCCCTCAGATTTATCCTCAGATGACTGTGCCAGCATCAGACCGTATCTTCTACACACAGAGGTCAGTTTGTAATAGTCCCAGTTGTTTACTCACTTTGCATGCTCTGATTTTTCACCATATACTTACGAGTTCTATATGTGGGCTGAAAAGTTGGGTGTTTCTAGACTTTGGCAGTATAAGAAGCATGAATAAGAACCATTTACAAAAGGGATATCCTAATACATGTGACTTAAACTCACATAGGTGTATTCCTGCTCCTGGTCTTCTTCCTTCACTTTCAGGTCCTTCTATGCCTTTAGGTGTTGGTCCTTCTCTTAGTCCTATACTAAGTCCTCCTTTTCTGGGTTGTTTTCAGTCTCCTGATCCTCATCCTGGCCCAGGTTTAACTAGTTTTGTTCACTCTGGTACTGGTTTTCTGAATCTGGGGGTCATGGTTATAGTCCTTTCTGACTGTGGTCCTCCTGAGTCCTGACCCTGCTCCTGGCATTAGACCTTCTTCGGCCTCCTGTTTCTGGTACTACTGATCATCATCCTTATTCTGTAGTTCTCCTGGGTCCTTATCCAGCTAGTCCTGTTGTACCGGTTCTACTAGGGCTGGCAGTCTTAGTCTTTCTGGTTTGGTTCATCCTGATTCTGATCCTTGTGGTCCACCTGGAACTGTCTTCACTGGTCCTGGTCAGCCTTATTAGGTCCTTTTGGGCCGGTCCTGATCATTTTGGTCCTGACCTGGTCCCATTGGTCCTCGGGGCTCAGGTTGTCCTGGTTCCCCGGTTCCTCACCAACCTGCTCCTAATACCACAATTCCTAGTCCTCCTGCTTCACTCTGCGATTATACTGCTTATTCTGATCCTTCTATTCCACCTAATCCTCCCCCATCTGGTTCCTGGACTTAATGGCCCTAGTCCATCTACTCCTAACGTGACTAGTTCTCCAGGTACTCCCCCAACATGTCATGATACTATTGTCGCTGTTCCTCCTGCTCATTATCATCTTGAAATAACTTGCACACTTCATCCTGATCCTCCTTGTTCAGATCATCCTGTTCTTAGCCATTCTTACTGTAAACCATGAGGTGTGCTGTTCCCGACAGAGGGAAGGAAGGGGGTTTTGGAGGGTGAGACCCAAAGGGGAGGGGGAATAGCTCCTATAAGGAGCAAGGGCCCTCACACATCCCAGGGGGTGTCATGCTTCATCATAGGGCAGCTCCTTGTTGGGCCGACGCTGCAATGCCCAATGGGTCCTGCAGGGGGGCTCTTTCCCGCACTTATTTTTTCCTGTGATCTTAGCTGTTGATGAAGCGGGTGTGTGTGTGGGGTATGAGGTGTATATACAGAAGTGAGTAAAGTGTGGGAATGAGTAAATTTAAAAATAATTATGGGAACCGGTTGCACTAACTTTAATGAGCAGCTTCCATGTCATGATTAACCACCTGTAATAATTGTACAAAGTGATTATAATAGTCTCGTCAAGCGTTTTGAGTAAGGATAATGGTCAACAAGTTTCAAGCTCCGTTGTTTCATAGAGATCGTGGCATTTCTTCAGGACCTAGAAACCCTACTTGCTACTCATAGAGGGGTGGTTCATATCTATGTGTAAAAATTAATAACGATAACCTCACCAAAATACACCGACTGCAACAAGGTTCCTCAAGAGTAGAGACCTAAACAAAGAGTGGGGAAAAAAAAGGGGGGGGAGAGGAGAGGGAGAGGAAAGGAATGTACAATCAAGTGGGGGATAGCAAAAAACTCTATAAAGTACATGGGTCGAAGACATCATGATACTAAAGGAAAATAAAAATCCAAGAAATTCAGTTGAGATCCACCAGTACATGGTCCCAAACATCTCACATGAACTGCAGCACAAAAAACTGCATATATATGATCACGTGTCCATGCCTCAAACACTACATAGGCATGACCACCAGACAGGTTAAGACAAGGATAACTGAACACCGCAGTAACGTCAGATTTAGGAAAGACAATACCAAGATGAGCTCCCATTACAGAGAGAAGGACCATTCACCAGATGACCTGAGCTGGACGATCTTAGAAGCACACATACATATAAGCAAAGATGACTTGTTCCGCAGGGAACAACGCTGGATCTTCCATCTCTCGACAAACCTGACAGGCCTTAACAATGACATACCCTGGAGTGAGGTAAAACTGTGATTCCCCACCATCCTGACACCATAGAAGTGCCCGCCATCCTCTTTGTGGCGCCACCCCACATCGGGGCAATACATTACGATGGTAACAGTAATGGCCGCACACTCTCCTCCTTCTTTTCAATTTGATCAGCAGGTTTCCTACCAGTTAAAATATCAAGCTTTAGGTTGTAGAGCTAGGTCTAACTGTTATTGCCACCATGACACCACAGTGGTGTCCATTGCCCAGCCTGTGCTGCTTTTTGAAACCCTGGGTACCACCACCTTATTTTTGTAATGGTCATATTCTTTTTTCACCTCCCTGTTCCCCCTTATTTTAGGACGATCGACTGGTATAGCTCATCTCATGGCCCCCGAATTTCCGGGGCCCTTAACGTTATCCTTGTTCCAAACACTACGCTGGTGCCCTAGACCAATCCTGGTTTTCGTCCTCTCCATCATGATGCCCGTGCAACGTTCCTTCCAGCCAGTGTCTTTGTAAACTCGCGTTTCAGCATTCCACTTGGTCACGTTGCCCTTTGACCAGGCACTTCTTCCTGGGATTCGCCCTCTCCCTCATAGTGCTCAGGCAACGCTACATCCAGCCAGCACCAACACAGACTCGTGTTCCAGCATTCCACTAGGTCACGTTGCCTTTTGACCCGACACCTTTTCCCGACATGCCTTTTTGAGTCACTGAACATCCACGGGACTTGACACTGCTCCGGATTCCATGGAGGGTAGGTCAGTCACGAAGTGCGATCCTGACGGACGTGAGTATACGCTTGTGATTTTCCTGCACCTTACTTTACCTTCAACTGCACAGCTCATTCACAGCGCGTTCTCCTCTCTATCTGCAGGAGTCGGTCGTGATGCCAGTGAGCGTCCCGTGACTCCTGAGCTTCTGGCTCCTTTCCCCTTGCACTCCTGGTAAGTTACTCTATAATGGTGATAGCTACCTGGCCCCATGGGAGTATGTTCGAGGCACACCCGAGCTCTGTCCACCTCTCACTCACCAGAGAGCACCACGAAGGGCTGGACAATTCCCTGGTAGGGGCGCTACTGTGTTGTCAGGCATTTAAACCACCTAACCTCCACAAGACTGCCTGACCTTAACTTAAGCACATTAAGTCTGACGGTCCCCCTTACCGGCATTAGGATGTATCTCATCCAGGTTATCTCATACCATGGTTTGTGAGAACAGCTTGTATTAAGGGTCGAATTGCCGTTAGGACACCAGATGGGATTTTATTGCTTCCATCTGAACTTCGTACCCCACTTGGGGGTGACCTTGTGTTGGTAGACCTTTGATCCACAGACCCCTAATGAGGAATGACTGATTAACATGCACAGTTCGATCTGGATTTTTTATTTCCCTTTAGTATCTGGATGTCTTCGACCCATGTACTTTATAGACAGTTTGATTGGTACGATTGTGAGCAGCTCCCCCCTTTTTAATCCTTCACAGCCGACAGGGAACTATGGAGGTATTTTACTATCCCCTACTTGACTGTTCGTTCCTTACCC
The DNA here is from genome assembly GCA_963921515.1 of Calotriton arnoldi. Classification (NCBI taxonomy): domain Eukaryota; kingdom Metazoa; phylum Chordata; class Amphibia; order Caudata; family Salamandridae; genus Calotriton; species Calotriton arnoldi. The sequence continues at coordinate 553,393 of CAWUFW010010920.1, forward strand.
CTCCCTCTCCTCTTCTCCTCCTCCTTTTGTTTGTCCCTACTCTCTGTTTAGGTCCCTACTCAGGAGGAACCTTGTTGCAGTTGGTGTATTTTGGTGAAGGCATGGTTTATCATTTTTACACATAGATATGAACCACCCCTCTATGAGTAGCACGTAGGGTTTCCAGGTCCTGAAGAAATGCCACAATCTGTATGATACAACAGGGCATGAAACATGTTGACCATTATCCTTACTCAAAATGCTTGACGAGACTATCATAATCTCTTTGTGCAATTATTACAAGTTTTTAATCATGACATGGAACCTGCTAATTAAAGTTAGTGCAGCTGGTTCCCATAGTTATTTTTAAATTTACTCATTCCCACACTCTACTCACTTCTGTATATACACCTCATACACAACACACACCTGCTTCATCAGCGGCTAAGATCACAGGAAAAAAGATCTCCAGCAAAGAGCCCCCCTGCAGGGGCCATTGCGCATGGCAGCGCCGGCCCAACGAGGATCTGCCCTATGATAAAGCATGACACCCCCTCGGGTGTGTGAGGTCCCTTGCTCCTTATAGGAGCTATTCCCCCTCCCGTTTGGGTCTCACTCCCCAAACCCCCCTTCCTTCCCTCTGTCAGGAACAGCACACCTCGTGGTTTATAGTTCATATCTTGAGGCTCGTGTGCTGGACCTTTATTATCCCTGGTCCCCCTTGGTTAATGTGTTATAGGTAGCCATTCTTAGCAACCCAGCTTGGTTACCATGTCTCCTGTCATCCTGGCCTTCCTTGTCCTGGTCCTCCTTTTCTTCCTCATCCTGGTCCAGCTTTTCCTGGTATGTGAGGTCCTGATACTCTGGGTCTATGTAAATTGAACATCCTTTTCCCATTGTTTGTGGTGCCACTGGTCCTCATTAACCTGGTCGTCTTACCTCTTGTCCTGTTGGCTCTGGTTGCCTGGCCAGCTCCTTATTATTCTTTAGGTCATGTTCTTCTAGTCTTCCTCCCTCTCAGTATGGTTTGCTTAGAAAAGGTCTTCCTGTCCCTGGTCCTCACAGTCTGTGTTCTCTTCCTGGTTTTGTGCCCACTAGACTTGATGCTTTTGTTTCTGGTCCACTTTGCCTGGGTGTTTGTATGCCTAATTCTCTTGCTTCTGGTCTGTCTTGCCATCCTGGTCCTTTGAGGTCCCCTTCTCCTAGATCTTTCTTTTCTTTCCTGATCCTCCTGCCCTTGTCCACTTACCTGGTCCTTCTGATCCTTCTCACTCTGCTCATTGATTCCCAGTACATCACTTCCTGGTCCTGTGGTCCCTTTGGTCTATCTGGCCTCTTGTGTCCTGGCCCGCTTACGGATTGCCCTCTTAGCTCTTGTCCTCCTGCTTTGGATCATCATTGTCTTCCTGGCCCTGTGCCTTGATCTTATTGTCCTTCTAGCACTGCACTCTCCTGGTCATAGTTTTCTTTATTTGGATCCTTCTAAACCTCGTAATTTTGGCCCTCGTACTCCTGGACATACAGGTGCAGTCCCTTTATCCTTCCTGGCTCTGGTTTTAATGGTCCTCCTCATCTTCCTCACCTTGGTCCTGCTCCACTCAATACTTTGGGGCCTGGTCCTACGGTCATTATCCCCCTTGCACTCCTAGACCTGTTCCTGGTCCTAGTGGTGTTGATCCTTCTAATCCTCCTTGTTCTGGTCCTCCTGGCATGCTTGGTATTGACCCCCTCATCTTCCTTGCTTATTCTGGCACCCTGTTCTATTGGCCTTGATCTTGTCTACCTTGACACTGCTCCAGATTCCATGGAAGGTAGGTCAGTCGCGAAGTGCGATCCTGATGGACGTGAGTATACGCTCGTGATTTTCCTGCACCTTACTTTACCTTCAACTGCACAACTCATTCACAGCGCGTTGTCCTCTCTATCTGCAGGAGTCGGTCGTGATGACAGTGAGCGTCCTGTGACTCCTGAGCTTCTGGCTCCTTTCCACCTGCACTCCGGGTAAGTTACTCTTTAATAGTGATATCTACCAGGCCCCATGGGAGTATGTTCGAGGCACACCGAGCTCTGTCCAACTTCCACTCACCAGAGAGCACAATGAAGGGCTGGACCGATCCCTGGTAGTGGCGCTAGTGTGTTGTTAGGCATTCGAACCACCTAACCTACGCAAGACCGCCTGATCTTAAGCACATTGGGCCATATGTATCAAGCCAAATTGCATTCGCAAACGCCAAAATTCGCAGAATTTCGGCGTTCTTGAAATGCAATTTGCTTAGAGGTATGTATGAAGTCAAAACTGCCTCGCAAAATAAGGAATCGCAAAATTTGCGATTCCCTATTTTGCGATTGCATTAAGGAATCGCAAATTGCGATTCCTTAAATGCAATTTAAAAGCACCAAAAAGTGCAATTTGGCCTTAAGGAATCGCAAATTACCACCAACTTCAGGTTGGTGGTAATTTGCGATTCACTAATGCACTTTTTGCATTTTCAAAGTGCCATGTGGCGCACATACATGCCCTTAGGGCATGTATGTATGCCACATCTGCCCCATGCTCATTTCAGGGGTGCAACAGGGTGTCCTTTAGACACCTGGCACCCACTGAAGTGCATTCTCAATTTGCGATTCTCTGGTTGGGAATCGCAAATTGCGAAATATCTTCCCATTCATTCTATGGGCCTCTAGGCCCATAGGAATGAATGAGAGGTATTCCTTAATTGCGAATCGCAATTTGCAATTCGCAATTAAGGAATATGTAGGATTCGCAAAATTTGTTGCAAATCCTACATACATAGTGTTTTGCGATTCTCAATTAGCGATTCCTTAAAAATCGCAATTTGAGAATCGCAAAACGTGGTGTTCATACATATGGCCCATTAAGTCTGACGGTCCCTCTTACCGGCATTAGGATGTATCTCACCCAGGTTATCTCATGCCATGGTTTGTGAGAACAGTTTGTATTAAGGGTCGAAATGTCGTTAGGACACCAGGTGGGATTTTATTGCTTCCATCTGAACATCGTACCCCACTTGGGGGTGACCTTGTGTTGGTAGACCTGTGATCCACAGACTCCTAATGAGGAATGACTAACATGCACAGTTCGATCAGGATTTTTATTTCCTTTAGTATCTGGATGTCTTCAACCCATGTACTTTATAGACAGTTTGATTGGTAGGATTGTGAGCAGCTCCCCCCTTTTTAATCCTTCACAGCTGAAAGGGAACTATGGAGGTATTTTACTATCCCCTACTTGATTGAACGTTCCTTACCCCTCCCTCTCCTCTTCCCCACCCCTTTTTGTCCCCACTCTCTGTTTTGGTCCCTACTCAGGAGGAACCTTGTTGCAGTTGGTGTATTTTGGTGAGGGCATGGTTTATAATTTTTACACATAGATATGAACCACCGCTCTATGAGTAGCACGTAGTGTTTCCAGGTCCTGAAGAAATGCCACAATCTCTGTGATACAACAGGGCATGAAACATGTTGACCATTATCCTTACTCAAAACGTTTGATGAGACTAATATAATCTCTTGGTGCAATTATTACAGTTTTTTAATCAAGATATGGAACCCTCTAATTAAATTTAGTTCAGCTGGTTCCTATAGTAATTTTTAAATGTACTCATTCCCACACTCCACTCACTTCTGTATATACACCACACACACCTGCTTCAGCAGCAGCTAAGATCACAGGGAAAAAGATCTCCAGCAAACAGCCCCCCTGCGGGGCCCATTGGGCATTGCAGCACTGGCCCAATGAGGAGCTGCCCTATGATAAAGCATGACACCCCCTCGGTGTGTGAGGTCCTTTGCTCCTTATAGGAGCTAATCCCCCTCCCGTTTGGGTCTCACTCCCCAAACCCCCCTTCCTTCCCTCTGTCAGGAACAGCACACTTCGTGGTTTATAGTTCATATCTTGAGGATCGTGTGCTGGACCTTTAATACCCCTGGTCCCCCCTTGTTAATATTTTATACTTAGCCATTCTTAGCCACCAAGCTTGGTTACCATGTCTCCTGTCAACCTGGCCTTCCCTGTCCTGGTCCTCCTTTTCTTCCTCATCCTGGGCCAGCTTGTCCTGGTATGTGGGATCCTGATACTCTGGGTCTATGTAAATTAAGCATCCTTTTCCCATTGTTTCTGGTCCCACTGGTCCTCATTGCCCTGGTCATCCTACCTCTTGTCCTGTTGGCTCTGGTTGCCTGGCCATCTCCTTATTGTTCTTCAAGTCATGTTCTTCTAGTCTTCCTCACTCTCAGTCTGGTTTGCTTAGAAAAGGTCTTCCTGTTCCTGGACCTCACAGTCTGTGTTCTCTTCCTGGTTTTGTGCCCACAAGACATGATGCTTTTGTTTCTGGTCCTCTTTGTCTGGGTGTTTGTATGCCTAATCCTCTTGGTTCTGGTCTGTCTGGCCATCCTGGTCCTTTCAGGTTCCCTTCTCCTAGCTCTTTCTTTTCTTTCCTGATCCACTTGGCCCTTGTCCACTTACCTGGTCCTTCTGACCCTTCTCACTCTGCTAATTGATTCCCAGTACATCACTTCCTGGTCCTGTGGTCCCTTTGGTCTACCTGGCCTCTGTCCTGGCCCTCTTATGGCTTATCCTATTAGCTCTTGTCCTCCTGCTTTGGATCATCATCGTCCTCTTGGCCCTGTGCCTTATCCTTGTGGTACTTCTAGCACTGCACCCTCCTGGTCATAGTTTTCTTTATTTGGATCCTTCTAAACCTCGTAATTTTGGCCCTCGTACTCCTGGACATACAGGTACAGTCCTTTTATCATTCTTGGCTCTGGTTGTAATGGTCCTCCTCATCTTCCTCACCCTGGTCCTGCTCCACTTAATACTCTGGGGCCTGGTCCTATGGTCATTATCCCCCTTGCACTCCTAGACCTGTTCCTGGTCCTATTGGTGCTGATTCTTCTAATCCTCCTTGTTCTGGTCCTCCTGGCATGCTTGGTATTTGCACCCTCATCTTCCTTGCTTATTCTGGCCCCCTGTTCTATTGACCTTGATCTTGTCTACCTGTATCTGGCCCTGATCCTCTTGGCTCTGGTCTTCCTGCTGCTTGTCCTGGTGCTGCTACACAAACTGATCACAGTCCTCCTTTATCTGGTCCTCCTGGGCTTGGTAATACTGTTGCTCATCTTCCTGGCCATCCTGTTCCTAGCCCTGTGGCCTGGACCTCCAGGCTATAATCATCCTGGTCCTGATGTACCTGATCCTTCTGACCCTTCTTTTCCTCCTCACCCTGGTCTTCATGGTCCTAATACTCAAGGTGCTGATCCTCTTTGACCTGATCTTCGTGGCCCCATTGTCCATTGTTTACTGGTCCTCTTAGAACTTTTCCTTCTGACTCTGGCTGCCTGTGTCCCTGGTCTCAGCTACCTGGCACTCCTGGCCAAGGTTATGGTATGTTATCTCAATTTGTATGGCGCAATTAATCACCTGTGAGGGTATCCAGCCTCGGTTCTTGATTTTGTCCTTGTCCTTCTCGAGATTCTGTGCCAATTGTCCCTGATCCTCTGGATACTTCTATATCTCCTACACCTGACCCACCTGCTACCTTAGTCTTGGTCTCTTTCTCCTAGTCTTCCTGGTCCTTCTTGTCCTATTGTGCTTGTTATCAGAAACTTTGCCTTTTGGCCATCATTGCCCTTCCTGGTTCATCCAGTATTGACCCATCTGGCCCTGTTCCTTTGTGGTCCCCTTGGTCCTAGACACCTTGTCCTGGTTCTCCTCAATGTCCTAGCCCTGGTACCACAGGTCCTGATACATCTTGCTTCTCATGTCCTGTCACTTAGTCTCTGTCCTCCTGGTTTGGGATGTCCTTGTTCTCCTGTATCTGTTCCTTGCCCATTTAGTCTTACTGGCACTGGAACCATTAATCCAGGTGCTCTTGATCCAGGTTCTCTTTTTTCAGATTCTCTTGAGCTAGGTCATATTGGTCCTGGTCCTCCTGCCACCCACTGTTCATTCCAGATGCTGGTTGGCCTTCCTATCTCAGATCCTCTTCCCCCTGGTCCTGCTACTTGTAATGATTGCTCTTCCCCACTTGATAATCCAAGCCCTGCTCCCTTAAGTTCTGACTTTCATGACTCTCTTAGCCCTGTTTCCAGTCCTCCTGGACGTGATCATGATCCTTTTAGTTTACCTAGTCTTCTTGCTCTGGTCTTCTGAGTGCCCTTGGTACTGCCCCCCTTGGTCTTCCTAATCCCTGTCCTTCTTATACTAGTATCTTGTAGATACTGGCCATTGTCCTTCAGGTCTTGATCTTCTTAGTCCTCTTCAATCTGGTCCTGATCCTCTGTTATATGGGGTTATGTGGCCCTTAGTTACATTGTCGACATTGCTAAGTTAGCATGAGCTTTTCTTGCCCTATGCTGCTGCTTTTGCGCACGCCTCTGCTAAGAGTTTGTTTTCCGACACTTTGCCTCTGCCCTGTACATGATAACAGATTGTTTTTCACGTTCTCAGCCTTCCCTTCAATTCTGTCTGAACATAATGTGCAAGGTCGTTCAACAATGTCTCTTGTTATTCTGTTCTGGTCAGTCCCTATTACCTAGACAAAACATGTTACCAACAGCTGCAGTATGGAAGACTTGAGCTTTGATATAGGGTTGTTGCATGTTTTTGAAACACTCTCGAAGAAAGCCGTTCCATGGAGCTGAGCTCTACTGTTCCTATGATGTAAACCTTTGCGTTTGGGCTTTCAGGTAGGGGTCTGCTAATATTGCCTAGAGATCTTCTGTTATATAAAATAACTTCTTACTGCCACGGGGAGGGTGATTAGGCCCAGTTATTTTGCCTTTTTCACAGTCTTTATAAAATGACGACTCCTTTTGTATTCTATGGTATTGTAACAATGCTAATGGTTCTTGCCTTATGCATTTTGCTGCTAGTTGTGGTTTGCATACTGTTTTATGAATCACTATAGTCAAAATAAACATTTTGAACTTATTTAGTGACTCTGATTATTTTTATTGTGGACAAGTACGTGAGAGCAAAAGAGTGTCTTGTTCCCGCGACTCTGAGGTGGGTCGGGAGTGCTCGTGTTCTGGGTTGTCTAAACATTCGTAGCTTCTTGATATTTGTAGGAGACCGAATGAGACACTATTGCTAGTCGGTTGGGATTTTGGATACTAAGGTGATAGGAGGTACACCCCTATTTACTGAGGTCCTGTTTTCTTGTGCATAGTTCTGTGTATGAGCAGAATCCCCGCAACATGGCGCCGCCAACGTTTGGTCTGGTTCTTATCTGCGAGACGCTTGAGTAGTGCTCGTGCTGGTCCACAATACCCTCACTTCTGTTTCCGGAGACAGCTGTGACGGAGTAGCCTCCTATATTGACAATTTTATAGGTTTGTTCAAGCTTGAAGTATTAAAAAGGTTTTTCTTTACATTTAACCCGAGTTTGCGCTGCCGCTCTTTCAGTTGTTCTACTGTCTTATCGGTAATGGCTGTTGATATTCCGGCTCATAGCAGAGCCGCGCTGAGGGCGCACTTGACTCATTATGCGGTCCCTGATGCTGGGGCCGCGCTTATTCTCGTGGTAGAAGCCGATCCGGCACACCAATTTGAAGTTTTTTACTCTTGGGTCACCTTTCCGGGGGTGGATGGGACTGATGATTTATTTCACACATATACTCCCACTGCCGTTCTTCAGCAATATCAGCCTTATAGAGCTCTTGAGCTTCCGCTTACAGCTTGGCAGCACCGTATTTGGTTTAATGGCGCCCTTCCCCACCCATTAACGGCTGTCCATTTAGGACCTTTATCTATTGATGGGGCCACATGGCCCGTTTTGGCTGGGTTTACCCCACACCCATGTGCTTTTACAACTGCGAATTTGGCAGAGCTCCGCGTCTTACATACATCATTAGTGCGCGTATATAGAGCTGTTATACAGTATGTGACCCGCAACGTCCAGGTGGGACCACCTGGCGCTGCTGTACAACCTCCGAGTCCTGGTGGCGTCACCATCAGTCCCGTTATAGTTAATTCTGTTATGGGCAAGCGCCCACAGAATAAGAATGAATTTCCTTATTGGCTTGCTGAGAAATTTGGACAGATCGAAGCTGTCTTTCCTAATACAAGTCCTGTGGAGAAACACAGGATCTTGACTATTAGTTTGCCCAAAGACTTAATTCCCGAATTGGCTGATTGTAACACCTGGGGCAGGGTGTTTGCAGCGGTATATTCTATGTGTTTCGGCACCCCCTCCATGACCGTACTCCCCTCTGTGATTAAATGTGTTCAAGATGAACACAGAGCAGAAGCGGCTGTTGAGCTGGGGATGAGACTGGTGGGGGTGTTCGTCGTGGTTGCTGATATGATCCTTCGAATGTCAAGGGCGATGCCGTTAGCTTTCAAGTAGATAACCGCTTAGAAGCAGTCGCAGAAGCTGACAAACCACGAGAATTACCAAAGATTATTGCGAGGGCTTATAAAACCATAGGCCACAATAGTCTGGAAAATAAGCCTGTCATTCAAACACAAACGCAGTCTCAAAAACAACCACAGGCCCAACCTGATAAGGATGGGCGCCCTTTCTTTCCTAAAAAGAATTGGCAGAGAAATAAGAAACAGAATTCACATCAGCTGAAGCAGGGTTCGCGTGCCAGTTCACCGACCCCTGATGCTTCTGAACGTACTTATGACTTGCGCGATCGCGCTAAAATTAAGTCTCCTGATAGATTTCAGGTTCCTGACCAGCGTTCTCCTCGTTCTTTACAGGAAATATCAGGCTCACAAGCCGTTGGAGGAGATCGCCAGGATCGGGGTAGGAGCCAACCTGCGTCACAACTTCGTGAACAGCCTCGTCAGTTTGACGTTAAGGACAAACAGAGTGATTTCGCTCGTACCCGACCTCCTTTTCAAAAGATAAAGGTTGCTGCTTTAACGGCGAGATATGCCACTGACGGTGAGGATGCGACTCCTGGATTGGACATGGGCAGTGACTCTGCTCGACAGGGCAACGGAAGTTACCATAGTCAGGGAGGCTCTACGTCCCCGTCTCGATGTGACAGCAACTAACACATTTGTTACAATTGAGACTGCAGATACCCGGGTTGCCCCCCGATAGACTCTATGAAGTCCTTTTCCAAATTGAAGGTGATATACTGCGTCCCATTAAGGTGGTTTTCTGGGAGAATTTGACCGCTACATACAACATTTTGTTGGCGGAGAAAGATTGGCCTCCACCCTTTGTGTTAGCCTCGACTAGAGGGGAGGATGTGATACTTCCGAGTTTTTCATGTTGTGTCCCTGAGGATCGCGCACAGACGTACGCGGAGCAGTGGGCTTTGGCCTTAGCCCCAGCGGTGTATCGCAATCAGGTGGGTTGGGAAGTTGATTCACCAGCTCATGAAATACCGTTGCGCTCTATGCCACAACCACAACCTCAGTATCCCATCAAACGTGAAGCAAAAGCTTCGGTTTGTGACATTTTAAGACAATTGGAGTATCAGGGGGTAATTGAGTCATGTACATCACCTATGAATAATCCTCTCTTTACTGTCCCTACACCTGACGGTTCATTTCGGAATGTATTGGATTATAGAAATTTGAACAGTCATTGCCGCACCTTTGCAGTGCAAAACACACACAGTTCAGCGCTGGTGAATAATATTGTTCGTAAGAAATACAAAACGACACTTGACATTTCCAATGGTTTCTACAGTCACAATCTCGACCGTGTGAGTGGTGACCTGACCGCATTCAGTGCCATCGGAAATCAGTAGAAATTTACACGTTTGCCTATGGGGTATAAGAATAGCCCCGGGGCATTTGCGGCGCGCATAGTGTCTTTGTTGCATGACATTGACCCTGAGGCCTTGTCGTACGTTGATGACATCTATTTGACTGACGATGACCTCGCCCCGCATCCTGACCGAGTCGACCACATAATTTTATCTTTTGCCGACTTGGGTTATAAGTTCAATTTTGCAAAGTCACACATTGCCCATCTGGCAGTGCTCTTTTTGGGCTACGAGCTCAATAACGAGGGAAAGGGTTTAGCACCTCACTTCCTAGAGAAATGTGCATGTTTGCAACCTCCTTCTTCTTTGAAAAAGTTGCAATCCCTGCTGGGTTTTTTAAATTTCGGGAGGACTTACATTCCCGATTATGCCCATCGTATCAAGCCGCTTTATGCATTGATACAACCTAAGTTTTCTTCTGCCAGCTGACTTCCGGAACATTCTTCCGTTCTGCAGTCTTTGCAGGCGGATCTGCTTGCGACTAACTTCTTTATGACTCGTGATAACACCACCAACCTGGTAATACGTATCGTTTCAGGGGCAGTGGGTTTCACGTACTTAACATTCAATGAAGGCGACACAATACCTATTGCATACAAATCACACTTGTACACTGCGGCTGAAATGCGTTTTTCCTCTGTTGAAAAAATCTTGACGGCAGTGCAGATGGCGATTCTAAAGGAACGCTCACTGGCGCAGGGCAAACGCATTCTTATGGTCACCCCCTTCCCTGCTTTGGAAGCGGTGACTAAAGCCAGTGTAACAAACTTGAAGGCATTACACCCACGTTGGATTCAGTGGGCGACTTCTTTGACGTCTTCGGATGTCACATTTGTCTTTGATCCATCTCTTCAGACTCAGGAGTTTTTACAGTATGAATTTGTTCATCCTCCTCCTTTGTCGCTTCTTCCTCTGTGTGCATACAAATGCATCATTTATACCGATGGCTCGGCGCAACCGGCCACGGGTTCCAAACATGCTTATTCTGCGGCTTGCGCTATTGTGGCTGGCTCCATTGAGGATGGAGAGTTTAAGTCTTCCATTGTGCACCCTCAGGCACTGGGTGACTGTAAGGCGCAATTGGCGGACATGCGTGCACTGGTACTTGCTCTCGAGTTTGCTGATCCCCTTGTGAATACTCTTATTGTTTGCGATTCTTACTACTGTGTCCAGTGGTTCAATGACAACTTATTCTTTTGGTCTCAAAATGATTACCGTGATTCTAAAGGCAGCGCAATTAAGCATAAAACGCTTTGGGTTCGAGTGACAAATCTTAAACAACGTCTGTCTCTCACACATGTTATTCACACTCTTGGCCACCAGCGTGTCGGAAATTCTCTTGGTAATTCTATGGCTGATGAAGCAGCCAAGTCTGCAGTAGCCACGTGGTCCGTAGCAGCCGTTACAAGATTCGACTAGGGAGGGAGGTAATTATCCTGCGGGTTTCCCTTCTAAGTACTCTTATCATGTAACTCCCGAACAGGTTCCTTATGCTACCATTCCTTCGGTTGGGGATCAGCTGATTCCCAACTCTGACCGCAGACAAGCTTTGATCAAGGCCGCACACGAAGGCATTGCTTCGGCACATGCTGGTGTGTCGGCAACAGTCTCTATTCTTCAGCAACGTTACTGGTGGCGTGGTTTATATAAACAGACTCGTAACTATGTTCTTTGCTGTGATGTTTGTCAACAAATCAAGCCTTCTACAGTCCCACGACAGCCACAAACACAGCTGTGTATTTCTAATAGACCTTTTGGCTGTGTCTATCTTGATCACTGCGGTCCTCTTTCTTCTGATACTGCATACAAGTATATCTTGGTTGCGGTTGATTCGTGCACACGATTCCTGTGGGTCTGGCCACAACGGAGTGCTGACGCTCGAAATGTCATCAGGGATTTGCGTGTCTTTATCGGGATGTTTGTCTGTGGTACCTCCCATTCTGACCAAGGTCCGGCGTTTGCCTCTAAGGCTAACAAGGATGCGATGAAGTTGTTGGGGGTACAGGTGCAGTTTTCGTCTCCATACAGGCCTGAGGGCAATTCAGTTGTGGAGCGAATGAACCGTGACTTAAAGCAATCCTTGACAGTTAGAGTCTTAGGTACTGGCAGGGACTGGCTGTCCCACTTGTATGGGGTCCAACGTGCACTAAATAATCTCCCTAGAAGATCTCTGGGTGGGCGGACCCCTAACGAAATGCTCTTTGGCTTTCACATGTTTGTTCCTGACCTTGATGGTCTGGACAATGTGGCGGCTGCCTCTATGTTTGACGTAGATAATCATTCTGCTATGTTACAGGATCTACAAAAGTCACATGATACTCTGGCAACTGAGCATTTACCGTCTTCGTCTGCTGATGCACTACTGATTCCTGTTACCTGCTGGCTTCCTAAAATTGGTGATCTGGTGAGAGAGAAGATTGAACACAAAAAAGAATTTGGCCCCTCTTACCGTGCTCCAGTTTAGGTACTTGGACTGAAGGGTACTCGTACAGTCATTCTACCACCGTTGCCGGGTCGCAAAGACAACAGGTACATCTCAGTAGACCATGTCAAGTTACACCGTGTGGCCGATCCTGAATAGTGTGACACCTGCAGTTTCGTGCAATGCAATATCCTTAGCACCGTTAACTTTGGCGTCACCTGCTGCCACAAGAATGTCAGCTCATATGATGGACACTGTAATTGATCTTCAGCCTTTGCGACAATCCTCCTCTACAATGGATGTTCTGTGTCCTTTTCCGGCTATTGATTCCGTGAGCGAGATGCCATCTAGCCCACGAGTTCAAATGGACGATTCAATGCTTTCACCTTTGCTTGCGTGTGCTGTGAGTACCTGTGAAGGAGAACCGGCACACCTTTCTTCTGCCTTATCCTCTTCATCCTCCAGTTTGTCTGATGCATCCCCGTCTAAATTGCGTCTTTTTTACTCCTGGTTCAAGAAGACATACTTCGTTCCCCCATGGACCTACATTTGGTTAATATTGATCCTAATTTTCCTCTTCATGTCAATTGGATTTGTGACAGTGTTCTTTTTACTTATAAATGGCCATTATCTCCCTGAACGCTCTGCAGTAAAAATGGTCGATGGAACTTTGGCTCCTCACACATCTTCCCACATCATGAAACGTGGCCAGTTTTTTGTGAACATTTCAGCTTTCCCAGTTCCTGATGGCATCGTTTGGGACAATGTAGCTTATGAAATTCATGGGCCGACTGAGGTCCTTCGTGTTCCGTACGTCTTTCGTGTCTCATTAGGAGATGTGGTGTCACGGGACATACATTCGGATGATTGGGATGTACAGGCAGTTCATGCATTGTTTACAGATTTAAGATATTATGCTGCCTTTGATGCTGAAGATTTGTATTTAAATTCTGCCAATTATGGTGATCTCTTTTGTTATCAGAATTATGGGCATCATTTTTTACACAAAACAAACACAATGCGACCTGTTTTAAATTTTACCCAATGGGAACATTGTCCTACTCCATTGAAAGGGAGCTCTAAAACTCTTAGAAATAAGTTCACCTATTTTTCGGATTATGATTTGACTAGTCCTGAATCCTATTTCTTTAGGCTTCAAAAGTCCTCTACATCTAAATACCTGTTATCACACTCTAAGCTGATTTACGCCGACTTGTTTAGTGCACAGTTGGCCACATACGGTTACGATAATTGGAAACGGGTTATAGATTTAAAATCTATCTGGGACACAAAGCCTTGGCAGGTACAGGGCACTGAGCCATTACATCGTGCCTGCCTGATCCCAACTCAATTGTTATTTTTAAATGAGATCATTTACTAGTTAACCTGTTATGGCCTTGCCACTACCAAAAACATGAATACCCCCTCTATTCCATCATAGGCTGAATATGACAATTGGCGCTTACATACTAACCACACTATAGAGGCTTTACAGGCTCTTCTTCGAAATGCCTCCTTTAATGTTTCTGAGGTTGATTCGTCAGGATGGTTAGTGTGGCAAACTAATGCAAATGCATGCCAGTTGCGTTTCTATAATATTACGCCTGGTTTTAAACAGACTAAGCCTGACCCTCGTTATCCACCTAATCATTCTGTCACCAGATACTCGGTGGGTAAGTTGTGCCAGCAGTGGTTACAACACTCTACCCTGGCTTCTGTGAAGCAGCACCTTTCCCTCCTATCAAATTATATAAATTTGGCTGATTTTCTCCTAGGCCCACGTAATCCAAGGGCCAAGCGATTTGTTTATGCCGCCTATAATGAAATTTGGAAACTTTCACAGATGGAAGCTGCCTTCCGTCTGCGTCAAATTGATCAGGCAAATTTGGAAAAAGATTCTTGCTGTAGTGGACAACAGCATAAACACGCTTTCTTCATGCATTTACACCTTAGACAATATTGTTTCTTCTGTAATAGATATTGTGCAAAGTGATGTTTCTGTGTTATATCATGGTCAGAATCAGTTAAGGTCGGTCATGCAATTTGCTTGGACGTTGCAGACACTGAAAATGGGTAAACTGCCTTGGGATTATTTAAATGCCACTGCTTTATTTTTGCCTTTTAACCTGACTGATAAACAGAAGTTTATGTCCATGAAAGATGCTGTATATACGCTGTTACATATTGAACGATTGGAGCCATTGCCGTTCTCCGTAGCGGAAATGGACTCTGCTGTTTGGTTAATTCATGGCGTTATCATTTTGCCCTTTTCGCTTTTTCAATTTAAATCATGTATGCAACACTTTCCTGTTGGCCGCTTTGAACCGCTTGGCAGTGCTTTTCTGCGTGAATTATGTGTCCTGCCCTTTGCTTATCGGTGTTTAAGGGAGAATAAAGAGGTTTTCCTTACAGGGGAAGAGTGCGATTCGACAGTGGGTCTCTCTCTTATGAGCAAACACGTAAAACTGCACGGCGAGTGCAATGTGTCAGCGCTGAATCTAGCTTGTTTTTTAAAGGGGACCCCAGTACCATCCATCACGCCTGTCTTTACATTGTTTACTAACGGCAGCTATCTCATTTTAAACAATCTAGACTGCTGTGGGTTGCGGGTGGGAGTCCCATACTTGGTAACAGTTTACTTGCTGTAGCAATGTCCTTTTCCCGCCCCCGCAAGGGAGTTTCGATTTTTCGCTTTGGCCTTCCATTCCGACTTTGAAAACAGAGTTCAACAAATTGAGCAGGCTCAAAGCCCTTTTATTCCAACAGGAGGTGGCCCTCACTTCCGCCCGTGAAACATTCAGATTGCAGGTGGCTCGGACCTCGGGTGAGATACAGTCCCTTCTTAACACTAACCTCCCACTTCATTTTGGGGAACTAGTCCACCAAATATTTAATGCATCTGAGACGACAGGCCTTGCACATTTTTTTAAGTTTGTGGGATCTGGACTGGTCTCTTCCTTTCAAATTATATTTGGAGTGATACCGGCTTTTATTCATTCTATATTTTCCAGCGTTTTCGGTGGGTTTCCCTTGATATTGGCGCTGGCAGCAGGTGTCCTGCTTCTCCTCCTTGTGCTTCGTAATGGATGCTCACTTTGTGGCTCTGCACAAGCCGGCCCAGCTACAACTGTATCGTAATCGCCTATATGAGGCTTTTGGATGCTTGCCTTTAGCAACGCTTGGCGTAAGTTGCGACTTGACGTTCCGATTTGCTTATTTTACTTGCGTGGAACCAGTGCTTAATTGCAAAAGATGTCACTTCTCCGGGGCGATGGAGCTTTGCTTATCGAACACGTACTGTCCAATCCCTGATTTCTGCCGGTTGATGGGTCCCTTAGAGGTGCATGACAAGGCTTGTTCTGTGGATGGTCAAATGTCGCGTGCAGCTTTACTTGGAGTCTTGAATCAATGGGATGTCTGTGCGGCTGCACAGACTTTCCTACGACAAAGTTTCATTGAATATCATGCAAGTTTGCCATTTCTACTTTTGGATGCTCCTGCTTATGAGGAACATGATTGTTCCTTTGACTTACTGAATTGGATGTCATCGCTTTTTTCTACCAATGACAATAATGAACTGTTGGAAGGAATTGCATTCCTTTGCACCCAAACATTCATGGATTGACTATTTGGGTCGTCCCTACTCCGCTGTCTGGAACACAGACTCTTTTTCAAGCTCATAGTACCTTTAGCTTTTTCATCGAACTTTCCCTTTTTCTCCAATTTGGTTTTTTAGAAAGTCTCTCAACAATATTGTAAACACTGCCTGACTTTTGAACTCTGTTTTTCCTCTTTTGTCTATGTCCTACTGACTTACCAGGTGGAGGGTGTTATATGGGGTTATGTGGCCCTTAGTTACATTGTCGACATTGCTAAGTTAGCATGAGCTTTTCTTGCCCTATGCTGCTGCTTTTGCGCACGCCTCTGCTAAGAGTTTGTTTTCGCGACACTTTGCCTCTGCCCTGTACATGATAACAGATTGTTTTTCACGTTCTCAGCCTTCCCTTCAATTCTGTCTGAACATAATGTGCAAGGTCGTTCAACAATGTCTCTTGTTATTCTGTTCTAGTCAGTCCCTATTGCCTAGACAAAACATGTTACCAATAGCTGCAGTATGGAAGACTCGAGCTTTGATATAGCGTTGTTGCATGTTTTTGAAACACTCTCGAAGAAAGCCGTTCCATGGAGCTGAGCTCTACTGTTCCTATGATGTAAACCTTTGCGTTTGGGCTTTCAGGTAGGGGTCTGCTAATAATGTCTAGAGATCTTCTGTTATATAAAATAACTTCTTACTGCCACGGGGAGGGTGATTAGGCCCAGTTATTTTGCCTTTTTCACAGTCTTTATAAAATGATGACTCCTTTTGTATTCTATGGTATTTTAACAATGCTAATGGTTCTTGCCTTATGCATTTTGCTGCTAGTTGTGGTTTGCATACTGTTTTATGAATCACTATAGTCAAAATAAAAATGTTGAACTTATTTAGTGACTCTGGTTATTTTTATTGTGGACGTGGACGTGAGAGCGAAAGAGTGTCTTGTTCCCGCGACTCTGAGGTGGGTTGGGAGTGCTCATGTTCTGGGTTGTCTAAACATTTGTAGCTTCTTGATATTTGTAGGAGACCGAATGTGACAATATTGCTAGTCGGTTGGGATTTTGGGTACTAAGGTGATAGGAGGTACACCCCTATTTACTGAGGTCCTGTTTTCTTGTGCATAGTTCTGTGTATGAGCAGAATCCCAGCGACACCTCCTGGCTATAGTCCTCCTGCTCCTTGCCTGTATGGCTCTGCAATAACTTGCCATGTCACAGATCATCCTAGCCTTTCCTAGTCCTTGACCTCATGTTCATGCTAGTCTCAGAACTTCCTGGCCCTGCACTTCCAGGGCCTGGTTATACTGGTCATTATTACCATGTACTCCTGCCCCTATTTATTTGGATTCTGGGTCTCTTGTTTCACAGTCTCCACGTTCTGGATCTTTTCATCCTCCTTACCCTAATTCTCACCCATCAGACTTCCTGGCTGGTTCCCCTGGTTTATCTAGTCCCCTCATTTGCCTGTTCCTAATTATTCTGAACCTGGTTACCTAAGTGCATGTAGTCCTGATTTTAGTCTGGTGCTCTTTTGTCGTGTCCTCATGTAATGGGTCTTCTGATGCTAGTTCCACTGGCCTTGGTTTCCCTAGCCCTCCTAGACCCTGGTCTTCCTGCTCCGTCCTACTCTTGCTAGTCCTCCTGGTTTCTTGGTTTGCCTATTCTACCTTTTTCTTGTCAGTCTGACCATGGGCCCCTCTATCATGATCCTCCTAGTAATGGTCCTATTGGGTCTGGTCTTCCTCATCCCTCTGACACTGCTCCTCCTAGTTCCTATGTGTGAATCGCACTGGTGCATGCAGTTCTTGGCACCATGGTTGAGGATTCCCTCAGAGCCAGGCCTAATGAATCTAGACTTTCTCTTCCTTTATAAACCCCTGGTCATTCTAATCTAGCGTTTCTAGGTCCTGCTAGCCCTGGTCATGTTTGGTTGTGGTCTTCCTGTTCCTGCCTCTTTTGCTTCTGGCCCCTTGGTCCTCCTTGATCTGATGTCTGTGGTCTTGGCCCTCCTATCTCTGGTCTTTCCCTCCATTGGTCTCCTGATACTGGTTCCTCTTTGGTTTGTCTACATGGGTCTGCAACTCCTGGCCCTGGTTGTCCTCATCCCTCTAGTTCTGGTCCGTGCGTACATGCCCTCATAGCCCTCCTTGTAATTATGATCCAGGGCCTTCTGTTCCTTATACCGGTGCTCCTTCTGTTCCTTTGGTCTCTTTTCCACTGGATCCAGAACCCCCTGTTCATCATTCTCCTGGTCCTCTTGATCCTTCTCACCCTGGTCTTGATACTCCTAGTGCTGTTTTTAATTGTCCTGTCCCTCATCGTCTATTTGCTCCTGGTTCCCTCTGTCATTTGTACCGCAGTCCTCGCAGATTCAGGCTCCCTGGGCCTGGTTCTTCTTGTCCTGGTCCTCTTGGCTCTGTTTTTCCTAGCCCTCTTTGTGGTCCATGTCTTGGCCCATATTATCTTACTTTTCACCCTCCTCCTTCTGTTTCCTTCCCCAGAGCCCTGCCCAATTACTTTAGTCAGGTACGGTCCCAAGTTTGTTACAGAGATGTTTTTGTTTGGCTTCTATATTTCTTTTGCTGAGACAGTACAGTCAATTACAGAAATGAGGGCCTAGTAGAGACAGGATCTTGCCTTCTTAAAACACTGCTTTACATGTTAAAAATCAAAACTACCATTCCGAAGATGCATTGTGCAGGTGACTAAAAGGTCAGTGTGGCTAAAGGCCCTACTCATAACATGGGGCCATTAAGCATAAATGCCCTAAATCTACTTTGCTGGTTGAATATTTTGAAAAAGTGTGTTTATTCACAGGCAGCAGAGGAAACTCCTCCTGTGAATCACTCAGATGCATTACTTACCTGTCTCCTGCTTTCACGTCCCCATTCCACAGAAGCCCCATTACATTGTCTCACTCAATTTACCTCTGCAACTGCCTCAAACACCAATTGCTTACTACCTAGGGGGCCCACCCTCTAGAGCCCACATACCACCTATCTGTTTGCATTCCCTGTTTGCTGCTGCATGCTGATGCTGCAGTGTTGCCAGATTTAAAATACTAAGCAAGCATGCTTCCCCTTACTGTTGGGAAAGAGATCTGAAAAGAGAAAAATGGTAAAATCAATATAATGCTAATTTGATCTAATGCAATAAATGTAATCCCCTGCACAGTAGATGAAACATAGGTCATGATTACATCAATTCTCAGCCCTTATGAGTGAAAAAAGGAATTGGTGACAATAGCACAAAATAAATATATTTAGGATCGCTTTCAGAAGCAATAATGGGTAGTGTGACAACCATAATTAACTAGAGTATGCAGTAGCGGTCGGTGGTGGGAGTGCCGCCGGGCGCTGACGTGGGGCGGGTGAGGGGCAGGGTGGGGGGTAGTAAACTACGGATTACGGCGGATTACAGGTATAAAATAAAACAAATTTTGTTTCTCGCGCTGCATCGCATTTGGCGATGCAGCGCGAGAAACAATTTTTTTATTTATTTATTTATATGTTTACTTACCTGTAATCCGCCGTAATCCGTAGTTTCCTACCCCCACCCTGCCCCTCCCCCGCCCCACGTCAGCGCCCGGCGGCACTCCCACCACCGACCGCTACTGAGAGTATGGTCAATACTATGTATATATATATATATATATGTGATCAAGGGCAAGTGGTGCCCGAAATGCGTCATTGAGGCAGGAATAAAGAAATGTTGATTGCCTACATCGTAGTGGTTCGTGGCTCTTTGGTGCTTTCTTGCGCGCTGAAAAACAAGTGCGCTGAGGCACGGGGAACTCCTGCTACGGTGATATATATATATATATATATATATATATACGAAAAAAGAAGAGTTGCCTCTAGGGTGGGATGCACTCCCAGGTGGAAATTACGCCAAAGCAAGGGCACACGCCATGAACAAAGTCCTTTTTCTGGTTTCCTGCCAGACGCGTTTCGGGCCAACACCCTCTTCAGTGGCAGACCATGTGACGTGCCGGCGTGCGGCAGCCACCAGTAAATCCCCATAATAATTATGCTCAGGTGGACCACCTGAAGCAATGCTTCCTGGGACTGGTGGTTCAGTAAAACCCAAGTGGGTCGCTGCCGGCACTCACATTCAAAAATGTCTTTAAAAGGATTGCCGATGTTCGCGCCGGCACCACTGCATATAACAGGCACCTCCTGTTCCACAGTTAGCTGCCCCAATACAGCAGCCGCGGACCCGCAAGTGTTTCGCGGTGGTGCATCCCGCGACCAGGCAGGCCGCTATACATGAAAAAAGATGAGTTGCCTCTAGGTGGGATGCACTCCCAGGTGGAAATTACGCCACTGCTGTTTGCTATGGCAGGGCGGGAGCCGTGCGGCTCCTGCCCTGCCATAGCAAATGCTGCTTTGCTTCCTTGAAGCAAGAGCAGGGAAACCTGCTCTCGCTTCAATGAAGCAAAGCAGAATTGCTTTTGAGCAAGGGGAGCTGCATGTCAGCAGCTCCCTTTGCTCAAAAGCAATGCCGGCTCCCGCAGGAGGCGGGGAGCCAGCAGGACCGTGGGGGCATTGGGGCTCCCCCCACGGTCCCCAACAGAGCGGCCAGGCCCCGGGGGATGATTGATTCTTTCCATGACTGACAAGGTGTGTGAGTAACTCTGTGGGTGAGTGGCGGTATGTGAGTGTCTGTATAGGTGTATGAGTGCATATGATAGTGCTGTACTGATGAGTGCCTGCACGTATGACTGACTGTTTGGGTGAATGAGTAGACATGTGTGTAGACCTAGGAATCAGTGAGTGGGTATGTAGTAACTAGTATTGTTGTGTGTATGGTTTCGGAAATGGTAGTCTGTATTTTAGAGTTGGTGGATCAAAGGTAATGTTAGGGTGTGAGGAGGTTCATCAGTTTCTCAAGTGGATGATGTCATTAGTGATGTCATTTGAGATGTCATCAGTGATGTCATCAGTGATGTTACTGACCATGTCATGAATGATGTAATATGTGACGTCATCAGCAGTGCATTGCGGGGGCACGAGTTATAGTTAGCTGAACTAACTATAACGGCCGAATTTCTCTGGTTTTGTACGAGTGAAATGTCCAACTAACTATAACATCCCTGAAACCTGTGGTTTTTCAGTGAATTTCTAAGGTTTTTAAATGCTAATTTCTAACTATGACGTGCCTGAAACCTATGGTTTTATCAGTGCATATATATATATATCACACACACACACACACAAGACAGGAAGATCTGAGAATAGAAAAGTCAAGGATGACCTACGAATGATCACTGGGTACGATGTCTACCATGCCAAGGTGAGAGATTGCATGAATAGACATTGGCACTAAGTGAAAAGCGATTCTATACTAGGCAGAATCACTTCACATAAACCTCTTTTAGCGTTCAGAAGGGCGAAATCCATGAGACAGGAACTAGTGGTGAGCAGCCCAGAGATGGCAGACATGGAGGGTTGGTTGAGGGCCAGTCTGGGTTTTGTAAAATGTGAGGAATGTAAAGCCTGTAAACATGGCCTCAACAAGAAAGAAATGCAATCACCCTTACTAAAAAGTCAGTGTAAAATGTGGCACTTCTTCAACTGCAGAAGTGATTTCGTGGTTTACATCCTGCAATGCTCTCCACATGGCACATGTGAGAATTCTCAAGCACTTAAGGGTGGTGAAAAATAACTATAAAAGCTACCCCGTTGCCAGGCATATCAATGAGACACATGCCGGGATGTTAATGTGCTTTTCTATTTGTAATTGACTCAGTTCCAAAGACTAGAAGAAGGGGAAATCAAGAACGGAAACTTAGACAATTAGAGTCAAGATACATTATAATGCTCAACACTAAAATTCTGTGTGACTTAAATTCTGAAGAGGACATGCATGTACACATTTAGGAGAAGCTTTCTCTGTTGCCTTAGAAGGGTAGCAGGAGATCACAAGAGAATTGAAGCAATGATTAAATGGAATAATGAAGATCTTATCTCAGAACTAATGAATTAGGGAAAGGCACATCTTGTTTTAAAACAGATAAAGATATGCACTTGCACTTTTCTGAATCAGGACAAGTAAATTCAAGGGTGTAATGAATTAGGGAGACATTATCCCAGAAGTTTTAAACACAAAAAGAAAGGTTGGGTACATTGTAGGTGCATACACAAGAACCCAAGATACTTACCATATAAGAAAAAGGCATTTGAGTATGAAGTATTGATTTCAAAATTGTGCCCTTGAACACTAGGGTCATAACTTAAGCTTGGGTTTTACTTTATTTATTGTTGAACTTTATTACGGAGAATTCGCGAGACTCTATGGAGTTGCGAATAGGGAATTTTGTCGTCCCTTATAACAATGCATAAGCACTTCAATGTGTATGATGAATTAGATTTGTGCAATAACACACTTGCACTTTATTACTATGAACTATACTGTCTATCGTAATTGAGTATAGTGAATAGTGCCAATACCTAACACAAGTTTGCAAAATGTGATTGGATGCCAAAAATAATTTGCACATGAGTATTGTTGATTTTCAATCTATGCATAAGCACTTGAACTGGATAACAAAATTGTTTGAGCAATAATGGACTTGCACTTTTTCATCTTGAATTTTAACATCTAATGGATTTATGTATATTTTACATCAGTGATATTTGTCTTATGCATACGCACTTTAACCGGATGACTTAAGTCAATATATGCAATATGAATTTGTAAGCCTCCGAGATACACTACTGGAAGCTTGAGTCGAATGGGTTAACCAATTTGGCATATAAGATATAAAAACAACAAAAAATTGAGTTAAATGTAAAAACCTCCGTAGTAAAATCACAAAATGAATTAAAGAAAATAACATAAATTATTATCAAAGAATAAGGAGGAAAAATGAGCTAACTAAAGTCGACAAATTGTGACTAACGTTTGTGTTTCAACTTATTTGTCGGAAAGTATGTTTTCTATGTCAACTGGAGCAGGAAACCATGTGATCTGTTGCTCTAAATGAAAACATGGGAAGTAATGGCGTCCATTGTGTGAGCAAGGCAGAATTTACTGCCGAAACGCGTTGCAGCAAACAATAAAAATGAGCGGAATTATGTACTGAGCCTGCTGTGCCAGTGTCTGGTCTTTATTGGAGGCTGGAGTTGGAGTCCATATATATATATATATATATATATATATATATATATATATATATATATATATATATATAAATACACTGAAAAAACCACAGGTTTCAGGGACGTTATACTTAGTTGGACATTTCACTCGTACAAAACCAGAGAAACTCGGCCTTTATAGTTAGTTGAGCTAACTATAACTCGTGCCCCCGCAATGCACTGCTGATGACGTCACATATTACATCATTCATGACATGGTCAGTGACATCACTGATGACATCTCAATTGACATCACTGATGATATCACTGATGACATCATCCAGTGAGTGTGTGTTTCTGTAAAGTTTAAATATGTTTTATATATATATATATATATATGCCAAGGTGTATTGAAGAATGAGTTAGAGTATATGTGTCTGAATGGATGATTTAGTAGGTGCGTGACTGACTGTATAAGTTAGTGATTAAACATGTCTTACTGAATGCATGGGTTAGTGACTAAACTGTGTGAATGTCTGTATCAGTTTGTCAGTTGGTGTGTAAGCAGCTGCATGGGTTGGTGAGTAGCTACATGAGTGTCTATATGGGTTATTGATTGGCTGTCTGAGTATCTGTATGGGTGCCTGAGTGTCTGTGTGGGTGGGAGGGGGGTGTTTGACTCTGTGCATAGATGTGTGAGTGGGTGATTCACTGGGTGTATGGGTTCAAGAGTGCATCTGTGAAGGGCTGTATGGGTGAGTTAGTGTGTGTATGGTTGTGTTGGTGAGTGAATGGATGTCTCAGTGGTACATGTGTGAGTAACTACATATGTGAAAGGCTGTATATGTGAGTGTTGGAGTATATAAATGACTATATGTGAGTGAGTGATTGTGAGAGTGCTTGTGTCAGAGATTGTATAAGAGAGTAAGTATGTATTAGTATCTGTATGAATAAGTGAGGTGGTGTGTGTATAACTGTATAGGTGAGCAAATGGGAGTGCGATTGATTCTTTGCATGACTGACTAGGTGTGTGAGTAACTCTATGGATGAGTGGTGGTGTGTGAGTGTCTGTATAGGTGCATGAGTGCATATGATAGTGCTGTATTGACTAGTGACTGCATGTATGAGTGACTATATGGGTGAATGAGTGGATGTGTGTGTAGACCTAGGAATCAGTGAGTGGGTATGTAGTAACTGGTATTGGTGTGTCTATGGTTTTGAAAATGGTAGTCTGTACTTTAGAGTGGGTGTATTAAAGGTTATATTAGGGTGTGAGGAGGTGCATCAGATTATCACGTGGATGATGTCATCAGTGATGTCATTTGAGATGTCATCAGTGATGTCACTGACCATGTCATGAATGATGTAATATGTGACGTCATCAGCAGTGCATTGCGGGGGCGCGAGTTATAGTTAGCTCAACTAACTATAACGGCCGAATTTCTCTGGTTTTGTACGAGTGAAATGTCCAACTAACTATAACGTCCCTGAAACCTGTGGTTTTTTCAGTGAATTTCAAAGGTTTTTTAAATGCTAATTTCTAACTATAACGTCCCTGAAACCTACGGTTTTTTCAATGAATATATATATATATCCACACAAAGAAACTCCATTTTACCGGGGGCCACCGACCCTGCAGAGCGGCCTCTGCCATCAGGAACAAAGAATCCTGTAGTAGCGTGTAATGCGAAAAGAAATT
The DNA here is from genome assembly GCA_963921515.1 of Calotriton arnoldi. Classification (NCBI taxonomy): domain Eukaryota; kingdom Metazoa; phylum Chordata; class Amphibia; order Caudata; family Salamandridae; genus Calotriton; species Calotriton arnoldi. The sequence goes on from CAWUFW010010920.1 coordinate 577,922, forward strand.
GCAGAGGCCTGACTCCGACTTAAATCGTGCCATTTATTTATTCATCGTGTCAGTGGCAGCAGATTCACTCCTTCAGACCTAACGTGTTTCAGCATTTGTTTCTTGATCACAGGTGAGTGTGCTTGCTGCCCAGGGCAATTTTAATGATATGCGGGGGGCTCACGGCCCCCCGCAGTCCTGGGGACTGCCACCTCCCTGGGGCTTTTTGTTAATAAAAAGGGCATGGAGGGCTCCTGCCCACCCCTTGCAGCCCCGGGGACCCCCAGGTCCCCGGGGCTTTTTTATTAAATAAAGGGTGTGGGGGGGCTTCTGCCCCACTACACAGCCCCGGGGACCACCACCTCCCCGGGGCATAGATTATGTGAATGCGGGGGTGTGTTGCGGACCCCCGGGGTCCACCATCTTCCCGGGGATATGCAAAGACTAGGAGGGGGGTCATGCGGCCCCCCTCCAGGAGCCCTAGATGGCCCTGGGGACCGCCACCCCTAGGGCTGGCTCCAGCAATGTCCGAGAGTGCCCACCCCCGGGGCATTGCAGTTTGCTATGGCAGGGCGGGCACTGCTCCCTCCATGCCATAGCAAACAGTGTACTTGCTTTGAACAAGCAAGAGCACTTTGCTCTCGCTTGTTCAAAGCGAGTACACATACGCATGTTAGCAGCTCCCTGGGGATAAAAAGCAATGCCGGCCCCGCAGGAGGTGGGAGCTGGATGACAGTGGGGGCTTCAGGCTCCCCCAGCGGTCCCATCAAACATGGCCATGTCCTGGGGGATGGGGTCCCCGGGGCTAAAATCAGCCTGGGGAGGGGGGCCACACGGCCCCCCTCCCTGAACATGAAATTAGTTATTTTTAAAAAATGGCCAAGCCCCAGGGGATGGGGTCCATGGGCCAAAAATAGCCTGGGAGGGGGGCTGCTCGGCCCCCCTTCCTTAAAGCAAAAGAAAAAAAAATTGTCTGGGCACCGGGTAATGGGGTCCCCGGGGCCAAAATCGGCCTCGGGAGGTAAGCCAGCATCCCCTCCCTTTTCAATATTTTTTTTTTCAAATTGGCTCAGGCCCCGGGGAATGGGATTCCCGGGGCCCAAAAGAGTCAAAGGAAATGGGGGGCACAGAGCCCCTCCCTAGAATAAAAAGAAAAGAAAAAAGAAACCGGCAACTCGCCGGAGGCCCACCCCCTCCCTGCACCACTCTATAAACGCACCTCCTGGCTTGCTCTGGGTTGTGGGATGAAGTCCCCTTCGCTGGTGAGAGTCCTTAGGGGCCAAATAGCCAACCAGGTACTTCCAGTAAGCCCCACACAGTGGGATTGCTGAGAGGTGGCCCGAGGCCATGCCCCTTTTTACAACACTCTTCAAACGTGCCTTTTGGCGCACTGCTGGTGGGGCAATGATGTCCCCTTGTGTCCTGAGGACTTCAGGACTAAAGTGGACTTCATCCCCCAAGCAGCAGTGCACCAGGAGACGTGTTTGCAGAGTGGTGTAAAACGGGGGCGTGGCCTCTGACCACTCTCAGCAATCCTGCTGTGTGGGGCTTACTAGAGGTAACAGGAGGTCTCATTGGCCCCCAGGGACCCTCGGGAGGCAAGGGGACTTTATCCCCCAACCAAGAGCACACCAGTAGGTGTGTTTTCAGAGTGGTGGATAAAGGGGACATGGCCAGTGTCCACCTCTCAGCAATCCCACTGTGTTGGGCTTACTGGAGGTAACAGGTAGGCTAGTTGGCCCCTCAGGACCCCCAGCAGTGAAGGGGACTTTAATCCCCACCCAAGAGCACGCCAGGGAGTGCGTTTGCAGAGTGGTAGGCAAAGGAGGCATGCCTGCTATGGGGACTTAGCAATCCTGCTGTGTGGGACTTACTGGAGGAAATTAGGAGGGGTTGTTGGCCCCCAAGGATGTCCTTGGGGGCCAACTACCCCTCCTGTTACCTCAATTAAGTCCCACAAAGTGGGATTGCTAAGAGGTCTTCGGAGGCCACGCCCCCCTATCTCCACCACTCTGCAAACGCACCTCCTGGCAGACTACTGGTTGGGGGATTAAGTCCACTTTACTCCTGAGGGACTTTGGGGGCCAAGAAGCCCTCCTGGTACCTCCTGTAAGTCCTACGCAGCAGAATTCCTGAGTGCTGGTCGGAGGCCCAGCCCGCTTTCCCCACCTCTCTGCAAACGCGACTACTAGTTAAAGAAGCATTTGCAATGTAATAGGTCTCGCATTTGCGAGAGTTAGAGCTATTAGCCTTGTAAATGTAAAAGTTTTTTACTAATGTTTTATGGAGTGGAGTGGATGTACGTTGTGTAGAGTGGAATTATGTGGTATGTTGTGCAATGCAATTATGTGGATAGAAAGTGGGTGGTATTTAGTGTATAAGAATTATGTAGAGTGGGATTATATGGTATGGAGTAATTATGTGGTATGGTAGTCTGTGTTGTGGAGTGGTAACATCAGGTTTAGTCTTCCTCGTTTCCATAGAAGCTAAACTATAAACTCAATGAGACAAAAAAAGAAGGAACCACTGAGGAGCACTTCTGGACCTAGTCAGAGGTCTGAGCAGGGCCACTTGGCTTATGCGACTGTTCGGCTGTACCGATTTTCGCACAATTATACATTTTCCGCATTTGCCACATAATCCATCATCTGCTGCATAATCTGCAGATTTGAACAAAAAAAACTTGTTTCTAGCTCAAACAACTGAAACGTTACTAAAAATGCAGCGACAAGTGTTACAGCGTAGTGGAAGGCCCTTTGCAAAGCTGGAATGGTAACCCGTTGCTTATTGCTAAATATGGGTGTTAAATTGGTACTAATGGTGCGCTAACCACTCTTGCTTCTTTCTGAACCTCTCTTGGCTCTTTCTGCATTTCTCTTGCTTCTTTGTGCACCTTTCTTCTTTTTCTGCACTTCTCTTGCCTCTTTCTGCACATCTCTTCCACTTTCTGCACCTCCCTTCTTTGTGCACCTCTCTTGCTTCTTTCTTCAGCACCTCTCTTGCTTCTTTCTGCACCTCTGTTGCTTCATTCTGCACTTATTTTGCCTCTTTCTGTACCCTCTTCCCTCTTTCTGTACCTCTCTTGCCTCTTTCTGCACCTCTCTTGCCTCTTTTTGCACTTCTCTTGCCTCTTTCTGTACCATGCTTGCTTCTTTCTGCACTTCCCTTTCTTCTTTCTGCACCTCTCTTGCTTCTTTCTGCATCACTTTTGCCTCTTTCTGCACCTCTGTTGCTTCTTTCTGCACCTCTCTTGCTTCTTTCTGTACCCCTTTTGCCTCTCTCTGCACCTCTGTTGCTTCTTTCTGCACTTCTGTTGCTTCTTTCTGCATCTCTCGTGCCTCTTTCTGCACATCTGCTGCTTCTTTCTGCACTTCTCTTGCCTCTTTCTGCACTCCTCTAGCCTCTTTCTGCACCTCTGTTGCTTCTTTCTGCACTTCTCTTGCCTCTTTCTGCACTCCTCTTGCCTCTTTCTGCACCCCTGTTGCTTCTTTCTGCACTTCTCTTGCTTCTTTCTGCGCCTCTATTGCTTCTTTCTGCACCTCTATTGCTTCTTTCAGCACCCCCTTGCCTCTTTCTGCACCCCTCTTCTTTCTTTCTGCACCTCTCTTGCCTCTTTCTGCACATCTCTTGCCTCTTTCTGTAGTTCTCTTGCCTCCTTCTGCACCTCTGCTGCTTCTTTCTGTACTTCACTTACCTGTTTCTGTACCTCTCTTGCCTCTTTCTGCACCTCACTTGCTTCTTTCTATAACCCTATTGCCTCTTTCTGTACCCGTTCCCTCTTTCTGCACTTCTCTTGCCTGTTTCTGCACCTCTCTTGTCTCTTTCTGCAACTCTGTTGCTTCTTTCTGTACTTCTCTTGCCTCTTTCTGCACCCCTCTTGACTCTTTCTGCACCTCTGTTGCTTATTTCTGCACCTCTCTTGCTTCTTACTGCACCCTTCTTCCCTCTTTCTGCACCTCTCTTGCCAGTTTCTGCACCCCCATGCCTCTTTCTGCACCCCCGTTCCCTCTTTCTGCACCTTTCCTGCCTGTTTCTGCACCTCTCTTGCCTCTTTCTGCACATCTGTTGCTTCTTTCTGCACCTCTCTTGCTTCTTTCTGCACCCCTCTTTCCTCTTTCCTCAGGAGTACCGCCAAACTCGTAATAAGGCACTAAGTAAATTAAACTCTCCTAAAAGATAGAAAAACATTTTAAAAAAGGAATTTAAGACTAAAATGGTTACATTAAATATTCACACTCCAACACAAACCATTCTGTGGAAAGTGTTGGACACTAAAGGGTTGACATTTACCATTCCCACTCCAATCTAAACCAATTTGGGGAAAATGTTGAATACAAAAGGGGCAATATTTACTATTCCCCCTCCAATCTAGGGCCATTTTGGTTAAGGTGTTGGTCATTGGAGGGGTGAAATTTACTAGTCCCACTCCAATCTAAACCAATTTGGGGAAGGTGTTGGACACTAAAGGGATGACATTTACTATCCCCACTTAATCTAAACCAACTTGTGGAATGTGTTAGACACTAAAGGGATAAGATTTACTATACCCACTCCGATCTAAACCATTTTGGAGAAGGTGTTGATTACTAAAGAGGTGATATTTACTATTCCTAACTCTAATCTAAGGTGTTGAACACTAAAGGGGCACATTTACTTTGCCCACTCCAATCTGAACCATTTTGTGAAAAGTGTTGGTCACTAAAGGGGTGACATTTACTATTCCCACCCCAATCTAAACCAATTTGTGGAAGGTGTTGGACACTAAAGGGGCAACATTTACTACTCCAACTCCAATCTATACCATTTTGAGGAAGGTATTAGACACTAAGGGCTGCATCATGGTTTTAAAACCGACAGCCTCATTACAGCGGAGGCTGTTAGTTTTGAAACTGTCTGGACATTCCGACTGGCTTCCGACGGGCTCAAGGAGCCCATTTTCCAGTCGGAACCAGCACTTAATCCCTATAGACAGCATTTTACGCCATTCGGATTACCATGTCAGTTTGCTGCAGGGTTTCCATGCCGGGCTTTCCGACATGCAAACCCTGTTGGAAAGTGACTTTGGGGGCCCCTAGCAGGGTCCCCTTCAGCCAGCGGCCTCCGGTTGGGGGCCCCCTGTTCATCCCTGCACCGTGTGGCAGGCACGGTGAGATGATTGCCAAGCAGTACAGGGATGAACACAAACTCCCTTTTCTGTATGGCAGCTTGTGCTGCAGCCAGTTTCTGACTGCAGCACAAGCTCCCATACAGAAAAGAGAGCTTCGGTCGCATCAAAATTCAGCGGTCAGGACTGCTGACTGGAGGTCGCGTTCACCCGACATGGAAATAAGGCCCTAAACTGGCAACATGTATTATTCCTACTCCAATCTAAAACATTTTAGGCAAGGTGTTGGACACTAAGAATTTTATATATACAAAATTACTTAGAAGACACAATAATCCAAATGAAAAATATAATATTTAAAATTAAACATTAACATATAAAATATCTTAATCACTATTTATAAAGAATATATTTTGTTACTATATATTAATATTACTAAACTTTGAAACATTCCATCATCGAATTAAAAACATATAAAACTAATTTTCAAACTATATATCAAAAATATGTTATATTAAATTCAAATTAATAACCTCTTAAGTATATATTCTCAACAACAGAAATTATGTATTTATTTATTTTTGTTGTCCTCATTTTACCATCTCTCTTGTTGGGACTCCTCTTATCTCTCAATATCCAAATGTGGAAACCATATAAGAGAGGAAAAGAAGTACCCCACAAGAAAAAGTGCTGTTTACACTTCCATCTCCTATTCACACGGGAGCCATGGGGAAAATATTGGAGAGGCCAGGACCAACAGCATATTTGGCTTAATCATTGGACCCACTTGTCTTCTGTCTCCAATTTACCAATAAAGTCCAGATCTTATCTCTACTTCTTAGATCACAAGCAATATCCGATTCACTTGTAAAGATGACATTCTTTAAACACTCAGGAAAAGATGGAGGGCTTTCAGATTTCCATAGCCTACAGATCTCATGTCTCGCCAACAATATCACATAGAATATAAACCTTGACCCAGACGCATTGACCCGATCTTCTTCTTGAGTAAGCCCGAAAAATATCAGATGGGGACTTACCTTGATCTGTTTACCAAGTATTTCCCCCAGGAAATTACAAACCAAAATCCAATAGGGCTTAATTTTTGGACACTCCATAAACAAGTGCAGGTCATCTGCTGCTGTACACATATATCTTGGACAATTATAGATGTTACCTGTGACCTTTGACAGCTTCGCTGGAGACCAATAGACTCTGTGGGCAGTAAATAAATTAATTAATAATATTAAGCGATGCAGGTTTTACCACAGTTCGTAACATACCAAATGAGTCAAACCACAATTTCTTTATATCTTCATCGCCAAACTCTTTACCCCATAAATTTGTAATTTCGGTTTCTATACTATCGTCTGTCTCCAGGAAGGCCCAGTACCAGAAGGAGATTTCATTTTTCCACTTGTCCGTTCTCATCACCTGGTCCAACTTTGAATCCTCCTCCTCCTGTGTCCAATCTTGTGTTGCCCACCAGGAGCATAATTGATAATACTTAAACCTTGTCAGTCTTCCCCTGGTAAGGTTACTAAGTACTTCCCAGCTCACCAAGCTAGAATCCTTTCTAAGGTCTGCCCAGTAACATACGCCCCCTGCTTTTAAGGGCTGACTAAGTTGATCTCTCAAGCATTCAGGGGTGCTTGGGGATTCCCAGATCGGTGCCTGTGATGAATAATATGGAATTCCCAATCTTTTCCGTATGTAAATCCAGGTTCTTAAAGTGGACCTTAAAATCTTCAACCTCGCCTTTTTAAAAAACTTTGGGTCACCGTATTTAAAAAGAAAATAGTGCTGACCTTGGCAGACATCCCCTAGCATAGCTTCAAACAATAAGCCCGTTGATGACCTATCAACCTTGTTTGCTAGCATACGGATATTTTTGAAATGGAAGGCATAACAGTAAACAAGTAAGTCCGGTAAAACCAATCCTCCGGCCTCTAACCTCCCTCTCAGCTTTTTCCAAGCTATTCTTGGACCCTTTGATGCCCAGATAAAACTGCCTATTTTCCCCTGCAGCTTGGCAATATCCTCCTTCCAAAAAGTTAAAGGGATGGAATTGTAAAGAAAAGTAATTTGGGGGAGAATAATCATTTTTATAAGGTTTACCCGGCCATAGATGTTTAGCGGTAAGTTCGCCCATTTTGATAGTAGCCTCGTTATCTCCTGACTAACTTTCTTCCAGTTCACTTTCGGAATATCCTCTAACTTCTGAGTGATCAACACCCAAAGATAACGCATTTGGGTTTTGGCCCCCTGACTCTTCAACCTCTGATTCCACTCCATTATCTCGGTTTTTCCCGTATTGACCTTATAACCTGAAATTGATCCGAAACTCTCCGCCTTCCTCATTAGATTAAGGATTTCCTCTTGCGGGTTGATGGTATAGAGGATCAGATCATCTGCATATAGAGCCAATTTTGCTTCAAACCCACAGGATCTAAAGGGAAGGATTGTAGGGTCCGCCCTGATCAAATTGGCGAAAGGCTCTATGTACAGATTGAATAAAAGCGGGGACAGGGGGTACCCTTGCCTTGTACCTCTTGTAATACTGAGCCAATTTGATAGTTCTCCGTTGACCAAAACCTTGGCCCTAGGATTCTAATACAAATTTTGCACCGCCCTCACCATATTTTTTGGAAAGCCAAAGCTATTTAAGGTTTCCCACAAATTTGCCCAGTTCACTTGATCAAAGGCTTTAGCTGGTCTACTGCCTCTATAGTTAAAGGAATATTTCGGGCCTCTGCCATGTCTACAATCCCCATCATCTGGAATGTTAGCTCATTAAGCTGCCTCCCTGGTATAAAACCCCTTTGGTCAGAGTGAATAACCCCTTTTATAACCTTAGTACTCGTGATGCCACAATTCCTGAAAAAATCTTATAATCTATGTTTAAAAGGGATATGGGTCTATAGGAATCTACCTTCTGAGGATCCTTGTTTGGTTTTAAAATTAATGTAACCGTGGCCTCTGACCAAGAACTAGGTGGGGTTTCCCTATCCATATATATTTCATTAAACAGGGTTTTTAAAACTGGTGCCACTTTATCTATAATGCATGTGTAAGCCTCAACTGGGAGACCATCTGGTCCGGCTGCCTTTCCCCTTGCCATTTTTCTATACTGCGCCCTGACCTCTTCTTCTGTGATCTCCACTTCCAAAATTTTCTTCTGTTCATTCGTTAATTGTTAATTGTGGAAGTGTCGTAGTTTTTAACCAATCCTCTATACCCTCTTGGCTCGGTGATATATCCTCACTATAGAGGTCACTCATAAAGCTTCGGGCTTCTCCACATATATCCATATTAGCATAGAGCACTTCTCCTGACTCTCTACTAATTAGGCTTCTTATAGTATTTCTAGCCCTTTCTGCTTTCGCCTTCCAGGCCAGCAGTGAACTACATTTCTCCCCATAAGCGAAATGTTGGAGCTTACTCGCTCTCCATTTATCAAACAGTTTTTTGTCTAACTGCGCCTGGAATTCAGCCTGCAACCTCTCCAGTTCTTTAGCAAGTACGGGCACATTACTTAGGCCTTCCATCGAGGCTTTCTGTAGCTCCCCTTCTTTTACCTTGATCACTCTGATCTTTCTCTCTTCTTCCTGCTTCACGACTCTCCTTTTTCCCCCCATTATAGACCTTAGTATTCCCCTTAAATATGCTTTACAAGCATCCCAGACTATTTGGTCCTTAGCCGAGCCTATATTAATCTGGAAATACTCAGCGGTTCCCTCCCCCAAGTCACATACCACTTCCTCATCCAATAATACAGTCCTACCCAGTGTCCATCTCCTCTGCCCCTCTCTTTGATGGAGCCTCAAGGTCATGGCCACTGCAGAATGATCAGATAGAATTGCGGGAATATGAGTTACCGCCTCTACAAATGCATATAACTCCTGATCTAAAAGGAAGTAATCTATGCGGGAGTGATGCCTGTATTTCTTGCTATAAAAGGTAAAATCTCTAACTTCCCCCATCTTACTACGCCAGATATCCACCAAATTGAATTCCCTTATCAAGCTCTTCAATCTGGCAAGTGTTTTTGGAGTACTAATACATTTTGCTCGTAATGTTCGGTCTAATTCCTTATTTAGGACTAAATTGAAATCTCCTCCCAATATTATCGGGCTGTAGTCTCAAATAGGCAAGTTACAAGCTTTAGTAAGGCCTCCGGGTTATCCTCATTTGGCCCATAATAAACTGCACACACTAGAGGCCTGTCCTGAATTAATATGGTGGCCACTAACCATCTCCCCGAGAAGTCAGACTCATACTTAACTACCCTCATTCCGACATTGCTTCTTATAATGAGGACCACTCCTCTGGTACTCCCCCTCTGATCCGAACAAACTACCTCCTGAACCCATCGTAACTTACTAAAACACTGTCTACACTCCTGTTTTTCCAGATGAGTCTCTTGCAGAAATATTATTTGTGCCTCGCTGTCTTTTAAAAATTCTATTACCCGGGACGCCTTTCTCCTACTTCTCAGCCCATTAACATTCCATGTTAAGAAGTTAATTACTTTCGGCCTATCCATATTCAGCTCTTTTTTCGTTACAATATTTCAACCCCTTTGGTAAGGGGCCCAACTTAAGTTTACCTTTCTCCCCTTCAGAGAGTAGCATCATGAGGACTAAATTCTTTTCTTTTTCCCCTATGCTCCCCATACCCAGTGCCCCCCACCTCCCCCCGGGAAACCCCCTTTCTACTCCCTGGGCAATGCAATCCGCCCTTCGTGACCCCCCCATCCCAAAGAGAGAAAGAAAACAAAAATAAGAAAAACAGCCTATTACTTCATATTAGATTTATGTGCGATATCTATCTTCACCAATGGCACCCCCATAACTGATACCACAATCCTAAAACTCAACCCCCCATCTGTTCTAAAAAGGTATTAACTTCCTCCGCATTGCTGATGTTATACATCTTATTCCGCCACATTATTTTGAACTTTGCTGGAAACTTCATTTGAACCTGGGCTCCCTCACTCCGTAGTTCATTCATTCTAGTTCCCAGCTCCCACTGCCTCTGAGCCGTTCTTTTTCCTAGATCTGATCTTATTTGATAGCTGAAAGCTTCATGGTTTAGAGAGCCCTCCTTCAAAGCACGCCCCAACAGCAACTCCTTCACAGCATATGTAAGGAAATTTATCAGGATTTTCCTGGGCATCTTCCTAGCTGGATTTAGCTTAAATGGGTTGCTGTGAACTCTCTGAATCTCTTTTTCTAGCTCAATGTCCGGTCTATCCTTCAGAATTCCTTCTCTCAGTAAATTACATACGAAAGCCTTGATATCCCCTTTCTCGGCCCCTTCCGGCACTTTAAGGACTCTCAAATGATTGCGTCTGGCCTGTGTCTCCAACCTCTCCATATCTTCCTGCAGGGTTCTATTCTGTTGTTTTAATTTCTCTATATCCTTGGTATTCTCCACCATAGCCTCTGACAGGGCCTTCACCTCTCCTTCCAAAATCCCAGTTCGCTGTGTAATATCGTCCAATTTTCCTTCCAGTATCCCACATTTATCTTGGCTCCCTTTCTGATTGGTCTCTGATATCTCAAATTTCATCAGGATATCCTGCCTCAGGGTCAGGAACATCTTTTCTACCTGAGTCTCCACTCCTCCTGCGGCTTGCAGAACACCCGATTTCTCCACTACAGAGGTGTTACCATTGCCTTGAGGCGGGCTTATGCTAGGGGTAGGAGTGGGACTAGCATTTACCTCCGTACTCAGGCTTTCACTCCGTCCATCACTGTCTTGTGTACCCCCTGCCAACGAGGAGAATCGGTTTTCCAACTGTAGGGGTACTGACTTAATCTGCGGGGTAACCTTATTCCCACCTCCCTGAGGTAGCGCAATCTGTTCCATTATTTTAAAATATGAACTGAGAGACGGGGGGGTTTGTAGGGGCACGTATCTCCTTTGGGCCACAGCGTTTAAGTTTCCCTCCAGATTTTGCCACCTTTCTTTTAGGGGAGACCGGGACCACCTCCTTTACAGCCTGCTCTCTAGTTCTCCCACCTCTGCCCCTGCCTTTAGCCTCAGGAAGTGACCGTAGCTGATACCTACTCTTAATATGAGTGATTTGTGCCTCCTTACTCACAGATGTATTAGCTGTTACACTCCCCCCATTGTCTGGTATGTTCAACCCACTCTGCGGGCTGGTACTTACTTCTATATTTGCAATTGCGCTCTCTCCTTCTGCCGTCTACCTTTCTTTAACAGAGTGCAGTACCTTAAAGGGAGAATCTTTTTCCATCGGCTTCAGAGACCCCTGTACCTGCGTTTGTAGTCAGATTCTCCTCAAACTCAAACTCCAACTCCTTACCCCCCTTTGAGGGCCCTCAGCTTGCGTATTCCGTCCAAAGTCCTGCTCCTCCTCACCGCCGCTGCTCACATCGCATCTCCTCTCTGGTAACCTCCGTCCTGTTCTGACACTGCCTCCTCCAACCCGGAATGCTACCAGCACTGAAGCCGCTCGCGTCCTCTTCCAGAGGTCCGCCGCTCGCCGCCAGATTCCTCCCTGTGCCTCCAAGTCAAAACCCATGTATTTCCGACATCTGGTGAGTTTATTATACTTATTTGGGGGTCCGTATACTGGTTTTATCTCATTATTTCATGCTTTTAGGCTGAATCCTCGTTAGTTCTGATCAGCGCTCTCTCTCTCTGTTCCGGGAGCTCCCGCGAGCGACGTCAGCCTGCCGCCGTGTTTCCCCCCTGTGCAAGGAGCATTCAGACAGAAATTATTGCAATATTATAAATAATAATAATAATATAAGTATGGAAATTCTGTTTAATAAATGTTAAATAAAAAGACTATAACAAATAAATATACAACAAATCATAAGTTATACATAATAAATACTACATATTAATTATATTTTCATAATTTCATTACACATAATTTGAGATATTTTGAAAATAAATCTAAAAATAAAATTAAACATTTGCCAACAATTTATTAATTTTATGAAAAAATCCATAAAATATGTTAAACTTTCCAGTAAAGTATTTTTTTCTAAATTACAAATATTTAATTAAACTTAATTTACAAAATGTTTGCACTATTAAATTTAAATGTCTCATATTTATTAAACTAAAATAGTTTTCATGTATTATAATTTATCAATGCATTCAAAATAATTATGAATTTTATTTATAAAAATCAATAATGTCTCAACATTAATTTATACTTTGTACAATATTAGTTTACATACCAATAAAATAATTAACATTACATTAAATTAAAATATTCACTTTTTAAAAATCCCCCCTTCCCTTCTTCCCAAAAAACTCAACATCCCACTAATGAAAAACCAAAATATTTACATTATTTTATTACATTAATACAACTAAAAATCGATTCACAAATAATAAATGATCTTACTGTAAACACATATAAAAAAATATTAAACACAAAATCAAACACACTACATCAAAATACATATAAAATAAAACTTACAATTGTTAATAAATACAAGAATTTCTTTTTAAGTTTAAAGAGCTTTATTGCAATTTGTAAACATAGTAAAACATCATTACAGAGAAAATAATTTACAGTGAAAAATCGAACGTCGATATATTATTATACTTTCAAAATTAGTCCCATAACTGGGAAATAGAACTATACACAGGAAAAAGAGCTATTTAATAATTTTTTTTTTAATGAAAGGAAAGAAAAGAAAAAGAAAGAAAGAGAAAGAAAGAAAAAAGAGATAGAAGGGGCAGAGGGAGGGAATAATATAAAGAAAAATGCCAAAACAGTATCTGTAACATCTGTAAGAGTTAAAAGCAAACAAATGATAAAGAAAGAAAAAGGTACTTTAAATGATAACAATAATAGTCAAGGAACATGCTGAGAAAGATAAGCTGTAAAGGTGACCATAACAAATCCTTTTTGATTAATAAAGGCACTGAAGTGGCGAACGCACGATCAAGCCTGTGGTGATGACATAACAAGTTCTACCAAGCCTGATATGAAATTTTGGAAGTATCTTTCCAATTGGTTGTTATAATTTGGAGGGAGATGGCTATAAATAAGTCTATGAATCTTCGAACATTAGAATGAGCATTCCATATTGGTGAGAGCCTCCTAAAAATATATGTATAATATCAAAAGTGAAATTTAGTGGATAAAATATCGTTTAATGTGGACCAAATACGTAACCATAGGGATTTAACCAGTGGACAGTGAAAAAACATATGGAGAAGATTTCTGTCCTCACATGGGCATGACCAGCATTTTTTAGATTCTAGTAATTTAAATTTGTATAAATCAGACGGGGTAAAAAAAGACGATTTAAGAAACAAAATAGAGTTTGTGTAGTGCTAGCGGAACGGGAAGAGGTATGTATTTTGGACCATACAGATTCCCAGAGCTGAAGTGAAAACTCCTGTGAAAAGTCTTTCTCCCATAATAGTTCTGTTGGCGACTTCGATCTATCTGCTACGGGACGGGAGAGCAATTTATAGATGGCAGCAGCTTTAAGAGGGATAGAAAAATCAATTGTAAAGGATGAGGCTTGACCAGGAATGGCTGGAGAGCAAAACTGAGAAAAAATTTGAGTGAGAGAGGCTATCAAGAGAGGGTATTGGAGAGAGTGAGTATTAGAGATGCCAAATGATTCTTGAATAGCTGAGAATTCCCTCACTAAATTATCCTTCATTAAATGATCAAAACTAATGATACCTTTATCAATCCATTCTTTCCAAAAGAGCGCTCTATTATTGATCTTTAAAAAATTTATTGTACCATATTGGGGTTTGGAAGAGGAAGTCCTTAGGAGAAAGATGAGATCGAGTAGAGAAAGAGCGAGGGCTTTGGAATGGTTAAAAATAGGAGTAGAAAGACGTTTCGGTGGTTGAGATAAACGAGTAGCGGTAAGAAATGTAAATGGTAGGAGTTGAGCGAGTTCAAGTGAACTCCAAGCTGTTACAAGAGGATAAGAGGAATCAGATAAAAAAGGCCAAATTTGCTTTAGTGTGAAGGCAGAATGATATCGGTTAATGTTCGGAAAATTGACTCCACCAAAGTCTTTGGGTTTCTGGAGACGGGAGAGAGAAATCCTAGCTTTGCGGTTATTCCATAAAAATGTAGTTAAGGAACGATTAATAGCACTAAAAAAGTAAAGCGGGAGGGAAACAGGAAGCATAGAGAGGTAAAAATTAATAATGGGGAGAAGCATCATTTTAATAGTGGCTAATCTACCCCACCAGGATAAGAAAAGAGGGGACCAACTCTCAATAAGAGCAGAAAGTTTTTTAAGCATACCTGTATGATTAATCTTAATGGTTTACCTAATGGTATTAGCGTAAAGGACACCTAAACATTTGATGTTGTTGGGATTCCATTCGAAACCAGAGCCATGAAACATATGGGATAGACAAAATGTGTTTAAGGGTAAAACTTCAGATTTATCAATATTCAATTTATAACCAGAAACTGATGAGTATTCTTGTAGTAGAGAGAAAAGAGCCGGCAAAGAAGTAGAAGGATTGGAGATGTAAAGCAGAATATCGTCTGCATAGGCAGTAAACTAAGGGGCCGATTCCGATTTCAGCCGGAAGGGCACCGAACGATGGTCGGAGCCCTTCCGACCGAATCAGGACGGTGCCGGCAGTTCCTTTCCGACCGAGCCATTCCGATGGGCTCGGTCGGAAGGAATCCGACTCAGATTTCCGGATGGCTTACGACGGGCTCGGAGAGCCAGTCCGCCATCGGAAATCCTTCAATACTCCCCGTCCGCCTCTTCACGACCGAGGAGTACGATGGCAGATGCTTCACTGCCTTTTCGTGCCGGTCTTTCCGGCACGAAAAGGCAGTCGGTAGCTGTCTTTGGGGGCCCCCAGTAGGGCCCCGTGGGTGCGAGGCCGCCGAATGGCGGCCTGGGGCACCTATGGTGCCCCTCTGTTGATCCCTGCACCCGGTGGCAGGCACCTTGGGGTGCCGGCCACAGGGTGCAGGGATGAACTGCACCCCTGCTTTTCACAATGCAAGCATGCATTCCGCTCGGAATGCATGCTCCCATTGTGCAGTATACGAGTTCGACCGAACAGGGTTCGGTCGCATTGTACTTGCAAGGCCGTAACCGACGACAGCAGGTCGGTCGGTTACGGCTCCTGGACGATGTCGGACGGACCTGAGTCCGTCCGACATCGGAATCGGCCCCTTAATGTCAATATTCTGAAATTGAGCGCCTGATTTTTTCCACAAAAGGCTCTAAAGCAAGAATAAAAAGAAGTGGGGAAAGGGGGCATCCTTGTCTTGTTCCTCTACGAGGAGAAAAATATTTAGATTGACAAGCGTTAACCCATATGGATGTGGAAGGGTCAGAATAAAGCAATTGGATATATCGAATGAAAGGGGGACTGAAACCATGCCATCTCAAAGCTCCAAACATGAAGTCCCAGCTCACCCTATCAAATGCTTTTTCAGCATCAAGCGTGATGGCAACAACAGGAGAGTCTGCTTTAGAGGCAAGGTGAATGATATTAAGGAGAGTTCTTGAATTGTCGGTATAGACCTACCTTTAACAAACCCAGATTGATAAATATTAATAAGATCAGGAATCACATTGTTGATACGGATGGTCAGTATTTTAGCGAAGATTTTACAATCAGTGTTGATTAAAGAGATGGGCCTATAATTTTTGCAAAAGGAGGGATCTTTATCCTTTTTAGGGATTAAACAAAGCATTGCTTGGGTGAAGGTTCCCTTTGATTCTCCTTCACCTAAAAAGTAATTTATCAGAGAAAATAAATGAGGTATTAGTAATTTTTTTAAATGGAGATAAAATCGAACAGTGAAGCCATCTGGACCAGGTGTCTTATCCTTGGGTAGAAGATTGAGAGCATTAATAATTTCCTTTTCCGAAATAGGAGTATCTAATGACTTAAGATCAATAGAAACAGCAGGAGTATGAGGGAGAGATTGAAAGAAAGAATCAATTTGAACCGAAGAAGGAGTATACTCTGGAGTGTAAAGGGAAGTATAGTACTGGACAAAATAATCAAGTATTCTGTCATCAGCAGTGTGACAAACACCAGAGTTGTCTGTAATAGCAGCAATTTTAGATTTCTGTTTCTTAATTTTAAGATAGTTGGCCAAAGATTTACCAGCTTTATTCCGTCCACCATACATTTTAGCATTAAATTTGAGGAGGTTGTTACATGCGGAGTCCCATGTATGTTTGTTGAATTGCATTTTAGCTTTGATAAGAGAGGAAGAGTATCATTGGAGTTAGTGGTGAAGTATTGATGTTCAAGAGCTTTGATTTGTTTAAGAATAAGAGAGGATTCTGAAAGGGATTTTTCTTCTTACGAGATACAAAATCAATAATAAAACCTCTGGCAGTGGCTTTAAAGGCATCCCAAGTTGAATGAAATTGAGAAGTAGAAGAGAGATTGATGTGAAAGAATTCCTCCATAAAAAGTGAGAATTGTTCGACAAACTGGGTATCTAAGAGAAGAGAGTTATTAAAGCGCTGTCGGCGGGAAGTAGGGGAAGGTGTAGGAAAGTCCATATCTAAAATGACAGGGGCGTGATCTGAGATTAGGATGGAGCCAATTTCCGAGTTGGTCATAAACTGTAGGGCATGTTGAGTGAGAAAGATGTAGTCAATACGGGAATGAGACTTGTGAACAGGAGAAAAAAGGGAAAATTCCAATGTGTCAGGGTGAGAAACTCTCCATGAGTTAATAAGGCCTCTAGATATAATTGCCTTATGAAAAGTTTTTTGCATTTTATTGGGGACATATTTGGCTTGTGAATTGCGATCTAGGAAATGATCCATCAGTTGATTGCAGTCACCACCCAAGATCAAATCATCCACAGCACGTGAAGAAAGAAAGGTGGAAAAATCATTCCAGAATTGAAAATCAATACCATTCGGACCATAAATATTACAAAAAGAAAGTTGAGTATTATTGACAATTACATTTAAAAACAACCATCTACCATTATCATCATGAAACTCATTTTGTAACTGAACATTTAAAGATTTATTAAATAAAATAACCACAACATTTTTGTTGTTCACTGCAGGAGAACAAAAACTTCTCCCACCCATTGTTTTCGTAATGAAGACAAATCTTGTGACTTACGGTTTGTCTCTTGTAACAATGCAACATGACTTTTTAGTCTTGCTAAGTGAGATAAAACAAGTTGCTTCTTAACAGAGTTACGAATACCTTTCACATTCCAGGATACAACGCGAAAACGTTTCATCTATAACATTTCAACTGTTGGTAGGCTTGAAAGTAAAAACAAGCCAGAGAAAGGAAGAAAAGAATTGTTAAAGAAAAGGGGCAGATTAAAGGTTAGGAAAATGCGAGTAGCATAGAGGAAGGAGAAACTTGTATAAATTGGCCACAAAGGAGGAAGGGGAGGAAACAGCAAAGTACCGTATAGTGAGGATAAAAGGAAGGAAGTAGAAAAGAAAGGTAAAGAAAAATGCGAGAGAGAAGGAAAATATAGAGAAAGAAAGAACAGAGAGAACAGTAGAAGTGGGGAGCATAGTCTCCCAAAACAAATAGGAAATAAAGGATGACGGAAAGCCAAGAGGCTTTAGTCATGGTGGTCAAAGAAGAGAGAACAAATAACATTGTTGAGGGAGGGGGGACGGCAAAAAACCAAAACAGCCACACCACTGAGGGGAGCATTGAGAACAAAAAACCGACAATGTAACATCAGATGAAAAGGAAGGGATGAAATGCTAAAAAAAAACCCATAGAAAACGATTGAGACGAGGAGAAAAGGAGCTTACCAGACAAAAGGGAACACATCAACTGGATACGTCAAACAAAATAGACAAATGGATGATGTAAGCAGGAATCTTCAACCACAGCACAGGAAAAACCTGAAAACAGACAAAAGAATGATTAACAATGACATACAACATATGCATGACCTGAAGAAAAAATAAATCAGAGGACATAAACAAGACAGTCAATGTTTGCCAAGTTCCATGTGTTCTTCTCGATGGGTATGAATAAACTTCCGGAGATCAGCTGGATCATCGAATGAAAATGTTCTGTCTTTATACGTCACTTTGAAGAAACAGGGGTGTATAAGTCCATAGCGAGCGTTCATAGATTTCAAGGCTGGTCTGAGATCTAGGAATTCTTTACGTCTACTGGCCGTTGGTTTAGACACGTCCTGACTAAAAAAAACCTTGTGGCCTGACCAGAACATCTGCTTGTGTTGTTTGGCAGCAGTGAGGACTGCCATAAGGTCGGAGTATAGCATAAAATAGGCGATGATTCCTCTTGGTTTGGTGGCAGAAGATGCATTTTGAGGCCCTAATCTATGTGCTCTTTGAATATTAAAGTCGACTGATTTTGGGAGGCCAACAATCTGCAAAACCTGAGATTTCAAGAAGGAGATCATGTCGGAGCCTTCGGAACCCTCTGGGATTCCATAAATGCGTAGGTTGTTACGCCGATTACGATTTTCTAAATCCTCAGTAGATTTTTTAAGCTGGTTAACTTCCTTGGTGAGGGCGTCGACTTTGGCAATGGCATCCTGTGCATCGCTTACCTTCTGTTCAACATCAGATAGTCTCATATCAAGGCCGGACCATTTTTCCTCGATTCTTTGAAGGGTGGTGGTAGTATCCGACATGAATGGGCGAAAGAGACGCAGTTCGTCCATAATGTCCTCTAACGTGATGGGAAGAGGAGATTTGGTTGGAGAGGAGGGGTCCTTCTTAAGGCGTTTGCTGTTAATAGCTGCAGAGTCTTTACGACCTCCAGAAGAGGTCCCTGAAGTTCCATGAGATTTATTAGACTGTGCAAGATCCATGTTGAGATAATGAAGGGGATAGTAAATAAAAGTCTAAGCACAAATCCAAAAAAGCAGGAAAAAGTTGCAAAAACTCGAGGAATAAAGTCATTAAGGAACAAAATCCAGAGTGCGCAGGGCCAGTAATCAAGTAGACGCAATATGGACAAAAAAAAATGTTGAAAAGCAGCCGATATAGTGGTAGATATATCCGTATGCACTTATAGAATGAGTAAATAGCAATAAGAATCTATCCAGAGGCAAATGGCGCTAGTAAAACAAGCACAAAAAGTTCCAACTATTGTCAGGAGAAGGATTAGTAAAGAGAAAGTTACTGCCCTCGTAGCGAGGATACTGGTTCCAAAATCCAGATGAAGAATAAAATAACAGATTAGTTTAATCATACATGCTGTACGTTATCCAAACCTAATGCGCATTGGATAGGGCTGTTATAGAAGGCTCAGTGCATAGGTGGTAAAGTGAAATGCATAACAGGTAAATGCAGGTTAGTGCCAGCACACAATGACAGCCAAAATGCTGTTTGAAGTAAAGCAGAGTTTACTGAGTTATTACAAAAGCGCGTGCAGTGGTGGCCACAGTGCTGTTTGAACCGTCGTACCATTGATTGCAATGCACACACAATATCAGCTGCAGTGTCGGTTAAGCTGAGGTGAGTTGAATTGCGCAAACGCCCACATAATGGCAGCAATGCTGTAAAGCAAACTGAGGCAAAGCGAAATTCAATGTCCCAAGCGCAAATACAGTTATAGCCGCTATGCTGGTTATAAATATGCAAGTTTTCCTGCGCTGTCACAAGTGCACACAGTGGCAGTTGTGATGAAGGTTATTCTGAGGGAAAGTATGCCGCGCCGCTCTGAGCGCGCACAAAATGGCGGCCGCACTGCCGGGCATACAAAGCAGAATCATAGCGCGCTGAAAAAACAAGTCTTAGAGTACATTGCGTTGGTCGGAAACTCGCCTCAGCATTCCTAATGGTTTCCGACGTACTCACATCAATTTGTGAGCGGGTGTGAATCCGGTGAGAGGACCCTTCATGAGAAGGTGTGACTCGACGCTGCGGAGCCTCCTCAGGGTGCGGCCATCTTGCCGCCGCCGCTCCTATCAATACAAGAATTTCTACCATGATATTTATAACAACAATATTAAAAACAACCCTAAAATTACATTCTTACCCTCGATATTCCTTCCTAAAATATTTTTGCCATCCCGATATTCTTGTCACAATATTTATGTATCACAATATTTTTTATTCGATATTTTGTCCAAACACTGTGGAAACTGATCGCCTAACCCAGTTCTTAAACAGTTGAGGGGCAGTCGATAGAGCATGAGACTCTTAATCTCAGGGTCGTGGGTCGAGCCCCTTGTTGGGCGCCATGTTGCGGGGATTCTGCACATATACAGAACTATGCGCAGGAAAAGAGGACCTCGGTGTATAGCGGTGTACCAACCATCCACCTTAGTGCCCAAAATCCCAATCCGACTAGCTATAGTGTCACATTCATTCTCCGTACTACAGCGAAGCTACCGATGATTAGACATCCCAGAACACAGACTCTCTCAGGAATCGCGGGAGCAAGAACACTCTTTCATCTCTCACTCATACTTGTCCACAATGTGCGTATTAAGAGACACAGTATAGTTTAAAATGTTTATTTCAACTATCGTGCTCTAAGACACAGTACACGTGCCAGTACTAGCAGCATAATGCATAAAGTCAAAACAGTAAGCATTGTTACAATTCCATAGAATACAAACGGGGACAGCATTTCATAATGACAGTGGATGAAGGACTATATGGCCTTGCCACCCTCCCTGTGCTAGTAACTAATTTATTATAAAAATAGAAGACCTCTGGGCTTTGTTCGGGGGACCCCCATACCTCAAGAACGAGATGCAAGGTGTACATCATAAGACAAGCACAGCTCTTCTCTCTGGAAAGGTCTTTCTCCGAGTGCCTCTAACAGCGAGATCACAATATTAAAAGCACCCAAATTTCTCCAGTGCAGCTGTGTTTCATGTTATGTCTAAGTGCGAGGAGCTGACCAGAACAGCAACAATATGGGACGTTGTTTTTCGACCTGTACATTGTGTGCAGACGAAAACCACAGAGGACATCAGAAAAGGTGAAAGGCAGAAATGCAGACAGTTCTAATGTGAAGGGTCACAAGCAGAGTCTGGAAAAACAAAGTCACGAAGTAACGTGTGCAAAAAGAGGCATCATGGCAGCCAGGCCTAAGCTAACTTAGCATTGTCGACTATGAGGCCACAATCCACACTACAGTAGTTTTACAATTGTTGCATATTGGGCTGTTCAATTATGTTGCTTTCAAAGACACTGCCTGACATTCTGTTACACAACCTCAGACAAATTTGAAGAGGCATACCACATGTATGCATGGACAATGGGCTTGCAGGGATTCGCATTTGATATCCTCTGTTGCATAACAAAGCTCTCTGCTCAGATGATGGCCCTCGCCAAGAGGAAGTTGTTGTCAACACTAGAAGCCAAACTTCTTTTCATTATACCCTTAGCTAGGCTGATTGATTTCCTTAGCACTCTTTTTAAGGTAATTTGAATGGCTCGCCACAAATACCTGGCTATTCATTACTAGAAAAAGAGTTACATGTGAAAAGCCATCTCTAACTCAGTTCATTTCTCCCTCAATCAAGAATGTTGTGTTGATCTTCACTGGTAGATAGGCAACCTGGAGTTCAGTAATGAATCATCCATCTCCAGACATTTTCAGTAAGCCTAGCACAAATGTGTAGTTCTCAATAAGAGGGAATTATCTATGGTTCCATAACCGAACATTGCTAACACATCAATTCTTCAAAGTTGTTAGCAAGCACCTTTGTAGTCAAACGCCTGGTGAGACAGGGCTCCCTACACTGCACCCACCGCAAAATTGGTAACTTGTTAGCAGTGAGGTGCATGCAGAAGTTGAGAGGAGCAAAATGAAAGACTCTTGCAAAACTTTCAAAAGACCCAGATAAACAGTGAGTTAGAAACAACCTCCTGGCAATCGACGAGTGCTTTCAAGGCCTTGCCAAATTAACAACTCACCAATACTCTTTAAAGGTACAGGATTTCAATGATTGAAGGTTAGGTCTTTTTTAACATCGCAAAGCGTGTGGATCACTTTGCTTTGTCTTCTGTTTTCCCTTGTGTATTTTCTCGCTGACATTTTCACCAATGGTTTGTCTTACAGGAGAATTTATGTGCACCACTGCACGGTATTTTCCCATCTCATCGTCCATTTAGAATGCTACATGCACTGTAAAGCATCCTGCGGTGTGATGGGCTAATAAGTATCTACTTTAAAGGCCTTCCTCTTCCTCACTACTCCACCACTTGGAATATTTCTGATTGGGAAACGTCCTAAAAGGCATTTTCCTTTCAGGGGTCTTCCATGAAACTGGCCCATGCTTTTCTGCTTTTTATCATGTCAGAGGGTCTACAACTTGACTGTCCATGCCATGTCAAATCTCTTATTTTCACCTGTTCCATGCCATGGTTTGGAAAAAGAGTAGTTCTGCTCTGTCTTTGCCACTATACTCCTTCAACTCTTTTTTTCTGTTGTCCATAGGGAGTACAACACCTGTCTGTGAAGCCCACCTTGATGTTTTCGACAGTCAGAAATGTCTCAGTGTTTGGTCTCCACCTCGAAAACGTTTGGGCTTCATGCAGACTTTAGGATTTCTGAAAGGTATTATATCTATCCTCCACATAAATCTTAAGAAGTATCTGCCTTAATTCTGGGCCATAAGGCACACATGATTATCGAAGAGCTTTGAGCCTAATATCTATGCAACCTCATTATATTGCCTTAAAATTGAATTTTGAAAGCCTGATTGCACTGAAAATGTAAGATTTAATTAAAGATAGGGAGACGTATGTATAATTTCAGCCGCCCTCATGCCTTTTGATTACAGAACAAGATTTATTTTGCTTCATCTGCAGGAAATTATTGTGAAAGCACAGAAAGGTCTGTGATTCCGAACTTTTCTGTCTGCAGCTCAGGCACTAACTCATAAAGTTACTGAGTTAGTGCATGCGCTGATTGATAACCCAATTGTGTTGGAAGCAGGTGCGTAGCTCTGTTCTGCCCTATGGTGTTCACGATGCAGACATGTTTTTTATTTAGTACCACATTTAGAGGTGAGGTCAACAAATACGCCGTTGTGCAAATAGCGCAATCAAAAAATGTAAGTCAAGTTTAGGCCCATAACATCTTGATGAAATTGCAGATGTTGTATTGACATTCCATTAAAAAAACACATCAAATATTGTATACCGTTTGCAAGGTTTTGCGGACTAATTGACAAAAGCATAGTTTCTGCAAGTCAATACTGCAAACCTCGAACAGAAGCAATAAGTTACTTTTCCGGCAATCAATGAGAGCCCTGTACTATTGCCAGCGAACAGTTAGCAATAATTTCTGGAAAACTTGTTTAATGCTGAAAAAGAAATGACAAGTAACTCATATTATAAGGTATTTTTTTCTTTTCGCGGCAATACAGGACAATCTTTCGACGGCCAGCAGACCGTAAGAAGTGTAAATGTTTTTGGGCCATTGTGAGTGCAATATTTTTCAAGTTTGCAATGTTTGTCGGTTTTACCACCAATATTTATCTCCTGCTAAAACAGGGTGCTAAAAAGAAACGAAAGCGTGTAATTAGTGCTCATCCCATTTTAACACAACTGCTAACATTTGAGACCCCTAGAATCTATTACCCCCAACCCTAGGTGCATTTAATATTTTAGTCTTCTTACTTTCAAATAATTCAAAATAAAGGTGTAAAAAATCCAATTGCACGAATTGAAACCTAGTAGTAATGCAGGCAGTGTACCACTGATTCTGTTTTGCGCATGCAGTTTTTCTCTACCTGGAAATACAGCAGCATTGTAGGTATTCACATGGAAACTGTAGGGATTCCCTGAAATGGAAATGCATTAAAACTCCTAAATAAGACCCTTATCAATTATAAAAATAAATTCAAGTCTGAAATAGATATTAAATATGTATTTACTTTTGAAACATACAAATTGATAGTTTCCGGAGGCTTATTAACATAAATAGAAACATAG
Source organism: Calotriton arnoldi (assembly GCA_963921515.1). Lineage (NCBI taxonomy): Eukaryota > Metazoa > Chordata > Amphibia > Caudata > Salamandridae > Calotriton > Calotriton arnoldi. The sequence continues at coordinate 601,904 of CAWUFW010010920.1, forward strand.
ACGGATTCAGTAACTCAAAGATAATCGCTCTGGATACCGTAAAATTGTTGGCTAATAGGTTCCAAGAAATCTTTCCGAGCGATGTGAAGTATATGGTCATTCCAACTGTAAAAGTAGGAAATGTCATTCTTCGAGGCAAGACAGACATTTTTTATGTTCCTTATTCTTTCCTATCTTTCGCAGGCAGGGTATTCACTCAGAACGCCCCTAATATGAGCATAAAATGCCAATTATGTCTTTATTAGATTACTTTTGCTATGTTTACCAATTAATTTGCTAATGAGCCAAGGTTAGTGTGCATTGATGAGTCTTCTGACTGCATTACTCTCAGGCCTTGAGAGCTTGCTTTCTTACATGCAAATATTTTGCTAGTATATTAGAGAGAGAGACTACATAAGAAACCCACAATTTTAAAACTGCTTAAAGAAAAGTAGACTCTTTAGCCTCTCTGAAATAAAGACGCTTAAATTGACATGCTCGGCCCACTACCTGCAGAAAGTAGTCAAACATTTAAATGAAGCCCTACAGCAGTCTGCAGGCCATCTGGCTTGAAGATAATACTTCAGCCACAACCTAGGAGCCATTTAGCTTACATCACCACCGTGTTCAAAATGCACAGGGACCCGCAACAAACTTTCCCGCAGCTAGTGCATTTTCAGCAAGTACTCTTCTCACACTCCTAATTTAACGAGATACAAAGGGACAGATTTTCAAAAAATACACGCTACGCAGTGCAGCACCCAAAGAGGCTGCGCTGCGTGACAGGGAGGGAGCAGGAGAGCGCCATACCTACAGAGATATGGCTCTATCCTCCCCTCTCCCTAGCACTGGTGCTGATTTCAGCTGCTGAGCGCCACGCACACACCTTAGCGCCATAGCACTAGGGTGTGTGCATGAGTCTTGCATAGGTTTTGTAAAGGAAGGGTACCTTTCCTGTACAAAATACCATGCCTAGACAAGTTTAAAAGCTTTTCCCACTTAGTATGTGTGCTGCACAGTGCAGTACCCATGCAAAGTTGGAAAAGAAAGAAGAAATAAAAACATTTCTCCTGTTAGCACCTCCTTTGAAGTGACATTAACTTTTGGCGCTAAACCCTGTCTGCAATTCTTTGTAGATAGGGTTTTGCATCAAAAGGCATTGGTGGTTGCATGGGAACGTCCAAGTATCACCCATGTAATGCCCCTTTGGCACTAAGTAATGCAAAGCAGTGCTTCGCATTGCTTTGCGCTACGTTTAGGGTACTTTCCAGCACAAAATAAGTTTTGAGCTGGAAAGTAAATCCCCCAAAAACATTCTGTGTTACTTTTGTGATGCTAACCCAGCGCAAAATGTTTGAAAATCTACCTCAAAGTGTGAATATAATGTGCAAACGCAACCTCTACCCCCTTGAGTGACACATTTGCTTTTGGGGCTGATCAATTCTTGGGAAGATACATAACCCTGGTTGGTGTAGGAACTGGATATAGGGGTAAAAACGTCTTCAAATATCATATATACATATGCTAGTGTCTCCATCTGGTTATTGGGGGTCGAGGAAACCCTACCCACAAGTGTCACTCAGAATCAAAAACAATTGGATATTAGCAGGCTTTATGCATCACTGTGAAGCCGATTTACACATTGCTGCATCTGTCACTGCAGGGCATCATCGAACATAACTTATTTACAGCACCACCGATATCTGGAACAGCCAGGTAAACATCAATCTCACCATTCAGGGAAACCCATAAATATGTCATCATGGTCATTCGCACAAGCCCTGAGGCTCATGCTTGTACATGGATGGAACGTTACGATCTTCCTTTCTTCATGGGGTAACCTCCTTCTTCCCAGGGTCTACATACCCAGAGGTGTTGAACACTTATTCTCTGATGGCAGGTAGTCAAGAGCAAGACAGCAGGGGAATGTATAAATTGATGTGAGGTCCATCTCTCCTTATGTTCTTTGGAAAAGGCCAACAGGGTGAATTACCTAGACAATGACTCAATCTCAAAAGTAGGTCCCACAATTCAACAACAGAGTGAGGACCCAACCGGTGCCCTAAACTCACTTACTGGGATTGGAAGCATTAGCCGTAATGACCAGCAATGTGTCTTTGCTTACTGCCTGACCAGAACTCATTAGGCATGGGTTCTGCTCATTCCTTTTTTTCTTTGTCTCTTCAGCTTGTGAACACTGGCTTGAACCCAAATACAGCAGTGGAATTTGCATGCTACTGGCTTGGATGTGCTCTAATACCAGACCACCTTCCTTGGGTACAGAAGGGCCTGATTCATCAACCAGGAAGTGTCCCATTGAGCCCATGGTGCTCTTGAAAGGATCGTCACTTTCTTCTACTCCAACACCAGAGCAATATGGCCAGGGTATCACAAGGATATACTGGGGTCATTTCATTTGCGAGCTACTTACTCTGTCATAAACTGAGAGCAAACTGTACTGGCTCTTTACTAGTCAAAATTATTGACTGGAAAATATCCACAGTTTGGTGGAGGTGGTGCATAAACATGTCAGGATTGGGAGGAAGAAAGCTCATCTTGTCTGTTTACAGACAATAGTAAGTGCAAATAAGCATACACAGTTCAAACACGTGAAAAGACAAGAGACAGTTTAGGCCGTAGATTGAACAGCATTGACCTCAGGCCCTGTCACTCATCAATTTATTTCAATTGCATTGTGAAGGAGGCAATTGTCAGCACTGGGAATAGTTCTATTTCGATCTCATAGATGGTTTACAGTTTAAAATCATTCTTGAAAATCCATGCCCACATTACACCACCATTCCATAGGCTGGACTGGTCAGGACCACATTTATTTCCAATCACACCGGCATACATCAAAGCCTCATGGCTGATCAGACGCTGAAAAACAAATCTCACATTTAAATCGACCAGCAGCAGAGCAAGATACTGAATTACTCAAGAAATACAATAGCTCTAAAGGAAGTTTAGCTAAGAAAAGTGATAAAACACTTCTCCCACATTGTAGTTATGATGGCCAAATCAGTCTGGTCCCTGGGACAAAAGTACCATGCAGCAGAATCTATGCCTTAAATGAAAGTGAGAACAAATATAGTCGAGAATACTTTGATAAATATCTACAAAATAGATTTGTCTCACCTTAAAAATTGCCAGTGGCGTCTCCGCTATTTTTTTGTTCCACAGGCCAATTGGGAATTAAAGACATGCTTTGACTATTGGACATTAAACAATATCAAAATATAATAACCACATTACGCTCATTATAGTTCTTCTTAACCATGTAAAATCAGCCCATGGAAACCAAGACCACCTGCCCTACAGCCTGGAGCACCTGCGCCAGCCTGCTCGCTAAGACTGGTGGGCCGTGTGAGGAAGAGGTGAGCATTGGAGGGTGCAAGGTCCAGTGGAAAGCACTACCGTGAAGTTTCCCTGTGTGAGGTGTGAGGATTCGGCTTTCCACCAATCAGACTGTAGACCATGTGCAAGATTTTTTCGGTCACCCTTGCATGCCAGGAGAGAGCCGCCGTTGACTGAGTCAAGTATTGAGCGTTGTGCGGTGTGTGCCGAGCCCACACAGCCTCGTTGCAGTAACCCTGGAGAAGAAGTTGTGTGACTAGCATTCCAGGACTCAGAAACGCCTGAGTGGAGAACCCGCATGCCAGGAGCAGTCACTGTGGTGTGGGCAATTGCACCTGAGGAGTGTATGTTGCATCCAGAATGTACTGCTGCCACCCTGTGTGCCAGGAGGGGCTGCCAGGACCAAGTGATCAAAGACTTAGGGCCATCCCCCTGAACTGTAGTTCGACTGTGACTGTCAGATCTAACTACACCAAAGGATCTGCCATGACTGACCCCCATGGATCAGGAGGATGCCAAGGATGATGGTGTGCCCTTGCCGGACTCTAGCTGGGAGCCAAAGGACTGATTTCTCCCCAGCTGGGGAGAACTTGACTTACCGCATCTCTGAGAGCTGGAAGCTGCTCTGATCAGTAGGGAGAGGCTGTGCCACTCCAGAGAGTGACCCTGAACCCTCCTGATGCTGCAGCATGAACCACGAGTATCCTGACTTCTCTGAGCAGGTTCTGATCGCGTGAGTGCCTGCAATGAAGGCACCCGCCATATCGTCAAATTCTTCCATGCTGCAGGAGCGGGTAAAACTTGAACTAGGGCCTTTGGGGACCCTGGGAATTAGCTGCTCAAAGTGCTGCGGCATCTTTGACACTTGTGACTAAAATTCTGAAGAGTGAAAGGGAACTCTTGAGTACAGCCTAATAGTTTGCATTCCCTGATGCAGCCACCAGTCAATGGGGAATAACCCTAAACATGTTCCACTAAGGAGGGTGGTACAGGGATTCACCTAACAAATACTATGCCCCAACCTCAAAGGGGATTGTGTTCTTACATTTGAATGTCGCTTTTCTTTGCGTGTGTAGAATTAGAAATAAAATACTACATTTTCCTATAAGAGCAATTATTTGGCTGGACATTGATTTTTAGTTCGTACATTTTGCACTTTGAGTTATGACTCCTGTTCACTGCTCCCATTGAGAGTCATGTGCAGAAGGGGTGCTTGACTTAAATGAGCCAGGTCCACAGTAGGTCGGGCCTTGGGACATCAGGAGTAAAAGGACTCTAACATAACGGTTGGTCCCAGTACCCTTGCAAGCCCCGTGACCCTCTGAAGGGGTTCTGACAGTCAGAATGTATTACTCAGAAATATTGTCTGGTATTAATATTTTCACAAACTGCATTTTGTAGTTACTGCTAAAGTACTACAGAATGCTCATCACACACATCTGAGTGTAAATCTCCACTTTCCTATCTTTTCTATAGGGAGATCCTCACATGTGTAAGTTTACTACTTAGCAATAAAGATGGGGTTACTGAAAAAAGTGTCATACTTAATACTAAATTGGAGGGGTTTAGCAAGAAGCAAGGAGGGGTTTAGGGATAGCTAAGGAGGGATTTAAAGAGGGACATGCACCCACCCACAAAATAATAAACACATTGCTATTCACAAGTTGAACTTCTAAAGTTACTACAGCCGAAAAGGGACACACAACAATAGTAAATTACCCCAGCTCAGAGCTAGAGTGATTACATTAATTATATTATAATAATACTAGGGCCCTGCTTACGATCCCGGCCGGACGCAGGTCTGAACAACATCGTCTCGGAATGGAAACCGACCGACTAGTATTTAGTGGTTCCAGCTGACAAATTAGGAAGCGACCACCCTTGAGGCGGTTGGAAACGTCCATTTTTCCATTGTGGCTTGTGCTGTAGCTTGAAAAGGTCTGCAGCACAAGCCACATTGAAAAAATGGATGTTTGCAAACATCCATGCACCATGTGCCAGGCACCGTGTGGTGCCTGGCACACAGGGTATGGATGATTGGTGCCCCCAGTCCTCATAGCAGAGGCTGTAGAGGGCCTGCTAGGGGGCCCCAAAGTCAGTTTCTGACAGCCTTTCAATTTTAAACACCATGCACCGTACCTTTTGTGTCCGAATGCCCATCCAAAGAGCAGCAGCTGGACTGCGGTCAGCCCCCAACAACACCACCGACATCGCCAGGATCTTGGATCCCGACGGTGCTGCAGAGGAGAAGGTGGCTGGGAATGGCGGTGTAAGTTCTCTTTTCCCCAACCTTTCCGTGTTATGAACCCCGCCATGAAAAGGATGGAAGAAAGGGGTCCCAAACAGGGCCCCTGGGGATTTCGCCCAAGGGGCGTTGTGTATAGGGCCCAATGTTGTGCCCTCCTCTCCATGCACCTTCATGCATGCACTGTGTGCTATGCATGACATTGTGCATAGGACATAATGAACGGACGTGCTGAAGGCACTGCACTGCAGCGGCATCTGCTTTGGCCCATTTTAATGGCTGAGCCATGCTGCTGCAGTTGGGCCGCCGACTTCAGATCCCCGGCCTAGCAGTCCACTCGTAATATGCGGGGTGTACACTGCAGACATTGCTGTGCTCTCTCAACCGGGTCATCACCAGTTCGGCATACGGACCTCTGATGTCATAATCAGGCCCTAAGTATATAGCGTCACAGAGATGAGATCCGGATGTCTGACAGAAAGAAGAAGTGCCCACTGATTTAAGTATAATGTAAAGAGATACATAACACATGCCCGAAGAACTGCAGGTAAACAACGAAGAAGTGTCCTCCCTCAGTTGAGACATGAAATAAGTCAAAAGTATCAACATGTAGTATTCACAAGACTGCCTCAAATGTCTAGGAAAGGTTGCGATTGGTCATTCAACCAGTATATCAAGTATTCATATGTAGCAGTCTGCACCATACAATCCATCCAGTACTGAACTGTAAGGACAGCAGGCTAAGACCAATTCTGAAGAAGAATATCCAGTTTTGCTGTCACCAAGGTGGTAGAGAGAGAGCCATTGCTTCTCATGTCTAGTGACTAAGAGAACAGTCCGGAAGTCATGTAACATTATAAGTGCCACTGAGGGTGCATAGGTCAGTGTACACGTGTCTGTGAGGACTTGCCATATCTTTGTCAAATAGGACTGAAACATCAGGCAAGACCATAGAATATGCAAAATGTCACTGTTCAGTGCTGCACATATCCAGCAGTTGGATGAGGGCCCTGAGTTTGCCGCGTAGACCCTTTCTGGAGACCAGTGCCAGTCCTAGAGCATTTTAAAGTAGCAGAACTTCACCCACATCTTTTGGAGTTCTTTGTCATGATCAGCCGTGAGACACGTCCACTGTGCTGGGGAGTATGATGTGGCGAGCTGGTGTTGCCAACGGAGCAGAAGAAGGCGGTTCAGTGGAGCAGAGAACTGCCTGGTGATTAACAGGTCAGAAAGTCCTATGATCAGTTTCTTGTAGTGGTCCAATCAAACAAGGCAAGTGTATAGCACAGATGGCATGTGGAGCCATTTACATGTCTTCAGCATTGAGTGGAAGCAATGCTGCCACTGCAGGTATCTTCTGAAATTAGATGTAGATAGCCTGTATGTGTCTGAGAGCTCCATGAAGGGTCTCATAATACGTCACTCAGTATCTTGTCCACTTCGAAAATTCCCTTGAGATGCCAACCTGACCATAAGAAAGACTTAGAGTCTATGGACAAAGCAGGATTGTGCCATAGCGCCACCTTAGGGTGTTTAAGCCCATCCTCCTGAGTTTGTGTGCTGTTTTCCAGACCTTATGCAATTCTAAGAGAATCGGATTATGCGGGTCTGACAAAAACGTGGGGTCAGCATACAGAAATGACAAGTTTTCTACCCCCTTGGAAAGTACGCGCTCTATTTTAACCCAAAATGGGAGTTCCATATGAGAGTTCAGGTGATAAGCCATTTAGGAGAGGTGGTGAGCCCTGTAGTATAACTAAATGTGCGAGAGGCAAAGATCCTACGAGGTAGTTGGCACTTTAAGCTTGGAAGCTGTCAACCGAGGTGGAGTGGTCTTCCAGACATACCATTGAATGGTTGAATTGATCTACTTCAAATAACTGTCCGGGATATGAAATGGAAAAATGGCTAGCACATAGTTCAACTGAGGGACCACCACAATTTTGATCGGTTGGACCCTGCCCCATAGGGAGAGCTGAATGGTCCTCCAGATATTGAGGTCCATTTTTGTTTTTTTCCAGAAGTGGGAGAACATTGTCTTTGACCATGGTAATGAAGACAGTGCTGATCCGTATCCCGAGATATTTCAGCCCCTTTGCGAGCCAGCTTGCAGGCAGTAATTGGAGTGAATACTGAATAGTGGCGGGTGTTATGATCTGTTTTAGTGGTTGTATGACATTACAATGTGATAAAACACAACGCATGCATTACCACACATTTTTTAACACACATTTTTTTCCACGCATATACTTTTACAATGCATGCCTATACCACAAAATTGAAAGTGTATTTAAGGTAAGTAATATAGACCATCCCCAAACCCCTTTTTTAATTACTCTTACAACCCAATACCCCTACCCACCCCTAAACCCTAAAAACACCCTTACTACCCAAAACCCATACCTATCCCTAAACCCTAAAAATACCCTTACCACCCAATTCCCTTGCCCAGTCCTAAATCCTAAAAACACCCTTACCACCCAATACCCTTACCCACCCTAAACCCTAAAACTACCCTTACCACCCTATACCACTAAACCCTAAAATGCCTTTAACACTCTAAAACCCTACCCAACCGTAAAACCTAAAACCTTAAAGAAATAATATACATATATTTATTCACTGAAAAAATCAGAGGTTTCAGGGACGTTATAGTTAGGAATTAGCATTTAAAAAACCTTTGAAATTCACTGAAAAAACCATAGGTTTCAGGGACGTTATAGTTAGAAATTAGCATTTAAAAAACCTTTGAAATTCACTGAAAAAACCATAGGTTTCAGGGACGTTATAGTTAAAAATGACCCAGTCTGTGGATGATGTCATCAGTGATGTCATTTGATATGTCATCAGTGATGTCACTGACCATGTCATGAGTGATGTAATATGTGACATCATCAGCAGTGCATAGCGGGGGCGCGAGCTATAGTTAGCCCGACTAACTATAATGGCCGAATTTCTCTGGTTTTGTACGAGTGAAATGTCCAACTAACTATAACGTCCCTGAAACCTGTGTTTTTTTCAGTGATTTTCGAAGGTTTTTTTAAATGCTAATTTCTCACTATAACGTCCTGAAACCTATAGTTTTTCAGTGAATTTCAAAGGTTTTTTAAATGCTAATTCCTAACTATGATGTCCCTGAAACTTCTGTTTTTTTCAGTGAATTTCTAAGGTTTTTTAAATGCTAATTCCTAACTATGACGTCCCTGAAACCTCTGTTTTTTTCAGTGAATTTCTAAGGTTTTTTAAATGCTAATTTCTAAATATGCCTACATGGGTAGGACATGTGCAGAAAGAGGAAGAAAGGCGCAGAAAGAAGCAAGAGAAGTGCAGAAAGAACCAACAGAGGTGCAGAAAGAGGCCTGGTTTGACTGTACCTTACAACAGACTCATACAAAGTAGCCTAATCACTAATACTTCTCCCAGGATGTCTTAAACCTCACTTTTCTCTTGAAGGTTCACTATTAATCGACTGCTCAAAATGTTAGGACTACCTACCAAACATAAAAGAGCAATCCTAAACATATCACTGTTGTAAGTCTGACCAAGTTTGTGAAGGTATGCAAGCGTGTTTCTGCTTTTACCGCGTGACATGTTACATAAAAATAAACATAGAAATACTTGAATTCCTGTGTTTCAAACAGCATACTCTGTAAATATGTGTACAAAAAGGTGTATATATTTCTTTCTGCTCATAATACAGGGCACATGGGTATTCAATAGTATATTTGAGGGGCTCTATAACACCTATATACGTAAGACATATCTGCCTGTGTAACTGAATGACAGAGCAGAACTGAGAACATTTAATGACCTATAGACGAAGCTACCCACTTTTTAAGCTCCCATCTTCAGATGCATAATACATGTGTTAATTGATATACAAGTAGACATATACCTCAGTCATGAGAGCACGCAGACCTTTAAACTTGACAGCTTGCACTTCCCATTTGAGTACAGAAAGAGGCGAGAGAAGTACAGAAAGAAGCAAGAGATCTGCAGAAAGAAACAAATGAAGTGCAGAAAGAAGGAACAGAGGTGCAGAAAGAGGCAACAGGAGTGCACAAAGAGGGAAGAAGGGTGGAGAAAGAGGCAGGGGGCTGCAGAAAGAAGCAAGAGAGGTGCAGAAAGAGGGAAGAAGGGTGCAGAAAGAAGCACGGGTGGTGCAGAAAGAAGCAAGAGAGGTACAGAAAGAAGAAAGAGTAGTGCAGAAAGAGACAACAGAGGTGCAGAAAGAGGCAAGAGGGGTACAAAAAGAGGAAAGAGGGGTGCAGAAAGAGGCACAAGGGGTGGAGAAAGAAGCAAGAGATGTGCAGAAAGAAACAAAAGAAGTACAGAAAGAAGGAACAGAGGTGCAGAAAGAGGCAACAGGGGTGAAGAAAGAGGGAAGAGAGGTGGAGAAAGAGGTAAGGGGGTGCAGAAAGAAGCAAGAGAGCTGCAGAAAGAAACAAAAGAAGTGCAGAAAGAAGGAACAGAGGTGCAGAAAAAGGCAAGAGGGGTGCAAAAAGAGGCAAAAGGGATGCAGAAAGAAGTGAGAGGTGCAGAAAGAAACAAAAGAAGTGCAGAAAGAAGGAACAGAGGTGCAGAAAGATGCAAGAAGGGTGCAGAAAGAAACAAAAGAAGTGCAGCAAGAAGCAACAGAGGTGCACAAAGAGGCAAGAGGAGTGCAGAAAGAGGGAAGAGGGGTGCAGAAAGATACATGAGAGGTGCAGAAAGAAGCAAGAGAACTGCAGAAAGAAGCAAGAGAAACTCATAAAAAAGCAACAGAGATGCAGAAAGAGGACAGTGGGGTGGAGAAATAGGCAAGAGGGATACAAAAAGAAACAAGAAAGGTGCAGAAAGAAACAAAAGAAGTGCTGAAAGAAGGAACAGAGGTGCAGAAAGAGTCAAGAGGGGTGCAGAAAGAGAGAAGAGGGGTGTGAAAGAGGCACGAGGGGTGCCGAAAGAAGCAAGAGGGGTACAGAAAGAAGCAAGAGAGGTGCAGAAAAAAACAAAAGACGTCCTGAAAGAAGGAACAGAGGTGCAGAAAGAGGCAAGAGGAGTGCAGAAAGAGGAAGAGGGGTGCATAAAGAGGCACGAGGGGTACAGAAAGAGGCATGAGGGGTGCAAAAGAAGCAAGAGAGGTGCAGAAAGAAAGAAAAGAAGTGCAGAAGGAAGGAACACAGGTGCAGAAAGAGGCAAGAGGGGAGCAAAAAGAGGGAAGAGGAGTGCAGTAAGAGGCACAAGGGTTGATGAAAGAAGGGACAGAGGTGCAGAAAGAAGCAAGAGAAGTGCAGAAAAAAGCAACAGAGGTGCAGAAAGAGGGATGAGGGGTGGAGAAAGAGGAAAGATAAGTGCAGAAAGAAGCAACAGAGATGCAAAAGGGGGAACAGGGGTGGAGAAAGTGGCGAGAGGGTGCAGAAAGAAGCAAGAGAGGTGCAGAAAGAAACAAAGAACAGCAGAAAGAAGGAACAGGGGTGCAGAAAGAGGGAAGAGAGGTGCGGGAAGAGGGGTGCAAAAAGAAGCACAAGTGGTGCAGAAAGAAGCAAGAGAGGTGCAGAAATAAGCAAGAATAGTGCAGAAAGAAGCAACAGAGATGCAGAATTAGGCAAGAGGGGTGCAAAAAGAGCAAAGAGGGGTGCAGAAGGAGGAACGAGGGGTGCAGAAAGAAGCAAGAGATGTGTAGAAAGAAACAAAAGAAGTGCAGAAACGAGCAACAGAGGTGCAGAAAGAGGCAAGAGGAGTGCAGAAAGAGGGAAGAGGGGTTGAGAAAGAGGCAAGGGGTGCAGAAAGAAGCAAAAGAGCTGCTGAAAGAAACACAAGAAGTGCAGAAAGAAGGAACAGAGGTGCAGAAAGAGGCAAGAGGGGTACAGAAAGAGACAAAAGGGGTGCAGACAGAAGTGAGAGGTGCAGAAAGAAACAAAAGAAGTGCAGAAAGAAGAAACAGAGGTGCAGAAAGATGCAAGAGGGGTGCAGAAAGAAACAAAAGAAGTGCAGAAAGAAGCAACAGAGGTGCACAAAGAGGCAAGAGGAGTGCACAAAGAGGGAAGAGTGGTGCAGAAAGAGGCATAAGGGGTGCAGAAAGAAGCAAGAGTGGTGCAGAAAGAAGCAAGAGAAGTGCATAGAAAAGCAACAGAGATACAGAAAGGGGGGAGTGGGGTGGAGAAAGAGGCAAGAGGGATACAGAAAGAAAGAAGAGAGGTCCAGAAAGAAATAAAAGAAGTGCAAAAAGAAGGAACAGAGGTGCAGAAAGAGGAAAGAGGGGTGCAGAAAGAGAGAAGAGGGGTGTGAAAGTGGCACAAGGGGTGCAAAAAGAAGCAAGAGGGGTGCAGAAAGAAGCAAGAGAGGTGCAGAAAGAAACAAAAAAGTGCATAAAGAAGAAGCAGATGTGCAGAAAGAGGCAAGAGGAGTACTGAAAGAGGGAAGAGGAGTACAGATAGAGGCACGAGGGGTGCAGAAAGAAGTAAGAGAGGTGCATAATGAAAGAAAACAAGTGCAGAAAGAAGCAACAGAGGTGCAGAAAGAGAAAAGCGGGGTGTAGAAAGAGGCACAAGGGTTGCAGAAAGAAGGGGCAGAGGTGCAGAAAGAGGCAATAGAAGTGCAGGAATTAGCAACAGAGATGCAGAGAAGGGGAAGTGGGGTGGAGAAATAGGCAAGAGGGATACAGAAAGAAGCAAAAGAGTTGCAGAAAGAAACAAAAAAGTGCAGAAGGAAGGAACAGAGGTGCAGAAAGAGGCGAGAGACGAGCAGAAAGAGGATAGAGGAGTGCAGAAAGAGGCACAAGGGTTGCAGGAAGAAGAGACAGAGGTGCAGAAAGAAGCAACAGAAGTGCAGAAAGAAGCAACAGAGGTGCAGAAAGAGGGATGAGGGATGGAGAAAAAGGCAAGAGAAGTGCAGAAAGAAGCTACAGAGATGACAAAAGGGGGAACAGGGGTGTAGAAAGTGGCGAAAGGGGTGCAGAAAGAAGCAAGAGAGGTGTAGAAAGAAACAAAAGAACAGCAGAAAGAAGGAACATGGGTGCAGAAAGAGGCAAGAGAGGGTGCAGAAAGAGGGAAGTGGGGTGCAAAAACAGGGAAGAGGGGTGCAGAAAGAGGCACGCGGGGTGCAGAAAGAAGCAAGAGATGTGCAGAAAGAAACAAAAGAAGTGCAGAAAGAAGCAACAGAGGTGCAGAAAGAGGCAAGAGGAATGCAGAAAGAGGGAAGAGGGTGGAGAAAGAGGCAAGAGGGATACAGAAAGAAGCAAGAGAGTTGCAGAAAGAAACAAAAGAAGTGCAGAAAGAAGGAACAGAGGTGCAGAAAGTGGCAAGAGGGGAGCAGAAAGAGGGAAAAGGGATGCAGAAAGAGGTAAAAGGGGTGCAGAAAGAAGCCAGAGAGGTGCAGAAAGAAGCAAAAGAAGTACAGAAAGAGGGAAGAGGGGTGGAGAAAGAGGCAATAGGGGTGCAGAAAGAAGCAAGAGAGGTGCAGAAAGAAGGAAGACAGGTGCAGAAACAGGCAAGATGGGTGCAGAAAAAAGTAACAAAAAGAAGCAAGAGAAGTGCAGAAAGAAGCAACTGGGGTGACGAAAGAAGGAAGAGGGGAGGAGAAAGAGGCAAGGGGGTGCAGAAAGAAGCAAGAGAGCTGCAGAAAGAAACAAAAGAAGTGCAGAAAGAAGGAACGGAGGTGCAGAAAGAGGCAATAGGGATGCAGAAAGAGGCAAAAGGGGTGCAGAAAGAAGCGAGACGTGCTGAAACAAACAAAAGAAGTGCAAAAGAAGCAACAGAGGTGCACAAAGAGGTTTGAGGGTTTCAGAAAAGAAGCAAGAGAGGTACAGAAAGAAGCAAGAGAAGTGCATAAAGAAGCAACAGAGATTCAGAAAGGAGGAAGTGGGGAGGAGAAAGAGGCAAGAGGGATACAGAAAGAAAGAAGAGCGGTCCAGAAAGAAACAAAAGAAGTGCAAAAAGAAGGAACAGAGGTGCAGAAAGAGGAAAGAGGGGTGCAGAAAGAGAGAAGAGGGGTGTGAAAGTGGCACGAGGGGTGCAAAAAGAAGCAAGAGGGGTGCAGAAAGAAGCAAGAGAGGTGCAGAAAGAAACAAAAGAACAGCAGAAAGAAGGAACATGGGTGCAGAAAGAGGCAAGAGGGGTGCAGAAAGAGGGAAGTGGGGTGCAAAAACAGGGAAGAGGGGTGCAGAAAGAAGCAAGAGAGGTGCATAATGAAACAAAAGAAGTGCAGAAAGAAGCAACAGAGGTGCAGAAAGAGAAAAGAGGGGTGTAGAAAGAGGCACAAGGGTTGCAGAAAGAAGGGACAGAGGTGCAGAAAGAGGCAAGAGAAGTGCAGGAAGAAGCAACAGAGATGCAGAGAAGGGGAAGTGGGGTGGAGAAATAGGCAAGAGGGATACAGAAAGAAGCAAAAGAGTTGCAGAAAGAAACAAAAAAAGTGCAGAAGGAAGGGAACAGAGGTGCAGAAAGAGGCGAGAGACGAGCAGAAAGAGGATAGAGGAGTGCAGAAAGAGGCACAAGGGTTGCAGGAAGAAGAGACAGAGGTGCAGAAAGAAGCAAGAGAAGTGCAGAAAGAAGCAACAGAGGTGCAGAAAGAGGGATGAGGGATGGAGAAAAAGGCAAGAGAAGTGCAGAAAGAAGCAACAGAGATGAAAAAAGGGGGAACAGGGGTGTAGAAAGTGGCGAAAGGGGTGCAGAAAGAAGCAAGAGAGGTGTAGAAAGAAACAAAAGAACAGCAGAAAGAAGGAACATGGGTGCAGAAAGAGGCAAGAGGGGTGCAGAAAGAGGGAAGTGGGGTGCAAAAACAGGGAAGAGGGGTGCAGAAAGAGGCACGAGGGGTGCAGAAAGAAGCAAGAGATGTGCAGAAAGAAACAAAAGAAGTGCAGAAAGAAGCAACAGAGGTGCAGAAAGAGGCAAGAGGAATGCAGAAAGAGGGAAGAGGGTGGAGAAAGAGGCAAGAGGGATACAGAAAGAAGCAAGAGAGTTGCAGAAAGAAACAAAAGAAGTGCAGAAAGAAGGAACAGAGGTGCAGAAAGTGGCAAGAGGGGAGCAGAAAGAGGGAAAAGGGGTGCAGAAAGAGGTAAAAGGGGTGCAGAAAGAAGCAAGAGAGGTGCAGAAAGAAACAAAAGAAGTACAGAAAGAGGGAAGAGGGGTGGAGAAAGAGGCAAGAGGGGTGCAGAAAGAAGCAAGAGAGGTGCAGAAAGAAGGAAGACGGGTGCAGAAACAGGCAAGATTTGTGCAGAAAAAAGCAACAGAAAGAAGCAAGAGAAGTGCAGAAAGAAGCAACTGGGGTGACGAAAGAAGGAAGAGGGGTGGAGAAAGAGGCAAGGGGGTGCAGAAAGAAGCAAGAGAGCTGCAGAAAGAAACAAAAGAAGTGCAGAAGGAAGGAACGGAGGTGCAGAAAGAGGCAATAGGGATGCAGAAAGAGGCAAAAGGGGTGCAGAAAGAAGCGAGACGTGCTGAAAGAAACAAAAGAAGTGCAGAAAGAAGCAACAGAGGTGCACAAAGAGGTATGAGGGGTTCAGAAAGAAGCAAGAGAGGTACAGAAAGAAGCAAGAGAAGTGCATAAAGAAGCAACAGAGATTCAGAAAGGGGGAAGTGGGGAGGAGAAAGAGGCAAGAGGGATACAGAAAGAAAGAAGAGAGGTCCAGAAAGAAACAAAGGAAGTGCAAAAAGAAGGAACAGAGGTGCAGAAAGAGGAAAGAGGGGTGCAGAAAGAGAGAAGAGAGGTGTGAAAGTGGCACGATGGGTGCAAAAAGAAGCAAGAGGGGTGCAGAAAGAAGCAAGAGAGGTGCAGAAAGAAACAAAAAAGTGCATAAAGAAGAAGCAGATGTGCAGAAAGAGGCAAGAGGAGTACAGAAAGAGGGAAGAGGAGTGCAGATAGAGGCACGAGGGGAGCAGAAAGAAGCAAGAGAGGTGCATAATGAAACAAAAGAAGTACAGAAAGAAGCCACAGAGGTGCAGAAAGAGAAAAGAGGGGTGTAGAAAGAGGCACAAGGGTTGCAGAAAGAAGGGACAGAGGTGCAGAAAGGGCAAGAGAAGTGCAGGAAGAGGCAACAGAGATGCAGAGAAGGGGAAGTGGGGTGGAGAAATAGGCAAGAGGGATACAGAAAGAAGCAAAAGAGTTGCAGAAAGAAACAAAAAAAGTGCAGAAGGAAGGAACAGAGGTGCAGAAAGAGGCGAGAGATGAGCAGAAAGACGATAGAGGAGTGCAGAAAGAAGCACAAGGGTTGCAGGAAGAAGAGACAGGGTGCAGAAAGAAGCAAGAGAAGTTCAGAAAGAAGCAACAGAGGTGCAGAAAGAGGGATGAGGGATGGAGAAAAAGGCAAGAGAAGTGCAGAAAGAAGCAACAGAGATGAAAAAGGGGAACAGGGGTGTAGAAAGTGGCGAAAAGGGTGCAGAAAGAAGCAAGAGAGGTGTAGAAAGAAACAAAAGAACAGCAGAAAGAAGGAACATGGGTTGCAGAAAGAAGCAAGAGGGGTGCAGAAAGAGGGAAGTGGGGTGCAAAAACAGGGAAGAGGGTGCAGAAAGAAGCAAGAGATGTGCATAAAGAAACAAAGAGAGTAGCAGAAACAGAGAGCAAAGGCAGAGGTGCAGAAAGAGGCGAAGAGGAGGATACAGAAAGAAGCAAGAGAGTTGCAGAAAGAAACAAAAGAAGTGCAGAAAGAAGGAACAGAGGTGCAGAAAGTGGCAAGAGGGAAGCAGAAAGAGGGAAAAGGGATGCAGAAAGAGGTAAGGGGTGCAGAAAGAAGCAAGAGAGGTGCAGAAAGAAACAAAAGAAGTACAGAAAGAGGGAAGAGGGGTGGAGAAAGAGGCAAGAGGGGTGCAGAAAGAAGCAAGAGAGGTGCAGATAGAGGGAAGACGGGTGCAGAAACAGGCAAGATGGGTGCAGAAAAAAGCAACAGAAAGAAGCAAGAGAAGTGCAGAAAGAAGCAACTGGGGTGACGAAAGAAGGAAGAGGGGTGGAGAAAGAGGCAAGGGGGTGCAGAATGAAGCAAGAGAGCTGCAGAAAGAAACAAAAGAAGTGCAGAAAGAAGGAACGGAGGTGCAGAAAGAGGCAATAGGGATGCAGAAAGAGGCAAAAGGGGTGCAGAAAGAAGCGAGACGTGCTGAAAGAAACAAAAGAAGGGCAGAAAGAAGCAACAGAGGTGCACAAAGAGGTATGAGGGGTTCAGAAAGAAGCAAGAGAGGTACAGAAAGAAGCAAGAGAAGTGCATAAAGAAGCAACAGAGATTCAGAAAGGGGAAGTGGGGAGGAGAAAGAGGCAAGAGGGATACAGAAAGAAGCAAGAGCGGTGCAGAAAGAAACAAGAGAAGTGCAGAAAGAAGGAACAGAGGTGCAGAAAGAGGAAAGAGGGTGCAGAAAGAGAGAAGAGGGTGTAGAAAGTGGCACGAGGGTGCAGAAAGAAGCAAGAGGGTGCAGAAAGAAGCAAGAGAGGTGCAGAAAGAAACAAAAAAGTGCATGAAAGAAGAAGCAGATGTGCAGAAAGAGGCAAGAGGAATACAGAAAGAGGAAGAGGAGTGCAGATAGAGGCACGAGGGTGCAGAAAGAAGCAAGAGAGGTGCATAATGAAACAAAGAAGTGCAGAAAGAAGCAACAGAGGTGCAGAAAGAGAGAAGAGAGGTGTAGAAAGAGGCACAAGGGTTGCAGAAAGAAGGGACAGAGGTGCAGAAAGAGGCAAAGAGAAGTGCAGGAAGAAGCAACAGAGATGCAGAGAAGAGGGAAGTGGGGTGGAGAAAGTAGGTAAGAGGGATACAGAAAGAAGCAAGAGAGTTGCAGAAAGAAACAAAAGAAGTGCAGAAGGAAGGAACAGGAGGTGCAGAAAGAGGCGAGAGGCGAGCAGAAAGAGGATAGAGGGTGCAGAAAGAGGCACAAGGGTTGCAGAAAGAAGAGACAGAGGTGCAGAAAGAAGCAAGAGAAGTGCAGAAAGAAGCAACAGAGGTGCAGAAAGAGGGATGAGGGGTGGAGAAAAAGGCAAGAGAAGTGCAGAAAGAAGCAACAGAGATGAAAAAAGGTGAACAGGGGTGTAGAAAGTGGCAAAGAGGTGCAGAAAGAAGCAAGAGAGGTGCAGAAAGAAACAAAAGAACAGCAGAAAGAAGGAACATGGGTGCAGAAAGAGGCAAGAGGGGTGCAGAAAGAGGGAAGTGGGGTGCAAAAACAGGGAAGAGGGGTGCAGAAAGAGGCACGAGAGGTGCAGAAAGAAGCAAGAGATGTGCAGAAAGAAACAAGAGAGGTGCAGAAAGAAGCAACAGAGGTGCAGAAAGAGGCAAGAGGAATGCAGAAAGAGGGAAGAGGGTGGAGAAAGAGGCAAGAGGGATACAGAAAGAAGCAAGAGAGTTGCAGAAAGAAACAAAGAAGTGCAGAAAGAAGGAACAGAGGTGCAGAAAGTGGCAAGAGAGGAGCAGAAAGAGGGAAGAGGGATGCAGAAAGAGGCATAAGGGGTGCAGAAAGAAGCAAGAGAGGTGCAGAAAGAAACAAAAGAAGTACAGAAAGAGGGAAGAGGGGTGGAGAAAGAGGCAAGAGGGGTGCAGAAAGAAGCAAGAGAGGTGCAGAAAGAAGGAAGACAGGTGCAGAAACAGGCAAGATTGGTGCAGAAAAAAGCAACAGAAAGAAGCAAGAGAAGTGCAGAAAGAAGCAACTGGGGTGACGAAAGAAGGAAGAGGGGTGGAGAAAGAGGCAAGGGGGTGCAGAAAGAAGCAAGAGAGCTGCAGAAAGAAACAAAAGAAGTGCAGAAAGAAGGAACGGAGGTGCAGAAAGAGGCAATAGGGATGCAGAAAGAGGCAAAAGGGGTGCAGAAAGAAGCGAGACGTGCTGAAAGAAACAAAAGAAGTGCAGAAAGAAGCAACAGAGGTGCACAAAGAGGTATGAGGGGTTCAGAAAGAAGCAAGAGAGGTACAGAAAGAAGCAAGAGAAGTGCATAAAGAAGCAACAGAGATTCAGAAAGGGAAGTGGGGAGGAGAAAGAGGCAAGAGAGGATACAGAAAGAAAGAAGAGAGGTGCAAAAAGAAACAAAAAAAGTGCAAAAAGAAGGAACAGAGGTGCAGAAAGAGGAAAGAGGGGTGCAGAAAGAGAGAAGAGGGGTGTGAAAGTGGCATGTGGGGTGCAAAAAGAAGCAAGAGGGGTGCAGAAAGAAGCAAGAGAAGTGCAGAAAGAAACAAAAAAGTGCATAAAGAAGAAGCAGATGTGCAGAAAGAGGCAAGAGGAGTACAGAAAGAGGGAAGAGGAGTGCAGATAGAGGCACGAGGGGAGCAGAAAGAAGCAAGATAGGTGCATAATGAAACAAAAGAAGTACAGAAAGAAGCAACAGAGGTGCAGAAAGAGAAAAGAGGGGTGTAGAAAGAGGCACAAGGGTTGCAGAAAGAAGGGACAGAGGTGCAGAAAGAGGCAAGAGAAGTGCAGGAAGAAGCAACAGAGATGCAGAGAAGGGGAAGTGGGGTGGAGAAATAGGCAAGAGGGATACAGAAAGAAGCAAAAGAGTTGCAGAAAGAAACAAAAAAGTGCAGAAAGAAGGGACAGAGGTGCAGAAAGAGGCAAGAGAGGTGCAGAAAGAAGCAACAGAGATGCAGAGAAGAGGAAGTGAGGTGGAGAAAGAGGCAAGAGGGATACAGAAAGAAGCAAAAGAGTTGCAGAAAGAAACAAAAAGTGCAGAAGGAAGGAACGGAGGTGCAGAAAGAGGCAATAGGGATGCAGAAAGAGGCAAAAGGGGTGCAGAAAGAAGCGAGACGATGCTGAAAGAAACAAAGAAGTGCAGAAAGAAGCAACAGAGGTGCAGAAAGAGGTAAGAGGGGTGCAGAAAGAAGCAAGAGAGGTACAGAAAGAAGCAAGAGAAGTGCATAAAGAAGCAACAGAGATTCAGAAAGGGGAAGTGGGGAGGAGAAAGAGGCAAGAGGGATACAGAAAGAAAGAAGAGAGGTGCAGAAAGAAACAAAAGAAGTGCAGAAAGAAGGAACAGAGGTGCAGAAAGAGGAAAGAGGGGTGCAGAAAGAGAGAAGAGGGGTGTAGAAAGTGGCATGAGGGTGCAGAAAGAAGCAAGAGAGGTGCAGAAAGAAGCAAGAGAAGTGCAGAAAGAAACAAAAAGTGCATAAAGAAGAAGCAGATGTGCAGAAAGAGGCAAGAGGAGTACAGAAAGAGGGAAGAGGAGTGCAGATAGAGGCATGAGGGGAGCAGAAAGAAGCAAGATAGGTGCATAATGAAACAAAAGAAGTACAGAAAGAAGCAACAGAGGTGCAGAAAGAGAAAAGAGGGGTGTAGAAAGAGGCACAAGGGTTGCAGAAAGAAGGGACAGAGGTGCAGAAAGAAGCAAGAGAAGTGCAGGAAGAAGCAACAGAGATGCAGAGAAGGGGAAGTGGGGTGGAGAAAGAGGCAAGAGGGATGCAGAAAGAAGCAAAAGAGTTGCAGAAAGAAACAAAGAAGTGCAGAAAGAAGGAACAGAGGTGCAGAAAGAGGCAAGAGGCGAGCAGAAAGAGGATAGAGGAGTGCAGAAAGAAGCACAAGGGTTGCAGGAAGAAGAGACAGAGGTGCAGAAAGAAGCAAGAGAAGTTCAGAAAGAAGCAACAGAGGTGCAGAAAAGAGGATGAGGGATGGCAGAAAGAGGCAAGAGAAGTGCAGAAAGAAGCAACAGAGATGAAAAAATGGGGAACAGGGGTGTAGAAAGTGGCGAGAGGGGTGCAGAAAGAAGCAAGAGAGGTGTAGAAAGAAACAAAAGAACAGCAGAAAGAAGGAACATGGGTGCAGAAAGAGGCAAGAGGGGTGCAGAAAGAGGGAAGTGGGGTGCAAAAAGAGGAAGAGGGGTGCAGAAAGAAGCAAGAGATGTGCAGAAAGAAACAAAAGAAGTGCAGAAAGACGCAACAGAGGTGCAGAAAGAGGCAAGAGGAATGCAGAAAGAGGGAAGAGGGTGGAGAAAGAGGCAAGAGGGATACAGAAAGAAGCAAGAGAGTTGCAGAAAGAAACAAAAGAAGTGCAGAAAGAAGGAACAGAGGTGAAGAAAGTGGCAAGAGGGGAGCAGAAAGAGGGAAAAGGGGTGCAGAAAGAGGTAAAAGGGGTGCAGAAAGAAGCAAGAGAGGTGCAGAAAGAAACAAAAGCAGTACAGAAAGAGGGAAGAGGGGTGGAGAAAGAGGCAAGAGGGGTGCAGAAAGAAGCAAGAGAGGTGCAGAAAGAGGGAAGACAGGTGCAGACACAGGCAAGATGGGTGCAGAAAAAAGCAACAGAAAGAAGCAAGAGAAGTGCAGAAAGAAGCAACTGGGGTGACGAAAGAAGGAAGAGGGTGGAGAAAGAGGCAAGGGGGTGCAGAATGAAGTAAGAGAGCTGCAGAAAGAAACAAAGAAGTGCAGAAAGAAGGAACAGGAGGTGCAGAAAGAGGCAATAGGGATGCAGAAAAGAGGCAAGAGGGTGCAGAAGAAGCGAGACAGTGCTAGAAAGAAACAAAAGAAGGGCAGAAAGAAGCAACAGAGGTGCATAAAAGAGGTATGAGGGGTTCAGAAAGAAGCAAGAGAGGTACAGAAAGAAGCAAGAGAAGTGCATAAAGAAGCAACAGAGATGCAGAAAGAGGAAGTGGGGAGGAGAAAGAGGCAAGAGGGATACAGAAAGAAACAAGAGAGGTGCAGAAAGAAACAAAAGAAGTGCAGAAAGAAGGAACAGAGGTGCAGAAAGAGGAAAGAGGGGTGCAGAAAGTGGGAAGAGGGGTGTGAAAGAGGCACGAGGGGTGCAGAAAGAAGAAAGAGGGGTGCAGAAAGAAGCAAGAGAGATGCAGAAAGAAACAAAAGAAGTGCAGAAAAAAGGGACAGAGGTGCAGAAAGAGGCAAGAGGAGTGCAGAAAGAGGGAAGAGGGGTGCAGAAAGAGAGCATGAGGGTGCAGACAGAGGCATAATGGTTGCAAAAGAAGGGATAGAGGTGCAGAAAGAGGCAAGAGAAGTGCAGAAAGAAGCAACAGAGATGCAGAAAGAGGAGGAGGGTGGAGAAAGAGGCAAGAGGAATACAGAAAGAAGCAAGTGAGGTTCAGAAAAAAACAAATGAAGTGCAGAAAGAAGCAACAGACGTGCAGAAAGAGGCTAAAGGAGTGCAGAAAGAAGGAAGAGGCATACAGAAAGAGGCACGAGGGGTGCAGAAAGAAGCAAGAGAGGTGCAGATAGAAACAAGAGAAGTGCATAAAGAAGCAACAGAGATGCAGAAAGTGGGAAGTGGGGAGGAGAAAGAGGCAAGAGGGATACAGAAAGAATCAAGAGAGTTGCAGAAAGAAACAAAAGAAGTGCAGAAAAAGAACAGAGGTGCAGAAAGAAGCAAGAGGGGAGCAGAAAGAGGGAAGAGGGGTGCAGAAAGAGGCACAAGGGTTACAGAAAGTAGGGACAGAGGTGCAGAAAGAATCAAGAGAAGTGCAGAAAGAAGCAACAGAGGTGCAGAAAGAGGGATGAGGGTGGAATAATAGGCAAGAGAAGTGCAGAAAGAAGCAACAGAGATGCAGAAAGAGGGAACAGAGGTGGAGAAAGTGGCAAGAGGGGTGCAGAAAGAAGCAAGAGGAGTACAGAAAGAGGGAAGATGGGTGCAGAAAGAAGCAAGAGTAGTGCAGAAAGAAGCAACAGAGGTGCAGAAAGAAGCACGAGTGGTGCAGAAAGAAGCAAGAGAGGTGCAGAAAGAAGCAAGAGAAGTGCAGAAAGGGGGAAGAGGGGTGCAGAAAGAGGCAAGGGGTGCAGAAAGAGGCAAGAGATGTGCAGAAAGAAACAAGAGAAGTGCAGAAAGAAGGAACAGAGGTGCAGAAAGAGGCAACATGGGTGAAGAAAGAGGGAAGAGGGTGGACAAGAGGCAAGAGGGTGCAGAAAGAAGCAAGAGAGCTGCAGAAGGAAGCAAAAGAAGCAACAGAGATGCAGAAAGAGGGTAGTGGGGTGGAGAAAGAGGCAAGAGGGATGCAGAAAGAGGCAAGAGAGGTGCAGAAAGAAGGAACAGAGGTGCCGAGAGAGGCAAGAGGGGTGCAGAAAGAGGGAATAGGGATGTGAAAGAGGAACGAGGGGTGCAGAAAGAAGCAAGAGGGGTGCAGAAAGAAGCACAGAGTTGCAGAAAGAAGCAAGAGAGGTGCAGAAAGAGACAAGAGTAGTGCAGAAAGAAGCAACAGAGGTGCAGAAAAGAGGCAAGAGAGGTGCAGAAAGAGAGAAGAGGGTGCAGGAAGAGGCATGAGGGGTGCAGAAAGAAGCAAGAGAGGTGCAGAAAGAAACAAGAAGTGCAGAAAGAAGGAACAGAGGTGCAGAAAGAGGCAACAGGGGTGCAGAAAGAGGGAATGAGGGTGGAGAAAGAGACAAGAGGTGCAGAAAGAAGCAAGAGAGCTGCAGAAAGAAACAAAAGAAGTGCAGAAAGAAGGAACAGAGGTGCAGAAAGAGGCAAGAGGGTGCAGAAAGAAAGAAGAGGGGTACAGAAAGAGGCAAAGAGGTGCAGAAAGAAGTGAGAGGTGCAGAAATGAAACAAGAGAGTGCAGAAAGAAGGAACAGAGGTGCAGAAAGAGGCAAGAGAGGTGATGGGAAGAGGGTGCAGAAAGAGGCATGAGGGGTGCAGAAAGAAGCAAGAGAGGTGCAGAAATAAGCAACAGAGGTACAGAAAGAGGGAAGAGGGGTGCAGAAAGAGACAACAGAAGTGCAGAAAGAAGCAACAGAGGTGCATAAAGAGGAAGAGAGGTGGAGAAAGAGAGAAAGAGAGGTGCAGAAAGAAGCAACAGAGATGCAGAAAGAGGGAAGAGGGGTGGAGAAAGAGACAAGAGGGGTGCAGAAAGAAGCAACAGAGATGCAGAAAGAAGCAACAGAGGTGCAGAAAGAGGCAAGAGGGGTGCAGAAAGAGGGAAGTGGGGTGCAAAAACAGGGAAGAGGGGTGCAGAAAGAAGTAAGAGATGTGCAGAAAGAAACAAAAGAAGTGCAGAAAGAAGCAACAGAGGTGCAGAAAGAGGCAAGAGGAATGCAGAAAGAGGGAAGCGGGTGGAGAAAGAGGCAAGAGGGATACAGAAAGAAGCAAGAGAGTTGCAGAAAGAAACAAAAGAAGTGCAGAAAGAAGGAACAGAGGTGCAGAAAGAGGAAAGAGGGTGCAGAAAGAGAGAAGAGGGTGTGAAAGTAGCACAGAGGTGCAAAAAAGCAAGAGAGTGCAGAAAGAAGCAAGAGAGGTGCAGAAAGAAGCAAAGAGGTGCAGAAAGAAGAAGCAGATGTGCAGAAAGAAGCAAGAGAGGTACAGAAAGAGGCAAGAGGAGTGCAGATAGAGGCACAAGGGGAGCAGAAAGAAGCAAGAGAGGTACAGAAAGAAGCAAGAGAAGTGCATAAAGAAGCAACAGAGATTCAGAAAGGGGGAAGTGGGAGAAAAAGAGGCAAGAGGGATGCAGAAAGAAGCAAGAGAAGTGCAGAAAGAAATAAAAGAAGAGCAGAAAGAAGCAACAGAGATGCAGAAAGAGAGAAAAGAGGGGTGCAGAAAGAGGCACAAGGGTTGCAGAAAGAAGGGACAGAGGTGCAGAAAGAGGCAAGAGAAGTGCAGGAAGAAGCAACAGAGATGCAGAGAAGGGGAAGTGGGGTGGAGAAATAGGCAAGAGGAATACAGAAAGAAGCAAAAGAGTTGCAGAAAGAAACAAAAAAAGTGCAGAAGGAAGGAACAGAGGTGCAGAAAGAGGCGAGAGATGAGCAGAAAGAGGATAGAGGAGTTCAGAAAGAGGCACAAGGGTTGCAGGAAGAAGAGACAGAGGTGCAGAAAGAAGCAAGAGAAGTGCAGAAAGAAGCAACAGAGGTGCAGAAAGAGGGATGAGGGATGGAGAAAAAGGCAAGAGAAGTGCAGAAAGAAGCAACAGAGATGAAAAAAGGGGGAACAGGGGTGTAGAAAGTGGTGAGAGGGGTGCAGAAAGAAGCAAGAGAGGTGTAGAAAGAAACAAAAGAACAGCAGAAAGAAGGAACATGGTGCAGAAAGAGGCAAGAGGGGTGCAGAAAGAGGGAAGGGGTGTAGAAACAGGGAAGAGGGTGCAGAAAGAAGCAAGAGATGTGCAGAAAGAAACAAAAGAAGTGCAGAAAGAAGCAACAGAGGTGCAGAAAGAGGCAAGAGGAATGCAGAAAGAGGGAAGAGGGTGGAGAAAGAGGCAAGAGGGATACAGAAAGAAGCAAGAGAGTTGCAGAAAGAAACAAGAGAAGTGCAGAAAGAAGGAACAGAGGTGCAGAAAGTGGCAAGAGGGGAGCAGAAAGAGGCAAAAGGGTGCAGAAAGAAGCAAGAGAGGTGCAAAGAAACAAAGAAGTACAGAAAGAGGGATAGAGGGTGCAGAAAGAGGCAAGAGGGTGCAGAAAGAAGCAAGAGAGGTGCAGAAAGAGGAAGACAGGGTGCAGAAACAGGCAAGATGGAGTGCAGAAAAAGCAACAGAAAGAAGCAAGAGAAGTGCAGAAAGAAGCAACTGAGGGTGTAGAAAGAAGGAAGAGGGGTGGAGAAAGAGGCACAGGGGTGCAGAAAGAAGCAAGAGAGCTGCAGAAAGAAACAAGAGAAGTGCAGAAAGAAGGAACGGAGGTGCAGAAAGAAGCAAGAGGGATGCAGAAAGAGGCAAGAGAGTGCAGAGAAAGAAGCGAGAGAGGTGCAGAAAGAAACAAAAGAAGTACAGAAAGAGGGAAGAGAGGTGCAGAAAGAGGCAAGAGGGGTGCAGAAAGAAGGAAGAGAGGTGCAGAAAGAAGCAAGAGAGGTGCAGAAAGAAGCAAGAGAAGTGCAGAAACAGGCAAGATGGGTGCAGAAAGAAGCAACAGGAAAGAAGCAAGAGAAGTGCAGAAAGAAGCAACTGGGGTGACGAAAGAAGGAAGAGGGGTGGAGAAAGAGGCAAGGGGTGCAGAATGAAGCAAGAGAGCTGCAGAAAGAAACAAAAGAAGAGCAGAAAGAAGCAACAGAGGTGCACAAAAGGTATGAGGGGTTCAGAAAGAAGCAAGAGAGGTACAGAAAGAAGCAAGAGAAGTGCATAAAGAAGCAACAGAGATTCAGAAAGGGGAAGTGGGGAGGAGAAAGAGGCAAGAGGGATACAGAAAGAAAGAAGAGAGGTGCAGAAAGAAACAAAAGAAGTGCAGAAAGAAGGAACAGAGGTGCAGAAAGAGGCAAGAGGGGTGCAGAAAGAGGGAAGAGGGGTGTGAAAGAGGCATGAGGGGTGCAGGAGGAAGCAAGAGAGGTGCAGAAAGAAGCACAAGAGGTGCAGAAAAGAAGGACAAGAGGTGCAGAAAGAGGCAAGAGGAGTGCAGAAAGAGGGAAGAGGGGTGCAGAAAGAGGCTTGAGGGGTGCAGAAAGAAGCAAGAGAGGTGGAGAAAGAAACAAAAGAAGTGCAGAAGGAAGCAACAGAGGTGCAGAAACAGACAAGAGGGGAGCAGAAAGAGGCTCGAGGGGTGCAGACAGAGGCATAATGGTTGCAAGAAGAAGGGATAGAGGTGCAGAAAGAGACAAGAAAAGTGCAGAAAGAAGCAACAGAGATGCAGAAAGGGGAGGAGGGGTGGAGAAAGGGGCAAGAGGAATACAGAAAGAAGCAAGAGAGGTTCAGAAAAAAACAAATGAAGTGCAGAAAGAAGCAACAGACGTGCAGAAAGAGGCAAAAGGAGTGCAGAAAGAAGGAAGAGGGATACAGAAAGAGGCACAAGGGGTGCAGAAAGAAGCAAGAGAGGTGCAGATAGAAGCAAGAGAAGTGCATAAAGAAGCAACAGAGATGTAGAAAGGGGGAAGTGGGGAGGAGAAAGAGGCAAGAGGGATACAGAAAGAATCAAGAGAGTTGCAGAAAGAAACAAAAGAAGTGCAGAAAGAAGGAACAGAGGTGCAGAAAGAGGCAAGAGGGGAGCAGAAAGAGGGAAGAGGGGTGCAGAAAGAGGCACAAAGGTTAGAAAAAGAAGGGACAGAGGTGCAGAAAAAGCAAGAGAAGTGCAGAAAGAAGCAACAGAGGTGCAGAAAGAGGGATGAGGGGTGGAATAATAGGCAAGAGAAGTACAGAAAGAAGCAACAGAGATGCAAAAGGGGGAACAGGGGTGGAGAAAGTGGCGAGAGGGGTGTAGAAAGAAGCAAGAGGGGTACAGAAAGAGGGAAGATGGGTGCAGAAATAAGCAAGAGTAGTGTAGAAAGAAGCAACAGAGGTGCAGAAATAAGCACGAGTGGTGCAGAAAGAAGCAAGAGGGGTGCAGAAAGAAGGAAGAGTAGTGCAGAAAGAAGTAACAGAGATGCAGAAAGAGGGAAGAGGGGTGGAGACAGATACAAGAGAGGTGCGGAAAGAAGCAACAGAGATGCAGAAAGAAGGAACAGAGGTGCAGAAAGAGGTATGAGGGGTTCAGAAAGAAGCAAGAGAGGTACAGAAAGAAGCAAGAGAAGTGCATAAAGAAGCAACAGAGATTCAGAAAGGAGGAAGTGGGGAGGAGAAAGAGGCAAGAGGGATACAGAAAGAAACAAGAGAGGTGCAGAAAGAAGTAAAAGAGAGTGCAGAAAGAAGCAACAGAGGTGCAGAAAGAGAAAAGAGGGTGTAGAAAGAGGCACAAGGGTGCAGAAAGAAGGGACAAGAGGTACAGAAAGAGGCAAGAGAAGTGCAGGAAGAAGCAACAGAGATGCAGAGAAGGGGAAGTGGGGTGGAGAAAGAGGCAAGAGGGATACAGAAAGAAGCAAGAGAGTTGCAGAAAGAAACAAAAGAAGTGCAGAAGGAAGGAACAGAGGTGCAGAAAGAGGTGAGAGGCAAGCAGAAAGAGGATAGAGGAGTTCAGAAAGAGGCACAGAGGGTTGCAGAAAGAAGGACAGAGGTGCAGAAAGAAGCAAGAGAAGTGCAGAAAGAGGGATGAGGGATGGAGAAAGAGGCAAGAGAAGTGCAGAAAGAAGCAACAGAGATGAAAAAAGGGGGAACAGGGGTGTAGAAAGTGGCGAGAGGGGTGCAGAAAGAAGCAAGAGAGGTGTAGAAAGAAACAAAAGAACAGCAGAAAGAAGGAACATGGGTGCAGAAAGAGGCAAGAGGGGTGCAGAAAGAGGGAAGTGGGGTGCAAAAACAGGGAAGAGGGGTGCAGAAAGAAGCAAGAGATGTGCAGAAAGAAACAAAAGAAGTGCAGAAAGAAGCAACAGAGGTGCAGAAAGAGGCAAGAGGAATGCAGAAAGAGGGAAGAGGGTGGAGAAAGAGGCAAGAGGGATACAGAAAGAAGCAAGAGAGTTGCAGAAAGAAACAAGAGAAGTGCAGAAAGAAGGAACAGAGGTGCAGAAAGATGGCAAGAAGGGAGCAGAAAGAGGCAAAGGGGTGCAGAAAGAAGTAAAAGGGGTGCAGAAAGAAGCAAGAGAGGTGCAGAAAGAAACAAAAGAAGTACAGAAAGAGGGAAGAGGGGTGGAGAAAGAGGCAAGAGGGGTGCAGAAAGAAGCAAGAGAGGTGCAGAAAGAGGGAAGACGAGGTGCAGAACAGAGGCAAGATGGGTGCAGAAAGAAGCAACAGAAAGAAGCAAGAGAAGTGCAGAAAGAAGCAACAGAGATGCAGAAAGAAGGAAGAGGGGTGGAGAAAGAGGCAAGGGGTGCAGAATGAAGCAAGAGAGCTGCAGAAAGAAACAAAGAAGTGCAGAAAGAAGGATCGAGAGGTGCAGAAAGAGGCAAGAGGGGTGCAGAAAGAGAGCGAGACGTGCTAGAAAGAAACAAAAGAAGGGCAGAAAGAAGCAACAGAGGTGCACAAAGAGGTATGAGGGGTTCAGAAAGAAGCAAGAGAGGTACAGAAAGAAGCAAGAGAAGTGCATAAAGAAGCAACAGTGATTCAGAAAGGGGGAAGTGGGGAGGAGAAAGAGGCAAGAGGGATACAGAAAGAAACAAGAGAGGTGCAGAAAGAAACAAAAGAAGGTCAGAAAGAAGGAACAGAGGTGCAGAAAGAGGGAAGAGGAGTGCAGATAGAGGGAAGAGGAGTGCAGAAAGAGGCAAGAGGAGTGCGGAAAGAAGCAAGAGAAGTGCAGAAAGAAGCAAGAGAAGTGCAGAAAGAAACAAAAGAAGTGCAGAAAGAAGGAACAGAGGTGCAGAAAGTAGGCAAGAGGAGTGCAGAAAGAAGTAAAGGGGTGCAGAAAGAAGCAAAGAGAGGTGCAAAAGAAACAAAAGAAGTGCAGAAAGAGGGTAAGAGGGGTGGAGAAAAGAGGCAAGAGGAGTGCAGAAAGAAGCAAGAGAGGTGCAGAAAGAGGGAAGACGGGTGCAGAAACAGGCAAGATGGGTGCAGAAAAAGCAACAGAAAGAAGCAAGAGAAGTGCAGAAAGAAGCAACAGGGAGTGACGAAAGAAGGAAGAGGGGTGGCAGAAAGAGGCAAGGGGGTGCAGAATGAAGCAAGAGAGCTGCAGAAAGAAACAAAAGAAGTGCAGAAAGAAGGAAGGGAGGTGCATAAAGAAGCAATAGGGATGCAGAAAGAGGCAAAAGGGGTGCAGAAAGAAGCGAGAGAGGTGCAGAAAGAAACAAAAGAAGTACAGAAAGAGGGAAGAGGGGTGGAGAAAGAGGCAAGAGGGGTGCAGAAAGAAGGAAGAGAGGTGCAGAAAGAAGCAAGAGAGGTGCAGAAAGAGGGAAGACAAGTGCAGAAACAGGCAAGATGGGTGCAGAAAAAAGCAACAGAAAGAAGCAAGAGAAGTGCAGAAAGAAGCAACTGGGGTGACGAAAGAAGGAAGAGGGGTGGAGAAAGAGGCAAGGGGTGCAGAATGAAGCAAGAGAGCTGCAGAAAGAAACAAAAGAAGAGCAGAAAGAAGCAACAGAGGTGCACAAAAGGTATGAGGGGTTCAGAAAGAAGCAAGAGAGGTACAGAAAGAAGCAAGAGAAGTGCATAAAGAAGCAACAGAGATTCAGAAAGGGGGAAGTGGGGAGGAGAAAGAGGCAAGAGGGATACAGAAAGAAAGAAGAGAGGTGCAGAAAGAAACAAAAGAAGTGCAGAAAGAAGGAACAGAGGTGCAGAAAGAGGGAAGAGGGGTGCAGAAAGAGGGAAGAGGGGTGTGAAAGAGGCATGAGGGGTGCAGGAGGAAGCAAGAGAGGTGCAGAAAGAAACAAAAGAAGTGCAGAAAAAAGGGACAGAGTTGCAGAAAGAGGCAAGAGGAGTGCAGAAAGAGGGAAGAGGGGTGCAGAAAGAGGCTTGAGGGGTGCAGAAAGAAGCAAGAGAGGTGCAGAAAGAAACAAAAGAAGTGCAGAAGGAAGCAACAGAGGTGCAGAAAGAGACAAGAGGGGAGCAGAAAGAGGCACGAGGGGTGCAGAAAGAGGCATAAGGGTTGCAAGAAAGAAGGATAGAGGTGCAGAAAGAGACAAGAGAAGTGCAGAAAGAAGCAACAGAGATGCAGAAAGAGGAGGAGAGGGTGGAGAAAGAGGCAAGAGGAATGCAGAAAGAAGCAAGAGAGGTTCATAAAGAAACAAATGAAGTGCAGAAAGAAGCAACAGACGTGCAGAAAGAGGCAAAGGAGTGCAGAAAGAAGGAAGAGGGATACAGAAAGAGGCACAAGAGGTGCAGAAAGAAGCAAGAGAGGTGCAGAAAGAAGCAAGAGAAGTGCAGAAAGAAGCAACAGAGATGTAGAAAGGGGAAGTGGGGAGGAGAAAGAGGCAAGAGGGATACAGAAAGAATCAAGAGAGTTGCAGAAAGAAACAAAAGAGGTGCAGAAAGAAGGAACAGAGGTGCAGAAAGAGGCAAGAGGGGTGCAGAAAGAGGAAGAGAGGTGCAGAAAGAGGCACAAGAGGTTAGAAAAAGAAGGACAGAGGTGCAGAAAAAGCAAGAGAAGTGCAGAAAGAAGCAACAGAGGTGCAGAAAGAGGGATGAGGGGTGGAATAATAGGCAAGAGAAGTGCAGAAAGAAGCAACAGAGATGCAGAAAGGGGAACAGGGTGGAGAAAGTGGCGAGAGGGGTGTAGAAAGAAGCAAGAGGGTACAGAAAGAGGGAAGATGGGTGCAGAAAGAAGCAAGAGTAGTGCAGAAAGAAGCAACAGAGGTGCAGAAATAAGCACGAGTGGTGCAGAAAGAAGCAAGAGGGGTGCAGAAAGAAGGAAGAGTAGTGCAGAAAGAAGTAACAGAGATGCAGAAAGAGGGAAGAGGGGTGGAGACAGATACAAGAGAGGTGCGGAAAGAAGCAACAGAGATGCAGAAAGAAGGAACAGAGGTGCAGAAAGAGGTATGAGGGGTTCAGAAAGAAGCAAGAGAGGTAAAGAAAGAAGCAAGAGAAGTGCATAAAGAAGCAACAGAGATTCAGAAAGGGGGAAGTGGGGAGGAGAAAGAGGCAAGAGGGATACAGAAAGAAACAAGAGAAGTGCAGAAAGAAATAAAAGAAGTGCAGAAAGAAGCAACAGAGGTGCAGAAAGAGAAAAGAGGGGTGTAGAAAGAGGCACAAGGGTTGCAGAAAGAAGGGACAGAGGTACAGAAAGAGGCAAGAGAAGTGCAGGAAGAAGCAACAGAGATGCAGAGAAGGGGAAGTGGGGTGGAGAAATAGGCAAGAGGGATACAGAAAGAAGCAAAAGAGTTGCAGAAAGAAACAAAAAAGTGCAGAAGGAAGGAACAGAGGTGCAGAAAGAGGTGAGAGACAAGCAGAAAGAGGATAGAGGAGTTCAGAAAGAGGCACAAGGGTTGCAGGAAGAAGAGACAGAGGTGTAGAAAGAAGCAAGAGAAGTGCAGAAAGAGGGATGAGGGATGGAGAAAAAGGCAAGAGAAGTGCAGAAAGAAGCAACAGAGATGAAAAAAGGGGGAACAGGAGTGTAGAAAGAGGCGAGAGGGTGCAGAAAGAAGCAAGAGAGGTGCAGAAAGAAACAAAAGAACAGCAGAAAGAAGGAACATGGGTGCAGAAAGAGGCAAGAGGGGTGCAGAAAGAGGGAAGTGGGGTGCAAAAACAGGGAAGAGGGGTGCAGAAAGAAGCAAGAGATGTGCAGAAAGAAACAAAAGAAGTGCAGAAAGAAGCAACAGAGGTGCAGAAAGAGGCAAGAGGAATGCAGAAAGAGGGAAGAGGGTGGAGAAAGAGGCAAGAGGGATACAGAAAGAAGCAAGAGAGTTGCAGAAAGAAACAATAGAAGTGCAGAAAGAAGGAACAGAGGTGCAGAAAGTGGCAAGAAGGGAGCAGAAAGAGGGAAAAGGGGTGCAGAAAGAGGTAAAAGGGGTGCAGAAAGAAGCAAGAGAGGTGCAGAAAGAAACAAAAGAAGTACAGAAAGAGGGAAGAGGAGTGGAGAAAGAGGCAAGAGTGAGTGCAGAAAGAAGCAAGAGAGGTGCAAGAAAGAGGGAAGACGGGTGCAGAAACAGGCAAGATGGGTGCAGAAAAAGCAAGGCAGAAAGAAGCAAGAGAAGTGCAGAAAGAAGCAACTGGAGGTGCAGAAAGAAGGAAGAGGGGTGGAGAAAGAGGCAAGGAGGTGCAGAATGAAGCAAAGAGAGGTGCAGAAAGAAACAAGAGAAGTGCAGAAAGAAGGATCGGAGGTGCAGAAAGAGGCAATAGGGATGCAGAAAGAGGCAAAAGGGGTGCAGAAAGAAGCGAGACGTGCTGAAAGAAACAAAAGAAGGGCAGAAAGAAGCAACAGAGGTGCACAAAGAGGTATGAGGGGTTCAGAAAGAAGCAAGAGAGGTACAGAAAGAAGCAAGAGAAGTGCATAAAGAAGCAACAGTGATTCAGAAAGGGGGAAGTGGGGAGGAGAAAGAGGCAAGAGGGATACAGAAAGAAACAAGAGAGGTGCAGAAAGAAACAAAAGAAGTGCAGAAAGAAGGAACAGAGGTGCAGAAAGAGGGAAGAGGGGTGCAGAAAGAGGGAAAGGGGTGTGAAAGAGGCATGAGGGGTGCAGAAAGAAGAAAGAGGGGTGCAGAAAGAAGCAAGAGAAGTGCAGAAAGAAACAAAAGAAGTGCAGAAAAAAGGGACAGAGGTGCAGAAAGAGGCAAGAGGAGTGCAGAAAGAGGGAAGAGGGGTGCAGAAAGAGGCTCGAGGGTGCAGAAAGAAGCAAGAGAGGTGGAGAAAGAAACAAAAGAAGTGCAGAAGGAAGCAACAGAGGTGCAGAAACAGACAAGAGGGGAGCAGAAAGAGGGAAGAGGGGTGCAGACAGAGGCATAATGGTTGCAAAAAGAAGGGATAGAGGTGCAGAAAGAGGCAAGAGAAGTGCAGAAAGAAGCAACAGAGATGCAGAAAGGGGAGGAGGGGTGGAGAAAGAGGCAAGAGGAATACAGAAAGAAGCAAGAGAGGTTCAGAAAAAAACAAATGAAGTGCAGAAAGAAGCAACAGACATGCAGAAAGAGGCAAAAGGTGTGCAGAAAGAAGGAATAGGGATACAGAAAGAGGCACGAGGGGTGCAGAAAGAAGCAAGAGAGGTGCAGATAGAAGCAAGAGAAGTGCATAAAGAAGCAACAGAGATGCAGAAAGGGGGAAGTGGGGAGGAGAAAGAGGCAAGAGGGATACAGAAAGAATCAAGAGAGTTGCAGAAAGAAACAAAAGAAGTGCAGAAAGAAGGAACAGAGGTGCAGAAAGAGGCAAGAGGGGAGCAGAAAGAGGGAAGAGGTGTGCAGAAAGAGGCACAAGGGTTAGAGAAAGAAGGGACAGAGGTGCAGAAAGTAGCAAGAGAAGTGCAGAAAGAAGCAACAGAGGTGGATGAGGGGTGGAATAATAGGAAAGAGAAGTACAGAAAGAAGCAACAGAGATGCAAAAGGGGGAACAGGGGTGGAGAAAGTGGCGAGAGGGGTGCAGAAAGAAGCAAGAGGGGTACAGAAAGAGGGAAGATGGGTGCAGAAATAAGCAAGAGTAGTGCAGAAAGAAGCAACAGAGGTGCAGAAAGAAGCACGAGTGAGTGCAGAAAGAAGCAAGAGAGGGTGCAGAAAGAAGGCAAGAGTAGTGCAGAAAGAAGCAACAGAGGTGCAGAAAGAAGCAAGAGGGGTGCAGAAAGAGGGAAGAGGGAGTGCAGAAAGAGGCAAGGGGTGCAGAAAGAAGCAAGAGATGTGCAGAAAGAAACAAAAGAAGTGCAGAAAGAAGGAACAGGAGGTGTAGAAAGAGGCAACATGGGTGAATAAAGAGGGAAGAGGGGTGGACAAAAAGGCAAGTGGGTGCAGAAAGAAGCAAGAGAGGTGCAGAAAGAAGCAGAAAGAAGCAACAGAGATGCAGAAAGGGGATAGTGGAGGTGGAGAAAGAGGCAAGAGGGATGCAGAAAGAAATGAAGAGAGGTGCAGAAAGAAGGAACAGAGGTGCAGAAAGAGGCAAGAGGGGTGCAGAAAGAGGGAAGAGGGATGTAGAAAGAGGCACGAGTGGTGCAGAAAGAAGCAAGAGAGGTGCAGAAAGAGGGAAGAAGGGTGCAGAAAGAAGCACAGAGTGTGCAGAAAGAAGCAAGAGAGGTGCAGAAAGAGGCAAGAGTAGTGCAGAAAGAAGCAACAGAGGTGCAGAAAGAGGCAAGAGAGGTGCAGAAAGAGAGAAGAGGGGTGCAGAAAGAGGCATGAGCGGTGCAGAATGAGCAAGAGATGTGCAAAAGGAAACAAAAGAAGTGCAGAAAGAAGGAACAGAGGTGCAGAAAGAGGCAACAGGGGTGAAGAAAGAGGGAATTGTATGGAGAAAGAGGCAAGGGGTGCAGACAGAAGCAAGAGAGCTGCAGAAAGAAACAAAAGAAGTGCAGAAAGAAGGAACAGAGGTGCAGAAAGACGGAAGAGGGGTGCAGAACGAAAGAAGAGGGGTACAGAAAGAGGCAAAAGGGGTGCAGAAAGAAGCAAGAGAGGTGCAGAAATAAACAAAAGAAGTGCAGAAAGAAGGAACACAGGTGCAGAAAGAGGCAAGAGGGGTGTGGGAAGAGGGGTGTGAAAGAGGCATGAGGGGTGCAGAAAGCAGCAAGAGAGGTGCAGAATAAGCAACAGAGGTACAGAAAGAGGGAAGAGGGGTGGAGAAAGAGACAACAGAGGTGCAGAAAGAAGCAACAGAGGTGCATAAAGAGGGAAGAGGGGTGGAGAAAGAGAAAAGAGAGGTGCAGAAAGAAGCAACAGAGATGCAGAAAGAGGGAAGAGGGGTGGAGACAGAGACAAGAGAGGTGCGGAAAGAAGCAACAGCGATGCAGAAAGAAGGAACAGAGGTGCAGAAAGAGGCAAGAGGGGTGCAGAAAGAGAAAAGGGGTGCAGAAAGAGGCACAAGAGGTGCAGAAAGAGAAAAGAGGGGTGTAGAAAGAGGCACAAGGGTTGCAGAAAGAAGGGACAGAGGTGCAGAAAGAGGCAAGAGAAGTGCAGGAAGAAGCAACAGAGATGCAGAGAAGGGGAAGTGGGGTGGAGAAATAGGCAAGAGGGATAAAGAAAGAAGCAAAAGAGTTGCAGAAAGAAACAAAAAAAGTGCAGAAGGAAGGAACAGAGGTGCAGAAAGAGGCGAGAGACAAGCAGAAAGAGGATAGAGGAGTGCAGAAAGAAGCACAAGGGTTGCAGGAAGAAGAGACAGGGGTGCAGAAAGAAGCAAGAGAAGTTCAGAAAGAAGCAACAGAGGTGCAGAAAGAGGGATGAGGGATGGAGAAAAAGGCAAGAGAAGTGCAGAAAGAAGCAATAGAGATGAAAAAAGTGGGAACAGGGGT
This sequence comes from Calotriton arnoldi, assembly GCA_963921515.1. Taxonomy (NCBI): domain Eukaryota; kingdom Metazoa; phylum Chordata; class Amphibia; order Caudata; family Salamandridae; genus Calotriton; species Calotriton arnoldi. The sequence goes on from CAWUFW010010920.1 coordinate 636,880, forward strand.
GTAGAAAGTGGCGAAAGGGGTGCAGAAAGAAGCAAGAGAGGTGTAGAAAGAAACAAAGAAGCAGCAGAAAGAAGGAACATGAGGTGCAGAAAGAGGCAAGAGGGGTGCAGAAAGAGGGAAGTGGGGTGCAGAAACAGGGAAGAGGGTGCAGAAAGAAGCAAGAGATGTGCAGAAAGAAACAAAAGAAGTGCAGAAAGAAGCAACAGAGGTGCAGAAAGAGGCAAGAGGAGTGCAGAAAGAGGGAAGAGGGTGGAGAAAGAGGCAAGAGGGATGCAGAAAGAAGCAAGAGAGTTGCAGAAAGAAACAAAAGAAGTGCAGAAAGAAGGAACAGAGGTGCAGAAAGTGGCAAGAGGGGAGCAGAAAGAGGGAAAAGGGTGCAGAAAGAGGTAAGAGGGTGCAGAAAGAAGCAAGAGAGGTGCAGAAAGAAACAAACAGAAGTGCAGAAAGAGGGAAGAGGGGTGGAGAAAGAGGCAAGAGGGGTGCAGAAAGAAGCAAGAGAGGTGCAGAAAGAGGGAAGACGGGTGCAGAAACAGGCAAGATGGGTGCAGAAAAAAGCAACAGAAAGAAGCAAGAGAAGTGCAGAAAGAAGCAACTGGGGTGACGAAAGAAGGAAGAGGGGTGGAGAAAGAGGCAAGAGGGGTGCAGAATAGAAGCAAGAGAGCTGCAGAAAGAAACAAAAGAAGTGCAGAAAGAAGGAACGGAGGTGCAGAAAGAGGCAAGAGGGATGCAGAAAGAGGCAAAAGGAGTGCAGAAAGAAGCGAGACGGTGCAGAAAGAAACTAAAGAAGGTGCAGAAAGAAGCAACAGAGGTGCACGAAAGAGGCATGAGGGTTTCAGAAAGAAGCAAGAGAGGTACAGAAAGAAGCAAGAGAAGTGCATAAAGAAGCAACAGAGATTCAGAAAGGGGAAGTGGGGAGGAGAAAGAGGCAAGAGGGATACAGAAAGAAACAAGAGAGGTGCAGAAAGAAACAAAGAAGTGCAGAAAGAAGGAACAGAGGTGCAGAAAGAGAGAAAGAGGGGTGCAGAAAGAAGCAAGAGAGGTGCAGAAAGAAGCAAGAGAGGTGCAGAAAGAAACAAAAGAAGTGCAGAAAAAAGGGACAGAGGTGCAGAAAGAGGCAAGAGGAGTGCAGAAAGAGTGAAGAGGGAGCAGAAAGAGGCTCGAGGGGTGCAGAAAGAGGCATAATGGTTGCAGAAAGAAGGGATAGAGGTGCAGAAAGAGGCAAGAGAAGTGCAGAAAGAAGCAACAGAGATGCAGAAATGGGAGAGAGGGTGGAGAAAGAGGCTAGAGGAATACAGAAAGAAGCAAGAGAGAGTGCAGAAAGAAACAAATGAAGTGCAGAAAGAAGCAACAGAGGTGCAGAAAGAGGCAAGAGGAGTGCAGAAAGAAGGAAGAGGGATACAGAAAGAGGCATGAGGGGTGCAGAAAGAAGCAAGAGAGGTGCAGATAGAAGCAAGAGAAGTGCATAAAGAAGCAAGAGGGGTGCAGAAAGAAGGAAGAGTAGTGCAGAAAGAAGCAACAGAGGTGCAGAAAGAAGCAAGAGGGGTGCAAAAAGAGGGGTACAGAAAGAGGCAAGGGGTGCAGAAAGAAGCAAGAGATGTGCAGAAAGAAACAAAAGAAGTGCAGAAAGAAGGAACAGAGGTGCAGAAAGAGGCAACATGGGTGCAGAAAGAGGGAAGAGGGTGGACAAAAAGGCAAGAGGGTGCAGAAAGAAGCAAGAGAGGTGCAGAAAGAAGCAAAAGAAGCAACAGAGATGCAGAAAGGGGTAGTAGGGGTGGAGAAAGAGGCAAAGAGGGATGCAGAAAGAAACAAGAGAGGTGCAGAAAGAAGGAAGAGAGGTGCAGAAAGAGGCAAGAGGGGTGCAGAAAGAGGGAATAGGGATGCAGAAAGAGGCACGAGAGGTGCAGAAAGAAGCAAGAGAGGTGCAGAAAGAGGGAAGAAGGGTGCAGAAAGAAGCACAGAGTGTTGCAGAAAGAAGCAAGAGAGGTGCAGAAAGAAGTAAGAGTAGTGCAGAAAGAAGCAACAGAGGTGCAGAAAGAGGCAAGAGGGGTGCAGAAAGAGAGAAGAGGGGTGCAGAAAGAGGCAAGAGAGGTGCAGAAAGAAGCAAGAGATGTGCAGAAAGAAACAAAAGAAGTGCAGAAAGAAGGAACAGAGGTGCAGAAAGAGGCAACAGAGGTGCAGAAAGAGGGAATGGGGTGGAGAAAGAGGCAAGAGGGTGCAGAAAGAAGCAAGAGAGCTGCAGAAAGAAACAAAAGAAGTGCAGAAAGAAGGAACAGAGGTGCAGAAAGAGGCAAGAGGGGTGCAGAACGAAAGAAGAGGGGTACAGAAAGAGGCAAAAGGGGTGCAGAAAGAAGTGAGAGGTGCAGAAATAAACGAAAGAAGTGCAGAAAGAAGGAACACAGGTGCAGAAAGAGGTAAGAGGGGTGTGGGAAGAGGGGTGTGAAAGAGGCATGAGGGGTGCAGAAAGCAGCAAGAGAGGTGCAGAATAGAGCAACAGAGGTACAGAAAGAGGAAGAGAGGTGGAGAAAGAGGCAACAGAGGTGCAGAAAGAAGCAACAGAGGTGCAGAAAGAGGAAGAGAGGTGCAGAAAGAAGAAAGAGAGGTGCAGAAAGAAGCAACAGAGATGCAGAAAGAGGGAAGAGGGGTGGAGATGGAGACAGAGACAAGAAGGTGCGGAAAGAAGCAACAGAGATGCAGAAAGAAGGAACAGAGGTGCAGAAACAGGTATGAGGGGTTCAGAAAGAAGCAAGAGAGGTACAGAAAGAAGCAAGAGAAGAGCATAAAGAAGCAACAGAGATTCAGAAAGGGGGAAGTGGGGAGGAGAAAGAGGCAAGAGGGATACAGAAAGAAACAAGAGAGGTGCAGAAAGAAACAAGAGAAGTGCAGAAAGAAGCAACAGAGGTGCAGAAAGAGAAAAGAGGGGTGCAGAAAGAGGTACAAGAGGTTGCAGAAAGAAGCGACAGAGGTGCAGAAAGAAGCAAGAGAAGTGCAGAAAGAAGCAACAGAGATGCAGAGAAGAGGGAAATGGGGTGGAGAAAGAGGCAAGAGGGATACAGAAAGAAGCAAAAGAGGTGCAGAAAGAAACAAAAGAAGTGCAGAAGGAAGGAACAGAGGTGCAGAAAGAGGCGAGAGACGATGCAGAAAGAGGCATAGAGGAGTTCAGAAAGAGGCACAGAGGGTTGCAGAAAGAAGAGACAGAGGTGCAGAAAGAAGCAAGAGAAGTGCAGAAAGAAGCAACAGAGGTGCAGAAAGAGGGATGAGGGATGGAGAAAAAGGCAAGAGAAGTGCAGAAAGAAGCAACAGAGATGCAAAAAGGGAAACAGGGGTGTAGAAAGAGGCAAGAGGGGTGCAGAAAGAAGCAAGAGAGGTGCAGAAAGAAACAAAAGAAGTGCAGAAAGAAGGAACATGAGGTGCAGAAAGAGGCAAGAGAGGTGCAGAAAGAGGGAAGAGGGTGCAGAAAGAGGCAAGAGAGGTGCAGAAAGAAGCAATAGATGTGCAGAAAGAAACAAAAGAAGTGCAGAAAGAAGCAACAGAGGTGCAGAAAGAGGCAAGAGGAGTGCAGAAAGAGGGAAGAGAGGTGGAGAAAGAGGCAAGAGGGATGCAGAAAGAAGCAAGAGAGTTGCAGAAAGAAACAAAAGAAGTGCAGAAAGAAGCAACAGAGGTGCAGAAAGAGGCAAGAGAGGAGCAGAAAGAAGGAAGAGAGGTGCAGAAAGAGGCAGAAGAGGTGCAGAAAGAAGGCAAGAGAGGTGCAGAAAGAAGCAAAAGAAGTGCAGAAAGAGGCAAGAGAGGTGGAGAAAGAAGGCAAGAGGGGTGCAGAAAGAAGCAAGAGAGGTGCAGAAAGAGGGAAGAGGAGGTGCAGAAACAGGCAAGAGGGGTGCAGAAAAAGGCAAGAGGTGCAGAAAGAAGCAAGAGAAGTGCAGAAAGAAGCAACTGGGGTGACAGAAAGAAGGCAAGAGAGTGCAGAAAGAGGCAATAGGGATGCAGAAAGAGGCAAGAGAGGTGCAGAAAGAAGCAAGAAGTGCAGAAAGAAACAAAAGAAGTGCAGAAAGAAGCAACAGAGGTGCAGAAAGAGGTAAGAGGGTGTCAGAAAGAAGCAAGAGAGGTGCAGAAAGAAGCAAGAGAAGTGCAGAAAGAAGCAACAGAGATGCAGAAAGGAGGAAGCGGGAGGAGAAAGAGGCAAGAGAGATGCAGAAAGAAGCAAGAGAGGTGCAGAAAGAAACAAAGAAGTGCAGAAAGAAGGAACAGAGGTGCAGAAAGAGGAAAGAGGGGTGCAGAAAGAAGAAAGAGGGTGCAGAAAGAAGCAAGAGAGGTGCAGAAAGAAGCAAAAGAAGTGCAGAAAAAGGGACAGAGGTCCAGAAAGAGGCAAGAGGAGTGCAGAAAGAGGGAAGAGGGGAGCAGAAAGAGGCTCGAGGGGTGCAGACAGAGGCATAATGGTTGCAAAAAGAAGGGATAGAGGTGCAGAAAGAGGCAAGAGAAGTGCAGAAAGAAGCAACAGAGATGCAGAAATGAGGAAGAGGGGTGGAGAAAGAGGCTAGAGGAATACAGAAGAAGCAAGAGAGGTTCAGAAAGAAACAAAAGAAGTGCAGAAAGAAGCAACAGAGGTGCAGAAAGAGGCAAAAGGAGTGCAGAAAGAAGGAAGAGGGATGCAGAAAGAGGCATGAGGGGTGCAGAAAGAAGCAAGAGAGGTGCAGATAGAAGCAAGAGAAGTGCATAAAGAAGCAAGAGGGGTGCAGAAAGAAGGAAGAGTAGTGCAGAAAGAAGCAACAGAGGTGCAGAAAGAAGCAAGAGGGCTGCAAAAAGAGGGAAGAGGGGTGCAAAAAGAGGGAAGAGGGGTACAGAAAGAGGCAAGGGGTGCAGAAAGAAGCAAGAGAGGTGCAGAAAGAAACAAGAGAAGTGCAGAAAGAAGGAACAGAGGTGCAGAAAGAGGCAACAGGGGTGCAGAAAGAGGGAAGAGGGGTGGACAAAAAGAGCAAGGGGTGCAGAAAGAAGCAAGAGAGGCTGCAGAAAGAAGGCAAAAGAAGCAACAGAGATGCAGAAAGAGGTAGTGGGGTGGAGAAAGAGGCAAGAGGGTGCAGAAAGAAGCAAGAGAGGTGCAGAAAGAAGGAACAGAGGTGCAGAAAGAGGCAAGAGGGGTGCAGAAAGAGGAATAGAGGATGCAGAAAGAGGCAAGAGAGGTGCAGAAAGAAGCAAGAGAGGTGCAGAAAGAGGAAGAAGGGTGCAGAAAGAAGCACAAGAGTTGCAGAAAGAAGCAAGAGAGGTGCAGAAAGAGGCAAGAGTAGTGCAGAAAGAAGCAACAGAGGTGCAGAAAGAGGCAAGAGGGGTGCAGAAAGAGCAAGAGAGGTGCAGAAATAAGCAAGAGAGGTGCAGAAAGAAGCAAGAGATGTGCAGAAAGGAAACAAAAGAAGTGCAGAAAGAAGCAACAGAGGTGCAGAAAGAGGCAACAGGGGTGCAGAAAGAGGGAATGAGGGTGCAGAAAGAGGCAAGAGGTGCAGAAAGAAGCAAGAGAGCTGCAGAAAGAAGCAAAAGAAGTGCAGAAAGAAGGAACAGAGGTGCAGAAAGAGGCAAGAGAGGGTGCAGAAAGAAAGAAGAGGGGTACAGAAAGAGGCAAAGGGGTGCAGAAAGCAGCAAGAGAGGTGCAGAATAAGCAACAGAGGTACAGAAAGAGGGAAGAGGGGTGGAGAAAGAGACAACAGAGGTGCAGAAAGAAGCAACAGAGGTGCATAAAGAGGGAAGAGGGGTGGAGAAAGAGAAAAGAGAGGTGCAGAAAGAAGCAACAGAGATGCAGAAAGAGGGAAGAGGGGTGGAGACAGAGACAGAGACAAGAAGGTGCGGAAAGAAGCAACAGAGATGCAGAAAGAAGGAACAGAGGTGCAGAACGAGGCAAGAGGTGTGCAGAAAGAAGCAAGAGAGGTACAGAAAGAAGCAAGAGAAGTGCAGAAAGAAGCAACAGAGATGCAGAAAGGGGGAAGTGGGGAGGAGAAAGAGGCAAGAGGGATACAGAAAGAAACAAGAGAGGTGCAGAAAGAAACAAAGAAGTGCAGAAAGAAGCAACAGAGGTGCAGAAAGAGAAAAGAGGGGTGCAGAAAGAGGCAAGAGAGGTGCAGAAAGAAGCGACGAGAGGTGCAGAAAGAGGCAAGAGAAGTGCAGAAAGAAGCAACGAGAGATGCAGAAAGAGGGAAGTGGGGTGGAGAAAGAGGCAAGAGGGATACAGAAAGAAGCAAAAGAGTTGCAGAAAGAAACAAAAAAAGTGCAGAAGGAAGGAACAGAGGTGCAGAAAGAGGCGAGAGATGAGCAGAAAGAGGATAGAGGAGTGCAGAAAGAGGCACAAGGGTTGCAGGAAGAAGAGACAGAGGTGCAGAAAGAAGCAAGAGAAGTGCAGAAAGAAGCAACAGAGGTGCAGAAAGAGGGATGAGGGATGGAGAAAAAGGCAAGAGAAGTGCAGAAAGAAGCAACAGAGATGAAAAAAGGGGGAACAGGGGTGTAGAAAGTGGCGAGAGGGGTGCAGAAAGAAGCAAGAGAGGTGCAGAAAGAAACAAAAGAACAGCAGAAAGAAGGAACATGAGGTGCAGAAAGAGGCAAGAGGGGTGCAGAAAGAGGGAAGTGAGGTGCAGAAACAGGGAAGAGGGGTGCAGAAAGAAGCAAGAGATGTACAGAAAGAAACAAGAGAGGTGCAGAAAGAAGCAACAGAGGTGCAGAAAGAGGCAAGAGGAATGCAGAAAGAGGGAAGAGAGGTGGAGAAAGAGGCAAGAGGGATGCAGAAAGAAGCAAGAGAGTTGCAGAAAGAAACAAAAGAAGTGCAGAAAGAAGGAACAGAGGTGCGGACAGAGGCAAGAGGGGAGCAGAAAGAGGCAAAAGGGGTGCAGAAAGAGGCAAAAGGGGTGCAGAAAGAAGCAAGAGAGGTGCAGAAAGAAACAAAAGAAGTACAGAAAGAGGGAAGAGGGGTGGAGAAAGAGGCAAGTGGGGTGCAGAAAGAAGCAAGAGAGGTGCAGAAAGAGGGAAGATTGGTGCAGAAACAGGCAAGATGGGTGCAGAAAAAAGCAACAGAAAGAAGCAAGAGAAGTGCAGAAAGAAGCAACTGGGGAAAACGAAAGAAGGAAGAGGGGTGGAGAAAGAGGCAATAGGGATGCAGAAAGAGGCAAAAGGGGTGCAGAAAGAAGCGAGACGTGCTGAAAGAAACAAAAGAAGGGCAGAAAGAAGCAACAGAGGTGCACAAAGAGGTATGAGGGTTTCAGAAAGAAGCAAGAGAGGTACAGAAAGAAGCAAGAGAAGTGCATAAAGAAGCAACAGAGATTCAGAAAGGGGGAAGTGGGGAGGAGAAAGAGGCAAGAGGGATACAGAAAGAAACAAGAGAGGTGCAGAAAGAAACAAAAGAAGTGCAGAAAGAAGGAACAGAGGTGCAGAAAGAGGAAAGAGGGGTGCAGAAAGAAGAAAGAGGGGTGCAGAAAGAAGCAAGAGAGGTGCAGAAAGAAACAAAAGAAGTGCAGAAAAAAGGGACAGAGGTCCAGAAAGAGGCAAGAGGAGTGCAGAAAGAGGGAAGAGGGGAGCAGAAAGAGGCTCGAGGGGTGCAGACAGAGGCATAATGGTTGCAAAAAGAAGGGATAGAGGTGCAGAAAGAGGCAAGAGAAGTGCAGAAAGAAGCAACAGAGATGCAGAAATGGGAGGAGGGGTGGAGAAAGAGGCTAGAGGAATACAGAAAGAAGCAAGAGAGGTTCAGAAAAAAACAAATGAAGTGCAGAAAGAAGCAACAGACGTGCAGAAAGAGGCAAAAGGAGTGCAGAAAGAAGGAAGAGGGATACAGAAAGAGGCATGAGGGGTGCAGAAAGAAGCAAGAGAGGTGCAGATAGAAGCAAGAGAAGTGCATAAAGAAGCAAGAGGGGTGCAGAAAGAAGGAAGAGTAGTGCAGAAAGAAGCAACAGAGGTGCAGAAAGAAGCAAGAGGGCTGCAAAAAGAGGGAAGAGGGGTGCAAAAAGAGGGAAGAGGGGTACAGAAAGAGGCAAGAGGGTGCAGAAAGAAGCAAGAGATGTGCAGAAAGAAACAAAAGAAGTGCAGAAAGAAGGAACAGAGGTGTAGAAAAGAGGCAACATGAGGTGAATGAAAGAGGGAAGAGGGGTGGACAAAGAGGCAAGGGGTGCAGAAAGAAGCAAGAGAGCTGCAGAAAGAAGCAAGAAAGAAGCAACAGAGATGCAGAAAGGGGTAGTGGGGTGGAGAAAGAGGCAAGAGGGATGCAGAAAGAAGCAAGAGAGGTGCAGAAAGAAGGAACAGAGGTGCCGAGAGAGGCAAGAGGGGTGCAGAAAGAGGGAATAGGGACGTGAAAGAGGCACGAGGGGTGCAGAAGGAAGCAAGAGGGGTGCAGAAAGAGGGAAGAAGGGTGCAGAAAGAAGCACAAGTTTTGCAGAAAGAAGCAAGAGAGGTGCAGAAAGAGGCAAGAGTAGTGCAGAAAGAAGCAACAGAGGTGCAGAAAGAGGCAAGAGGGGTGCAAAAAGAGAGAAGAGGGGTGCAGAAAGAGGCATGAGCGGTGCAGAATGAAGCAAGAGATGTGCAAAAGGAAACAAAAGAAGTGCAGAAAGAAGGAACAGAGGTGCAGAAAGAGGCAACAGGGGTGAAGAAAGAGGGAATGGGGTGGAGAAAGAGGCAAGGGGTGCAGAAAGAAGCAAGAGAGCTGCAGAAAGAAACAAAAGAAGTGCAGAAAGAAGGAACAGAGGTGCAGAAAGAGGCAAGAGGGGTGCAGAACGAAAGAAGAGGGGTACAGAAAGAGGCAAAAGGGGTGCAGAAAGCAGCAAGAGAGATGCAGAATAAGCAACAGAGGTACAGAAAGAGGGAAGAGGGGTGGAGAAAGAGACAACAGAGGTGCAGAAAGAAGCAACAGAGGTGCATAAAGAGGGAAGAGGGGTGGAGAAAGAGAAAAGAGAGGTGCAGAAAGAAGCAACAGAGATGCAGAAAGAGGGAAGAGGGGTGGAGACAGAGACAGAGACAAGAAGGTGCGGAAAGAAGCAACAGAGATGCAGAAAGAAGGAACAGAGGTGCAGAAAGAGGTATGAGGGGTTCAGAAAGAAGCAAGAGAGGTACAGAAAGAAGCAAGAGAAGAGCATAAAGAAGCAACAGAGATTCAGAAAGGGGGAAGTGGGGAGGAGAAAGAGGCAAGAGGGATACAGAAAGAAACAAGAGAGGTGCAGAAAGAAACAAAAGAAGTGCAGAAAGAAGCAACTGAGGTGCAGAAAGAGAAAAGAGGGGTGTAGAAAGAAGCACAAGGGTTGCAGAAAGAAGCGACAGAGGTGCAGAAAGAGGCAAGAGAAGTGCAGGAAGAAGCAACAGAGATGCAGAGAAGGGGAAGTGGGGTGGAGAAATAGGCAAGAGGGATACAGAAAGAAGCAAAAGAGTTGCAGAAAGAAACAAAAAAAGTGCAGAAGGAAGGAACAGAGGTGCAGAAAGAGGCGAGAGATGAGCAGAAAGAGGATAGAGGAGTGCAGAAAGAGGCACAAGGGTTGCAGGAAGAAGAGACAGAGGTGCAGAAAGAAGCAAGAGAAGTGCAGAAAGAAGCAACAGAGGTGCAGAAAGAGGGATGAGGGATGGAGAAAAGGCAAGAGAAGTGCAGAAAGAAGGAACAGAGATGAAAAAAGGGGGAACAGGGGTGTAGAAAGTGGCGAGAGGGGTGCAGAAAGAAGCAAGAGAGGTGTAGAAAGAAACAAAAGAACAGCAGAAAGAAGGAACATGGGTGCAGAAAGAGGCAGGAGGGGTGCAGAAAGAGGGAAGTGGGGTGCAAAAACAGGGAAGAGGGGTGCAGAAAGAAGCAAGAGATGTACAGAAAGAAACAAAAGAAGTGCAGAAAGAAGCAACAGAGGTGCAGAAAGAGGCAAGAGGAAGTGCAGAAAGAGGAAGAGGGTGGAGAAAGAGGCAAGAGGGATACAGAAAGAAGCAAGAGAGTTGCAGAAAGAAACAAAAGAAGCGCAGAAAGAAGGAACAGAGGTGCAGAAAGTGGCAAGAGGGGAGCAGAAAGAGGGAAAAGGGGTGCAGAAAGAGGTAAAAGGGGTGCAGAAAGAAGCAAGAGAGGTGCAGAAAGAAACAAAAGAAGTACAGAAAGAGGGAAGAGGGGTGGAGAAAGAGGCAAGTGGGGTGCAGAAAGAAGCAAGAGAGGTGCAGAAAGAGGGAAGATTGGTGCAGAAACAGGCAAGATGGGTGCAGAAAAAAGCAACAGAAAGAAGCAAGAGAAGTGCAGAAAGAAGCAACTGGGGTGACGAAAGAAGGAAGAGGGGTGGAGAAAGAGGCAAGGGGGTGCAGAATGAAGCAAGAGAGCTGCAGAAAGAAACAAAAGAAGTGCAGAAAGAAGGAACGGAGGTGCAGAAAGAGGCAATAGGGATGCAGAAAGAGGCAAAAGGGGTGCAGAAAGAAGCGAGACGTGCTGAAAGAAACAAAAGAAGGGCAGAAAGAAGCAACAGAGGTGCACAAAGAGGTATGAGGGGTTCAGAAAGAAGCAAGAGAGGTACAGAAAGAAGCAAGAGAAGTGCATAAAGAAGCAACAGAGATTCAGAAAGGGGGAAGTGGGGAGGAGAAAGAGGCAAGAGGGATACAGAAAGAAACAAGAGAGGTGCAGAAAGAAACAAAAGAAGTGCAGAAAGAAGGAACAGAGGTGCAGAAAGAGGGAAGAGAGGTGCAGAAAGAGGCAAGAGAGGTGTAGAAAGAGGCACGAGGGGTGCAGAAATAAGAAAGAGGGGTGCAGAAAGAAGCAAGAGAGGTGAAGAAAGAAACAAAGAAAGTGCAGAAAAAAGGAACAGAGGTGCAGAAAGAGGCAAGAGGAGTGCAGAAAGAGGGAAGAGGGGTGCAGAAAGAGGCTTGAGGGGTGCAGAAAGAAGCAAGAGAGGTGGAGAAAGAAACAAAAGAAGTGCAGAAGGAAGCAACAGAGGTGCAGAAACAGACAAGAGGGGAGCAGAAAGAGGGAAGAGGGGTGCAGACAGAGGCATAATGGTTGCAAAAAGAAGGGATAGAGGTGCAGAAAGAGGCAAGAGAAGTGCAGAAAGAAGCAACAGAGATGCAGAAAGGGGAGGAGGGGTGGAGAAAGAGGCAAGAGGAATACAGAAAGAAGCAAGAGAGGTTCAGAAAAAAACAAATGAAGTGCAGAAAGAAGCAACAGACGTGCAGAAAGAGGCAAAAGGAGTGCAGAAAGAAGGAAGAGGGATACAGAAAGAGGCACGAGGGGTGCAGAAAGAAGCAAGAGAGGTGCAGATAGAAGCAAGAGAAGTGCATAAAGAAGCAACAGAGATGCAGAAAGGGGGAAGTGGGGAGGAGAAAGAGGCAAGAGGGATACAGAAAGAATCAAGAGAGTTGCAGAAAGAAACAAAAGAAGTGCAGAAAGAAGGAACAGAGGTGCAGAAAGAGGCAAGAGGGGAGCAGAAAGAGGGAAGAGGGGTGCAGAAAGAGGCACAAGGGTTAGAGAAAGAAGGGACAGAGGTGCAGAAAGAAGCAAGAGAAGTGCAGAAAGAAGCAACAGAGGTGCAGAAAGAGGGATGAGGGGTGGAATAATAGGCAAGAGAAGTACAGAAAGAAGCAACAGAGATGCAAAAGGGGGAACAGGGGTGGAGAAAGTGGCGAGAGGGGTGCAGAAAGAAGCAAGAGGGGTACAGAAAGAGGGAAGATGGGTGCAGAAATAAGCAAGAGTAGTGTAGAAAGAAGCAACAGAGGTGCAGAAAGAAGCACGAGTGGTGCAGAAAGAAGCAAGAGGGGTGCAGAAAGAAGGAAGAGTAGTGCAGAAAGAAGCAACAGAGGTGCAGAAAGAAGCAAGAGGGGTGCAAAAAGAGGGAAGAGGGGTGCAGAAAGAGGCAAGGGGTGCAGAAAGAAGCAAGAGATGTGCAGAAAGAAACAAAAGAAGTGCAGAAAGAAGGAACAGAGGTGTAGAAAGAGGCAACATGGGTGAATAAAGAGGGAAGAGGGGTGGACAAAAAGGCAAGGGGGTGCAGAAAGAAGCAAGAGAGCTGCAGAAAGAAGCAAAAGAAGCAACAGAGATGCAGAAAGGGGGTAGTGGGGTGGAGAAAGAGGCAAGAGGGATGCAGAAAGAAACAAGAGAGGTGCAGAAAGAAGGAACAGAGGTGCCGAGAGAGGCAAGAGGGGTGCAGAAAGAGGGAATAGGGATGTGAAAGATGCACGAGGGGTGCAGAAAGAAGCAAGAGGGGTGCAGAAAGAAGCAAGAGGGGTGCAGAAAGAGGGAAGAAGGGTGTGAGAAGTTGGCCTGGCATATGCTGTCCACTAATTATAGTGGGCACCTTGCACCAGTCCAAACAACCCCTTATTGGAGATAGGTTAAAGACAACCTTTATTGAAAGCTATCCTAGTGGTAGCTATGGAGAGCAGCCTTCAGCTAAGTCTTGAAGGAATGTAAAGCAGCTTGTTTTACCAGTCTATAATCTCTTGAGTGACCAAATGAAAGAGGACCACACCAGGTATATATTCAAAATATATGTATTTATTGCTAAACACACCCCTCTAGTCTCTTTATGAGGCTAGAGTTCGAAGTACATAAATTATAAGTTAGTTATCTACAGTAATAGCACAAATACACGTTTGAGCCCTAGGGCGTACCAAACCATATACCAATAAAGTGGTATAAGAACCACGACTGAGCTAGACACAGGGCCTAGAGCCTGTAGAAGTGCTTGGACCACAAGGAACCACCCAAGACAGTGACACAGGGGACCCACGGGGACGCGTGCAGTGTATGAACACAGCCGCGAATCGCCGTTAACTTCTATGGGGAAAGTCGCGATTTGAATTTAAAAGAAAAGGGACACTTAGAGGAGGACTTGGACCAAACCCTTTGAGAACTAGGCTGTTCTAGTGTCAATACCCACGGGAGCACCGGAGTACTCGAGTTACCTCACCCAGGGGAGCCGGGTGCATAGGTGTCTTTCGGGGTCGGGTTTCGTCGTCGCTTTCAATGGCGATCTGCTTCAAAGTGCTGCTGGCGGCCAAGTCGAAAGTGTTCGGGTGGATCCAAAGGTGGATCGAAGATCTGAAGAACCTGAAAGCAGAGGGGACAGAGTCTGGGTCACTAGACAGTGACCAGGAAGGCAATGAGCAGATGCCCACCGATGTCGAGTGCTTCAGGTTGGTTGACAGTTGTCTTGACTCTTCAGCCACGAGGTCCAGGAGGTGTCAACGACAACCAGGAGCAGGATTCGAGCTGTCCCTTAACGTCTGTCGATTGCAGGGGTGTCAGCGACCGGATTGGACCCAACAAGCCTTGGCAATGGCAAGTCTTGTGGAAATGGAAGAAGGACATTGTTGCAGACCAGCAAGGTCTGTGGGACTCACCCAGCGAGGGTAAGTCAGGGCACACCTGGTGCAAGCAGGGAGCCCAAGCAGAAGAAGATTGGCCTTCAGGAGGGCCTACTAGCCAATGGATTAGCGACCGCGAAGGAGCCTTGAGTCGACGCACGTGGAGCTGGCTCACAGGACACTCGTGAAGTGGAGGCCAGTGATCTTTGGGGCAGTTGGTGCTGGAGGCTGGGGATACTCGGAGCCCAAAGCACGACTTCGTGGGAGACCCAGAAGAGGATGCACATGCAAATGCGATCGGTGTCCAGGGGTCACGGTTCCACGTTACTCACGACAGCTACGGGCCTCAGCTTTGCTGGGGACTCAGGACAGCCTCGGGGAAGTCTGGAAATCCACCTCTGGTGATGCAAAGACTTCGGCGTCCGGCGGGAGCTTCAGCGATGCAGACTGGACAATTGCTTCTTTGGTGCCTGCCAAGCAGGGGAGTCACTCCTTGACCCCAAGGGAGATTCTTCAGTCCTCTAATCTTGAAGTAGAGCGTTGAAGATCCAGGATTCTGTGTCAGAGTTTCATCCAGGTTAATCTAAAGTCCTAAGGACTGGGGTCCTATACTTATACTAAGGTAGGGGGTTGGACATACTCTGTGGCCCCACCTATGGGAGGGTCAGGGCAGAGGGGTGGTTACACCCCTTTCCCTTTGTCCAGTTTCGCGCCAGAGCAGGGGCTGGAAGCCCCTGAGCCAGTTTGAACTGGGGTATGCACAGGGACACCAAATGTGCCCCCAGTGCAGGACTTCAAAGCACCAGAGAGTGCTCCTGCCCAGCCCCAATACACACTATCCTGTCTGGGGAGGTGGTTACACCTCCCTGGGACAGGAAACCTGTTGTCCAGGCCTCCCCTGCGGTCAGCAGCAGGAGGCCAGACTCGTGTCTGTGGCAGCGGCATCCATTTTGTGATGCCAGGGCTCTGGAAAGTCAGTACCGGGTATACCGGTGTGTACATGTCTCTCCCTCTAGAAGGGTGGAATGCTACCCCCGCCGCCAGAACTGGCGGGGGGTAGTATTCCAAGATGTTTGACACAAACACGACATGTTTCCGTGCAGCCATCCCAAAGTTAGCATTTAACGCAAGGTTATAATGCGCTTAAGAGTATATGGTCGGGCTGCACTACAAACAGCATCAGAGAAGGGTCTCCGAACGCTGCAGAGGGGCCCAGCTCATGCAGGGCACCCTCTCACATAGGAACCACGCACTCTGCCTTCAGGATTGATAAGGCCTGCCATAGGAGTGACTTATAGGTTTATATGTGTGTATGTATGTAGTGATATAGGTAGCCTATATCACAGTAAGGGGTGCATGCACCACCTTACCCAGGCTGCAGTAGCAGACCTGTGGTGTCATTTTGGATGGCCTTCCAGGGGAGGCACAATACATGCTGCAGCCCCTGGTAGGCCTTTGATGTACCTATGCCCTGGGTACATAGTATACCATATACTAGGGACTTATAAGGGCACTCCAGATTCCAATCAGAGATGTGCCTAAGGCACATGGAAACCATTTTAGAGAGGAAGCAGCTAGGCTGGGGTTCTGATTAGCAGGGCCCCAGCCAGACTAAAGTCAAAAAACAGTGAAGCATCAGCAAAAAGTGGGGGTACCCATGTGAAGCAGATCCTACTCTCCTACACAACCCCCCCAAACGTAGGGACATTAAACTAACCTTGCCCAGTTAAGTCTTCATGTTCTAAGTGGAAGTACCTAGAGAGTCCATCTGCATTGGCATGGTTACTCCCAGGTCTATGTTCCACTGTGAAGTCCATCCCCTGTAGGGAAATGGACCACCTAAGTAGTTTGGGGTTTTCACCCTTCATTTGTTTTAGCCATAAGAGGGGCTTATGGTCTGTTTGAACAAGGAAGTGAGTACCAAACAAGTATGGCCTCAACTTCTTCAGAGCCCAGACCACAGCAAAGGCCTCCCTCTCAATGGCTGACCAACGTTTCTCTCTAGGGGTCAGCCTTCTGCTAATAAAAGCTACTGGCTGATCCTGACCTTCATCATTCAATTGTGACAGTACAGCCCCTACCCCCAATTCAGATGCATCTGTTTGGACAATGAACTTCTTGGAGTAATCAGGACTCTGTAGAATGGGAGCAGTGCACATGGCCTGCTTTAGGTCATCAAATGCCTTTTGACAGCTAACTGTCCACTGAACCTTTTTGGGCATTTTCTTGGAAGTTAAGTCATTCAGGGGTGTCACTATTGATCCATACCCCTTGACAAATCTCCTATAGTACCCAGTCAGGCCTAAGAAGGCTCTCACCTGAGTCTGGGTAGTTGGAGCAGTCCAGTCCATGATGGTCTGGATCTTGCTCTGCAGTGGTTGAACCTGGCCTCCACCCACAAGGTGGCCCAGGTACACAACCTGACTCTGCCCTATCTGGCACTTTGTGGCCTTGATAGTCAGGCCTGCTTTCTGCAGGGCCTGCAAAACATTTCTGAGGTGGACCAGGTGATCCACCCAGGTGGAGCTAAAGACAGCAATATCATCTAGATATGCTGCACTATAGGCTTCCAGACCTGTAAGGACTGTATTCACCAACCTCTGAAAAGTGGCAGGTGCATTCTTCAGACCAAAGGGCATCACCACAAATTGATAATGCCCACTAGGGGTTGAGAATGCTGTCTTTGGCTTTGCATCATCAGCTAGTCTGATCTGCCAGTAGCCAGCTGTCAGGTCAAATGTGCTTAGATACTTGGCTGAGGCCAAAGTGTCTATTAGCTCATCTGCCCTTGGTATTGGATGGGCATCAATCCTAGTGACTGCATTGAGACCCCTGTAGTCCACACAAAACCTCATCTCTCTTTTCCCACCATTGGTGTGAGGTTTTGGCACAAGGGCTATCTGAGGGTTCAATAACTCCCAAATCCAACATCTTCTGGACTTCTGTCCTGATACAGTCCCTGACATGGTCAGGTTGCCTATAAATCTTATTTTTAATAGGCAGACTGTCCCCAGTGTCCACTTCATGAGTGCACCAGGTAGTCTGACTGGGTGTCAGTGAGAATATGTGTCTGAACTGATTGAGCACCTGTCTGCAATCAGTCTGCTGCTGGGTAGTGAGGCTGCCTGCCAAGGCTACACCATCCACTGACCCATCATCAGGGTTCTGTGAGAGCAGGTCAGGGAGTGGGTCACTCTCTTCCTCCTGTCCCTCATCAGTAGCCATGAGCAAGCCCATGTCTGCCCTGTCCACATATGGTTTTAACCTGTTGACATGGAGAACCCTGTGGGGACTCCTGGGTGTTCCTAGGTAAGGGTGGGCGGAATTTGCGGAATTGCGTTCCGCGAAATTCCGCGAAACGGCAAAAAATCTCCGCGAGCACGTGGAATTTCACGTGCTCGCGGAGATTTTGCTGCGCCCTTTATATCTGTAAGTGCTTCCTGTTGAGGTTTAATTTTTGTGACAGGAGCATCGTGCCAGCCCAGAATGAATCCTGCCCTGCATATTTATCCAAGAAGATGAGTCCGTTTTGTGCAATACCTCTACTCAGCTGGAGTACTTTCTACTGGCTAATCAGTAAGTGCTACCTCGTTGGGAAAATGTATAGTGCCTTTCCTACACTACACTACAGCTGCGTAAAGGACCTGAAGAATTTTCCCCAGTGACCTGTGTGTCTGTAACTTTGCCACCGCGCCGAAAGCACCGGGGTCCTTTGATTAAGCTGTCCTTCATAGTGGGGAAAGGGCGGGAAGACGGTGCATACCACTAGTGTATGTGGGGCGAGGCCAAACGGGTGGGGCTTTTAGGCCCGTTCACATGCCTCTTGTTTATAAAGGGTCAGAGCAGGATCTCAGCGGCAGACGAGGAGAAGGAACCTCCTGGTCACAGGAACTACACGAGGATTGCGCTCGAGAAAATCAAGAATGCAGAGACCTCCATCAAGGATTACAGCTAACTTTACAGGGTGGAAATGGAGAGAAGGCACATCTGCTTAACCACGCTCACGAATTCTACACGAGGATTGCGCTCGAGAAAATCAAGGATGCAAAGACCTCCATCAAGGATTACAGCTAACTTTTCACGTTGGAAATGAGGAGAAGGCACATCTGCTTAACCACGCTCACGAATTCTGCACACCTACCCTGCATATTTATCCACGAAGATGCCACCGTTTTGTGCAATACCTCTACTCAGCTGGAGTACTTTCTACTGGCTAATCAGTAAGTGCTACCTCGTTGGGTAAATGTATAGTGCCTTTCCTACACTACACTACAGCTGCGTAAAGGACCTGAAGAATTTTCCCCAGTGACCTGTGTGTCTGTAACTTTGCCACCGCGCCGAAAGCACCGGGGTCCTTTGATTAAGCTGTCCATCATAGTGGGGAAAGGGCGGGAAGACGGTGCATACCACTAGTGTATGTGGGGCGAGGCCAAACAGGCGGGGCTTCTAGGCCCGTTCACATGCCTCTTGTTTATAAAGGGTCAGAGCAGGATCTCAGCGGCAGACGAGGAGAAGGAACCTCCTGGTCACAGGAACTACACGAGGATTGCGCTCGAGAAAATCAAGGATGCAGAGACCTCCATCAAGGATTACAGCTAACTTTACAGGGTGGAAATGGAGAGAAGGCACATCTGCTTAACCACGCTCACGAATTCTACACGAGGATTGCGCTCGAGAAAATCAAGGATGCAAAGACCTCCATCAAGGATTACAGCTAACTTTTCACGTTGGAAATGGAGAGAAGGCACATCTGCTTAACCACGCTCACGAATTCTGCACACCTACCCTGCATATTTATCCACGAAGATGCCACCGTTTTGTGCAATACCTCTACTCAGCTGGAGTACTTTCTACTGGCTAATCAGTAAGTGCTACCTCGTTGGGTAAATGTATAGTGCCTTTCCTACACTACAGCTGCGTAAAGGACCTGAAGAATTTTCCCCAGTGACCTGTGTGTCTGTAACTTTGCCACCGCGCCGAAAGCACTGGGGTCCTTTGATTAAGCTGTCCATCATAGTGGGGAAAGGGCGGGAAGACGGTGCATACCACTAGTGTATGTGGGGCGAGGCCAAACGGGCGGGTCTTCTAGGCCCGTTCACATGCCTCTTGTTTATAAAGGGTCAGAGCAGGATCTCAGCGGCAGATGAGGAGAAGGAACCTCCTGGTCACAGGAACTACACGAGGATTGCGCTCGAGAAAATCAAGGATGCAGAGACCTCCATCAAGGATTACAGCTAACTTTACAGGGTGGAAATGGAGAGAAGGCACATCTGCTTAACCACGCTCACGAATTCTACACGAGGATTACGCTCGAGAAAATCAAGGATGCAAAGACCTCCATCAAGGATTACAGCTAACTTTTCACGTTGGAAATGGAGAGAAGGCACATCTGCTTAACCACGCTCACGAATTCTGCACACCTACCCTGCATATTTATCCACGAAGATGCCACCGTTTTGTGCAATACCTCTACTCAGCTGGAGTACTTTCTACTGGCTAATCAGTAAGTGCTACCTCGTTGGGTAAATGTATAGTGCCTTTCCTACACTACAGCTGCGTAAAGGACCTGAAGAATTTTCCCCAGTGACCTGTGTGTCTGTAACTTTGCCACTGCGCCGAAAGCACCGGGGTCCTTTGATTAAGCTGTCCATCATAGTGGGGAAAGGGCAGGAAGACGGTGCATACCACTAGTGTATGTGGGGCGAGGCCAAACGGGCGGGGCTTCTAGGCCCGTTCACATGCCTCTTGTTTATAAAGGGTCAGAGCAGGATCTCAGCGGCAGACGAGGAGAAGGAACCTCCTGGTCACAGGAACTACACGAGGATTGCGCTCGAGAAAATCAAGGGTGCAGAGACCTCCATCAAGGATTACAGCTAACTTTACAGGGTGGAAATGGAGAGAAGGCACATCTGCTTAACCACGCTCACAAATTCTACACGAGGATTGCCCTCGAGAAAATCAAGGATGCAAAGACCTCCATCAAGAATTACAGCTAACTTTTCACGTTGGAAATGGAGAGAAGGCACATCTGCTTAACCACGCTCACGAAGATTCTGCACACCTGCCTGTAATACATGT